>CM065593.1:288495201-289210396 GCA_033119425.1 Bufotes viridis
TGTAGGGGTCAAAGTAACTAAATGGTGGCCTACTCCTGTGGTGGGTGATATGATGCCTGGTCTCTCTGCTGTGGGACCTCTCTCCTTTGTCTGGGTGCTGTGGTCAAAATAATAGTAAGTGACCTTCTCCATTGGTGGGTTACTTGAAGCCTGATTCTGTGCTATCGGACCTCACTCCAATTAATATTGTTTAATTTTTATTTATTTTATGTTAACTCATCATTTACCTATCTACATTTGTTTGCAGGGGATTTAACTACATTTTGCTGCCTTTTGCAGCCCTCTAGCCCTTTCCGGGTGTGTTTTACAGCCTTTTTAGTGCCCAAAAGTTCGGGTCCCCATTGACTTCTATGGGGTTCGGGTTCGGGATGAAGTTCGGGTCGAGTTCGGATCCCGAACCCGAACATTTTTCGAAAGTTCGGCCGAACTCGTCGAACCCGAACATCCAGGTGTTCGCTCAACTCTACCAAGAAGCTTCAAAGAGTGAGCAATTGGCTACACATTCCAGTGTTGCAACAAAGTTGTAGGTTGCCATCAAGCACAATGTTGAGCAACAAATGCGCTGGATTCCTGATAGGAATGTAGAAAAACATATGCATTAACCTATGGCAGATGCACACATTATAACACAGCAAAGAGAACTGCAGCCATAAGCAGTACCTCCAAGTAAAAGAGGATTAAACACATTCAGTATTGAGTGGAATATCTGATTCCTTCCCTGATAATTTTAATGGGACTGGGTGTATAAATTAATGTATCAGCTTTTATAAAAATATAATGAAGGTTACGTTTTAATATCTATGTTGTAACCCCTAAAAGGATTTAGTAGGTCTATGTGACCTTTTTGTAAATAAATGTGTAGTATCCTGAGGGTACTATGTGGGCATTGGTGTGGTTTGTTGAAGGTTGAGAATAATATAGTGCTATATGCGTGATATTCGTTATCTTCGTCAATTCTAGCAATACAAGTTACAACCATTAGGAACTCAGCTCTAAGTTTAATTCGCAATGTGAATATAAATTTGCGTAACATTCGCAATATATAGAATAATGATGAATATTTGATTTAGACAAATATATGAGGAATAGTCAATCGAATATTCGCGAAATATCGCAAAATCGAATATGGCACCTCCCGCTCATCACTAATTACATATTAAAGGTTTTGATCCCATTACTGGCCCTAAATACATGGTTTGCAAACGAAAGTCAATTATGACCATGTGCACTAGCTTTCAGAAATATTTTTTTTAATAGCCCCTTTTTTCCCCAAACCAGTGTTACAGAATGCAAGAACAGAACTATGAATTTCCTGTTTGTTACCACCAGGAAAGAAGGAAGAGAAAAAAAAAATTGCAAGATGGGGACCATAGATCCTCACGTCATTTATGCACACCGTGATGTCAATTATTTCCAACATATATTTGGGCTACAGTTGGCACTGTAATAGTCTCTGACCAATTCAATTGGTGGAGTTAAAACCATTTTTGGTGTTCTGTTTACAATTCTTTCTTAGCTACTCAAAGTGGTTTCTGATAAATGACAAAACCTAATGTTCATCCCTATCTAAAAGTGACAATAAATATTGCGCGTGCAAATTCAGTATATATAGCGCTGCTCTTGAACAGCTTTAGATTGATATGGAGGACTAAAACAGAACTTGTCTGAGCCATTTACACTGAATGATCTAAATCTACTATCCACTGAAGAAAACAGAAGCAGATTTCCCTTAAGAATTATTCTTTATAGACATTTGAATTGTTATTCTATCAAAGGACTGCTGAGCAAGTCTGTTAGAAAAAATGAGAAGCTTGTCAAGAGACTCACAGTGTAAACAGTCTTGGGAAGGGCAAAGATACTGAATTAAAAGGGACAATGGTCTGACCTTTCACTCAACCTTTACTACTGTATTCCGCAAAGAAAAGAGGCGAGTAACATATACTATAAAGGAAAGTCAAATGTAGTGAAATTATTTAATGTGCGTTAACTTTGCATTCAAATTCTATTAATAAGGTCTGTTATAAGCGTTCAGTTAGGTATTAAAATTCGAAAAATAATTCAACTGTATGCTAAGGTATATACCGAACATTGCCCGGGTATACATCTATCAATGAAAATATTTTCTAATGCTATTTCGTAACTAGAAATACTCATTGTTGGCCCAATTAAAAAACATGCTTTATTTATTAAATAATTTAAGTGTTTTTCTTTAAAAAGCTCCATACACATTAATGTATTGTTAGCCAAACCTAATGGTATCAGCAGAATTGGTCAGCATTTTAATGTGTATGGGGAGCTTCTGACTCTCCCCTGACATATGATGTTGGAGGAGAGAAGGATCGAGCAGCATGAATATTTTTTCCTGATCCATTGGTTCTCCAGGGAGATAAGTCACCACTAGAAGTCTCGGACAGAGGCCTTCTCTTCTCCTCCCATTACATAGGAATAAACATTCAGCCAAGCCATATGTGTAAGTGTATGGGGGAGCTTGAAAGGAGTCAGGAGAGAAGGCTTTTCATTCCATCAACAGCTATTGAATGTGTGTGGCTGCCCTAACACTATGGTTATGCCTGCAAACTTTGCAAAACTGGCTACTGTGCCAGGTGCCCATTCATGAAGGAAATAGTACCTGTTTTGGCAGTGCCCCTTTGCATAGAATCTGTTGGATTTTACGTGTCCTCTGCATTTTAGTCTGCCTCTCATCTCCCTACATGTGCTGTCTAAAAGACAACTTGCCTCTTGCCCATAGCAACAGATCAAAGGACAGCTTTAATTTTTGCAAATATCAACCAATCACAGCACAACGTTTATTTTCCCAAAGAGCTTCTTAACCCATTCGCTACCAGGGCCGTAGCTGTACAGCGCTGGGAACTAGGTATATAATACCAGCGCAGTACAGCTACGGTGCGGTGTTCACCCAGTCCCTAAACGAAATCGCTCGGTGACCGGGTGACGATGGCTGTCAGGACGGCAGGCAGCCTTCTTCCTTAGGGGTACAGGGAGGTTTTTCTGCCCCCTGCAACATTGATCGCTGCGATTGGCTGATTTCTGCAGACCAGCCAATCGCAGCTCCAGATGATTTTTCATTCATCCAGGAAGCTGCAGGGGGTGGAACAGGGTTTGTACAGGGGTTCAAAAATAAACTGTCAGATGAAATGCAGAATGTAAAAGTAAATTCCCCATTAAAAGTGCCCTGTTCGACCCAGGAAGAAGTAAAAAAGATTAAAATAGACAAATCGCCAGGACCGGATGGCATATACCCCTGTATCCTAAGGGAATTAAGTGATGTCATAGCCAGACCTTTATTTCTGAAATTTACGGACTCTATACTGACAGGGAATGTTCCACAGGATTGGCGCATAGCAAATGTGGTGCCAATATTCAAAAAGGGTCCAAAAGCAGAGCCTGGAAATTATAGGCCGGTAAGTTTAACATCTGTTGTTGGTAAACTGTTTGAAGGGTTTCTAAGAGATGCTATTTTGGAGTATCTCAATGAAAATAAGCAAATAACGCCATATCAGCATGGCTTCATGAGGGATCGGTCATGCCAAACGAATTTAATGAGCTTCTATGAGGAGGTAAGTTCTAGACTTGACAGCGGCGAATCAATGGATGTCGTATATCTGGACTTCTCCAAAGCATTTGACACTGTACCTCATAAAAGGTTAGTATATAAAATGAGGATCCTCGGACTGGGAGACAATGTCTGTAAGTGGGTGAGTAACTGGTTTAGTAACAGAAAACAGTGGGTGGTTATTAATGGTACACACTCAGATTGGGTCACTGTCAATAGTGGGGTACCTCAGGGGTCAGTATTGGGCCCTATTCTCTTCAATATTTTTATTAATGATCTTGTAGAAGGCTTGCACAGTAAAATATCAATTTTTGCAGATGACACTAAACTGTGTAAGGTAATTAACACTGAAGAGGATGATATACTGCTACAGAGTGATCTGGATAGATTGGAGGCTTGGGCAAAGAAATGGCAGATGAGGTTTAACACTGACAAATGTAAAGTTATGCACATGGAAAGGAATAATGCAAGTCAACTGTACATACTAAATGGTAAAACACTCGGTAACACTGATATGGAAAAGGATCTAGGAATTTTAATAAACAGCAATTTAAGCTGCAAAAACCAGTGTCAGGCAGCTACTGCCAAGGCCAATAAGATATTGGGTTGCATCAAAAGGGGCATAGATGCCCGTGATGAGAACATAGTCCTACCACTTTACAAATCACTAGTCAGACTACACATGGAGTACAGTGTACAGTTCTGGGCTCCTGTGAACAAGGCAGACATAGCAGAGCTGGAGAGGGTCCAGAAGAGGGCAACTAAAGTAATAACTGGAATGGGGCAACTACAGTACCCTGAAAGGTTATCAAAATTAGGGTTATTCACTTTACAAAAAAGACGACTGAGGGGAGATCTAATAACTATATATAAATATATCAGGGGTCAGTACAGAGATCTCTCCTATAATCTTTTTATCCCCAGGACTGTGACTGTGATGAGGGGACATCCTCTGCATCTGGAGGAAAGAAGGTTTGTACACAAACATAGAAAAGGATTCTTCACTGTAAGAGCAGTGAGACTATGGAACTCTCTGCCTGAGGAGGTGGTGATGGTGATTTCACTAAAAGAGTTCAAGAGGGGACTGGATGTATTTCTAGAGTGTAATAATATTACAGGCTATAGCTACTAGAGATGGGTCGTTGATCCAGGGAGTTATTCTGATTGCCTTATTGGAGCCGGGAAGGAATTTTTTCCCCCTTAGGGTACTTTTACACTTGTGGCAGGACGGATCCGGCAGGCTATTCAGCCTACTGTATCCGTCCTGCCACAGGTGCCCATGCATGCCGTGCTGCAGCTCCGCCCCCATTGACTATAATGGGGCTGGGGCGGAGCTACGGAGCAGCACGTCTATGCACGGCCGGAGATCGCCGTAGCTCTGCCCCCTGCCCAATTATAGTCAATGTGGACGGAGCGGCAGCACAGCAGTGCACGGGCACTTGTGGCAGGATGGATCCAGCAGGCTGAATAGCCTGCCGGATCCATCCTGCCGCAAGTGTAAAAGTACCCTTAAGTGGGGAAAATTGGCTTCTGCCTCACAGTTTTTTTTTGCCTTCCTCTGGATCATCTTGTGGGAAGCAGACCGAACTGGATGGACAAATGTCTTTTTTCGGTCTTGTATACTATGTTACTATGTTACTATTAGTATGTAGAGTGAGGCGGCACAGTCAGACGGGCTCCACAAACATAGACGCGGCTTACCACAATAATCGTGTGTGTTAATTAATATATTCGGAGGTGCTCTGCCCTGTAATGGAGACAACTTGATCCAGGCAAAATGTAGAGGAAAAAAGAAAAGAGGGCGGCACTCACCACTTGGTAAAATCGTAACCTTTATTCGTCCATAGTGGAGATCACGGCAGGGGCAGACAAACTTTCCTGCAGACAGGCGACAATGCACCTCCTCAGGCCCGTGACGCACATACGTCTTACAGGTGTTCATTTATACCTTAATTACAACATATGCAAATGCATTCGATTTTTAATGTGTAACAAACAATCACAATATATAAAACAATACAAACGAACACTTATCAATGAAAATGAACACGCTGTATTACTGACTTCATTCGTTTTTGCATTATAAAAATACGCTCAGTTCATTTTTGCCCACGTAGAAACGTCCACATGGACAAGTTACCAGGTACACATTATATATACTTCTACAATTAATAAACAAAGACATGCTTGTTAGGAGTAGATACAGTGAAGAAAAAAAGACAAATTGGTTACACAGGAACATACCAAAAGTGAACTACAGATGCGGTACCTGCACTTTTTGCAGATTTAATCCGTTGAATTTCGGGGGCATCTCTTATAAAGTAAAATAATTTATTAATTGTAGAAGTACATATATTGTGTACCTGGTAACTTGTCCATGTGGACGTTTCTACGTGGGCAAAACGATCAGGTGCATATTTGAAAGATTTAGAGAGCATCGCAACTCCATAAGAACTAAAAAGGGATGCCCAAGATTAATACAACATGTATGGGAAAAACATGCAGGGAATCCGGACTGTTTAAGTTTTTCAGAGATAGAATAAGTGGATTCACCAATATAAGGAGGTGACAGACACAGATTGCTATTGAGACAAGAGGCGCGATGGATCATTCGTGCAAAGGTAATGGGACCCCTAGGGTTAAATAAAAAAATTATCTGAGCGTATTTTTATAATGCAAAAACAAATGAAGTCAGTAATACAGCGTGTTCCTTTTCATTGATAAGTGTTCGTTTGTATTGTTTTATATATTGTGATTGCTTGTTTCACATAAAAAATCGAATGCATTTGCATATGTTGTAATTAAGGTATAAATGAACACCTGTAAGACGTATGTGCGTCACGGGCCTGAGGAGGCGCATTTGATTGCACGAAACAGCCGTCGCCTGTCTGCAGGAAAGTTTGTCTGCCCCTGCCGTGATGTCCACTATGGACGAATAAAGGTTACGATTTTACCAAGTGGTGAGTGCCGCCCTCTTTTCTTTTTTCCTCTACATTTTCCCTTACTATGTTACTATGTTAGGGATTATTTTTTGCACTTTTTTTTTCCACATCTGTGTTCATTGCCAATGTTTCCTTTTTTTAGGGTGAAAATAAAGAAACTATAGTTAGGGGTTTAGATGACTATATATAGAGCTCTGTATCTCTATATATAGAGATATAAGTTACATTTTTTGCCAGTGTTCCCTTTTTAACCACGGTAGTAAATTTTTATACTACAGTTTTTGCACGCATGCACGATCTGTCTGCGTGCGTGCTGCAGAGCACCGATAACTAGTGTGCACATTTTTGTGTTGTTTTTTTTTTCTGTGAAAAAAGACCTGCAGTTAGCGGTAGGTAGTTAGTTATATATATATATATATATATATATATATAGAGAGTCGTTAGATATGGTAAGACATCAATGCAGATAGACACTGTTTATTCCAGTTACGTTGCTCTTTCAACGAGGCCTTTGTCAAAGCTTGACAAAGGCCTCATTGAGAAGGCAGAAACGTAGCTTTGGAATAAAATTGGGTCACCACTATCTGCATTGGTGTGCTGCCTCGTATCTGAGCGACTATATTTGAGGAAGGTTGTCCGTTTTCCTGAGGAATTGCACCCGCCCACACCTGAACAGTGCTCCTCTTTTTCGGTGTTTGTATATATATATATATATTTATTTATATAAATCAATTTCAGTTAGTGTCAGTTTAGGATTTTGCACGAACACACCATCTGCGTGCGTGCATTTTAAAACCACCAAGCACTGTAGTGAATTTTTAGTTTTTGCATGCATGCACACAGATGGTGCAGAGCACCGATAAGTAGTGTGCCTATTTTTTTTTGGTGGGAGAAATAGAGTTGCAGTTAGTGGTACGTAGTTAGTGTTTTATATATATATATATATATATATAAATCATTTTCAGTTAGTGTCAGTTTAGGATTTTGCACGAATGCACCATCTGCTTGCATGCATTTTGCAACCACTGAGCACCGATCAGTAGTGTCCATTACTAATCGCGTCTGCTCAGTTTCTACCTTTTTTTTTTGTGCAGAAGAGACTTTTTTGTGTGTAGAAGATATTTTGTTTTGTGCAGAAAATAAAAAAAAGTTTGCTAATTTTTGTTCTCTTTTTTTCTCCTAAATTTATTTTCCAATTTATTACAAGCCCCTTCACGTGTGAAAGCACCTCATGCACACCCCACACTAAATAAAGTTTTACACATTTCACATATTACACCCTAGTAAAATAAAAATGGCCCATCCGTACCAACGAGTTTACCCAGCTAAAGAGGCATACGCGTATCTTGCCTCTGATACTGAGTCAACCAGTGAGGGAGAAGAGGATGCCACTTTCCTCTACCCCCTCATCATGATCCGGTTATGTGGGACCCTCTAGAAGGCGCCCCAGGGTAGCAGCGGAGACAGCCCCACAGAGTGACCCTATATGGACCCCACCCCCTGATGATTATTAGCCCCAAATTCCTGAGTTTGTGGGCAGCTCAGGAATTCAGATTGAGCGGGCTTTACTGAAATTGAATTTTAATTTTTTTTTTCTCTGACGAATTAATAAATTTGATGGTAACCCAAACAAATTTATACGCCCTGCAATTTATTGCCCAGAACCCCACATCACCCTACACTAGACCCCTAGGTTAGAGCCCAGTAAATGCAGCAGAGATTATGACCTTTTGAGGGCTCTTGCTGCATATGGGCGTTGTTAAAAAACTAAAGATTACTCAGTATTGGATTGTGGAAGCCTTATACTACGCTCCAATTTACAGTAGTGCCATGGCCCGTAATCGATTCAAAGCAATCCTGAAATGTTTGCATTAAAACGATAATGCACAGTGCCCACCCCAGAATGACCCCGCATTTGACCATCTGTACAAAATTAGGCCCATCCGTAACCACTTCAACGCAAAGTTTTCAGAAGTGTACACCCCAGAAAAAATGTCTGCGTAGATGAATCCCAATTACTTTTCAAAGGAAGAATAAGATTGCGCCAGTACCTGCCCAGCTAGCGGGCAAGGTATGGCATAAAAAGTGTATAAAATCTCTGACAGTAGATCTGGGTATACAGGTTTACGAAGGGGGGTACACCCGGATTGAACCCCCAGAATGCCCTCCCGTCCTAGGAGTTAGTGGGAAGATAGTGTGGGACTTACTGCACCCACTGCTGGATAAGGGTTACCATCTCTACATGTATAATTACTACATGAGTCTACCACTGTTCCAATCTCTAGCTTCTAGAGATACTGTGGCGTGCGGCACAGTACGATAAAATCAGAGAAGCCTCCCTAGATCCCTGGTAGGGCACTCACTAAGAAAAGGAGAAAGCCGTGCTCTCCTCAATGAGAACATGTTGGTGGTTAAGTACCATTCACTCTAACACCAGCTCCCCTGCCTCTGTACGAGGTACCAGAACCACTGTCCCTAAATCATACTGAATCCTGGACTACAATAAACACATGGAGGGGGTTGATCTTTCAGATCAAGTTCTGAATACCTACAATGCCACATGAAAAACAAAAGTGTGGTACAAAAAGCTGGCCGTGCACCTCGTACAGACTACACTGTACAATGCTTTTGTGCTTTTTAAATCTAGAGGCTATCCAAGAACATCCCTACAATTTCAATAGGTGGTGATAAGGTCCTAATTTTTTTTAGCCAAGCAATCGAGGACCCCAGTACTTCTGCAAGTTATTGTGCCCGAGTTGTTCCAGGGCAACATTTTCCTGGTGACGTCCCCCAAACAGCGAGAAAGGGAAGGACCTAAAAAAAAAGTAGGGTGTGTTCCAAAAGGGGGATAAGGAAATAAACCAATTACCATTGCGAAACCTGCCCTGAAAAACCTGGCTGGTGCATCAAGGATTGTTTAAGAATCTATCACTCATACATGGAATAATTTCATCCTTGATGTACCCTGTAATTTTACCACTTTATAACTGATTTTGTCCACAGAGCTTACATATTCACTTTTCACCAACCACTACATATTAATTTCTGTAATACACCTGTTTGGTCAAAAGTGCACTTTCAACCCCTTAAAATGTTTGTACGGGATTCTCTTTCCAAAATGGGGTCACTTCTTGGGGTTTTTAATTTCTGGGGACCTCAGGAATTTTTTAACATGCAACATGGCACTTAAATTCCATGTCTTATTCAGGCCTGCAAATTCCATATTTTGCAGTTTGCCTCTAGAGCCCTGCTGTGAACCCATACAGCAGGTTACAAGCACATATGGGATGTTTCCTGAATGGGGAGAAAATGGGGAACATATACTGGGGTGCATTTTCTCCTTTAACCTCTTGTGAAAGTGAAAATTTGGAGTCTGCTAGTAATTTTTTATTTTCACAAATATGTGCTTTGAAATCCTTTAACAAGTGTTTCTGCCTTCTGTGAGACACCTGTTTGCTGAAAAGTACCCTTTCCACCACTTACAATATTCATACGGGGAGCTCTTTCCAAAATGGGGTCACTTCTTGGGGTTTTTAATTTTTGGGGACCTCAGGAATTATTTAAATGCAACATGGCACCTAAAATCTATGTATGTTTTTTAAGTATTTCAAAATCCATATTTTGCCGTTTGCCTCTAGAGCCCTGCTGTGTGCCCATACAGCAAGCTACAAGCAAATGTGGGGTGTTGCCTTATTTAGGGGGAAATGGGTAAAAAAATGTGGGGTGAATTTTGTTCTGTTACCCCTTGTGAAAGTGAAAAATGTTGGGTAAAGCAACTTTTTCTGGAAAAAATGTTAATTTTTCATTTTCACAGCTATGTGTTTCCTAATTCTGTGAAACGCCTGATGGGTCAAAGTGCTCACTACACACCTTGAAATACTCCTTGAGGGGCCTGGTTTCCGGAATGGGGTCACTTTATGGGGGTTTCCACTTAAGGGGTACCTCAGGGTGTCTTCATATGCGACATAGCTCCCAAAAGCCAATCCTGCAAAATCTGTCGACCAAAAGCCCTCTGTTGCTCCTTCCCTTTTGAACCCTGCCATGTGCTCAAGCATCCGTTTATGAGCACATGTGAGGTGCTTCCATATTCAGGAGGAAATGGGTAATAAACTGTGGGGTGCATTTTGTCCTGTTACCTCTTGTGAAAGTGAAAAATGTGGATGTAAAGCAAATTTTTCTGAAAAAATATGTAAATTTTTTATTTTCACAGCCATGTGTTTCCTAATTCTATGAAACTCCAGATGGGTCAAAGTGCTCACTACACACCTTGAAATACTCCTTGAGGGGTCAAGTTTCTGGAATTGGGTAACTTTTTGCGGGTTTCCACTGTAGGGGTACCTCAGGGTCTTCATATCCTTCCCTTTTGAACCTTACCATGCATCCGTTTTTGAGCACATGTGGGATATTGCCATATTAAGGGGGAAATGGGTAACACAATGCGGGGAAACGCCTAATGGGTCAAAGTGCTTAATACACACCTTGAAATACTCCTTGAGGAGTCTAGTTTCCATAATGGGGAAACTTTTTGGGGGTTTCCACTGTAGGGGTCCATCAGGGTCTCTTCAAATACAAAATGGCGCCTAAAAAGCATTCTAGCAAAATCTGCCTGCAAAATCCATATGGCGCTGCTTTACTTCTGACCACTGGCACATGCCCATAGAGCAGTTTACTACCACATATGGGGTATTTCTGTAAACTGCAAAAAAAAGGGGGGGTCAGTCAGCACATCTGAATGCGCAGGTGCACGCTGCCATGGCTAGAAACACAAAGAAAATAATACAATGCAACAGCACTCTGAAAACCAAATAAAGTACAATAATGCCATAGTAATAGAAAATATTCTGGTGCTAATGCTATGCATATTTTGTAAATTTGAGATTATTGGCAAATACATTTTGTACAAAATTATTAGGGCCCGTCTGCCATATGTCAAGGCGATCTCTGTAAGACAGGAACCTAACACTAAATACTACCTGTTATGTGCCATAAAGGCCACCATAAAATTAAGGGAGTGCAGGTTCCACATGGGTCCATGTCCTCTGCTTTTTATCATTTTTAATGCCAAAATGGCCTCCATTAAATTCAGGGAATGCAGGTACCAACATGCATGCTGAGCCCACTCTATACCTAACCTGGTGCCAGATGGCTTCCAATAAATGCAATGAAAGTCCACTCTGTACCTCTCCTGGTGCCAAAAGGCTTCCAGTGAGTGCAGGGACAGCAGGCTACAGCTTTATGCTTACACTAATTAAAATCAGATTATGGGGCAAACAGGCTGGTCAGGGGTGTAAGACTAAATGGAATCAGCCTCACCTCCAGTACAAACAGATTTGCAAAACTCGTCCTGGGATTTAAGGTGAAAAGTGGCTCGGATGTGAAGGGGTTAAAATACTGTAGACTAGAGATGAGCGAACACCTGGATATTCGGGTTCGAGAGGTTCGGCCGAACTTCCGGAAAATGTCCGGGTTCGTGATCCGAACTCAACCCGAACTTTATCCCGAACCCGAACCCCATAGAAGTCAATGGGGACCCGAACTTTTGGGCACTAAAAAGGCTGTAAAAGACACCCAGAGGGATAATATACCGCAATAAACGCATTGCGATTACAACCTTGAGCTAACGATCACCATGGGAACGCCTCCTCCAGTAGAATGTACTGTCGGATCTGAGAATTAAGTTGAAATCGCAATGCGATTCTTATATATTTGCTTAATCGCATTGCGATTTCAACTTAGCATTGCTAAATAATTCCATCCATATCGCTAACTTACTGAGTCAGTAAGTTAACGAATATGGATGGAATTATTTAGCAATGCTAAGTTGAAACGGCAATGCGATTAAGCAGATATATAATAATCGCATTGCGATTTCAACTTAATTCTCACATCCGACAGTACATTCTACTGGAGGAGGCGTTCCCATGGTGATCGGTAGCTCAAAGTTGTAATCGCAATGCGATTAAGAATACATAAGAATCGCATTGCGATTCCAACTTTTTAGTACTCAACTTTTAAAATCGTACACCACTTTAAGTTCCAAAGTTGCAATCGCGTTCGAATAGAACTTAAAGCTGTCTCTTAGTCAGTTTTAGTATTGGTGTGTTGTAATAGAAGTTACATTCGTACGCGAATATAACTTAGAGCAATACAGTCAACTTTACACTGTTAGTTTTATTATCGCGATAATACAACTATTCAAGAATCGTGTACGTGCGCTCTGTACGTGTGTGCGTTACTCGGACACTATTCTATTTTTGCCAGCCACAGCTGAAACCACTGATTTATGGTATTGCTATTTTGGCAATTGAATTTAACCCCAGAAAATAATCTATCCTTTGCCAGACAGCAGACAGTATTATACTTGTCTAGCCAAAGCTGAAACACCAGATTTAGGGGATTGGTATTTGGGCAATTGTATTTAACCCCTTAATAAAATATAGAAATTTCTTTCCTGAGTTTCTAGGGGTGACAATTAGCACAGCCAAGCCCCTGATGTAGGATATAGCAAAAAAAAAAACTAGTATTGATGGATTGATGGACTTGGTGGCAGCTTCTTCTGGCGCACCACAAGTCACAAAATGGCCGCCGATCAACCCAGAAAATAAGTGACAGAAAAACGCTCTGTGCAGCCTAAAAACCAGCGAGCAAGTAACTAGCAGAAGTTCAATGATTCTCAGCTGTAAGTTGATCCGTTCATTAGGTGCTGTTGCTGACTTTAACCTGCCTAATCTCGCCCTGATAGAAGCTGCGTCCTCTCCCTACACTAATCAGAGCAGTGTGACGTGCGGCGCTACGTGACTCCAGCTTAAATAGAGGCTGGGTCACATGCTGCACTTGGCCAATCACAGCCATGCCATTAGTAGGCATGGCTGTGATGGGCTCTTAGGGCAAGAAGTAAAATGCTAACTGATTGGCTGCTGTGCAGCCCTTCAGAAAGCAGGAAGAAATCGACGAACCCCGGACCCGAACCCGAACAATAATGATGAATGTGGTGAAACCCACACCATGTCGCCTTTTTGTAAACCTCACAAGGGTGGCGTAAAATGGGAGTTGTGAGTACAAAAAGTCCAAATAGCATTGACAAAGTTGCAAAACTGTGGTTTTGTGACTTTTTAAGGGCTCATGCACATGACCGTTGTTGTTTTGTGGTCCGTTTTTCACGGATCCGTTGTTCCGCATCTGAGGTTTTTTTCTCTCTATCGTTCCGTTATTACACAAAACATATCCGTATGGTTTCTGTATGCGATCTGTTTTTTGCGGATCGGAAACGGAAACAGTAACTTATTAATCACGAAACACATGAGCAATATGAGCTGGGCATAGCATTTCTACAGTATGAATCCACAAAATACGTATGACATACGTATGTGTTCCATATGCGTTCCATATTTTCTGCGGACCCAATCACTTCAATGGGGCCTTGGACCATGATTTGCAGACAATAATAGGACATGCACTACTTTTTTGCGGAACGGCCATGCGGTCAATGGAAACGGAATGCACACGGAGTAGCTTCCGTATTTTCTACAGCCTCATTAAAGTGAATGGTTACGCATACGGGCTGCACAAAAAACGGAACAAAAAAACAGAGAGAAAATACGGTCGTGTGCATGAGCCCTAAGCCAGACAAACATGTAGGGGGGAATTATGAATTTCCCCCAAGTCTCTTTCATAGCAATTTTTTTTAATTCATTTGAGAGGTTGAATTGTGAGTTATTTCATTATTGAAAATTTTATCTGATGCTAGAAACAGTAAATCAAACAAATCAAATATATAAATCAAACAATTTTCATTATATTTCTCCATAAGACATTCAGTGCTCAGCTTTCAGCCACATCCCCAGTCAATGTATTATACATCTTTCAGGCATGGCAGCCATAGTGCCAATCAATCAACATTTTATAATTCATACATTTCAGTTCTCCTCTCCAATAGCACTGACCTTTTCCACAATTCATATATCCTTAACATCACATGTAGCCCCTCTTGCGTCTTTCTGAAATAATTGGTCTGTCTGGGATATAACTTCACTAACAAGAAAAGTGACATCTGTATAGAAAAGCTGTTTATACAGAATTGGAGGTAGAGAAATGTAGAATAAAATGTTCTCAAAACTAACCCCTTAAAGGCAATAGGTATAATTTGAATGAATTTAGAAGTACTCTTCCTATTCTCTTTCTATTTATTCCAGAGTATCCCAATGCATTAAAATTAATCTGTGATATCCTTATGTATTAAACAGAGTGAAAGAAGTTAAGTTTGCCATGGAAATACCATACGTTTTGTCAGAAATTTTGACTACAGGTTCAATTAGCAAACTATTTACTTGTTACACTATTTCATACAAACGATATTACAAACAATGGGGGGAATTTATCATGAAGGGAACATTTGAAGTCAGTTTTGCCTATATCTGTTTTGGCTTACTCAATGTCACATGTTTGATAAATTTGTCATATCCTTAAAACCTAACATTTTTGTCTACAAAAGCTACTCCAGTTTTGCTACTCAACCCTCCTACTCGAGTGAGACTATGACTATCTTTGCAACTTTTTTAAAAAGTCTCAATGATAAATCTGCAGTGAAAGTCATTAACATATGAATTTATTCACCCACATTTAAAACTGGAGTGAATGGTGTAGAACTGCAAAAAGTCACAATTTTTTTTGCACAAGAGAGCCCCAAAACTCGCAAATACTCTATTTTCTGACTTTCTGAAGCCAGAATTCTGGAATGAAAACTTGATAAATCAGGGTCGATACAGTATGTCAAATATCTGATCGGTCTTCTTGAATTTTCTGTGTCTTTGTAGCCAGCCGTAACCAGACAATTCAATTTGTGTATCTGTTTGCAAGTCATATTTATGGCTAGCTTGAGATACAGAGAAATTCTACCTGGAAACTAATCTGCTGTTAAACTGAATTCATGAGAATTACTTCAACATTGTAGCAAATTTGTACTATGTAGCAGTCTGACAGTATGGATTTTAGGGTACAACCACAGGGGAAGGTTTCTGAATGCAGTTTTAGAAGCCAAAATCTGTGGATCCTAAAAAGATAGAAGGTATACAGGACAGATTGATTTCTTCTCTTTTTTTTATTCACCTCTTGTTTTTGGCTTCCAAAACTGCATGTAGAAACCTGACTGTGTGGCTGTATCCTTATGGAAGCAGTAGAACAGCAGTGGGCTCTGTAGAGTAAAGGCAGATAAATGAGAATAAGTGTGGCAGTGGGTTGTAGTGCTGAAACTATACAAGAAAATTAGGCTAAATCTACCATCAACATAGCGTTGGTGTAGACACAGGAAAAATCTCCTGACACACTGAAAAGTCCTTTCTATTTATACCTGGTTAGGATTTGTCAACAGAATGTTCCAAAACTACACGCAAAAAGTATGCTGTGTGCTGTACTTTTTCTCAGTCTGTGGCACACGAATGAAACTGTATAGGCATACAGTTACACATCTGTCTAGATTTTCAGTGTAAATATTTTACCAAATGCACTGTACTGTAGATACAGTGGACCTCTTTGGGGATGGCCCAGTTTGCACCCTGCTAATATTGGCCGCAGTAAGCACACATTATTCCTGCAGGATGTAAGTGGAGCAGGACATGTAATAACGACTTCCGTGTTTTTGCTATAGAATTACATGTACGGCTGATGTAGGAATAAGTAAATGTAAATATAAATGTAAATTAAATATAAATGTAAATAAATATAAATAAATAAAACTGATGCAATAAGTCTCCCTATAGTTTCCCTGAGCTCTCCTGAACTCTCCTTTTCCAATATTCTTCTATTAATCATGTTCAGCAACACTGTCCCTAGCACATGAGCACTTGTCACATCTCTCCCTATGCTCAGCTCACAGAACAATGGCGGATACCACGCAAGATCAGTTTTTATAGGGCTGTGACATCACAGGGGGTGGCTATCTATGCATTTGCCGGCTGCACAACATTATGGGTGATCTCGTGTTCCCGGGCATGTTACTTTTACTTTGTGACATGTAAGCTGCCATTTTCGCTGAACACTATGGGAGTGCCACCTTCTTCATGGATTTGACAAAAAAGATCTGGATGGTTACAGATTTAGTTGTTTAGAATTGCCCTAATTTTATGACAAACAGGATTTTACTAGCTTCTGTCTCCTTTTGGTCATTTGATGGAAAAAGAACCACCAGCTAAAAAGTTTTTGAGGTTATTCACTTTTCTTATTTTGAGATATACTTTTTTTGTTTTTTCATTCATAGTAGTTTTTGGTGTAGTTTTTGGGTCAAAAATATTTGATTAATCATCATTTTTCTGCATGATAATCACATACATAGTATGAATGTCATTGATTCAGAAGAGAAAGTGTGATTAGTTCTTTCCTTTGTCACAAAAGTAAAATAAAATAAAAACTTTAAGAAGCTTATTACCCCTTCCTGACCGTCCATTGACTATAAATGTCCTTGGGCAGTCGGATTATCTCTGAATGGATGTTCTGGAACGTCCATTCAGAGATCGCAGCTGCACGCTAATCATGCAGCTGCCGAGGGGGGGGACCCGCTGTCAGAGACAGCAGGGCACCCAAGAGAGAAGGCAGAGACCCTTCCTGGGTGTCTCTGCCTTCTAGATCGCTGTATACAGTGCAGTATACTAATGTACAGCCTCTCTGGGGGGTGTATTTCCACTGTAACTGGGGCTGCTATGTCAGCCCAGTTACAGGAGAAATCAATAGTGAAAAAAAAATGAAGTTAAATGTGCCCCAGAGGTCTTGTATGACCTTATCGGGACACAAAGTGTAAAATAAAAAAATTTACAAATAAAAAAATAAAGTGTTTTGAAAATAAAAAATAAAAATGTTTCACATAAAAAAAATTCCCTTCAAATCCATTATTTAAAAAATGTTTTATTTGGTATCACTGCATCCACACTGACCAGCTATATAATAATATCATATGATCTACCCCATCAGGTGAACTCCATAATAAAAAAATAAACATTACGCCAAAACAGATTTTTTTTGTGAGCTTACCTCCCAAAAAACATAATAATTAATCAATCAAAAAGTCGTATGTACCCCAAAATGGTAGCAATTAAAATGTCACCTCATACCGCAAAAAATGAGCCCCCACACAAGACCATAGCCAGAAAAATAAAAAAAATATGGCTCTATAGAAATTGCAACACAAAAACATGATTGTTTCTTCTAAAAATGCTCTTATTATTTAAAATGTAAATAAATAAATAAATAGACATATTTACAAAAATATCACATTAACTACCCCATTAAGTGAATGGTGTAAAAAAAAAATTATTCTAAAACAGTTTTTGTTGTCACCTGACCTCGCAAAAAACATATTATCAATCAAAAAGTCATATGTACCCCAAAATGGTAGCAATAAAAACGTCACATCGTCCCACAAAAAAACAAGCCCTCACACAAGACTATAGCCAGAAAAATGAAAAATATGGTTCTATATGGTTCACAAAAACATATTTTTTTTTCTAAAAATGTCTTTATTGTGTAAAACATAAAAAAATACAAAAAATAGACATATTTGGTATTGTTGCGTCTTTAATGAACGGATCTATAAAAATATCACATGATCTACCCCATCAAGTTAACGGTGTAAAAAAAATTGAAAACTGACCCCAAACAGCTTTTTTTTGTGACTTTAGCTTTCAAAAATGAGATAAAAAGTAACCAGAAAGCCAAATGTACCCCAAAATGTTGCCAATAAAAACGAAAGCTTTTCTCGCACAAAATAAGCTCTCACGCAGCTCATTCAACAAAAATTAAAAAAAAAGTTATTGTTCTTTTTTAAGAAAATTCTATGTTAGAATAACAGTTTACGACCACAATTGGGGTGTCACTGTATTCAGGAGAAAGTGGGTAGCAAATTGGGGGGCATATTCTCCTGTTACCTTTTGTGAAAAAGAAAGTTTGGGCCTAAAGCACCATTTTCTTGTAAAAGAAAATTCATTTTCACACCCAAGTATTAAAAATTCTATGAAACAGCTGTTGAGTGAAGTGCTCGCTACACCCCTTAAACATTCCTTGGGTGGTGTAGTTTACAAAATATGGTAACTTTTGGGGGGTTTTCACTGTGGAGTTACCTCAGGGCCTCTTCAAGTGCAATATGGTGCCCAAAGACCATTCTAGCAAAATCTGCCCTCCAAAAACCATATGGTGTTCCTTGCCTTCTGTGCCTTGTCGTGTGCCTAAACAGAGGAAAATGACCATATATGTGACATTTTGAAATTTCACCTCTATTTTGCTTTAATTCCTGTGGAATATCTAAAGGGTTAACAATATTTCTTAAACCAGTTTTAAATAGTTTGAGGGGTGTTATTTCTAAAATGGAGTTATTTATGGGTTGGTTCTATTATGTAAGCCCCACAAAGTGACTTTAGAACTAAACTAGTCCTTAAAAAGTGGGTTTTGAAAATTTTCTTAAAAATTTTAAGAATTGCTTCTAAAATTCTAAGCCTTCTAACGTTCTAAAAAAATTATATGATATTTACAAAATGAAACTGGAGATGTGTCGCACAAGGGTGACAAGGAATCAATTTGAGGTGCCCCCACTGACAGATAACACCCAATCTGACAGAAATCAAAATAAATAAATAATTGGTAGTGGGGCCCTCTCTATAGTATTGAGAACAGTAGGGTTTATTAATAAGATACATAAAAAAGTTTGAATGATACAAATACAAATGATTAGTCGGTAGATGTCCAATTTATATAACACACAAATTATAAAATTAAGTTAGTAGCAAAATCAGAAGCAGCAATAATTCGCAAAATAAATAGACATGCAGTAAATTTCATAACATAGTATCCCTCAAAAGGGTCTCCATCAATTGTCTATCAATAAATGTCCTCCAATAGTTCCTAATAGCTGAATGGGGTATTAACCATCCAGACACACAATGTTGTTCAATTGTCCACAGTGTTAAAAAATTGTCAATATAGTTAAAATATAACCAGATAACTTCTGAAAATCCAAGCCAGTGTGTCAGGCAATCTCCAGTTTAGAGCGCAGTCAAGCGCTAACAGTATTCAGAGCGGCGTCCCGCTCACCATCTGAGACAGCGGCGTCCTGCTGTATTATTCGAAGGGTGCGATCCCTAGCTTTCTCTGAATATTCCACATAAAATTTACACGATCTTACCGGGAGGACCTCAGTGAATTTTCTTGCTCTCGACGTGGTGTACCTCTTTTGTAATTCGGCGCTCCGGTCTCAAGGGCTTTTTCTGCCAGGAAATGTCGCGCCAACTGTAGTGGTGGTTTTCTCTGTGCAGCAGGCGTTGCTCACGAGAACAGATGTTGTATAGCGGCAAATTCCACTCCTCCCCAAGTAAATATTCATGTATAAATGTGCCAAGGCAGGGGGTTGATACCAAACGCATTTTGGGGTTTGAAGAATGACCCCTTCATCAGTGGTTACCGTCCCCCTGTTGGTACCTCCTTTATAGGGGTCACAGTTAACAAAAAAACCCGGTTTGGAATAAGTCTCCAAATTCCCATAAATTCAGGTGATTCCGGGTAGAGATCGTACGATACGATCGTATTTCCTAGAGAACGGAACGATACTGTATGTACACGTGCCATTCAGCTATTAGAAACTATTGGAGGTCATATATTGATAGACAATTGATGGAGACCCCTTTAAAGGGATACTATGTTATGAAATTTACTGCATGTCTATTTATTTAGTGAATTATTGCTGCTTCCGATTTTGCTACTAACTTAATTTTATAATTTGTGTGTTATATTAATTGGACATCTACCGATATTTAGAGATGTCGTGAACATAAAATTTTCCGTTTGCGAACGGGCGAACCGCAATAGACTTCTATAGGCAGGCGAATATTTAAAACCCACAGGGACTCTTTCTGGCCACAATAGTGATGCAAAAGTTGTTTCAAGGGGAGTAACACCTGGACTGTGGCATGCTGGAGGGGGTCCATGGCAAAACTCCCATGGAAAATTACGTAGTTGACGCAGAGTCAGGTTTTAATCCATAAAGGGCATAAATCACCTAACATTCCTAAATTGTTTGGAATAACGTGCTTTAAAACATCCAGTGTGTGTATACGATCAGGTATGATGTTGTATCGATCAGGTAGTGTAAGGGTTACGCCCGCTTCACAGTGACAGACCAAACTCTTACAGACCAAACTCCCCATTTAACGCACAAACAACCGCAAACAGTCCATTTGCACAACCGCAAACTTCCCATTTGCACAAGGTTGGATACCAAGCTAGCCATGTCCCGTTCCTTGTCCTCACTGACGTCATTGAACGTCTCTTCCTCCACCCAGCCACGTACAACACCAAGGGTTTCCCAAAGGTGACAACAAGCCCCCTGGGACGCCTGCTGTGGTTGGTCTTCCACCTCCTCAAAGCCACCTTCCTCCTCTGACTCCTCTTCTTCAGACTCCTCTCTCTGCGTTGCCGCAGGTCCAGCAATCGACGACAACAAGGCTGCTTCTGTTGGTGATGGTGACCACAACTCTTCCTCTTTATGCAGGGCACGCTCCAGAAAAAACGCATATGGTATGAGGTTGATGATGTTGCCTTGGGTTTGACTGACCAGGTTTGTCACCTCCGCAAAAGGACGCATGAGCCTACAGCCATTGTGCAAGAGGGTTCAGTAACACGGCTAAAAAAATACCCAGCTCCACAGAGGCTGTCCTCTTTTTTTAAAATTAAAAAAATCTGTTCTTACCAGTTTAATCTCTGTTTTGTCCCCTATCAGGGGCCGGTGAATGGAACAAGGAGATGGAAAAAGATGGTTGGTCGGTCCTCTTCCTTCCAATTTGGGGCACTGCGCGTGCGCCGTGCAATATACTGTGCCACCCTATATAAGTGGTGTGTTAAGTAGCACTATTCCTATCAGTTTAATCCCTGTTACGTCGCCTATCAGGGAACGTTAATAGATTTTAGGAATCGGGAGATGGAAAAAGATGATTGGTGGTCCTCTTACTTCAAATTTGGGGCACTGAGCATGCGCCGCGCATTGTACTGTGATACCCTATATGAGTCGTGTGTTAAGTAGTACTATTCCTATCAGTTTAATCCCTGTTACGTCCCCTATCAGGGGATGTGTATCGAATAGATTTTAGGAACCAGGAGATGGAAAAAGATGGTTGGTTGTCCTCTTCCTTCCAATTTGGGGCACTGTGCGTGCGCCGTGCAATATACTGTGACACTCTATATGAGTGGTGTGTTAAGTAGTACTATTCTTATCAGTTTAATCCCTGTTACATCCCCTATTAGGGGACATGTATCGAATAGATTTTAGACAACCGCAAAGAGTTGTCAATAGTTGACACACTCATGGCATCAATTTTATTCCTCTATGCGTCAATCTTGGTGTAGTGAAGACTGTGCTTGTGCGCACGTTTGGGAGATTGCAGGCGATGGCGGTTTTTCAAAGCCTATGGTCGTGCTGAGGTAGTTCAGTGACAGTTTAGTGACCCAGAAAACAATGATTCTGCAGTGTGGGCCCATTGTTGGCCTAGGAGGCTTTAATGATCACCTTAGATGATCACAAAGAAAATTATAGTCTTTTCTATGAAAAATTATCCAGCCGATCGCTTTTGGTCAGTCCACAGTGAGGCAACAACCTTATCATCTGGGGTGTGCCAACATTGCCAAGACACTCATAGAGGTGATCGCTTCTTTGTGATATGCAAGCCCCTTCACCACAACAAGGTAACGATCACGAAGAGAAATTGACACATGTATGTGCCTTTTTTTTGTTTTGTTTTTGCAGCCAAAGTGCAGCAGCAGAGGCTAGAAAAAATAGGCATGTACACATGCCTGAAAAACTAGGTATTGTTGCAGCCGCTGTAGCAGCGGCCCAAAAAATAGATGTTTTCCAGGCAGAAAGTGTACTAAAACATTGTGGCTTTAACCCTAGTTGGTGGCGGAGAAGTCACGCAAGTCATCCGGTATTCAGAGTTTAGATAGAGCAGCGTGGGGGCCATTTTTAGCCTGAGGCATCTCATCAGGCCTGTTTTAGTCAAATGTATCCCCGACTGTTAGTCCATTCTGTATCCACACCTCATTCATCTTAATAAAGGTGAGGTAATCTAGACTTTTTTGACCTAGCCAACTTCTCTTGTCAGTGACAATACCTCCTGCTGCGCTGATGGTCCTTTCTGACGGGCCACTTGAAGCGGGGCAGGCCAGAAGTTTTATCGGAAATTGGGATAGCTCAGGCCACAGGTCAAGCCTGCATACCCAGTAGTCAAGGGGTTCATCGCTCCTAAGAGTGTCGATATCTGCAGTTAAGGCGAGGTAGTCTGCTACCTGTCGGTCGAGTCATTCTCTAAGGCTGGATCCCGAAGGGCTGTGGCGATGTGTAGGACTTGAAAAGCTCTGCATGTCCTCCATCAACAACATGTCTGTAAAGCGTCTTGTTCTTGCCGGCATGGTCGTGGTAGGAGGAGGATTACCCTTCCCATGTTAGATTCCCGTTGTGCTCTGACATCACCCTTATACGCTGTGTAAAGAATACTTTTTAACTTGTGTTGGAACTGCTGCATCCTTTCCAACTTCTGGTAATTCGGTAACATTTTAGCCACTTTCTGCTTATACCGGGGGTCTAGTAGCATGGCCACCCAGTACAGGTCGTTTTCTTTCAGCCTTTTTATATGAGGGTCCCTCAACATGCATGACAGCATGAAAGACCCTATTTGCACAAGGTTGGATGCCGAGCTACTCATGTCCGTTCTTCGTCCTCACTGATCTCATTGAAGGTCTGTTCTTCCCCCCAGCCACGTACAACACCACGGGTCCCAGATAGGTGACAACAACGAGCACCCTGGAATGCCTGCTGTGGTTGGTCTTCCTCCTCCTCAAAGCCACATTCCTTCTCTGACTCCTCTTCCTCAGACTCCTCTTCCAGCGTTGCCGCAGGTCCAGCAAGCGATGATGATAAGGCTGTTTCTGGTGGTGATGGTGACCACAACTCTTCCTCTTCACGCTCATATAAGGCCTGATCCAGCACTCTTCGCAGGGCCCGCTCCAGGAAGAAAACAAATCGGATGAGGTCGCTGATGGTGCCTTCGGTGCGACTGACTAGGTTTTTCACCTCCTCAAAAGGGCGCATGAGCCTACAGGCATTGCGCATGAGCGTTCAGTAACATGGCAAAAAAATACCCAGCTCCGCAGAGGCTGTCCTAGCACCCAGGTCATACGAATACTTGTTGATGGCTTTTTCTTGTTGGAGCAGGCGGTCGAACATTAGGAGTTTTGAATTACAACGTGTCGTGCTATCACAAATCAAGCACCTCACTGGCATGTTGTTTCGCAACTGAATATCGGAAAAGTGAGCTATGGCCGTGTAGGAACGCCTGAAATGGCCACACACCTTCCTGGCCTGCTTGAGGACGTCCTGTAAGCCTGGGTACTTATACACAAAGCGTTGTACGATCAGATTCAACACATGTGCCATGCACGGCACATGTGTCAACTTGCCCAAATTCAATGCCACCAACAGATTGCTTCCGTTGTCACACACCACTTTGCCAATCTCCAGTTGGTGCGGGGTCAGCTACTGATCTACCTGTGCGTTCAGGGCGGATAGGCGTGCTGGTCTGGTGTTACTCTCTGCTTTCAGGCAAGTCAACCCCAAGACGGCGTGACACTGTCGTATTCGGGATGTGGAATAGCCCCCGGGGAGCTGGTCGGGGAAAGTTGATGTTGAGCAAGACGCAGCAGCAGAATAGGACTGAGCCGAGGAGTTTAGCGAAGAGGATGGAGTAGGAGGAGTAGAGGAGGTGGTAGCAGGCCTGCTTGCAAGTCGTGGCGTTGTCACCAACTCCGCTGCAGAACCACGCATTACATGCTTGGCAGCCATCAGCAGGTTTACCCAATGCGCAGTGTACGTGATACCTGCCCTGACCGTGCTTTGCAGACCAGGTATCAGTGGTCAGATGGACCCTTGCCCCAACACTGTGTGCCAGACATGCCATGACTTCCATTTCCACAATAGAGTACAGGTTGGGGATTGCTTCTTGTGAAATAAAATTTCAGCCAGGTACCTTCCACTGCGGTGTCCCAATAGCTACAAATTTTTTGAAGGCCTCAGAATCCACCAGCTTGTATGGTAAAAGCTGGCAGGCTAAAAGTTTTGACAACCCAGTTGTCAGACGCCGGGCAAGGGGGTGACTCTGTGACATTGGCTCCTTACGCTCAAACATTTCCTTGACAGACACCTGATTGTGGGCAGATGAACAGGAACTGCTCTTGTGTTGATCCCATAGGCATTTGTGATGTGAGATCATGTGCCTTCGCAAAGCAGTTGAACCTAGGTGGATGTTGGACTTCCCATGACTCAGTTTCTTTTGGCACAGGTTGCAAATGGCATCGCTGTTATCATAGGCAGACACACCAAAAAAATGCCACATGCTGAGCTTTGCAATGACAGCATTCTGGTGGTGGCAACAGCATGCGATGATTGGCATGCTGTCTGGCTGACTCCGGGTGCCGATACATGCTGTCTGACTGTGCCACTAGCTCCTTGCGATGACCTCCTCCTGCTTCCAACTCATCTCCTCCTTCTCTCTGTCTCCCCATCTGAACTTTCCTCCTGTTCTTCTTCTCTTTGAGCGGGCACCCACGTGACATCCACGGACACATCGTCATCATCAACTGCTTCACTTGTATCTGACAACTCAGCAAAGGAAGCAGCAGTGGGTACAACATCATCATCATCACACCGTACGTCCATGTGTGTAATGCTGCCTGACTGAGACATATCCCTGTTATCTACATCTTCTGGAAATAATGGTTGCGCATCACTCATTTCTTCCAACTGATGTTTAAATAACTCCTCTGACTGATCAAGTGAAGCGGCTGTGGAGCTAGTGTTGGTGGTGCAGGCGGGCGAGTGGTAACTTGAGAGGATCCCGTAGCTGAGCTGGAGGAGGATGGAGCATCAAGGTTCTGAGCGGAGGCTGTAAAAGATTGGGTGTCCTGTATAAGCCAGTCAACGATGTCCTCAAAATTTTTTGAATTCAGGGTATGTGGCCTCTGAACACTGGCCATTATTCTAGTGCCAAAGGTAATCACAGCACCACGAGGGACCCTGCAGGGTGGCCTGCCTCTGCCAGTCAATTTTTTTGGGATTAGTGGTACTATGCGTGCAAGGTACTTTGCCACCCTATTTGAGTGGTGGGCACTGGCAGTGGGCAAAGTATAGTCTGTGGGCCTGACACACACTGGCAGACAACTGAAATTATATTAAAGGGTAAAAATTAAATGACTTTTTTATCTGCAAGGTACTGTGCCACCCGATATGAGTGGTGGGCACTGGCAGTGGGCACAGTACAGTCTGTGTGGGCCTGACACACACTGGCAGTGGCAGGCAACTGAAATTATATTAAAGGGTAAAAATTAAATGACTTTTTTATCTGCAAGGTACTGTGTCACGCGATATGAGTGGTGGGCACTGGCAGTGGGCACGGTACAGTCTGTGGGGCCTGAAACACACTGGCAGGCAACTGAAATTATATTAAAGGGTAAAAATTAAATTACTTTTTTTATCTGCAAGGTACTGTGCCACCCGATATGAGTGGTGGGCACTGGCAGTGGGCACAGTACAGTTGGGTGGGCCTGACACACACTGGCAGGCAACTGAAATTATATTAAACGGTAAAAATGTAATTACTTTTTTTTATCTGCAAGGTACTGTGCCACCCTATATGAGTGGTGTGCACACAGTACAGTCTGTGGGCCTGCGGCCTCTCACACACGGGCAGGCAACTGCAGTATAATATATATATATATATATATATATATTAATAGCAGACTGATGTACCAGCCCTAAAAAGGGCTTTTTGGGGTGCTGTAAGGATGCTGTCCTTAGAGCAGATGAGTCTTTGAGGACTGGAGTGGACACAGAACACTAGTAGCTAACGCTTTCCCTAGAATCCCTTCCCTAATTAAGTAACAGCAGCACTCTCCATGCTCTAACTAACACTGCAGCTTCAGAATGAATCTAAGATGGATGCTGGCCTTGCTTTTTGATAGGAGGTGGGAGGGTCTGGGAGGGAGGGTATGCTGATGGGCTGGAATGTGTCTGCTGACTGTGAGGTACAGCGTAAAAGTATGCTCAATGATGATGTATAGGGGGCGGACTGAACATCGCATATGTTCGGCCGGCGCGGCGAACGCGAACAAGCGATGTTCGCTAGGAACAGTTCACCGGCGAATAGTTCGGGACATCTCTACCGATATTTACAAAATGATGCCAACATAAAGTAGACATATGGGGAATGTTAAGTAATAAATATTTTATGAGGTACCACTTTCTGTTTTAAAAGCAGAGAATTAGAAATTTTGAAAATTACAAATTTTTCTAAATTTTTGATAAATTTGGGATTTTTTCATATATATATTGACTCAAATTTATGACTATAATGAAATACAATGTGTCACGAGAAAACATTCTCAGAATGGCTTGGATAAGTAAAAGAGTTCCAAAGTTATTACCATATAAAGTGACACATGTCAGATTAGCAAAATTAGGCCTGGTCAGGAAGGGGGTAAATGGCCCTGTTTGGAAGTGGTTAAGTGGCAGGGGAGGGTAAACATGCTATAGAATGTTAATGAACAATAGTCATAATTACATGCTTACCGCTGATCATTGAGTCATTTAATATATTCTTATTTTTACTATGCATTCTTACTGCCACCGGTTTTTCTGTCACAGGACTGAACAGATGCATAATAAAAATGGAGCATGTTCTATGTCTACACCTGCCTACAGCTACAGCAGGTACAGAATGTATACTCCAGTCTATTAAATCATACCACTTCAGACATAGAAAATGCAAATAAAAAATCTAAAACTGAAGTCTTCCATTAAATGAAGATAAAGATGCTTGGTAGTGCAGGCATCTACAGGAAATCTACTCCATCTACCAAAAAATGATACCAATGAAAACCACAAGTCATCCTGGAAAAATCAAGCCCTCACACAGCTCTGTAGAAAGAAAACTAAAAAAGTTATAGGTCTTGGGATGGAGCGAGGCAAAAACATTTTCTTCTTTTAAAAAAAAAGGGTACTTATTGCAAAAAAGTAGTGAAATGTTAAAAAAATAAAAGCTGTGTATATTTGGCATTGTTATAATCATACTGACCCAGAGACTAAAGTTATAATTTATTGATGCCAAAAAATGAATGCCGTAAAATTTATAATGTAAAAACTCAGTGACAGTAGTTGTTATTCCCTATCCCCCTCCCAGAAACAGTTATTAAAAGTTAATTAGTAAGTTATGTGTACCCCAATATGGCATTATGAAAAACTATAACTTGTCCCGCACAAAAAAAAAAACATACAGCTACATAGATGAAAAGTTAAAAATTTCACAAAGTACTGATTCATGTTCTTATGACTAGCAGCATGTTTGATCTACAAATTACGAAATCTTGTAATATAAGTGTTATGCGTAGCTGAAACTGGTGCAAAATTAAATGAGGCTGTTTATATAGCGATAAATAATATTGATTAATTTATTGTCCAAAAAGACTCTTAAAATTAAATCAGAAATCTGGTCAAATAAATCCGATACTTTTCCTTGAAGCCCGTTTTGATACAGATTTTTATGTATCTGTTGATGTAGGATGCACATAGTGAATATCATCTTTTATGGCTGATTCCACACTGTGATAATGATATGTATCTGTTCTGACTTACACTATTTGGACAATAAACAATGATTTGTTTACTCCCCCCCCCTCCTATTACATGTTGTTATTTATACAGGAAAATACTTTTTTTTTAAAAAAGGCAGTGATAGAACATTGTGCCACTTCCCCTCTGTGGTACTCTTACCCTAAGTTCACACTTGCGCATTTTACAGCTCGTTCGAACGCGCTGTAAAACGCTCAACACATGCAAACCAATGCTTCCCTATGGGCATGGTTTTCACCTGAGCGTTTTACAGCGCGTACGAACGCGCTGTAAAACGCCATACGCATAAACAAGTACTTGAGCTTTTTTTGGGCCATTTGTCGCGCGTATTGTGATTGACACCACAGTAGTCAATCACAAGAACGCGCGTACGATGCGCGTTTCCTATTTGCAAAAATGCGCTGTAATACGCGATACAAAAACCCGTGGAAAACGCGCGTTTCAAGAACGCTCAGGTCTGAACCCAAGGTAAACATATGGCAGGGAAAAGAAGTGAAAATGAAGAGGGTTAGTCACAGGCCTTTGTAAGAAGGAACTGAGATTAACTGGCAGGGCGCCAGAGGATGGACCTGTAGAAAGGTGTTGTGAAGGTTGTATATCCAATATTATAGATGGAGGAGGTAGGTTGCCAAAGGCATGGAACCCAACGGGAAAAAATTCCTCAGTGGATGTCAAATAAAGGAATGCAAGTGCAACATAAAAAAAGGAAGATGCCTTGCAGTTGGCGCCAGAAAAGGAATCCGAGGGATAGACAGTAACACTAATAGGTGGAAAAGTGCCCACAAAGTGTAAAAAGTTTTTAAGGGAAAGTGCCCACAGTTATAGGATGCCTTGAAGAGGTCGAGGTCAGATTATTCAGGTTTGGGTCAGACGATACTTACACAATTCAGTAAATAGGCATAAAACCAATAGGGTTATTAAATAAAACAGGCATAAAACCAATCGGATTATTGGATAAAACAAAAAACAAAAATCACTCACTTCACTCAGGAGGTGTCGGATGGGATAAACTCCCTCCGTGCTACCTCCTGCGTCTGGGTCGCCTTGAGAGATCTTTAAGAATGACGGCAGTCCAAAGTGGTACTTCTGGTCAGTCTTCTTTAATAACACAGGATAGGAGTGAAGGAAGGCTCAACGCGTTTTGGGGCTTTAAAATTCCCCTTCATCAGGAACATACATTATGATACAGCTGTATGTCTTTTATACAGAAGTGATATGGCGCCAAACAGGAATGAAGAAGCGTCACTTCCAGTTTGCGTTCCAAGGTGAAATGCACCGGAAGTGACACAACGCCACCCCACAATGCACAAACCACAATAATTAGGCACAGAACTAAAAAAACAATAGAATAATAGAGATCCTTAGGTAGACGATTAAACTATTAATAAAAAGCATGGTGTTATAAAAGGATCGCATGCCGGCCGGTGATCTCTGACCGGAAGTGAGGTCACTTCCGGTGCGGTACTCAAGTTCGGGACAGAACAAAATCTAAAAAATGGGACTATGGCCTCCTAGAATAATTAGAATCTGGGGGGCAAGGATCGTATTGAAGGGCCTGAGGTGGTATGCTGCCGAGGGCCCAACGGGGAGTCGGGAGCGCAGGCTACTTAGGGGCGGCACCCTTTTATGTATTGCTTTGCACTATTACCGATTTTAGATGTTTGTGTATATATTTTATTTCATATATGTATGTTTATATGTATTCTTAGGATGCATTTCAGATCATTTTTTTTGTATTTATATCACTGTTTTATATATATGTGCATATGCTCAGGCTCCCTTCTTTTTACTCTCTATCCTCTTCTTTTTTTGGTTTTACAGAATTTGACTCCACCCACTATAGGCTATACATGTATATTACAGTTCCGAACCATGGAAATTGCTTATGCTATACTGATGAATATTCATGCCTTAGAAGTACCACAAGCGCTTTCTATGGATTAGGCATGCGATCCACCCTGCCTCTTTGCTTGCGTCCCACAAGGACCGGAAGCGCACGCCTACAAATATCCCTTCAATACGAGCCTTGCCCCAGATTCGAAGTATTCTGGGAGGCCATAGTCACATTCTTTTTATTTTGTTCTTTCCCGAACTTGAGTACCGCACCGGAAGTGACCTCATTCCTGTTTGACACCATATCACTTCTGTATAAAAGACATACAGCTGTGTCATAATGTATGTTTCTGATAAAGGGGAATTTTAAAGCCCCAAAACGTGTTTTTTTTTTTTTCATTTCCAATACAAGATAGATTGAAGTTGACTCTCATTCCTGAAAATAATGACATTACAAGGCTTAGAGATATACATATCATATACTAAACAATGCCAAATCTTAATAACTGTACAGGAAACAATGTCAATTGCTTTAATGGCTTTGAAATTAGTTGGATTTTAAGGCTGATCCAAAAAGGTTTCCTTTAAAAACGCTTTCAAAGAACTGTTGTCAATTGCTCTGACAATGAAACATTATAACAAAGATCTGGTATGCCTATAAAATTACATCTTTCAAACAGCCCATGTCTCGTGTCATTTGAGCATAAAGGAACATTTAGAGGGAAAATCACTAGCTATACAATGGGTGTCATGCTTGTTGTTAGTAGAAAAATTGATTAGGTTTCAAGTGTCCTTTACTTATTACAATTAATCAGACAACATGGCATTAGCCAAATGAAAACGTGCTCTTATTTTCATTTCATAGAAAGAAATCCTATGTGTTTCTCCCTCAGTGTTACTAATCATATTTTTAATATCTAACAACTATTTAGAAATTTCACTAATAAAAAATGACATTCAGAAATTATCTTAACATTTCGAATATATCAAAGTATTAACATAATTGCAATGACATTAATTTCTTAATGTTCATTTGATAGAGTCATAACATTTCTCATAATGGAAAGGGAGCCTCACTTTCAAATACAGTCATGTAATGGGCTGCCACGATGAGGACTATTAGAGCACTTATCAAACTCCTTCTAGCAAACATTACTCTTAAACTTCAACCACAACTGAACTGGTGACCACCAATACGTTATATTTTAATGTATTATGTTATAAAGTTACATAGTTAATACGGTTGAAAAAAGATATAAGTCCATCAAGTTCAACCAAGGGATACAGTAGGTGGGGACGCAAATCCCAGAAGGAAATAAGACTCAGATGTCTACACGTTTTCATAAGCATTAAAGTTGTTTACTTTTAAGAATTCATCTAATCCCTTTTTAAAACTGTCCACTGTTCCTGCTGTGACCACGTCCTGAGGAAGTCACATCTTCACAGTTCTTACAGTAAAAAAGCTTCCTTTCTATGGACTGGTTCCACAAAGCGTCCACAAAGCGTCCTTTCTATGGACTGGTGCCCAGAACTGAACTGAATATTCCAGATGAGGCCGCACCACTCTTTGTAAAGTGGTAGTAGTACATCCCTGCCCCACCAGTCCATGCCTCGTTTACTGCATGACGATATCCTGGTAGCCTTAGAAGCAGCTGATTGACATTGTATGCTGTAATTTAATCTACCATCCAGAAGGACACCTAAATCTTTCTCTATAAGTGACTCTCCCAGTGTTACATCACCTAGGACATATGAAGCACAGAGATCATTACTACCAAGCATTACTTTACATTTGTCCACATTGAACCTTATTTGCCAAGTTAATGCCCAATCACTCAGAGTGTTCAAGTCAGCTTGTAGTTTATGGACATCTTCGATAGACTGTACAGCTCTACATAGCTTAGTGTCATCTGCAAAGTAGTATGGTACTATTAATTTCATACTCGATATAATTAATAACTAAATTAAATAATAAGGGGCCCAGCACTGAACCTTGGGGTACACCACTCATAACCCGGGACCATTCTGAATAGGAATCATTGACCACAACTCTGTGGACACGGTCCTTCAGCCAGTTTTCAATGCAATTAGAAACTATACTTTTCAAGCCTATCGGTCTATAATTACCTATGAAGAACCTTGATCCTTTTTTGAATATTGGCACCACTTTTGCCTTGCACCAATGACTTGGCACTGTATCAGTACCTAGAGAATCTTTAAAAATTGTAAACAGAGGCATAGCAATGACTGAACTGAGCTCTTTAAGCAATTTTGGGTGTAATCCATCTCGACCCGGAGCCTCATTCACATTTTACCCTATTTAACTGGTCTTAGACCATATTTATAGTTAGCCAATTGAGTATATTACTGGATGTACTAAAAGCCCCAGCACTACATATATCAGCTCCTTTCTCTTCTTTTGTATATACAGAGCTAAAAAAAACATTTAGTAACTCTGCCTTTTCCTTCTCTTCGGTGACTACCCCCCTTTACCATTATTTAGTAGACCTACCTGCTCAGACCTAGGTTTTTTAGCATTTATATATTAAAATAATTTTTTGGAATTAGTTTTGCTCTCATCTGCTACCTGCTGTTCGTTTTGTATTTTTGCAAATTTTGTCTCCTTTTTACAGATTTTATTAAGCCCTTTGTAATCTTCAAATGCTACAGCTGACCCATCAGATTTGAATTTTTTAATGCCCTTTTTTTGTTTTTTATTGCCCCTTTTGCAGTAGCTGTAGGCCATGGGGGGTTTCATTTTAGCCGTTTATACTTGTTACTAGAGATGAGCGAATTTTTCAACAATTCGATTCGCAGGTTCGCCGAATTTTTCAGGAAAAATTCGATTAGATCCAAATATATTTGCGGCGAATTGCGTTAAAAAACTGCAATTTCCTGGCTGCTGAGAGCCTTTATAGTGGTGTAGAACACTGTGCCTTGCAGTAACACGCATAGGAAGTCGGCTATGGTAGTGAAATAATACTGTGAGTCCGTATAACATGCAGATGACAGGCGTCGCTCTTACAATCACTGCATACTTCACTTATTTGGGTGGTCACGGGGCCAACACTTACCAAATAACTCAAGTATCAACTCAGCCTTACAGGTAGATGTTAGCTTCAAGAAGAAGCACACTCCTTTTACACCCTTGTCAGCTGATTCCACATAGATGTCTACAGAACCTGTTTTATTAAACGTTTATACAAGTAGAGCCCCCCCCCCCCCCGACAGAGTGCAGAGGGTGTAAGCAGTAAGATTGTGTTGACGTCACTGATTAATTTCCCCCATTCTCTGATTTGTCAGAACAATTACCCAGAAAAAAGGATCCTGTCTGTGGAGCAAATGCCTTCACTCGGTCAGCATTTGATCAATAATCCATCAGTATTGCTAAAGGTAAAAAAAAACAGAGTGGATCTAAAACTGAGATGACACATGAATGGAATATTTGCATGTCTTCTGTGTTTTCTACCCACTCCTGCTTTTGGCTACCAAATCAAAAGACAATTCTGATGGGACCATACAAGCCTTACAGCTGCTACACAGACAGGATCCGTTGTGCGTCTCGTTTTTCCTTCCTTCTGACAGATCAGAAGAAGTGTCAAATAAATTATGATGTCAGCCAGGTCGAAAGACAAAATTGTGGACCAGTCATGAAGTGGGGAGGGTGGGAACAGCGTGAGAAGTCCACAGAATGGACCTATGACAAAATAATGAGGTGAAAGCAGCATGAGGAGACCACAGAGTGGGCCAATGACAGGGTCTGGAGATGGAAGCAGTATGAGGAGGCCACCGAGTGGCAGAATGACTGGGTCTGTAGGTGGCGGCAGTATGAGGAGACCACAGAGCGGTACAATGACAGTCTGGAGGTTGCGGCAGCATGAGTAGGCCACAGAGTGGCACAATGACAGAATCTGGAGGTGGCAGCAGCATGAGGAGACCACAGAGCGGCACAATCACACAGTTTGGAGGTGGCAGCAGTATGAGGAGGCCACCGAGTGGCACAATGACCAAGTCAGCGGGCGGCGACAGCATAAGGAGACCACAAAATGGCCCAATGAAAGAGTGTGGATGTGGCAGCAGTATGAGTAGGCCAGAAAATGGCACAATGACCGAGTTTGGAGGTGGCAGCAGCATGAGAAAACCACAGAGCAGCACAATTACAGAGTCTGGAGGAGGCAGCAACAAGAGGAGACCACAGAGCGGCAGAATAACAGAGTCTGGAGGTGGCAGCAGCATGAGGAGACCACAGAGTGGCACAATGGCAGAGTCTGGAGGTGGTACAATGACGGAGTCAGTTGGTGGCGGCATTATGAGGAGGCCACCGAGTGGAACAATGACCGAATCTGTAGGTGGCAGCAGCATGAAGAGACCACAGAGTGCCACAATGACAATGCCTGGAGGTGGCAGCAGCATGAGTGGCCACAGAGGAGCACAATGACAGAGTCTGAAGGTGTCGACAGTATGAGGAGGCCACCTAGTGGCAATGTGACATAATGTTGAGATGGGAGAAGCAGCAGCAGGATACCACAGAGTGGCAAGGTGACATAGTGTGGATATGGCAGCAGCATGAGGAGACCACATAGTGGCAAGGTGACATAGTTTGGAGGTGGCGGTAGCATCAGGAGGCTACAGAGTGGCAAGGTAACATAGTGAGGATATGGCAGCAGCAAGAGGAGACCACAGAGTGGCTGAGTGACATAATGTGGAGATGGCAGAAGCAGCAGCCTCAGGAGGATACCACAGAGTGGCAAGGTGTCATTACCCGCTGACGAAGGTGGGGGAAATAAGGAGCACTTGGTATCAGATGTGTGGCATCAGGCGGGTTGCAGCATCAAAGTAGTAGCTGAGGCAGGTAGTCAGAAGAAACCAGTCTCTTGTATCAAAGTGTTGGTGTGGACCCATGGATGATCTAGTCTGATGCATCAGGAATTGGTGGTTGGAAATCCTGGCTGATGCCTTATTTATCTTGATAAAGGAAAGTCTCTCCACATTTTGAGCGGATAGGCGAGTTCTTCTTGGGGTAATTATGCCCCTGCCGCACTAAACACCCGCTCTGATGCCACACTACTGGCCGGGCAGGACAGCTTTTCCAGGGCAAACTCAGCTAGTTGGCTACCCAGTAGTCTAGCAGATCTTTATTGTGGGGTGGCAGGGTACAGTCCAAGTATGCCACTATCTGCTGGTCCAGGTCCTGCTCCCGGTCTACCTGCTGCTGGTGAGTAGTTTCTTCACTATGCAGGTGAAGAAAGCTACTCATCAGCGACTGTAGACTCAGGCTGAAGCTCCCCAGCAGCCATGGCAGTGGAACGTGAGCGCAGAGGGACCCCCGGTCAGACCTGTGAAGGGATAGACGATGGTGCAGATAGGCAGCGGCCACCTGACTACATAGGATGTCTCTGTAGTAGTTTAGTTTGTCCTCCCTCTTGGTGGGTGTAAAAAATGCCCCCATTCTGGACCGGTACCGAGGGTCCAACAAGGTGGAGAGCCAGAAGTCATCCCTCTGCCAAATGGTGACAATTCGGCTGTCACTACACAAGCAAGTGAGCATGCATCGGGCCATTTGTGCAAGTGACTCAGAGGGACTCCCTGCCTCCATCTCCACTGCATACTGCCATGGTGTGTCCGGGTCCTCTGTCTTGTCTTCCTCATCGCCCTGTAGCTCCTCTGGCTGCTCCTGCTCCTCCTGTCCTGTCAGCTAAGTAGAAAAACCACCCATTTGTCTACACATTGCCTGTGTTCCAATGTCTTCCTCCACCTCTTCTAGTTCAGCCGCCACAGGGCTCATGTGACCGTGAGACCGAGGCACCACGTCTCTTTTCCCCTGACTAGCCATTGTTAACACCATCTGTTCCAGGACATGAAGCAGTGGAATGACATCCTTCATCCCGTAGTCCTGGTGACTGACAAATAATGTTGCATCCTCAAAGGGCCTGAGCAAACGGCAGGTGTCACGCATGAGCTGCCACTGGCTGACATCAAAGTTACACAGGGAGTACTCCTATCCGCTTGCATCATCAAGAAATCGTTGATGGTCTTTCTCTATTCGTAAAGTCGGTCCAACATATGGAGGGTGGAATTCCAAAGGGTGGAAATGTCGCATATCAGCCTATGTTGGGGGATGCCAATCTGCCGCTGCAGCTCTAGGAGGGTGTACTTTGCGGTGTATGAGTTGCTGAAGTTCATGCAAAGTTTTCTGCCCATTTTTAGGATGTCTTGCAAATGGGTGGAAGACTTCAGGAACTGCTTGACAACCAGATTGAACATGTGTGCCATGCAGGGTGCATGGCTCAGCCTTCCTTAAAGCAGTGCCAACACAATGTTCTTCCCATTGTTGGTCAGCATGGTTCCGATTTTCAGTTGTCACGGAGAAAGCCAAGATTCGATTTCTTGATGCATCACATGGAGCAGTTCCTCCAATGTGTGACTCCATTCGCCAAGGCAAACCAGGTTCAGAACAGCGTGAACAGTGTAGGCTGAGGACATGGTGGTGGATGAGGAGGCAGAGGCTGACATTGTCGCAGGACCAACGTCGTGACAACATGGAAGCGGAAGCAGCATGACCTGTCCAAGTTGCTGGTGTGGCTGTGCAGGAACCACATTCACCCAGTGGGCCGGAAAAAACATGTATTGTCCCTGACCGTAGTTACAGCTCAACACGTCTGCGCTGCCGTGCACTTTGGCAGACACCGACAGGCTCAAGATCTGGCTCACCTTCTGTTCTACATGTGTGTGCAGGGCTGGTACTGCCTTTTTGGCAAAGAAACGACGGCTTGGGACTCCACCTCAGCTAGGCACAAGCCATCAGTTCTCTGAAAGGTGTAGAGTCCACCACTTGGAAAGGAAGGGACTGCAGCACCGGCAACTTGGACAGGAGCACGTTCAGCTTCTGTGCTGTTGGATGCGTGCACGCATACTGTTGTCTCTTGGAAAATGCTTAAGTGATCGATTGCTGACTGAATGACTCACGAGGATTAGGAGCAGGAGCATCTGGACCAGCAGAAGATGGGATTGACAGACAGCGAACTTCGGCTTAGGTGGTGGAACCTTGACTGGCTGAAACTGGGTGCGTGCCACTGGGTGTTGTAGCAGAAGCTGCGGCAGCCTGTACCACCACATTGGAGCCACAGTTTCCCCAGGCCACTTTATGTTGACACTGCATAGGTTGACACAGGGCCGTGGTGCCAACATTGGCAACCTGGCCACGCTTCACCTTCTGCCAACATATTCTACATGTGGCCATGTTGACCTCCTCTGGCGGCTTCATAAAAAATTGCCACACCTCCGAGTACCTGATTTTCCTGCCAACACTACTGACTAGCTGACTGCTACCGCTGCTGCTTCCGTGAACCCGTGCACCACTCCTTTCCGGGCAAGTAGGCTGCTGCAAAGCGAATGGTCTACCCCGTCCCCGTTTGGCTCCCGACCTCCAACTGCTGACACCCTGCTGACTCCTGGCCATGCTAGCGACTTGATGGCTCAGCCGCTGCCTGATGGGCAAGCTGCCACCCTCTTCTCCTCATGATGAAGAAGCCCCTTCTTCACCTGGCTCCCAAGTGTGATCGGCTTCAACATCATCGAGTACTGTCTGCATATCACTGATGTCCTCCTCAATGGCCTCTGGTTCAGGAGCCTGACCACTCACAGCACAAGCTCCCGTGCCACTCTCCTCATCACTACTTGCCTGCCTAGCGGATATAGAGGCGGATGTCTCCTCCACATCTTGGCTGGGCAGTAGCTGCTGACTGTCCTCTAGTAGCTCCTTCTTGCTTAAATGTGAAACTGAGCCCACTGCATGTAGTACTTCTCGCGGTAAGGGAACAGAAAAGGCCAGAGGAAGGTTTGAGGACAGGTGAGGGCACAGGGTCTGCTCCCCGGCCATTCCACCTAAGGGTTGTGTCTGACAAACCTACTGACTGTTGGCTGGGGGTGTCAGATGTCACTTGGGATAACGTGGAAGACCGAGTTAACCAATCAAGAACCGCTGGGTTGCTGGTCAAGACACGACCGCTAGATGACACCGGGCGCTCAGGCCTCTCACTGTGACTACTGCTGCCATGACCTCTTACTCTGCTCTAACCTTTGCTTGCGCCAGAAACATTCAGGCCTCTGCCCCTCCTCTGTGCATGGCACTTCTCTGCCTGACATACTTGCAACTGAACTAAACAAATTAAACGGAAATTAAAACACCCCTAAAAGAGAGTATAGAGAATATATTTTTCTTTTTGTACTGAAAAAGGCCACTAAACGCTTTTACTACAATTAACTGCGGAAATGTCACTGAGGAAGAAATCAATTGTGAGTTTCGAAACTCGTCTAATGAACTAATATATAGCGGAGGAGAAAAGAATTACAAGTGCAAGAAAATTCATCATGAAATGCAGTCAGAGTCCCGGTCCCCCTAGACCGCATGCGCAAGAAAAAAAGGTACAAACAGTAGCGCATATCGAGGATCGCAGAGGAGAGACAAACAGCGGAATAATAGCCACCTATGTACCATACTGTTACCCTGCACATCCATCAAACACACTAGGAAAAGGGTAATCAATAAACTAACCCAAGTGTGAACTATATGTTACATTTGATGGACAATAGTAACAAAGCGTAACATAATAACATTGGTACAAGATTTATACTTATATGGTACTTATATGCATATTGCAATATAAAAGACAACATCTATCGACTATTACTACATAAGTATACAGTACAAGACACGTACTTGTCTCCTGTAGAATACCGCTATACTATTCCTATTTTGCGTGAGCTCCGCAACAAGAAAAGAGAGACTGTGATTACCATTACCGTAGTGTATGAATACACCCGAATATAATAAGTGCGCACAAACTCTATGAACTTGTTTTATTTTATGAATTTGTTTTTATTTTTTTATACGAGTGTTGAATGTATTGGTTTTAGAATAAATTGATATTTTTAAAAAAGGTAGAACCGGCCATTTGTTTAATATTTTATAATTACAGCTGACTGGTTTCAGCTTCGCCATGTTATATTATGGTGAATCCAAATGCATTTATATTGTTTAACTGCGGAAATGCACTGAGAATATATTTTTCTTGTTGTACTAAAATACGATGCTATACGCTTTGACCAGAAAAAAATTTAAGAGTGAAATGCGTATATATATATATTTCTTGTAGTACTGAAAAACACCCCTATACGCTTTCAACAGAAATAACTGCAACAGTGCAGTGCGTATATATTTTTCTTTTTTTACTGAAATACGCCCCTATATGCTTTCACCAAAAATAAATGCAACAGTGCAATGCGTATATATTTTTCTTGTAGTACTGAAATACGTCCCTATACGCTTTCACCAGAAATAACTGCAACAGTGGAATGCGTATATATTTTTCTCGTAGTACTAAAATATGCCCCTATACACTTTCAACAAAAATAACTTCAAAAGTGCAGCGCATATATACTTTTCTTTTTTTAATAAAGTATGCCCCTATATGCTTTCACCAGAAATAACTGCAACAGTGCAGTGTGTATATATTTTTCTAGTAGTTCTGAACTACGCCCCTATACACTTTTACCAGAAAAAATGAAAGAGTCAAGTGCGTATATATTTTTCTTGTAGTACTGAAATACACCCCTATACGCTTTCACCAGAAGTAACTGCAACAGTGCAGTGCGTATATATTTTTCTTTTTTAATTAAATACGCCCATATACGCTTTCAACAGAAATAACTGCAGAAGTGAAATGCGTATATATTTTTCTTGTAGTATTGAATAAGATACTAAGATATTAGCCACTAAAGGCTTTTCAACATAACACTTGCAGCCCAATAACAAAAAGCTGGAATGACAGAGCTGTCTAATGTCTATTTGGATCCCCAAAAAATCTTTCCCTGCATTTGTGAATCACTTTCCTATCAATGTCCCTAGCGCCTTCTGACATCTCTCCCTGCACTAAGATGCTGTGAAATGATTCCTCCCTATCCTTTCCCTACACTTATAAATCATTTTTTCTTTTTTTTTTTCCCACAATCGTTTTTCCACTTGCTGTCCCTAGCGCCTTCGTCTGTCCCTGCACTCTGAACGCTGGAAAATGTCTGACTGTAAGATGGCCACCGTATTTATAGGGCTGTGACATCACAGGGCCGGCTGGCTGCTGATTGGCTGCATGCAGACATGTCAATCTGGGTGATCCCGCCTTCCCAGAGTTCCTTGCCCCATGTCCTCACTCCTCACACGTGTAGCCGCCATTTTAGGAAAATTGCGATTTATTACCATGAAGTGCGAGGAAATTCGCATTCGTTGCAAATCGAATTTTTCCTGAAATTCTAAGCGCATTCCACTTCGTTAACTTCAATTCACTCATCTCTACTTGTTTCCTAAATGAATACATTTTTTACTGCATTTACTCAATGTGGATTTAAAGTTCTCCCATTTATCCTCGGTATTATTATGTGACAGTAGCTGCTCCCAGTCTATGCCCTGAAATGCTGCCCTCAACCAAGGGAAATTAGCCTTTTTGAAACGTAGTGTCTTTGCTCTGCCTGACAGAGTTTGCTTCTTATAGATTAGGGGGATTATAATTATACTAGACATTAGGCCCGTTACAATAACGGGCGCTAGAACATTAGTTCTGACAGTGTTATGGGGGATCTGTGGCTGACACTGTTATGGAGGGGATCTGTGGATGACACTGTTATGGGGGATCTGTGGATAACACTGTTATGGGGGATCTGTGGATAACACTGTTATGGAGGGGAACTGTAGAGGACACTGTTATGGGGGTCTGTGGCTGACACTGGTATGGGGGATCTGTGGATAACACTGTTATGGAGGGGAACTGTAGAGGACACTGTTATGGGGGTCTGTGGCTGACACTGGTATGGGGGATCTGTGGATAACACTGTTATGGAGGGGATCTGTGGATAACACTGTTATGGAGGGGATCTGTGGATGACACTGTTATGCGGGATCTGTGGATGGCACTGTTATGGGGGATCTGTGGATGACACTGTTATGGGGGATCTGTGGATGACACTGTTATGGGGGATCTGTGGATGACACTGTTATGGGGGATCTGGGATGACACTGTTATAGGGGATCTGTGGATGACACACTGTTATGGGGGATCAATGGCTGACACTGTTATGGAGGATCTGTGGATGACACTGTTATGGAGGGGATCTGTAGAGGACACACTGTTATGGGGGTCTGTGGCTGACACTGGTATGGGGGATCTGTGGATGACACTGTTATGGGGGATCTGTGGAGGACACACTGTTATGGGGGATCTGTGGAGGACACACTGTTATGGGGGATCTGTGGATAACACTGTTATGGAGGGGATCTGTAGAGGACACACTGTTATGGGGGTCTGTGGCTGACACTGTTATGGGGGGTCTGTGGCTGACACTGTTATGGGGGGGTTTGCGGCTGACACTGTTATGGGGGATCTGCGGATGACACACTGTTATGGGGGACCTGCGGATGACACTGTTATGGGGGATCTGGGATGACACTGTTATAGGGGATCTGTGGATGACACACTGTTATGGGGGATCTGCGGAGGACACACTGTTATGGAGGATCTGTGGATGACACACTGTTATGGGGGATCTGTGGATGACACTGTTATGGGGGATCTGGGATGACACTGTTATAGGGGATCTGTGGATGACACACTGTTATGGGGGATCTGCGGAGGACACACTGTTATGGGGGATCTCTGGAGGACACACTGTTATGGGGGATCTGTGGAGGACACACTGTTATGGAGGGATCTGTGGCTGACACTGTTATGGGGGATCTGTGGCTGACACTGGTATGAAGGGGATCTGTGGCTGACACTGTTATGGAGGGATCTGTGGCTGACACTGTTATGGAGGGATCTGTGGCTGACACTGTTATGGAGGGGATCTGTGGCTGACACTGTTATGGGGGTCTGTGGCTGACACTGTTATGGAGGATCTGTGGATGACACTGTTATGGAGGGATCTGTGGCTGACACTGTTATGGAGGGGATCTGTGGCTGACACTGTTATGGGGGTCTATAATGGGGGGATCTGTGGCTGACACTGTTATGGGAGTATCTGTAGATGACACATAGCATTGTATGCTATGTTTCATCCACAGATTCCCCCATAACAGTGTCGCTGTTTATTGTGAATGTAATGGTATTGGGCCCCGCTCAGAATAGAAATACTATGAATAACTGTACTAATAATAACAATCGTCACCTCTTCACTTACTACATAGTGAGGCAGGAGGCTGGGCGGGCGGGCGGTCACTGGCAGAGTAACTCACTAAGTGACGCCCCTGCTCCGCCCACTTTATTAATGAAGCAGGCGGTGCAGGCGCATGACATAATCAGTTACGCTGCCAGTGCCCGCCCGGCCTTCTGCCTCACTATGTAGTAAGTGAAGAGGTGAAGATCGTTATTATAAGAACAGTTATTCATAGTATTTCAACTCTGAGCGGGCCCGGTGCAATACTGATCCATGGGAGTCCTCCCGTCGCCGCCCCCAACCAACCCGCCGCCCCTCCCCAATGAAGGGTCTGCAAGCAGCGGCTGAATGAAGGGGCTGCACACAGGAAGGGTGAATGAAGGGGCTGCACACGGGGCGGGTGAATAAAGGGGCTGAACACAGGGGGTGAAAAAGGGGCTGCACACGGGGGCTGAATGAAGGGGCTGCACACGGGGGTGAATGAAGGGGCTGCACACAGGGGGTGAATGAAGGGGCTGTACACAGGGGGTGAATGAAGGGGCTGCACACGGGGGTGAAAGAAGGGCTGCACACGGGGGTGAATGAAGGGGCTGCACACAGAGGGGTGAATGTAGGGGCTGCACACAGGGGGTGAATGAAGGGGCTGCACACAGGGGAGGCGAATGAAGGGGCTGCACACGGGGGTGAATGAAGGGGCTGCACACGGGGGAGTGAATGAAGGGGCTGCACACGGGGGTGAATGAAGGGGCTGCACACAGGGGTGAATGAAGGGGCTGCACAGGGGGTGAATGAAGGGCTGCACACTGGGGGTGAATGAAGGGGCTGCACACGGGGGGGTGAATGAAGGCTGCACACGGGGTGAATGAAGGGGCTTCACACAGGGCCGGGTGAATGAAGGGGCTGCACACAGGGGGTGAATGAAGGGGCTGCACACAGGGCCGGGTGAATGAAAGGACTGCTGCACATGGGGGAGGGGAATGAACGTTCTGCTGCACATGGGGGTGAATGAAAGGGCTGCTGCACATGGGGGAGTGAATGAAAGGGCTGCTGCATGGAGGGGGGTGAATGAAAGGGCTGCTGCACATGGAGGGGAGGAATGAAAGGGCCGCTGCACGGAGGGGGATGAAAGGGCTGCTGCACGGAGGGGGGATGAAAGGGCTGCTGCACATGGAGGGGTGGAATGAAAGGGCTGCTGCACAGAGGGGAGGGGAATGAAAGCGCTGCTGCATAGAGAGCAGAGGTGGTATGGAGCAGGCAGGCACGCTGGCAGCACATGAGGAAATACAAATACTTTGATCCCTCCACCCCCTTTGGCTTACCTCTTTGCTGGGCAAGAGAAGGGAGGGAGCAGAGAGGGGACGGGAGGGAGACAGTTCCGGGCCCACGTTTCCTCCTGCTGTCGACCGCTGTCAGAGGGAGGGGGGGCCGCACTGGCCACCAATGATTTTAATTAGGGGGGTAGGGGAGGCCGCACTGGCCAATGATTTTAATACTGGGGAGGGAGGGGGTCCGGCCCCTGCTGCCTGGCACCATCTGATCTCTTACAGGGGCTGTGATCCCCACACTAACCCCTCAGGTGCGGCACCTGAGGGGTTAATTGTGCGGATCACAGCCCCTGTAGAGATCAGATGGTGCCAGTAGCAGGGCCGGTCTGTCACATCTCAGTATATTCTAACTTGAGCGTCCCATCACTATGGGAACGCCTCTGTGTTAGAATATACTGTCGGATCTGAGTTTTCACGATCTAACTCAGATCCGACAGTATATTCTAACACAGAGGCGTCCCCATAGTGATGGGGATGCTTCAAGTTAGAATATACTGAGCAGTCTGTATATACCGGCCCCCTGCCGCCTGGCAACATCTGAACAGTGTCCGTTGAGTGTGTGCCAAATGCTCTGTGCGCCGCTCATGCGCAGTTGAGTATTCGGCACACACGCACGGACGTTACAGGGATTTTATTAGTATAGATGGTGTTAGGCTGTTTGGGTTTATTTTCCATCCGCTTTCTACACTGTCTATACTGCCACTGTATATAATTTCATTGTTTCATTTCATTTCATTGTTCATTTTAGTCCTCCACCTCCTCCTGGATGGGCCCCTTCTAGGTCAGGGACCCAAAACAGCGTGCTTCCCACACTTTCCTGTAGCTACGCCCCTGGGCAAACCCATCAGTCAGTACGTGTACTCTTCCACCATGTTGCTGAAATGCCTCCTGCTAAGATGTTCCAGATCTGCTGGTGGTGCAGGTTGTTGTGGCGTGATGACAAATCTTTCCCACATTTCGCCAATGCTAACCCAGCCTTAGGAGGTGCTGATGGTGACCCAGCTGCCCGTGAGCTGGCTTGGGTGCCACCCTGCTGAGAACACTGTTCTTCCTACTCCTCCTCATCCTACTTATCCTACTCATCCTCCAGAACTGTGCCCTGGCTGGACAATTGTGTTCCAGGCCAGGGATTATGTTGGTGCAGGAACCCACCCTTCGAGCCACTTGGATGTCACTAGCCTTAAGTTAAGGATAAGGCGTTTATATAGTTTTGTTAATTTATATAGTAAATTAGCTGCATTATAGCTATTTTAATATGTTTTTAAGAAAATTTGTAAATAGTTTGTTAATGGTTTCAGTGAAGGGGGGGGTGGGGGTGTTGTGTGTTCGATTAACTGAATTGATTTTCACTGTCTGGTGTTTAGGAATTTCTGCACCCCAAATTTAGCACATGTGGCAGGCAGGGGATGTGTGTCAAACCAGCTAGACCCAGACCTGCTAGTATATTTCGCCCATTAGTGCACAACACCAGGCCGGGCTGGAGGCTCAGTGGCACCAAACAATGATCGGTCTGTTGTTCCATGCCTGTCCACAGCTCCTGTGCGGTGCGGGGTTTGTCCCACAAAAACACAAGTTTTAAAACAATCTGCTGTCGTTCCCCCCTGGCTGTGCTCTTGTGGGTGGTGAAGGTGTTACGCTGAGTGGATGAGGAGGAGGTAGAGGAGGAGAAAGCCGAATAGGAGGAGGTAACAGGATACAAAGAGAAATGGCCAGCAATCCTCGGGGGCGGAAGGACATTAGCAAAAATGCTATACGCCTTAGGGTCAGCCGCTACATTTACCCACTGTGTTGTTGGTTATGTGGATGTTGCCACAGATAACTTTGCGCAGTGCACTCTTGATTTTGTCTGCCACTTGGTTGTGCAGGGAAGGGATGGCTCGCCTGCAAAAGTAGCGGCGGCTGGGATACACGTACTGTGGGACAGCCACCGCCATAAGGTTTTTAAAACTGTCCACCAGACAGAATGCCAGCATTTCAAAGGATCAGGAAGTTTGAAATAAGGCATTCAGAGCCATGGGTAGGGAGGTACTTCCTCTTTCTATTTATTTTTCTCTCCAGTGTTTGGGAGATGACAGCTGATAGCTGAACGCTTCCATGGGATTTGGTGGAGATGCTTGGTGACAATGACAGATGTGGTGGCTTTTCTGCCACATCTTCTGTTTGCTGGGTGACAGGTGCCACTGTCACTCACTTGGGCTCAAGTTTAGAATGTTTATTTATTATTTTTCTGTATTTTATTTTATTTTATTTTAAGTCATTTCCCCATTCACATATGTTTGCAGGGCATTTACCTACATTTTGCTTCCTTTTGCAGCCCTCTAGCCCTTTCCAGGGCTATTTTACAGCCATTTAGGTGCCCAAAAGTTCGGGTCCCCATTGACTTCAATTGGGTTCGGGTTTGGGGTGAAGTTCGGGTTGAGTTCGGATCCCGAACCTGAACATTTTCGTGACGTTCGGCTGAACTTTTTGAACCCGAACATCCAGGTGTTCGCTCAACTCTATTCTCAATCTTCGTTATATTCTAGCAAGCCAACCATTAGGAACCCAGCTCTAAGTTGAATTCACAATGCGATTAATGCAGGTTATAATAATCGCATTGCGAATTCAACTTACCACACTCTGCGTCAACTACGTAATTTTCCATGGGAGTTTTGCCATGGATCCCCCTCCGGCATGCCACAGTCCAGGTGTTAGTCCCCTTGAAACAACTTTTCCATCACTATTGTGGCCAGAAAGAGTCCCTGTGGGTTTTAAAATTTTCCTGTCTATTGAAGTCTATGGCGGTTCGCACTGTTCACCCATTCGCGAACATTTGCGTTAGTTCACGTTCGCCATTCGCGAACGGAAAATGTTATGTTCGCGACATCTCTATTCTCGAACAGTAACATTTCCAACAAGCTCTGCATCATTAGAAATTACCAGATCCAACAGAGCATTGCCCCTAGTGGGAGCTTCTACAAACTGGTCCATAAAGTAGTCCTGCAGCAAGTTGAGGAATTTTCTCCCTTTTGCGGTTGAGGCAGAATCATGACCCCAGTCTATGTCTGGGAAGCTAAAATCTCCCATTATGACCAGTGTACCAGCTTGTGCAGCCTGCTCTATTTGGTTAAACAGTTGCGTTTCTATCTTTTCTGTGATGGTAAGGGGTCTATATGTATATTGTAATATGATGTGTTGGGCATGGGACTCTTTTTGTATCTACTGTAGAATACCTTCAAGACTGTAGCAGTGGGCACGCGGCTTGGCTGAAGTCAACAGTCTCTCATGCGTAGTTTGCAATGTTGCTCCACTCAGGTTGCTGCCTAGGTGAGGCCAAGTCATAAATTGGAGGGGCTCAAAGCAATATGCCAAAAAGAATCAACAATGCAAAAAAAAAGAAAAAGTAGGGGTTCCCCAACATCACTCAGAATGGTGGTCAGTTCGGTGATACTCATGGTGTTGAGTATGGTTCTGCTGCCCTCAGGTGGACATGGCTTTATTTACTTATTTGCAGGTTTAGAACTATTTAAAATATTTGATCTCAAATTATAACTTTAATATCACTATTTAGGGAAGAATATTCATCTTTTACTTGGTTTCTGTAGGGTAGAGTGGTACAGTGATAGTCCTTAGGTCCTGTTTAGGACCTAGCATGTGCTTCTTTTTTAACAACATATTTTTCTTTAATGCCACATTTCTCCCAATTTCAGCAATTTAACTTTTATTTGTCTAGGCCTCCCTATTGTCCCACTCCATTTTGGTGGCAGATATAATTGCCAGTCAATGTTCAGCGAGGCTGAGACAACATTGCAAGGCTACAAAGAGGCAAAGACCACATCTGGCCTTAGTTAGGCAGTCTGGCCTGCATCACTCTGATGTTTTCCAAACAGAGCAGACAGCTTTCGAGCTGCTTGACGCTAGAGCTAAATCCTTTACAGTGGCTGGTCTCACAAGAGTATGTAAATCTCATGAGATCAGCAGCCACAGGACAGTCCACAGTATAAGAGTGATGAAGAAGACAATGCCTACTGAGGACAGATGGGGTCCCTCCTCTCTGTACCTTGGCAATGTGGTCTCTGCCTCTCGGTACCTTGGCTGCCAATCGGTTAAAGAACAGGGAAGCCTAGAGAAATGTCCTAATTGTGGTTTTAGTAAAGTGTGGTTTTGTAGTGTTATTTGGTTGTACTTCTTTATTACCCATTTGTTATGTACAGTATTTGAGCTCTAAAACCCATTGTTTAAATTACTTTTGCTCCTTCTCTTTATATGACAGCCATCACTAAAAGCTACAGTAGACAAATGGATGAAATGTCCTTGGGCTGTGGTCATTTTCATCACCATTATAACTCTGGAAATATTAGTTAGAGCTATGACTCTAACAGATGAGACCTTTTTAAACCTCATTTAGCTTTACAAACTAGGAAATTCCACCCTACACCCTTATCATGCCATCATTCAGAGCAAATGATTATTCAGTCTTTAAGTTGCTACTAAAAAGGGTTGTGTTCATTCAGTATGGACAAGCAGATTGTATGGGCATAGAATGCTTGTATCAGATCACAATAATAATGAATGAAAGTGTGTAAGTCTTTATTTTCATATTGCATCTAACCTTGAGCTGTGATAAGTTGGAATGAGCGAACCCGAACTTTACAGGTTCGGGTTCTGCATTTGGGCAGTGAAGAATCCAGTTATGGATTCCGTTATAACAGAATATAACGGAATTCTATGGCAGAATGCAAAATGGAAGCCTTTAAGAGGCATTACATTTTGATCCGTCATAATAGAAGTCTATGGTCAAGCATAACGGATCCATCAGGTTTCAGTTATGCAGGACTTTGTTTTTAGTCTGTACATGATTACTATCCAGAACATTTTTTATTAAACTGTTAGGAAATGTCTACATTTATAAAAATGTAATAAAATTAAAAAATACAGCACATTTTTTGAAAAGCAGATGGCATTCTATTGAACAGATTTCCTGATCTTATCTAAGTCAAATATTATAGATATTTCTAAATATTACCATAAGAATTCAATAAAGTTGTTGGCATCACAGTTGTGTGTATATGTTGGGGGGAGGTATACTGTAAGTCAGTAAGGATTATGAATCTGCCAAGATTCTCAAATATATAACATATAGATTGGGTATAGAGATAAGCGAATTTTTAAAAATTGATTCGGCCGGTTCGCCGATTTGTAAAAAACGGCTATTTCCTGGCTTCAGAGAGCCTTTATAGTAGAACACTGTGCCTTGCAGTAACACACATAGGGAATCTGCTGTGGTAGTGAAATAATATTCTGAGTCAGTATGACATACAGATAACAGGCGTCGCTCATGGAATCACTGCACACTTCACTTATTTAGTCAAGGGGCCAGAACTGACCAAAATACTCAAGTATCAACTCACCCTTACAGGTTGATGTTAGCTCCAAGAAGAAGTGCACTCCTTTTACACCGTCATCAGCTGATTCCGCATAGATGTCTACAGAACCTTTTCTATTAAATGCTTATACAAGTAGAGCCCCCCGACAGAGTGGAGAGGGTGTCAGCAGCAAGTTTGTGTTGACATCACTGATTATTTTGCCCTTCCTCTGATCCGTCAGAACAATAACCCCCAAAAAACGGATACTGTCTGTTGAGCATCCGCCTTCATTTGGTCAGCATTTGGTCAGTAATCCATCAGTATTGCTAATGCCTTTAAAAAAGGAGCATATCCAAAACACAGATTACATGTGAATGAGGAGACCACATATTGGCCCAAAGACAGTGTCTGGAGGTGGCGGCAGTATCAGGAGGAGGCCACAGAGTGGCACGATGACAGAGTGTGCAGGTGGCGGCAGCAGAATCAGGAGGCCACAGGGGGACACAATTACAGTGTGGAGGTGGCAGCAGCATCAGGAGGCCACACAGTGAAAAGGTGACATGGTGTTTAGGTAGCAGCAGCATAAGGAGACCACAGAGTGGCAAGGTAACATAGTGTGTAGGTGGCAGCAGCATCAGGAGACCACAGAGTGGCAAGGTGACATAGTGTGGAGGTGGCAGCAGCAGCAGGAGACCACAGGGTGACAAGGTGAAATAGTGTGGAGGTGGCAGCAGCATCAGGAGACCACAGAGTGACAAGGTGACATAGTGTGGAGGTGACAGCAGCATCAGGAGACCACAGAGTGGTAAGGGGACATAGTATGGAGGTGGCAGCAGCATCAGGAGACCAAAGAAGAACCCAGTTACAGAATAGGGAGTTGGCAGCAGCATCAGGAGACCACAGAGTGGCAAGGTGACATAGTGAGGAGGTGGCAGCAGCATCAGGAGACCACAGAGTGACCCGGTGACAGAGTGGAGAGTGGGTGGCAATATGAGGTGAAGATGAAGATGGTGAATATGAGGATGGTGGGTGAAAGAAGGAGCACTTGGCATCAGATGTGTGGCATCAGGCGGGTGGCAGCATTAGAATATTAGCTGAGACAGGTAGCCAGAAAAAAACATTCTCTTTTGTCAAAGTGTTGGTGTGGCACCATGGGTAATCTAGTGTGATGCATTAGGCATTGGTGAGTCAAAATTCTGGCTGATCCACGCCTGATTTATCTTGACTAGTGTTGAGTGTAGAGATGAGCGAACACCTGGATGTTCGGGTTCGAGAGGTTCGGCCAAACTCCCGGAAAATGTCCGGGTTCGTGATCCGAACTCAATCCGAACTTCATCCCGAACCCGAACCCCATAGAAGTCAATGGGGACCCGAACTTTTGGGCACTAAAAAGCCTGTAAAGACTCCCGGAAAGGGCTAGAGGGCTGCAAAAGGCAGCAAAATGTAGGTAAATCCCCTGCAAACAAATGTAGATAGGAAATGAATTAAAATAAAATAAAATAAATAAAAATTAACCAATATCAATTGGAGAGAGGTCCCACAGCAAGGAATCATGCGTCATATCATCCACCACTGGAGAAGGCCACTCTCATTTATTTGGGACCAGCACCCAGACAGAGGATACAGGTCCCACAGCAAGGAATCATGCTTCATATCAACCACCACCGGAGAAGGCCACTCTCATGTATTTTGGACCAGCACCCAGACAGAGGATACAGGTCCCACAGCAAGGAATCATGCGTCATATCAACCACCACCGGAGAAGGCCACTCTCATGTATTTTGGACCAGCACCCAGACAGAGGAGACAGGTCCCACATCAAGGAATCATGCGTCATATCAACCACCACCGGAGAAGGCCACTCTCATTTATTTTGGACCAGCACCCAGACAGAGGATACAGGTCCCACAGCAAGGAATCATGCGTCATATCAACCACCACCGGAGAAGGCCACTCTCATTTATTTTGGACCAGCACCCAGACAGAGGAGAGAGGTCCCACATCAAGGAATCATGCGTCATATCAACCACCAACGGAGAAGGCCACTCTCATTTATTTTGGACCAGCACCCAGACAGAGGAGACAGGTCCCACAGCAAGGAATCATGCGTCATATCAACCACCACCGGAGAAGGCCACTCTCATTTATTTTGGACCAGCACCCAGACAGAGGATACAGGTCCCACAGCAAGGAATCATCGTCATATCAACCACCACCGGAGAAGGCCACTCTCATTTATTTTGGACCAGCACCCAGACAGAGGATACAGGTCCCACAGCAAGGAATCATGCGTCATATCAACCACCACCGGAGAAGGCCACTCTCATTTATTTCGGACCAGCACCCAGACAGAGGATACAGGTCCCACAGCAAGGAATCATGCGTCATATCAGCCACCACCGGAGAAGGCCACTCTCATTTATTTTGGACCAGCACCCAGACAGAGGATACAGGTCCCACAGCAAGGAATCATGCGTCATATCAACCCCCACCGGAGAAGGCCACTCTCATTTATTTTGGACCAGCACCCAGACAGAGGAGATAGGTCCCACAGCAAGGAATCATGCCTCATATCAACCACCACCGGAGAAGGCCACTCTCATTTATTTCGGACCAGCACCCAGACAGAGGATACAGGTCCCACAGCAAGGAATCATGCGTCATATCAGCCACCACCGGAGAAGGCCACTCTCATGTATTTTGGACCAGCACCCAGACAGAGGAGAGAGGTCCCACAGCAAGGAATCATGCGTCATATCAACCCCCACCGGAGAAGGCCACTCTCATTTATTTTGGACCAGCACCCAGACAGAGGATACAGGTCCCACAGCAAGGAATCATGCGTCATATCAACCACCACCGGAGAAGGCCACTCTCATTTATTTTGGACCAGCACCCAGACAGAGGATACAGGTCCCACAGCAAGGAATCATGCGTCATATCAACCACCACCGGAGAAGGCCACTCTCATTTATTTTGGACCAGCACCCAGACAGAGGATACAGGTCCCACAGCAAGGAATCATGCGTCATATCAACCACCACCGGAGAAGGCCACTCTCATTTATTTTGGACCAGCACCCAGACAGAGGATACAGGTCCCACAGCAAGGAATCATGCGTCATATCAACCACCACCGGAGAAGGCCACTCTCATGTATTTTGGACCAGCACCCAGACAGAGGAGAGGTTTTCACAGCAGAGAATCATGCATTTAGATCACCCACCACAGGAGTAGGCCACCATTTAATGGGACCCCGGCAACCATGTCAGATGGCACAAACATCAGCTTCACATCACCCAGCACAAGAGAAGGCCACTTTGAGAGACTTTGACCCCTGCACCCAGACGGAGGAGAGGTTTTCACAGCAGAGAATCAGGCATTTAGATCACCCACCACAGGAGTAGGCCACCATTTAATGGGACCCCGGCAACCATGTCAGATGGCACAAACATCAGCTTCACATCACCCAGCACAAGAGAAGGCCACTTTGAGAGACTTTGACCCCTGCACCCAGACGGAGGAGAGAGGTTTTCACAGCAGAGAATCATGCATTTAGATCACCCACCACAGGAGTAGGCCACCATTTAATGGGACCCGGCAACCATGTCAGATGGCACAAACATCAGCTTCACATCACCCAGCACAAGAGAAGGCCACTTTGAGAGACTTTGACCCCTGCACCCAGACGGAGGAGAGAGGTTTTCACAGCAGAGAATCATGCATTTAGATCACCCACCACAGGAGTAGGCCACCATTTAATGGGACCCCGGCAGCCATGTCAGATGGCACAAACATCAGCTTCACATCACCCAGCACAAGAAGGCCACTTTGAGAGACTTTGACCCCTGCACCCAGGCGGAGGAGAGGGTTTTCACAGCAGAGAATCAGGCATTTAGATCACCCACCACAGGAGTAGGCCACCATTTAATGGGACCCCGGCAACCATGTCAGATGGCACAAACATCAGCTTCACATCACCCAGCACAAGAGAAGGCCACTTTGAGAGACTTTGACCCCTGCACCCAGACGGAGGAGAGGGTTTTCACAGCAGAGAATCAGGCATTTAGATCACCCACCACAGGAGTAGGCCACCATTTAATGGGACCCCGGCAACCATGTCAGATGGCACAAACATCAGCTTCACATCACCCAGCACAAGAGAAGGCCACTTTGAGAGACTTTGACCCCTGCACCCAGACGGAGGAGAGGGTTTTCACAGCAGAGAATCAGGCATTTAGATCACCCACCACAGGAGTAGGCCACCATTTAATGGGACCCCGGCAACCATGTCAGATGGCACAAACATCAGCTTCACATCACCCAGCACAAGAGAAGGCCACTTTGAGAGACTTTGACCCCTGCACCCAGACGGAGGAGAGAGGTTTTCACAGCAGAGAATCATGCATTTAGATCACCCACCACAGGAGTAGGCCACCATTTAATGGGACCCCGGCAACCATGTCAGATGGCACAAACATCAGCTTCACATCACCCAGCACAAGAGAAGGCCACTTTGAGAGACTTTGACCCCTGCACCCAGACGGAGGAGAGAGGTTTTCACAGCAGAGAATCATGCATTTAGATCACCCACCACAGGAGTAGGCCACCATTTAATGGGACCCCGGCAACCATGTCAGATGGCACAAACATCAGCTTCACATCACCCAGCACAAGAGAAGGCCACTTTGAGAGACTTTGACCCCTGCACCCAGACGGAGGAGAGGGGTTTCACAGCAGAGATTCAGGCATTTATATCAGCCAGCACAGGAGAAGGCCGCTTTCAGTGACTTAGGCCTTAGCACCGACACAGAGGAGACAGGTCAGATAGCACAAGCATCAGTTTTACATCAACCACCACAGGAGAAGGGCACTTTTAGAGACCTTGACCCCTGCAGCCACACGGAGGAGAGAGGTCCCACAGCAGAGAATCAGGCATTTCGATCACCCACCACAGGAGAAGGCCGCTTTCAGTGACTTTGGCCCCCTGCACCCACACAAAGGAGACATGTCAGACAGCACAAGTATAACATTCATATCACCCAGCACAGGAGAAGGACACTTTCATGTACTTTGGCCCCGGCACCCAGACAGAGGGAAGGTTCATTCAACTCTGGGTTGCACCCCAAGATCCTACTTAATTTCAAAAATTGATTTTCAATGAAGAAGTGGCCAGGAGTACAAGACAACATGGTTTAAGGCAGTTATTAAGGACTACTCTGCACAAGGGAGGGTCAGGTCTTGTGGGATCCATGCCTGGTTCATTTTTATAAACGTCAGCTTGTCCACGTTGGCTGCGGACAGGCGGCTGCGTTTGTCAGTAATGACGCCCCTGCCGTGCTGAATACACGTTCAGATAAAACGCTGGCCGCCGGGCAGGCCAGCACCTCCAAGGCATAACATGCTAATTCTGGCCACGTGGACAATTTGGAAACCCAGAAGTTGAATGGGGCCGAACCATCCGTCAGTACGTGGAGTTGTGTGCAGACGTACTGTTCAACCATGTTAGTGAAATGTTGCCTCCTGCTAACACGTTCCGTATCAGGTGGTGGGGCAGTTAGCTGTGGCGTGGAGACAAAACTTTTCCACATTTCTGCCATGCTAACCCTGCCCTCAGAGGAGCTGGCCGTGACACTGCTGCGTGGGCGACCTCTAGCTCCTCCTCTGCCTTGGCCTTCCACCTGTTCCCCTGTGACAGTTGGGAATGCTCTCAGGAGCGCTGCCTACCAGTGTGCGCTTGTACTCGCAGCATCTTCCTATCACGCTCCAGTGCAGGAAGTAAAGTGGGCACATTGTCTTTGTACCGTGGATCCAGCAGGGTGGCCACCCAGTAGTCAGCACACGTTAAAATGTGGGCAACTCTGCTGTCGTTGCGCAGGCACTGCAGCATGTAATCGCTCATGTGTGCCAGGCTCCCCAGAGGTAAGGACAAGCTGTCCTCTGTGGGAGGCGTATCGTCATCATCCTCTGTATCCCCCAGCCACGCACCAGGGATGTGCCTGCGCTGTGCTGGGTGCCACCCCGCTGTGAACCTGCTTCATCCTCATCCTCCTCCACCTCCTCCTCATCCTCCTCGTCCTCCAGTAGTGGTCCCTGGCTGGCCACATTTGTACCTGCCCTCTGCTGTTGCAAAAACCTCCTCTGAGCCACTTCTAACAGACTGGCCTGAAAGTGCTAAAAACGACCCGTCATCCTCCTCCTCCTCCTCCTGGCCCTGGCCCACCTCCTCTTCCATCATCGCCCTAAGCGTTTTCTCTAGGAGACATAGAATTGGTATTGTCACGCTGATAACAGTGGCATCGCCACTGGCCATGTTGGTGGCGTACTCGAAACAGCGCAACAGGGCACACAGGTCTCGCATGGAGGCCCAATCATTGGTGGTGAAGTGGTGCTGTTCCGCAGTGCGACTGACCCGTGCGTGCTGCAGCTGAAACTCCACTATGGCCTGCTGCTGCTCGCACAGTCTCTCCAGCATGTGCAAGGTGGAGTTCCACCGGGTGGGCACGTCGCATATTAGGCGGTGAGCGGGAAGGCCGAAGTTCGCTGTAGCGCTGACAGGCGAGCAGCGGCAGGATGTGAACGCCGGAAGCGCGCACAGACGGCCCGCACTTTATGCAGCAGCTCTGACATGTCTGGGTAGTTGTGAATGAACTTTTGCACCACCAAATTCAGCACATGCGCCAGGCAAGGGATGTGCGCCAAACCGGCTAGTCCCAGAGCTGCCACGAGATTTCGCCCATTATCGCACACCACCAGGCCGGGCTTGAGGCCCACCGGCAGCAACCACTGGTCGGTCTGTTGTTCAATACCCCGCCACAACTCCTGCGCGGTGTGGGGCCTGTCCCCCAAACATATGAGTTTCAGAATGGCCTGCTGACGCTTACCCCGGGCTGTGCTGAAGTTGGTGGTGAAGGTGTGTGGCTGACTGGATGAGCTGGTGGAAGCAGAGGAGGAGGAGGAGGAAGCCGAGTAGGAGGAGGAGGCTACAGGAGGCAAAGAATGATGCCCTGTGATCCTTGGCGGCGGAAGGACGTGCGCCAAGGAACTCTCTGCCTGGGGCCCAGCCGCCACTACATTTACCCAGTGTGCAGTTAGGAGATATAGCGTCCCTGGCCGTGCTTACTGGTCCACGTATCTGTGGTTAGGTGGACCTTGCCACAAATGGCGTTGCGCAGTGCACACTTGATTTTATCGGACACTTGCATGTGCAGGGAAGGCACGGCTGTCTTGGAGAAGTAGTGGCGGCTGGGAACCACATACTGGGGGACAGCCATGGCCATCAGCTGTTTGAAGCTGTCTGTGTCCACTCAGCCGGAATGACAGCATTTCAAAGGCCAGTAGTTTAGAAATGCTGGCATTCAGGCCAAGGGCCTCGAGGGTGACTAGGTGGGAATTTGCGCTTCCTCTCAAAGGTTTGAGAGATGGAGAGCTGAACGCTGCTGTGTGAAATAGTGGAGACGCTAGGTGACGGTGGCGGTGGTGGTGGTGGTGTCGGTGGCACATCCTCTGTTTGCTGCTCGGCAGGTGGCAACATTCCTCTCGAGGCGGAAGCCGAGGCAGCAGCGGTAGAGGGAGCAGGGGAGCCTGAGCGGGTTCCTTGTTTTTAAGGTGTGTACTCCACTGCAGTTCATGCTTTGCATGTAGATGCCTGATCATGCAGGTGGTGCTCAGGTTAAGAACGTTAATGCCTCGCCTCAGGGTCTGATGGCACAGCGTGCAAACCACTCTGGTCTTGTCCTCAGCACATTGTTTGAAGAAGTGCCATGCCAGGGAACTCCTTGAAGATGCCTTTGGGGTGCTGGGTCCCTGTTGGCGCTGGCCAATAGCAGGCAAACTCTCTGGACGGCGGCTGTTCTGCTTTTGCCCCCTGCTCCCTCTTTGGCTTCGCTGTTGTCTCGGTCTCACCACTGCCTCTTCCTCTGAACTATTTAAGTCAGCGGCACGACCTTCAGTCCATGTGGGGTCTAAGACCTCATCGTCCTCTGCATCGTCTTCCACCCAGTCTTCCTCCCTGACCTCCTCCTGTTCAGTCTGCACACTGCAATAAGACGCGGCAGTGGGCACCTGTGTTTCGTCATCATCAGACACTCGGTCACTCTGCTGTGGTGGTATTCCCATGTCCTCATCATCTGGATACATAAGTGGTTGTGCGTCAGTGCATGGAATGTCTTCCACCGCTGGGGAAGGGCTAGGTGGACGCCCCTGAAAACCGTGGGAGCAGAGTCTTCAAACAGAAGAAGAGACTGCTGCATAACTTGAGGCTCAGCCAGTTTCCCTGATATGCATGGGGGTGATGTGACAGACTGATGGGCTTGGTTTTCAGGTGCCACCTGTGCGCTTTCCGCAGAAGACTGGGCGGAAGACAATGTGGTGAACGTGCTGGAAGCACTGTCGGCCACCCAATCGACTAATGCCTGTACCTGCTCAGGCCTTACCATCCTCATAACGGCATTGGGCCCCACCAAATATCGCTGTAAATTCTGCCGGCTACTTGAGGGAGTTGGTTCACTACTTTGTGCGCCTGAGGCCGAACGGCCACGTCCTCTGCCAGCAACAGAGGCTCCACGGACACCACCACGACCGCGCCCTCGTCCCTTAATAGAATGTTTCCTCATTGTTGCGATTCAACTCGCACCACAATAAAATATATTATTTTTAGCCCCAAAATTCCCACACTGGAAGATATAATTCCTTTTTCCGGTATTAATTACAAGAAAACTGCTGCAAATTGGACACCAGAATTTTTAAAATGCTAGTTTTGGTACATAGATTCCCACACGGGGAGATATAATTCCTTTTACAGGAGTAAAACGTGAGGCCTAGTGTTTCTGGACTGGTCTAACAAACACTAGATTGATTAAATTGGCCTTTTTTTCACCAAAATTACAACACTGGACAATAATGCCTTTGGCGGTATTAATTACAAGAACACTGCTGCTAATTGGACACCAGATTTTTATAATGCTAGTTTGTGTACATAAATTCCCACACTGGAAGATATAATTCCTTTTCCGGTATTAATTACAAGAACACTGCTGCTAATTGGACACCAGATTTTTATAATGCTAGTTTTGGTACATAGATTCCCACACGGGAGATATAATTCCTTTTAGAGGAGTGAAAACGTGAGGCCTAGTTTTTCTGGTCTAACAAACACCAGATTGATTAAATTGGCCTTTTTTCACCAAAATTACAACACTGGACAATAATGCCTTTTGGCGGTATTAATTACAAGAACACTGCTGCTAATTGGACACCAGATTTTTATAATGCTAGTTTTGGTACATAGATTCCCACACGGGAGATATAATTCCTTTTAGAGGAGTGAAAACGTGAGGCCTAGTTTTTCTGGTCTAACAAACACCAGATTGATTAAATTGGCCTTTTTTCACCAAAATTACAACACTGGACAATAATGCCTTTTGGCGGTATTAATTACAAGAACACTGCTGCTAATTGGACACCAGATTTTTATAATGCTAGTTTTGGTACATAGATTCCCACACGGGAGATATAATTCCTTTTAGAGGAGTGAAAACGTGAGGCCTAGTTTTTCTGGTCTAACAAACACCAGATTGATTAAATTGGCCTTTTTTCACCAAAATTACAACACTGGACAATAATGCCTTTTGGCGGTATTATTTACAAGAATACTGCTGCAAAGTGGACACCTGAAGTTTTTAAATGCTAGTTTGGGTACATAGATTCCACACGGGAGATATAATTCCTTTTACAGGAGTAAAACGTGAGGCCTAGTGTTTTTGGTCTACCAAACACCAGATTGATTAAATTGGCCTTTTTTCACCAAAATTACAACACTGGACGATATAATGCCTTTTGGCGGTATTAATTACAAGAGGACTGCTGGTATTTCAGAACACCGGAATTGTTAAAATGCTAGTTTTGCTAGATAAATTTCCCACACTGGGAGAAATATTGCCTAAGCCTTTTACAGTATTAATTACAACAGGAGTGCTTCTTCTGGTCTAACACCAGAATAATTTTATTATTACGGTGAAAGCTTTTTCTAATTTATATTTCTGGCACATAAAAAAAAAATATTTCTGGCTGACAGTATTGGACTTGGCTGTAGTGGCACTGGCTAGCCTAGCTGGAACAGCACATTCATGGGATTTGCTATCCAAGTGGGTTACTTTCAGTTTCACCACTGATATATTAAATATCTTTGCAGTTAGTATGGGTGACACAAGCACAGCCAAACCCCTGATGTAGTATATCTATGAAAAAATCGACTATTACATGAGATTAATGGACGTTGTGGCAGCTTTTGCTGTAGCACCACAAGTCCCAAAATGGCCGCCGCCTATCAGCCCAGTAACATGTGCCAGAAAACAGTCTGCCCAGCCAGAAAAAAATTGACTTTGACTGAGCAGCTGAATCGCTGTTGTTCTGATTCACAGGTGTAGATTTTTCACTTCTTTGGAGCTTTGGTTTAGACTCTGTGGCAGCTTGTGCTGGCGCACCACAAGTCCCAAAATGGCCACCGCCGGTCAGCCCAGTTACATGTGCCAGTAAAAATCGCTCTGGCCAGTCTCAACAAAATAGTGACTTTCAGTGAACAGCTCAGCTGAGTTGTTCTGATGCACAGGTGTAGAAAGGTAGATCATTCAATCACTTCTTTATCCCTGCCTATCTCGCCCTCACAGAAGCTGCATCCTCTCCCTACACTAGTCAGAGCAGTGTGACGTGCGGCTCTACGTGACTCCAGCTTAAATAGAGGCTGGGTCACATGCTGCACTTGGCCAATCACAGCTATGCCATTAGTAGGCATGGCTGTGATGGGCTCTTAGGGCAAGAAGTAAAACGCTAGCTGATTGGCTGCTATGCAGCCCTTCAGAAAGCGGGAAGAAATCGACGAACACCGGACCCGAACCCGAACTTTTTTGAAAATGTCCGGGTTCGGGTCCGTGTCACGGACACCCCAAAATTCGGTACGAACCCGAACGATGCTCGAACTGTTCGCTCAACACTAGTTGAGTGTCGTACCGGACTTTAGGGTTTTTGGTACCCGGACCCGAACCCGAACATTTTCTCAAAAGTTTGGGTTTGAGTTCGTTGTTCAGCCATTTATTAAAGCTTGTTGAAAGGCTGCAGGGCAGCCAATCAGCAAGCGTTTAAGATGTGTGACCTTAGAAGCCATCACAGCCATGCCTACTAATAGCATGTCTGTGATTGGCCAGTTCAGCATGTGACCCAGCCTCTATATAAGCTGGAGTCACATTGTGCCGCTCTTAATAGTGTAGAGATAGGATGCTGCTGCTATGAGGGAGAGATTAGGAAAGAATCTGATATCAGAGCTTGGTGTTAAGTCTGCGATCTATAGGCATTTTCTTTTGTGGGTGCAATGCAACATTTTTGTACCCTGCCCAGAGCACAGTAACACAAAAAAAATAAGTTTTAATCCGTCTGTTAGTTAGTTTGGAGTCGGCGGCCATTTTGTGCAGGTGACAATATTGCCAGGGACAATAAAGTGAAATATAATCAGTAAATACTACTGGGACATTGTGGGTGAAAAAAATCCCTTTTTTTTTGCCATAAAGTACATTTGCCGTCTGCATTGCATTTCTGAGAGTGAAATATAATCAGTAAATACAACTGTGACATTGTGGGTGAAAAAAATTCATTTTTTGTGCATAAAGTACATTTGCTGCCCGCACTGCATTTCTGATAGAGAAATATAATCTGTAAATACAACTGGGACATTGTGGGTGAAAGAAAATCCTTTTTTCTGCCATAAAGTACATTTGCGGCCCGCACTGCATTTCTGAGAAGGAAAAATAATCAGTAAATACAACCGGGACATTGTGGGTGAAAAAAATACATTTTTGTGCCATAAAGTACATTTTCTGACTGCACTGCATTTCTGATAGGGAAATATAATCTGTAAATACAACTGGAACATTGTGGGTGAAAAAAAAAATCTCTTTTTATGTGCCATAAAGTATATTTGTGGCCTACTCTGCATTTCTGAGAAGGAAAAATAAAATTGATAAAAAACAACTGGGACATTGTGTGTGATAAAAATCATTTTTTTGTTTGCAATAAAGTACATTTACGGCATGCACTGCATTTCTGATAAGGAAATATAATCAGTAAGCACAACTGGGACATTGTGGGTAAAATAAAATCATTTTTATTTGCCATAAAGTACATTTGCCATCTGCACTGCATTTCTTAAAGTGAAATATATTCAGTAAATACAACTGTGACATTGTGGGTGAAAAAAATCAATTTTTTGTGCCATAAAGTACATTTGCTGCCTGCACTGCATTTCTGATAGGGAAATATAATCTGTAAATACAACTGGGACATTGTGGGTGAAAAAAAAATCCTTTTTTTGTGCCATAAACTACATTTGCGGCCTGCACTGAATTTCTGAGAAGGAAATATAATCAGTAAATACAACAGGGACTTTGTGGGTGAAAAAAATCATTTTTATTTGTCATAAAGTACATTTGCGGCCTGCACTGTATTTCTGAGAGTAAAATATAATCAGAAAATACAACTGTGACATTGTGGGTGTAAAAAATCTCATTTATTTTGTCATAAACTACATTTGCGGCCTGCACTGCATTTCTGAGAGTGAAATATAAACAGTAAATACAACTAGGACGCGGTTGGTGACAAAATAAACCTTTTTTTCTGCCATTAATTATATTTGCGGACTGCAATGCATTTTTGACAGTGAAATATAATAAGTAGTGTTGAGCGAACAGTTCGAGAATAGTTCGGGTTCGTACCGAATTTTGGGGTGTCCGTAACACGGACCCGAACCCGGACATTTTCAAAAAAGTTCGGGTTCGGGTCCGGTGTTCGTCGATTTCTTCCCGCTTTCTGAAGGGCTGCACAGCAGCCAATCAGTTAGCATTTTACTTCTTGCCCTAAGAGCCCATCACAGCCATGCCTACTAATGGCATGGCTGTGATTGGCCAAGTGCAGCATGTGACCCAGCCTCTATTTAAGCTGGAGTCACGTAGCGCCGCACGTCACACTGCTCTGATTAGTGTAGGGAGAGGGCGCAGCTTCTATCAGGGCGAGATTAGGCAGGTTAAAGTCAGCAACAGCACCTAATGAACGGATCAATTTACAGCTGAGAATCATTGAACTTCTGCTAGTTACTTGCTCGCTGGTTTTTAGGCTGCACAGAGCGTTTTTCTGTCACTTATTTTCTGGGTTGATCGGCGGCCATTTTGTGACTTGTGGTGCGCCAGAAGAAGCTGCCACCAAGTCCATCAATCCATCAATACTAGTTTTTTTTTGCTATATCCTACATCAGGGGCTTGGCTGTGCTAATTGTCACCCCTAGAAACTCAGGAAAGAAATTTCTATATTTTATTAAGGGGTTAAATACAATTGCCCAAATACCAATCCCCTAAATCTGGTGTTCCAGCTTTGGCTAGACAAGTATAATACTGTCTGCTGTCTGGCAAAGGATAGATTATTTTCTGGGGTTAAATTCAATTGCCAAAATAGCAATACCATAAATCAGTGGTTTCAGCTGTGGCTGGCAAAATAGAATAGTGTCGAGGTAACGCACACACGTACAGACGCACGTACACGATTCTTGAATAGTTGTATTATCGCGATAATAAAACTAACAGTGTAAAGTTGACTGTATTGCTCTAAGTTATATTCGCGTACGAATGTAACTTCTATTACAACACACCAATACTAAAACTGACTAAGAGACAGCTTTAAGTTCTATTCGAGCGCGATTGCAACTTTGGAACTTAAAGTGGTGTACGATTTTAAAAGTTGAGTACTAAAAGTTGGAATCGCAATGCGATTCTTATGTATTTGCTTAATCGCATTGCGATTACAACTTTGAGCTACCGATCACCATGGGAACGCCTCCTCCAGTAGAATGTACTGTCGGATGTGAGAATTAAGTTGAAATCGCAATGCGATTATTATATATCTGCTTAATCGCATTGCCGTTTCAACTTAGCATTGCTAAATAATTCCATCCATATTCGTTAACTTACTGACTCAGTAAGTTAGCGATATGAATGGAATTATTTAGCAATGCTAAGTTGAAATCGTAGTGCGATTAGCAAATATATAAGAATCGCATTGCGATTTCAACTTAATTCTCAGATCCGACAGTACATTCTACTGGAGAGCGTTCCCATGGTGATCGTTAGCTCAAAGTTGTAATCGCAATGCGTTTATTGCGGAATATTATCCCTCTGGGTGTCTTTTACAGCCTTTTTAGTGCCCAAAAGTTCGGGTACCCATTGACTTCTATGGGGTTCGGGTTCGGGATGAAGTTCGGGTTGAGTTCGGATCACGAACCCGGACATTTTCCGGAAGTTCGGCCGAACCTCTCGAACCCGAACATCCAGGTGTTCGCTCATCTCTAATAATAAGTAAATACAACTGGGATATTTTGGGTGAAAAAAATCCTTTATTTTGCCATACAGTATATTTGCAGCCTGCACTGCATTTCTTTGAGTGAAATATATTCAGTAAATACAACTGTGACATTGTGGGTTACATTTTTTTTATTTTTTGTGCCATAAAGTACAATTGCGGCCTGCACTGCATTTCAGAGAAGGAAATATATTCAGTAAATACAACTGTGACAATGTGGGTTAAAAAAATCACTTATTCTTTGCCATAAAGTACATTTGCAGCCTGCACTGCATTTCTGAGAGTGATATATAATCAGTAAATACAACTGTGACATTGTGGGTGAAAAAAATCTCTTTTTTGTGTACCATAAAGTATATTTGTGGCCTGCTCTTCATTTCTGAGAAGGAAATATAATCGATAAAAAACAACTGGGACATTGTGTGTGATAATAAATCATTTTTATTTGTCATAAAGTATATTTGCGGCCTGCACTGCATTTCTGAGAGTAAAATATAATCAGTAAATACAACTGTGACATGGTGGGTGTAAAAAATCTCTTTTATTTTGTCATAAACTACATTTGTGGCCTGCATGGCATTTTTGAGAGTGAAATATGTTCAGTAAATACAACTAGGACGTGGTTGGTGACAAAATGAACTTTTTTTCTGCAATAAATTATATTTGCGGACTGCAATGCATTTTTGACAGTGAACCATAATCAGTAAATACAACTGGGATATTGTGGGTGAAAAAAATCAATTTTTTGTGCCATAAAGTACATTTGCAGGCTGCACTGCATTTCTTAGAGTGAAATATATTCAGTAACTACAACTGTGACATTGTGGGTAAAAAAAATCACTTATTCTTTGCCATAAAGTACATTTGCAGTCTGCACTGCATTTCTGAGAGTGATATATAATCAGTAAATACAACTGTGACATTGTGAGTGAAAAAAATCTCTTTTTTGTGTGCTATAAAGAACATTTGCGGCCTGCTCTGCATTTCTGATAAGGAAATATAATCGATAAAAAACAACTGGGACATTGTGTGTGATAAAAATCTTTTTTTATTACAATAAAGTACATTTACAGCATGCACTGCATTTCTGAGAGTGAAATATAATCAGTAAATATAACTGGGACATTTTGGGTGAAAAATTTTTTTTTTTTTGTGCCATAAAGTACATTTGCCATCTGCACTGCATTTCTTAAAGTGAAATATATTCAGTAAATACAACTGTGACATTCTGGGTAAAAAAAATACATTTTTTGTGCCATAAAGTACATTTGCTGCCTGCACTGCATTTCTGATAGGGAAATATGATCTGTAAATACAACTGGGACATTGTGAGTGAAAAAAAAACATTTGCGGCCTGCACTGCATTTCTGAGAGTAAAATATAATCAGTAAATACAACTGTGACATTGTGGGTGTTAGAAAACACCGATTACTCTCCTATATAAGGTAAAAAACCTTTTCAACAGTGCTGACATAAACAGACACATCCCCAATACAGAGGAATTGTATAGCAGAACAGTGCTCCACTTAAGCTGATCTGGTGGGCAAAACCACACATACACAGCAGAAAAAAAGACACATATGTTCAATAAATATATACCTGAGGGACACTTGGAAAGGAGGACACGGGTTTCTTTTGCAGAGAGGAGAGCCCACCCCAACGAAAGTTTCGCTCCGCTTTCTCAAGGGGCGTATCTGAATCAATCACTCTAACCTCTATATATATCCATGTCTATCAGGTACAATGTAGGACACATGTATGTGTTTAAATTTGAACTGACTTCCTCATCGCAAACAAGCTGGGGATATGTCATATTTCCACGCCGTCGCGCTACCAGTGACGTCACAAACACGTGAAACAACGCCCAGCACCTATCCAGTCAGCCGCATGATCTCGCGGCATCATGACGCCACAACGGGAACCCGCAAGGCAACGCCCACCGGACATCAACACAAGGGTACGTGTCAAAAAGAACAAGTCACGTATTGCGGCATTACGTCGCATTCGTGACGTATCAGGACAGCGTCCTCTCCCCATAGAAAAATTTGCGAGACTTCATCCATCTCTAATACAGAGGCATGCGAGCCGACTAATGCTCGCGAGATGCTGCCTGCAATTATAAAGGACCACACAGCAGGTAGAAGCAAAAGCAGGAAAAGGATAAAACTAAAAATAAGATAAAAATAAAAATAGGACGGGGGTAGCATAGTCGCTCCATTACCTAAAATGGGGTAGTGTCACCAAACAAATTACAAAATATGTATGTATATACATTGATGTGAAAACCTATATTAAGGGGTCATCCGATCCTGATCCGATCATGTGACCATCGACATAAACGTGAAGTCAACCTCTTGCATAAAATCCTTATCCCAATCAGATGCAAATATACTCATCATCAAAATATTATTAATGCATATAAAATTATAAAAGCATATAAATTATGAAGTAATATAAAGTGTGATTGCCTATAAAGTGACAGTGCCTAAAGTGCTCAGTGCAATGTGAACATGCAAGTGACAAGAAAAATAAATATAAAAAATAAGTAATAAATACATAAATAATGATTAATAATTACAAAAACAGTACCATAATAAAAGTGATAATTCATTTTCCAATATAGCTATGAATAGCCAGCTGGCTAATACATAAATAAATACAGTATATACATAAATATAAAATATAAACATAATTCATATATCCAAAGAAAACCCCATCTACATATCAGAAGCTACCCCACACTTGCTACAGTTATATCCAAAATCCCTCCTCCTCTCATACAATAACGCATACATGCATGTATGCGATCAAAAGAATGACAAGTTTGCCCGACTGCATAGTCCAAAAAGAAGAAGTCCATCACATGTCCGAAAAAAATCTCCAGTCTGCCATTTCATCTATACCCGACATGGTCTGAAAAACATGGATTTAGAAAGTTAGAACAATACAATATATATATTATATTATGTTAAAAACATACTATAATTAAAAAGATTAAAAACAATGATCCGTAAGCATCAGTGTAAATCACCGGGCCACAGGAGCACGAGAGAGGAAGAGGAGCAGAAACACATATGTGGCTCTCATCCTACAAAATCTAAGGGTATACAGCTATATATGAGGGCACAAGGGCCAAAGGCCCAAAGGAGGAAGGAATCCAAGAGGTTAACAAAAACCATTCCAAACAGAACAAAGAGGAGCAAAAAAGGAGCAGAAAATGGGATGCCAGTATATACTAGACATCTCAACAATGGAAAACTAGTATCATCCCATATTACCAAGCATTAGATATCAATAGATATCTATAAAGATATCCATAAAAATATCTATAGGAATGGAGCATAAGTAATTCCCTCGTTAAGGCCATGAGGTGATATTGTGTTGAGGAGAAAGATCCACTTTGTTTCTCGCTGCGCGAGGATCTTCTTAAGATTACCTCCTCTTGGTGACATAATGACCCTATCGATTCCTCTAAATCGCAACAGGGAACCATCTGATCCGTGCCTTTCTTTAAAGTGACGGGGGAGTGTTTTCAAAGATGTTAAATCTTCTTCGTCTTTAGCTGCCTCTATGGATAAGACATGTTCTCTCACCCTTCTCTTCAACTGCCGCGACGTCATCCCCACATATATAAGGTCACACGGGCAGGTGGCCCAATATATGACACCCACTGTAGCGCAATTAATGGTATGTGTGATTTTAAAGGTCTTCCCATGATCAAAATTATGAAAATGAGAAGCTTTTTCCATATTTTTGCACGCTACACACTTCCCACAGGCACTACTCCCCCATGGAGTTCCCTTTGTGCCAAAAGGGTTGGGGGATTTGCGAATATACAGGCTCCGAGTAAGATGGTCTCGCAAGTTCTTTGCCCTGCGATATGTGATAGATGGACGGTCTGGTATCACATCCTGTAATTGTGGATCCTGTGTGAGGATGTTCCAGTATTTGGTCAGGGCTGCATTAACCGCCTTCCACTTAGGATTGAAGTTTGTGATAAATCTGACCACTGGTTTGTCCTCACGTCTCACCTTTTTATGGAGTAAGTCTCTTCTATTGGTAGATTTTGCTCTATTGTATGCTCTCTCAATGCATCTTTTTCCATAGCCTCTATCTTGAAATCGCCTTCTCAAATCCTCCGCCTGCAACTCAAAAGCAAAATCGGATGAACACACCCGACGTGCCCTCAGGAACTGCCCCACGGGTATGTTTTTAATCAAGTTACCGGGATGTGAAGAACTGGCATGTAATACTGCATTCACCGATGTTTCTTTCCTATATAGGTCAGTTGTCATCCGACCCTCTGAATCCACATGGAACATGACATCCAAAAACTCCATCTTTGTGCGAGCCACCTTGAAGGTAAGTTTAATATTGAGTACGTTGGTATTCAACTGTCCCACAAAATTAACAAAGGTTTCCGGGGTCCCCTGCCAGATTACAACGACGTCATCGATATACCGTGCCCAATACTGGACGCCATTGGCCTCTGGCAGGGGATCTGTCTGGAGGATCCCCCTCTCCCACAGCCCCAGGAACAAATTAGCATACGAGGGCGCACAGGCTGCCCCCATTGCTGTGCCCCGGAGCTGTAGGTAGAAGGACCCCCCCAAACATGAAGAAGTTATGCGTCAAAATATACTCCAAAAGTGACAGGAGAAAATCACACTTACGTCTATCCATATTAGAACTATTTAGATAAAATGAGACTGCATTCAGCCCATCACGATGGTTGATAGACGTGTATAAAGATTCCACATCACATGTGGCTATATACATATCAGGTTCCAAGTGGATCTCCTCCATTTTTTTCAATATGTCTGTTGTATCTTTCAAAAAAGATGGCAATTCTTCCACCAGTGGCTGTAGAAAATAGTCAACATACTTGCAGATGGCATCACTCACTCCATCAATGCCAGCAATTATGGGTCGTCCAGGTGGATTCAGAGGGTCTTTATGTATCTTCGGTAACAGATATAAAGTTGGGATTACCGGGTGTTCAGGTAATAAAAAATTAGACTGTTTTGCTGTTATTATCCCATCATCTACTCCCCTTTGAAGAATATCCATAAGCTCCTGTTTGAATTTTATGAGTGGGTTAAAGGTCAATTTTTTATAACAGTCACTGTTACGTAACTGCCGCAATGCTTCCCTTTCATACATTGTTAAAGGCCATAGAACAATGTTCCCACCCTTGTCTGCGGGTTTAATTACAACATCTGACCATTGCTCTATTTCCTTAAGTGCTTGTCTCTCACATCTTGTACAATTGTCATTACCCCCATAATTTGTTATTCTTGATAATTCCCCTTCCACTAACTTCACAAAAATTGCGACATTAGGGAATAGGGAAAGGGCAGGAAAGTTAGTCGATTTTGATATGAGTAATGTTCGGAAACTCACCAAAAGATGTGGTTTCATCTTGTTCTTCTAGTAAGGAGACCAGAGTGTTCAAGGTCTCCTGTTCTGATGGAATGGCCGAATGAAGATCACTTCGTGATGTATACATCTTATTAAAAACTAGGCGTCGGGCAAACAGATGGAGATCCTTCACTGTTGAGAAATAATCGTAATTATTCGACGGCGAAAAAGACAGGCCTTTCCCTAAGATGGAAAGTTGGTCATGTGTCAGAACACGATCCGTTAGATTAATTACCTGTAATTTCTGGTTGGTATCCTGGCGTCTCTTGCTGCCAGGTTGTGTGGCCTCTACCATTTTACGTTTCTGGAATCGTTTCTGGTATCTGTGTGGTTCATGATCCTTTGTACTCCCATCTTCACTGACTGATGTCCGAGAGGAGAAGGAAGACGTACGTGACCTTCCCTCTTCAGGCTTATACTTCCACCGAGCTGGTCCTCAAGCCCTAAGGCTTCTGATTCCAAACTGGACATGGTCTTAGTATTGTGCTCCATAATAAGGCGCATCAAGCTCAAAGAGCAGGATCCGCAAGCGGACTCCCACTTTTCCCGGAAATCATTATCATCCTGTCCATAAGAGGGGAAGATTTGTACCCTTAGTCCTCTAGGGATAAGTCCTTTCTCCACATATTTATTTAGGGTGGCCTTATTCCACCAAAGCTTCATGCGTCTATGGAGTGTGTTTTTAATCTGCACCCTCAACTCACTCGTGCTCCTGCGGCCAGGGTCATTGTGTGTGATAAAAATCAATTTTTTTGCAATAAAGTACATTTTCGGCATGCACTGCATTTCTGAGAAGGAAATATAATCAGTAATCACAACTGGGACATTGTGGGTCAAATAACTTCATTGAGAGTGAAATATAATCAATAAATACAACTGTGACATTGTGGGCCTAAAAGAATCTCTTTTATTTTGCCATAAAGTACATTTGCGGCCTGCACTGCATTTCTTAGAGCGAAATATATTCAGTAAATACAACTGTGACATTGTGGGTGAACAAAAATCCATTTTTTGTGCCATAAAGTACATTTGCTGCCTGCACTGCATTTCAGAGAAGAAAATATATTCAGTAAATACAACTGTGACATTGTGGGTCTAAAAAATCAATTTTTTGTGCCATAAAGTACATTTGCTGCCTGCACTGCATTTCTGATAAGGAAATATAATCTGTAAATGCAACTGGGACATTGTGGGTGAAAAAAAAAAACATTTTTTGTGCCATAAAGAACATTTGCGGCCTGCACTGCATTTCTGAGAAGGAAATATAATCAGTAAATACAACAGGGACATTGTGGGTGAAAAAAATCACTTATTCTTTGCAATAAAGTACATTTGCGGCCTGCACTGCATTTCTGATAGGGAAATATAATCTGTAAATACAACTGTGACATTGTGGGTGTAAAAAAATCTCTTTTATTTTGCCATAAACTACATTTGCGGTCTGCACTGCATTTCTGAGAGTGAAATATAATCAGTAAATACAACTAGGACGTTGTTGGTGACAAAAGAAACCTTTTTTTTTGCCATAAATTATTTTTGCGGACAGCAATGCATTTTTGACAGTGAAATATATTCAGTAAATACAACTGTGACATTTATTTTTTTTTTCTTCTCTGTGGACTATGTTTAACACGCACTTGAACCTTTGCTGAGCACCACCCACATTGACTTTCAGGACTTACTGCGTAAACCATTCATTTTTGTGCTATAAGGTACATTACACAGAGCCTAGCACTGCATCTCATGAGCATGTGAATATATTCAGTAAATAAAACTGTGACATTGTTGGTTAAAAAAATCACGTATTCTTTGCCATAAAGTACATTTGCAGCCTGCACTTCATTTCTGAGAGTGATATATGATCAGTAAATACAACTGTAACATTGTGGGTGAAAAAAAATCTCTTTTTGTGTGCCATAAAGTATATTTGCGGCCTGCTCTGCAGTTCTGAGAAGGAAATATAATCGATAAAAAACAACTGGGACATTGTGTGTGATAAAAATCATTTTTTTTGCAATAAAGTACATTTACGGCATGCACTGCATTTCTGAGAAGGAAATATAATCAGTAAGCACAACTGGGACATTGTGGGTAAAATAACTTCATTGAGAGTGAAATATAATCAGTAAATACAACTGTGACATTGTGGGTCTAAAAAAATCTCTTTTATTTTGCCATATAGTACATTTCCGGCCTGCACTGCATTTCTGAAAGTGAAATATAATCAGTAAATATAACTGGGACATTGTGGGTGAGAAAAAAATCTATTCTTTTGTGCCATAAAGTACATTTTCTGCCTGCATTGCATTTCAGAGAAGTAAATATATTCAGTAAATACAAATGTGACATTGTGGGTGAAAACAAAATCACTTACTCTTTGCCATAAAGTACATTTGCGGCCTGCACTGCATTTCTGAGAGCGAAATATAATCAGTAAATATAACTGAGACATTGTGGGTAAAAAAAATTTATTTGTGCCATAAAGTACATTTGCTGCCTGCACTGCATTTCTTAGAGTGAAATATATTCAGTAAATACAACTGAGACATTGTGGGTGAAAAAAAATCAATTTTTTTGTGCCATAAAGTACATTTGCTGCCTGCACTGCATTTCAGAGAAAGAAATATATTCAGTAAATACAAATGTGACATTGTGGGTGAAAAAATCACTTACTCTTTGCCATAAAGTACATTTGTGGCCTGCACTGCATTTCTGATAGGGAAATATAATCTGTAAATACAACTGTGACATTGTGGGTGTAAAAAATCTCTTTTATTTTGCCATAAACTACATTTGCAGTCTGCACTGCATTTCTGAGAGTGAAATATAATCAGTAAATACAACTAGGACGTGGTTGGTGACAAGAGAAACCTTTTTTTTTTGCCTTAAATTATTTTTGCGGACTGCAATGCATTTTTGACAGTCAAATATAATCAGTAAATACAACTGTGCACATCATCTTGTGAACTTTATTAAACACAACTGTGACATTGTGGGTGTAAAAAATCTCTTTTATTTTGCCATAAACTACATTTGCGGTCTGCAATGCATTTCTGAGAGTGATATATAATCAGTAAATACAACTGTGACATTGTGAGTGAAAAAAATCTCTTTTTTGTGTGCTATAAAGAACATTTGCGGCCTGCTCTGCATTTCTGAGAAGGAAATATAATCGACAAAAAACAACTGGTACATTGTGTGTGATAAAATTTTTTTTTTTTTGCAATAAAGTACATTTACGGCATGCACTGCATTTCTGAGAAGGAAATATAATCAGTAAGCACAACTGGGACATTGTGGGTAAAATAAAATCATTTTTATTTGCCATAAAGTACATTTGCGGCCTTCATTGCATTTCTGAGAGTGAAATATAATCAGTAAATACAACTGTGACATTGTGGGTGAAAAAAAATCTCTTTTATTTTGCCATATAGTACATTTCCGGCCTGCACTGCATTTTTGAGAGTGAAATACAATCAGTAAATATAACTGGGACAATGTGGGTGAAAAAAAACTTTTTTGTGCCATAAAGTGCATTTGCCGTCTGCACTGCATTTCTGAGAAGTGAAATATATTCAGTAAATACAACTGTGACATTGTGGGTAAAATAAAATCATTTTTATTTGCCATAAAGTACATTTGTGGCCTTCACTGCATTTCTGATAGGGAAATATAATCAGTAAATACAACTGTGACACTGTGGGTCTAAAAGAATCTCTTTTATTTTGCCATAAAGTACATTTGTGGCCTGCACTGCATTTCTGAGAGTAAAATATAATCAGTAAATACAACTGTGACATTGTGGGTGTAAAAAATCTCATTTATTTTTGTCATAAACTACATTTGCTGCCTGCACTGCATTTCTGAGAGTGAAATATAAACAGTAAATACAACTAGGACGCGGTTGGTGACAAAATAAACCTTTTTTTCTGCCATAAATTATATTTCCGGACTGCACTGCATTTCTGAGAGTAAAATATAATCAGTAATTACAACTGGGATATGGTGGGTGAAAAAAATCCTTTTTTTTTTGCCATAAAGTATATTTGCAGCCTGCACTGCATTTCTGAGAGTGAAATATATTCAGTAAATACAACTGTGACATTGTGGGTAAAAAAAATCACTTATTCTTTGCCATAAAGTACATTTGCAGCCTGCACTGCATTTCTGAGGGTGATATATAATCAGTAAATACAACTTTGACATTGTGGGTGAAAAAAATTCCTTTTTTTTTGCCATAAAGTACATTTGCTGTCTGCACTGCATTTCTTAAAGTGAAATTTATTCAGTAAATACAACTGTGACATTGTGGGTGAAAAAAATCTGTTATTTTTTGCCATAAAGTACATTTGCAGCCTGCACTGCATTTCTGAGAGTGAAATATAATCAGTAAATACAACAGGGACATTGTGGGTGAAAAAAATCCCTTTTTTTTGCCATAAAGTACATTTGCAGCCTGCACTGCATTTCTGAGATTGAAATATAATCTGTAAATACAACTGTGACATTGTAGGTGAAAAGAATCCCTTTTTTTTGCTATAAAGTACATTTGCAGCCTGCACTGCATGTATGAGAGTGAAATAGAATCAGTAAATGCAATGGTGACATTGTGGGTGAAAATAATCCCATTTTTTTTGCCATAACGTACATTTGCGGCCTGCACTGCATTTCTGAGAGTGAAATATAATCAGTAAATACAACTGTGACATTGTGAGTTAAACAATTCACTTATTTTTTGCCATAAAGTACATTTGCAGCCTGCACTGCATTTCTGAGAGTTAAATAGTGTCAGTAAACACAACTGGGACATTGTGGGTGAAAAAAAATCACTTATTTTTGCCATAAAGTACATTTGCGGATTGCACTGCATTTCTGAGAGTGAAATATAATCAGTAAATACTAGTGGGACATTGTGGGTAAAAAATATATATTTTTTTGTCATAATGTACATTTGCGCTCTGCACTGCATGTCTGAGAGTTAAATATAATCAGTGAATACAACTGTGATATTGTGGGTAAAAAAAAGCCCTTTTTTTGCCATAAAGTACATTTGCACTGCGTTTCTGAGAGTGAAATATAATCTTTAAATCCAGCTCTTACCTTTTCGGTGGATATTACCACGGTTATCAGGCCAGTCATTCTCAAGTGGCTTGGAGGGTGTGTTCCTGCTGCACTGCATACCTGACAGATAAATATATTTTGTAAATTCGATGGAGTTTAGATTTGTTGGGTGATCTGTACCCTTTTTTTCTTTCAAACTACACCTTCACTGCTAACTGACTGGGAAATAAATTTAGTAAATCCGTTTGTTAGTTTGGTGGGTGAACGCAAAGAATCAGGAGAGCGTCAAATAAGGGATGTGGCCCTGGTTTTGCTGCTGCTTGTGGTGGTGGAGCTCCTGTTGCAGGGAAATGATGTGGTCGATCTGTGCCAGCTACATGCCCAAATGAATCACCTTCCGCATAGGCGACAGAACGTTTAGCATTATTTTATAGGACTGAATGCCATTCTACGAATGGTGAGGCTAGAACAAGTACAGGCAGTAGTAGATTGGGTGGCTGACAGTGCCTCCAGTTCCTTCACATTGTCTCCCACCCGGTCCCCTGATGAAAGCTAAGAGTTGGCAGCCCATGGGCATCTGTCTTTCCCATCACCCCCATGCAAATCAGCAAAGCAGTCTGAGCCCTAAGTCAAGCAGCAGTCTCTTATGCTTTTTCATGACTCTGTTGGCAGGGTTTCCGTGGGCCATCCACATAGCCCTGCCCCAGAAGTGAAAGAGATTCAGTGCACCGATGCCCAACCACTTATGTCTCAGGATGTGTACATGGAAGGACCACCGCAGCACATCTCTGATGATGACGAAACACATGTGCCAACTGCTGCGGCTTTCTGCAGTGTGCAGACCGACAAGAAGGGCAGGGTGAAGAGAGGGTGGAAGATGATGTGGAGGATGAGGAGGTCCTAGATCCGACATGGAATCAAGGTCATGCTAATGATGTGTGCAGTTTGGAGGAATAGGTGTTGGTCGCACAGAGCGGCCGTCCCCTAGACAGTAGGCCTGCTACTGCCTACCGCACCCAGGGACCGAGGACACCAAAGCCAGGTCCAAGGAGTTCCCTGGCGTGGCAGTTCTTCAGATAATGTGCTGATGACAAGACACGAGTGGTTTACACACTGTGCAATCAGAGCCTGAAGCGAGGCATAAACGTTCTAAACCTGAGTATAACCTGCATGATCAGGCATCTAAATGCAAAGCACGAGCTGCAGTGTAGCAAACACCTCAAAAACCAATAAAGGTCTCAGCCTCCTTTTGCTCCCTCTTCTGCTGCAGTCTCGGCCTCTTGCTCCACTACTGGAGTGACAGTGGCACCTGCCACCCAGCAAACAGAGGATGTGGCAGCAACGCCACCACGTCTGTCACCGTCACTGAGCATCTCCACATTATCCCATGGAAGTGTTCAGCTGTCCATCTCCCAAACACTGGAGCGAAAGAGAAAGTACCCCCCTACCCACCTGCAATCCCTGGCCCTGAATGCCAGCATTACAAAATTCCTGGCCTTTGAAATGCAGTCATTCCGTCTGGTGAGACTGACACTTTTAAAAACTGTATGGCAATGGTTGTCCCATGGTATGTGGACAAAATCAGGTGTGCACTGCACAATGCCATCTGTGGCAAGGTCCACGTAACAACCGATATATGGACCAGTAAGCACAGGCAGGGACGTAATTTCTCCTTAACAGCACACTGGGTAAAGGCAGTGGTGGCTGGGCGTGAGGAAGATAGCAGTTTGGCGCATGTCCTTTTGCCACCGAGGATTGCAGGGCATTTCTCTTTGCCTACTGTTTCCTCCTCCTCCTACTCTGCTTCCTCCTCTACCACCTCCTCATCCGCTCAGCGTGACACCTTCACCACCAACTTTAGCACAGCCAGGGGGAAACGACATCTATTTGGGAAAAAAACGCACACCGCGCAGGAGCTCTGGACGGGCATGGAACAAAAAGAGCGATGAGAGGTTGGTGCCACTGAGCCTGGTGGTGTGCAATAATGGGCTAAATCTCGTAGCAGCTCTGGGCCTAGTCGGTTTGAAGCACATCCCTTGCCTGGCGCATGTGCTGAATTTGGTGGTGCAGAAATTCCTGAAAAACTACCCTGATATGTCAGAGCTGCTGCAGAAAGTGTGGGCAGTCTGTGCGTGCTTTCGGCATTCTCACCCCATTGTTGCTCGCCTGTCTGCGCTGCAGCGTAACTTCGGCCTTCCCGCTTACCGCCTCATATGCAACGTGCAAACAAGGTGGAACTCCACTTTGCACATGCTGGAGAAACTGTGCGAGCAGCAGCAGGTGATAGTGGAGTTTTGGCCTCAGCACGCACGGGTGAGTCGCTCTGGAGAACAGCACCACTTCACCACCAGTAAGTGGGCCTACATGTGAGACCTGTGTGCCATGTTGCGCTGTTTCGAATACTCCACCAACATGGCCAGTGCCGATGACGCCGTTCTCAGCGTTACTATCCCACTTCTATATCTCCTTGAAAACACGTTTCGGACGATGATGGAAGAGGATGTGGCACAGGAGGAAGAGGAGGAGGAAGAGGGATCATTTCCATGGTTATTAGGCCAGTCATTAACAAGTTGCTCAGAGGGTAAGTTACTGCACCAACATAGGCCAGGTACACAATTGTCCAGCCAGGGCACAGTTCTGGAGGATGAGGAGAAGGAGGATGAAGAGGAGGGGGAGGAAAAGGAGGAACCGTGTTCACAGCAGGGTGGCACCAAAAGCAGCTCAGGCCATCACTGCAGCATGGCTGATGGGATACGGAGGACAAAGATGATACACCTCTAACAGAGGACAGCTTGTCTTTGCCTCTGGGCAGCCTGGCACACATGAGCCACTACATGCTCCAGTGCCTGCACAACGACCGCCAAGTTGCCCACATTCTAACCAGTGCTGATTACTGGGTGGCCACCCTGCTGGATCCCTATTACAAGAACAATGTACCGTTCTTAATTCCCTCACTAGAGCGTAATCGGAAGATGCGTGACTACATGCGCACGCTGGTAGACTAGCTGCTGATGCATTCAGTGGAAGCACAAGGCGAAGGCAGAGGAGGAGGAAGAAGTCACCAATGCAGCTGGGGCACCACCAGCACCTCAAAAGGCAGGGTTAGCATGGCCAAAATGTGGAAAAGCTTTGTCAGGATGCCACAAGAATCAGCACCAACAGCTGATGTGGAACGTCTTAGCAGGAGGCAGCATTTCAGCAACATGGTGGAACAATATTTGTGCACACGCCTACACATACTGACTGATGGGTTTGACCCATTCAACTTTTGGGTCTCCAAATTGGGCACATGGCCTGAGCTTGCCCTTTACACCTTGAAGGTGCTAGCCTGCCCTGCAGCCAGTATATTGTCTGAACGTGTGTATAGCACGGCAGGGGGTGTTATCACAGACAAGCGCAGTCACCTGTCCACAGCCAATGTGGACAAGCTCACGTTCATTAAAATGAACCAGGCATGGATCCCACAGGACTTGTCTGTACCTTGTGCAGAATAGACATCTATACCGACCTCACCAAGCCTTTGTTATATTCCAGCGCACTTTCATTTTTCTATATTACCCAATGTTTTGGGGTCTACCCAAATTTAAAAAACAAAAAAAAAACAAACTGTGTTGTTGGCGATTACCTTCTCCACCACCGCTTTCACCTACACCGCCACTTGCACCCCCTCCTCAACCTCCTACTCCATATGGACCTCCTCTTCCTCCTAGTTCAAGATTATTATTTTAAATTTTTATGTATTTTATGTTATTTTAAGTAATTTCCCTATCCACATTTGTTTGCAGGGCAATTGTCCTGTTCTTATCCCCTTTTGCAGCCATCTAGCCCTTTCCATAACTTTGTTAGAGCCATTTTAATGCCCCAAAGTTTGGGTCTCCATTGACTTCAATAGGGTTCGAGGTCAAGTTCAGATCAAGTTCGGGCCCCGAACCCGAACTTTGCGGAGAAATTTGGCCGAACCTGAACTTCCAGGTGTCCTACTTACAACTATTGGGTGTCCAAGCTGGACACATGGCACGAACTGGCAACGTTTTGTCAGAGCGTATAGTTAGTGCTGCTGAAGGCATAATAACTGATAAGCACATCTGCCTGTCAACTGAAAATGCTGACCGGTTGACTCTTATAAAAAGAGAAAAGCGGCTGAACAAAAACGCACTCTAAATGTGGCTTTTATGGTGTATTGAATACACTGTATTCCCATGCACTCCTTCCACCACTAAAAAGGGTAAATGGTTCAATCTCCCTTTTCTCATCCTCCTCCTCCATCATATCAACATGCTTATTAGGCTGCCCTCGCTCCTAATGTTTTAGAGTGTCAGTTCAGCTGCGGTCCCTCAACCATAATGTTTTTGAGGGTCACCAGCAGGCCCACGCCCAGAATGTTTTTGAGGGTCACCAGCAGTCCCTTATTCAAAATGTTTTAGAGGGTCACCAGCAGACCCTCGCCCATAATGTTTAAGATGGTCAGCTCTGCAGCAGGCACTCGCCCATAATGTTTTAGATGGTCAGTTCAGCAGCCGGCCCTCACCCCTAATGTTTTAGATGGTCAGCTCAGCAGCAGGCCCTCACCCATAATGTTTTAGATGGTCAGCTCAGCAACATGCCCTTGCCCCCAATGTTTTAGAGAGTCAACTCAGCAGCAGACCCGTACCCTGAATTGTTTAGATGGCCACCTCTGCAGCAGGCCCTCGCCCATAATGTTTTAGATGGTAAGCTCAGCAGCAGTCCCTCACCCATAATGTTTTAGATGGTCAGATCAGCAGCAGGCCCTCGCCTATAATGTTTTAGATGGTCAGTTCGGCAGCAGGCCCTCGCCTATAATGTTTTAGATGGTCAGTTCGGCAGCAGGCCCTTGCCCCTAATGCTTTAGATGGTCAAAACAGCAGCAGGCCCTCGCCCATAATGTTTTAAATAGTCAGATCAGCAGCAAGCACTCGCCCCTAATGTTTTACAGGGTCAGCTCAGTGCAGACCCTCACCCCTAATTTTTTAGATGGTCAGCTCTGCAGCAGGCCCTCGCCCATAATCTTTTAGATTTTCAGCTAGGCAGCAGGCCCTCGCCCCTAATGTTTTAGAGAGTCACCAGCAGGCCTCCAATCATAATTTCAAGGGTGTGTATGGTGCCCTCCTTTTTGTGTAATAAAGGGTGTAATGTAGTGCCGGTTCCTTGTAATTTTTGGCAGCCCATTCACTTGCACTGTATATAAAAGTAAATATACAGGAAAGAATGTTTCCTAAAAATTTTCCCTCTAAAAGCAATTTTATCTTTGGTTTTGTGCGTCAGTCTGTAAAAGTGGCATACTACTCAGACAACATCGTTCCCAGCAGCGACATGGGAGTTCAAGATGCATCCAGACTTCCTCCCAATGCTGTTCCTAAATGAAGTCAGTGGTGTTTCCATCAATTTCTGACCTTTCCTGTGAACAGACAGTCTTAGAAACCCCTGTGCTGGTGGTGGACCTGCCAAAGTTATTTAGAGTATCAGGACTCTAGATAACTTCAGCGCATCCACTGCCGGTCTAAATTTACACCAGCTTTAAAATGATAAATTAGACTTTTTTAGACCTTGCGTGAGCAGGGAAAAGTTGCAGGTTGCGGCACAAATAACTTTCTAGTGCTGGACATTAAATGAATACTGGAAGCCACGGTAGCTTCTGCACTGCAGCAACTACAGGCAGAGGTGGCACAACACTCCCCTCAGCTTATGGAGATGGAACAGCGGAATAGACTTGTGGAGGACGAACTGAAAAGTGCCCAGATTCAAGTGCATAAGGAGCTCTGCGCTAACCAATTTTTGAGAGGACCTTGAAAATTGCTCCAAGAGGAGCAACTTGAGAATAGTAGGCTTACCGAAATCCATCCCTCCTGGCCAGTTGTCTCAAATCTGTGCTGTGAAGATCCCGCAAGTCCTAGGTCTCCAGGGATGCTGTAACCCCTTAACCGCTTTTTTACTGCGGTCCAGTCTGAGCGCTGCAAGGGTCCCCCGTGGGAAGTGGGGACCCGGCTCCCACAGGAGTGCCGATCCTGGCCATTTACCAGTTTACATGCCGCGGGCAATGACGCCCGCCGCATGTAAAGTGCTAACAGAGGGAGCGGACTCCCTCTGTCTCCCATCGACACCCCTCAAATGTGGTCGCGAGGTGCCGATGTGTTTGAAGCCTGGAAGGGGTCTGATGTAGGCCCCAGACCAGCCTCCAGTAATTTTCTCTCTGGTGCAGCCTGCTAGTCAACATCAAAATAGCATTTCCATTAAAATGCAATGCACTATAGGGATAGTGCATTGCGTTTTAAAAGCAATCAAAAATCTGTCTGTTATAGCCCCCTTGTGGGACTATTAAGTGGTAAAAAACAAAAAGTTCTATTCAATAAAAAATCCCCCAAAATTTGTTTTTTTTATTCATTAAAAATACACTTTTCAATGAAAAAAATTGCAAAAAAAAATATTCTCCATATGTTTTGTATTGCCGTGTCCGTAACCACTCGGTCACATAAATATCATGAAAATTTTTCCCTACGGTGAATGCCATAAAAAAAAAAAAAAAAAAAAGAAAAAGAAAATTGCTAATTTATTCTTAGTTGCCACCGAAAAAACGTAATAACAAACTATCAAAAAGCACCATTTACTCCAAAATTATACCAATGAAAAATACAAGTTGTCCCGCAAAAATCAAGCCCTCACACAACCCCAAAGAAAGAAAACTAAAAAGGTTATGGGGTCTTGGGAAGCAGCAATGCCAAAACATATATATATTTTTTTTAAAAGGGGTTTTATTGGAAAAAAGTAGTAAAATGTAAAATAAAACTATATGGATTTGGTATCACTGTAATCATACTGACCCAGAGAATAAAGATATTATGTTATTTATACTGAAAAATGAACGCCGTAAAATTTATGAGTAGAAACGCAGTGGCGTATTGCTGATTTTCCCATCTCCCTCTCAGAAAGAGTTAATAAAAAGTTAATCAGAAAGTTATGTGTACCCCAAAATGGCGCCATTAAAAGCTACAACTTGTCGCGCAAAAACAAGCCGTCATTAAGCTTTATAGACAAAAAAATAAAAAAGTTATTGCTCTTGGAACACAAGATTGAAAAAAGGAAGAAAAACGCTTGCTTAGTAAGGCCCAAAACAGGCTGGTCACTAAGGGGTTAAGGTCAAAAGAGCCCACCAGTTAGGCCCTCTAAGGGCCCTTGCAAGATTAGTGTTTGTCACACTGTGAGGCCGCAGCACAGCTCCCGGACTGACCTCCCAGCACTGGAGGGGTCACATAGCATTATATTGATTTATGATGCTATGTAACCCTTAGGCCCCTTTCACACGGGCGAGTTTTCCGCGCGGGTGCAATGCGTGAGGAGGACGCATTGCACCCGCACTGAATCCGGACCCATTCATTTCTATGGGGCTGTGCACATGAGCGGTGATTTTCACGCATCACTTCTGCGTTGCGTGAAAATCGCAGCATGTTCTATATTCTGTGTTTTTCACGCAACGCAGGCCCCATAGAAGTGAATGAGGCTGCGAGGAAAATCGCAAGCATCCGCAACCAAGTGCGGATGCGCTGCGATTTTCCCGCATTGTTGCTTAGCAACGGGACCCAATCTCTATTATTTCCTTATAACATGGTTATAAGGGAAATAATAGCATTCTTAATAAAGAATGCATTGTTAAATGATGAGGAAGGGTTAAAATAATAAAGTTAACTTATCTTAGCCACTGATCGCGTGAGTCGCGATCTGTCCTTCTTTCTGCAGCATCTATGATCTACAGTGACTCATGATGACGTCACATCACATGGTCCAATCACATGGTCCATCTTACCATGGTGATGGACCATGTGATTGGACCATGTGATGTGACGTCATCACAGGTCCTTTAGATCATAGATGCTGCAGGGAAAGAGAGGACAGATCGCGACTACGCGATCAAGTGGCTAAGGTAAGTTAACTTTTATTATTTTTAACCCCTTCCTCTTCATTTAACAATGCATTCTTTATTAAGAATGTTATTATTTCCCTTATAACCATGTTATAAGGGGAAATAATCACTTTCCAGTAGACTCGAAACCGGACTTCAGTGATGAAGTCCGGCTTCGGGTTGGGTACCAAACATGGCGTTTTTTCTCACGCGCGTGCAAAACGTGTTGCAAACGTTTGCACCCGCGCGGGAAAAACGCACATATTCCCGCAACGCACCCGCCTCTTATCCGGGCGTCAAACATGACGCCCGTGTGAAAGAGGCCCTACAGTTCTGGAATGTATTAGATGACACTGACATAATGCTGCCAGTGTTATCCAATACATTAGAGAACTGTAACGGTTACATAGCATCATAAATCAATAAAATGCTATGTGACCCCATCAGTGCTGGGAGGTCAGGCTGGGAGCTGCGCTGCAGACTAGCAGCGTGACACACACTTGTCTGCATGGGGCCTAAGAGACTCACAGGCAGATGGGGGACCCGACCTAGACCAGCCATTGTTAAATATCTAAACTATGTTGAAAAAGGGGCCGTATTGAGCAGGTACAGGTGGGCTACACAGCTGTTGAAGGCCTGAGGGCATACACTTTTGTTGTTTGGTGACTATTCAACTGAAGTCACCAGGAAACGGAAGGCTTTTTCTGTGGTCTGCACTATGCTTGTCAAACAAAAAGTTACATTTGCACTGATCTATCTGGCCATTCTGCAGATTTTTTGGCTGAGGGAGTTATTGATACATACCTCTCACCGAGAGATGCGATGACGACCATGGATTTGGACCTTCAGACATCATCTGTCCAGGGAACACCACCATCTCAGGGAATCGTCACCTGGGGGAGGCCATACACCTGGCAGGTCCAGTAAATGGTCTCATGGATCCCTGTTTACTCAAGCTGAATCCCAAAAACTCCAGGACCCCAAATCAGACTGGAAATGACATGGAGAGAAGGCACTGACTTAGGCCTCATGCACACGGCCGTTGTTCGGGTCCGCGTCCGAGCCGCATATTTTGCGGCTCGGCCGTGGACCCATTCACTTCAATGGGGCCGCAAAAGATGTGGACAGCACTCCTTGTGCTGTCCGCATCTGTTGCTCCGTTCCGTGGGCCCTGCAAAAGAAATAGATCATGTCCTATTCTTGTCCGTTATGAGGACAAGAATAGGCATCTCTATAATGGGCTGCGTTCCGTTCCGCAAATTGCGGAACGGAACGCGGAGCAGCTTCCATGTTTTGCGGATCCGTGGTTTGCGGACCGCAAAACACCAACAGCCGTGTGCATGAGTCTTTACTCTGTGAGAACATTCATATGTCCTCTTTATCTGCTTTATTGACTTACATGGGAGGTGCAAGACACCACTTATTTCTTCTGCAAAGCTCTCGGAGGAACCTGAACTGCAAGTACCCTTTTGGTACCCCAGAAGCCAGGCGAAGGGTTTAAGAGGAATGTTACAGAACTTGGTTATACAAAGCTCGCCTCAGTGAAGGGTCTCCTTGGATATGTAAGGTGTATCAGATATCTTTTAAACATGCCCTGTATACGCCAGGGATTTCAGTTCTATCATTGGGAGTTAATAGTTTTGATTTGCAATGTAATATGGCCTGGGGTCATGTGGGTAGGGTGATACACAAACATATAGTGATGTGTTACTCTGACTCTGGTGGGGATAACAACTCCAGTCAGAAGTGCCCGAAAAAAGTGAAGTCCACACAGTTATGTTTCTCATTGTTAAAACCTTTTGTGAGAGGACAGGGTTTAGGTGGTTGTGGGAACTGGGAAGGTGGTGGTGGTGGGTTGGGTCGGGAAAGTTTAGGGGTATTGCTCCATTGTGTAACAGCCACTTCTTGGGAGGGTCTCCAATGTGGGATTTTGTCTCCCCTGGATGTGTCTCCTGGAACATCATATAGGAATGAAATAACATGAAAATTGTGAAATGGTCACTGCATAAACGTATGATGGTAGTCAGACATCTTAAGAAGCTAGATGTTGATGTGGCACTGTTCCAGGAGACACACCTGAAGGAATCATGTTTTTGGTGTATGAACTGCCTATCGGTGGACTTGGTCATGGGCTCTCCCTCAGAAGGGAGGAGAGAGGGGGTTTTACTCTTGTTACTACAGTAGACTATTTTATCATCTGAGAATGATGGAGTAGGCCCCAACCTAAAAGTTAAAATTGAGACAACCACAGGCATATTGACTCTATTTAATGTTTTAATTTACACACTATTCCCATGCCCAGCTATCATGGTCAAAGATAGATTACGTTTTAGCCTCTTCACCTGTTATGGAAGGTAATGCTGATGGAGATCTCTGACTTATTAATATCTGATCACGCGCCAGTGATTATGGGTCTAGCGCAGTGGTGGCGAACCTATGGCACATGCACCAAAGGGGGCACTCAGAGCCCTCTTTGTGGGCACATACACAGGGCCGGCTGCTATGAGTGCTTTCATGAGTGCAGGTAGAAGCTCTCATTGCTGGAGCGCATGGCAGCCGGCGGTCCTTTCATTCCCTAACTGCAGCGCATCTCCCTGTGCTCCTTCTCTCCTCCAGGCCCGTCCTAGTAGTGACGCTATGACCTCGGCCGGCTCTCCTTAGGAGAATGATATACGGTCACACATTGCTCTGCTGTGTAGGAGGAGCAAGGAATCAGCTGTGTGCTCCTCCTCCCACACAGCAGAGCGATGTCTGGCAATTTCCTGCTGCTGCTGTGGAGCGCTGGCATCTGAGCATCAACGGAATATCTTCTGAAGGGGGGCATAATTTGTCATAATTACTGTGGGGGACACATAATCTGTCATAATTACTGTGAGGGGGCACATAATCTGGCAAAACTATTGTGAGGGGGCACATTATCTGGCATAACTACTGTAAGGGGGGCAAATAATCTGTTTTAACTACTGTGAGGGGGCACATAATCTGTCATAATTACTGTGAGGGGGCACATAATCTGACATAACTACTGTGAGGCTAGGTGCACTCTGCAGTCTTACTAACCCTCATTCTGATGTTTAAATTGAAAATTAGCAAACATATCCTACTGTGGAGGACATGTCTGTGCCTCGGGCTTAGACATGTCCTCCACAGTAGAATATGTTTGCTGATTCTCAATTTTAACATCAGAACGAGGGTTAGTAAGACCGCAGAGTGCACCTGTCCTATGATTATTGTTATATTGTTTGTCACATCCACACAACTGCCACTGTGTGTAGGATGTCTATTGTGGTACTTGTGGTCCGCTGCGGGCATTCTCCATTGTATGCATTTTTGCTGGAGATCGCCATTAGCAACGGGCCACAAGTGCAAGATCTGCTCTCCTGTTTATATATGCACAACTACATTAGGGTTTGAGCATTCCCTGCCTGTTAAACATCACGCCATTTTTTCAGTCGCTTTATAACTACTGTGAGGGACACATTATCTGTGCCACGGTGCGGTTCACTGTGACAGTTTTGACTGTGTAGGCTGGCTGCGTACTAGTTGCAGGTTGTTTCCTGTGTATGCTGGTTGCTTGGGGGGGGTGTGCTGGCTGCAGTGTCTTTTGTGAACTATGCCCGTGAATGTGTGTACTCCCCGTGTCTGTATCTCTGTGTAGTTCTTGTCACAGTTGCCGTGTAGGCTGGCTGCAGGCTTTCTCGCATACTGATTGCAGGCTGACACCTGTGTATGCTGGTTGCTTGGGATTGCGTGATGGCTGCGGTGTGTGTGAACTGTGGTCTGTATTGTTTGCTCTATGGTTCTGGTTATCCTGGTTCTGATGGGGATAACATTCCCTGATCTGTTCCTGGGTGTGTCTTATCAGGTGCTCTCGTTATGCAGCCTGTGTGCTGTAGGACTTGGGGGTCAGTCTATCTTGTGTCTTGCTGGGTATAGCACCATACTGCTCACCCAGGAGGTTAGTCTGTCCTGTGCTTTACTGGGTGTAGCTCCTTGCTGCTGACCCAGGGGTAGGGTTGCCAGACGTCCGGTTTTAGGCCAGACATTCCGGTTTTTAGACTCCTGGTCCTCCGTCCGGCGCAAGACCAAGTCCTCCTTTTAAGGACGGGACTGCGATGCTCAGGCATGGTCACTTTAAGGAGGCAGGGCCACATCTTGATCACACTGGGACTGGCTGCGCGCTTACGTGACATCAAGCTGCATCGGCCAATTAATTCTAGTTTATGCTGGAGCCTGGCGGGAACTAGTCGGGAACAGAGGAGCGCGAATCTCGATGGGACAGGACCGTCACGGGTGTGCAGCTGCGGACTGCTGCTGCGGTGCTGCCAGTATCAATGGCAGCACTTCTCTGCCACTGCCCAGTGACCAGCTCTAGCTGTGCCACTCACCCCTTCATCGGCTGCCTTGCATTGCCACTCTCTCTCTCTGCCAGGCGCCGGGATTTTTGGTGGTTGGATATAGTGTTGAGCGCGAATATTCGAAAAGCAAATTTTTTAGCGAATATCGGCACTTCTCTAATTCGCTATTTCGAATGATGTTTTTTTTTTGCTTTGTTTTTTTTAGTTATATTTTTTTCTTTCCCATTTCCCAAAAGTAGTTCTTACCTGTTCTGAGGATTCCTAGCTTCCTGGCTGCTCCAGTCAGTGCCCGTTGCCGCTTCTGCCAACTTCCGTGCTCATGGAGCGTCCCCATCACCATGGGAACGTCTCCATACTAGAATGTACTGTCGGATTTGAGAATTACGTTGAAATCGCAATGCGATTAATATAACTTGAATTAATCGCATTACGATTTCAACTTAGACCTGGTTTACTATGGTTGGCTTGGTAAAATTAGCGAATATGACGAATGTATTCGTCATATTCCTCCAAACGAAGATAACAAAGTATTCTCTATAATCTTCGTTTTTGCGATTTCAACTTAGCACTGCTATATTCCATATTCGTTAACTTCGTTATCATTAATTCTAGCAAGCTGACCCATTATAAACGCAGCTCTAAGTTGAAATCGCAATGCGATTAATATAATTTTGAAGTCATCGCATTGGTTCACTATGGTTGGCTTGGTAGAATTAGCGAATATGACGAATGCATTCGTCATATTCCTCAAAACGAAGATAACGAAGTATTCTCCATCTTCGTTTTAGCTACCTACTGTATTCGTCAGCTTCGCTAATTCTAGCAATCAAATAGGAAGGTTGACTATAGAGACAGCTGTGTTTAATTACTTGCTTTTATGCAATAAATATAATTATTATACTTGATTATCTATTATAATTATTCTATTTATTAAAAAATAATAATAATAATATAATCGCATAGCGAATTAAACACAGCCGTCTCTATAGTGAACTTTCCTATTTGATTGCTAGAATTAGCGAAGTTGACGAATAGGTAGCTAAAACGAAGATGGAGAATACTTCATTATCTTCGTTTTGAGGAATATGACGAATGCATTCGTCATATTCGAGAACATTCGTCATATTCGTCATCTTCGCTAATTCTCAATATCAAACCAATAGGAAAGTAGCCTTAAGTTAAAATCGCAATACGCGATTACTTAAATCGCATATTAATCGCGATAACTAGAATAATGACGAATATTCGATTTCAAATATGAAACGAATATTCTATCGAATATTCGCGAATTTCGTCGAAATTGAATATGGCACCTGCCGCTCATCACTAGGATATAGCCTGCCCTGCACGGACACGGTAAGAGCTGCACAGGTGGAGCAGGGTTTAGTGCACCTCTGGGGGACTGTGAAGAGGGGACTGAAAGGGGTTAATAAATACTGTGAATAGGGGACTTCTGAAAGGGGTTAATAACTACTGTGAAGAGCCTTCACAGTAGTTATTAACCCCTTTCAGCAGTTCTCCATTCACAGTATTTATTAACCACAGCAGGCTGGCTCCAGGACACCCCACTTCCCTCCAGGACTCCCCCCCCCCCCCAGAACACCCCTGGCCCCTCCACAAGTTCCTCCCTCTCCCCGGTCCCGTTTTTCCCCTGGCCGGCGATGGGGGTGTGGCTTCACGGATATGGGCGGGGTTTGTTGGGTTGGGGGTGTGGTCAGTCAGTGGCCACCCTACTCAGGGGGTTTTTGCCATCTGCCCTTTTGTGTGGTGTCACCTGGTAATGTGTTGTTGTTGCTTTGTCTGTTCTCTGTACCTGTCCTGTGATTTTAATGTTGTTATCCTTGTCCATGCCTTGCCTGTTCTTCTGTACCTGTTCTCTGTCTGGATCCACTCTGTTCCATGTCTAGCCTAGCAGTGCTCTAACTGCGTCTGATTGCCTGGCAGTGCTAAACTGCTTCCGGTCCTGCCTGTTCCATGTCCAGCCTGTCAGTGCCTACTGCTTCTGGTCCATGTCTGTCCTGCAGTGCCTTACTACTTCTGTTCCTGTGTTTGTCCTGCCTTCGAAAGAGGGCCCCTGGGTTCTCTGGAGGGAGGATCTCTAGTCTGTGTGCAGCTCTGCCTGAGACTGCCATGCTTCCATTCCCTGACTGGGAACTTAAGTTCACAGAACTTATTAGGCTATCAGGCTCAAACCTAAGCCTCTAGCCTTCTTTGAAGGACCCCTTCTCCTGACCAGCGATTTGGCCCCGCTAAAGGTCCAGACAAGCCTCGGCTGCACCGACCACGTTCGCTTGGGGTCCAGGCATCTGCTTCTCTGCTGGTTCCCGTTCGTCTTGTTGTCTGAACCATGTGTTATGTTTGCTTGGGTTCCAGTTCTGTTGTGGTTCCTTGCAGGTAGGGGCCAAGTGTAACGGGACCTTCCTGGAGGTGCGACAGTGAGCCCTCGGCCCAGTTCATCCCCACCACCAGGGGCTCTGTGAACAACAGGACTCACTGGCTCTCCACCCTCGGGCTTTTGCCTCTGGTCTGCCGGTGCACTTAGTTCTGTGGTAGTGCTACCACTATTGCCTAACCTGATTTAGTGTCATGTGCTTTATTACATGTGTAATAAAGTACTCTGTTGGTCCCTGGTCTGTTTTTGCCTGTGTCCTGTTAGCATGATGTCCCAGAGGTCTGTCTTGGGCCCCCGGCAGGTGACAATCTGGCATACCCACTGTGAGGGGGCAAATAATCTGTCATAACTACTGTGAAAGGTGCACATATCAGATATGATTACTGTGAAGTGGCACATCATCTGGCATAACTACTGCGAAGGGGGCACATAATCTGGCATAACTACTGTGAGGGGAACACTGTCATATCTATTGTGAAGGGGGCACATATTCTGTCATAACTACTTTGAAGGGGGCATATTTGGGTATAACTATTGTGAGGGAGCACAAAATATGGGATAACTACTGTGAGGGGACACCTTTATATCCCCTGAAGGGGGGCATAATCTGTCATAATTACTGTGAGAGTCACATTATCTGTCATAATTACTAGTGATGAGCGTGAGGTGCCAAATTCGTCATTATTCTATTTATCGCGAATAATATGAGATTTAATTATTCGCGTATTGCGAATGAAACTTTGAGCGGGGTATAACTTTCCTATTGGTTGGCTTGCTAGAATTAACGAAGATAGAGAATATAGCACTATATTCGTTATCTTCGTTAAGAACGAATATAGTGAAATATTCTCTATCTTGGCTATTAACGAAGATAAAGAATATAGCACTATATTCGTATTCGTTATCTTTGTTACATAGCTCTAAGTTGGATGCGCAATGCAAGAATATTAAGTAATATTACTCGTATTGCGCATCCAACTTAGAGCGGGCTATATGCAACTTAATTATTGTTTGGCTGGGTAGAATAACCGAATATGACGAATACGAATATAGCGCTATAGTCTCTATATTTGCTAATTCTAGAAAGCCAATAGGAAAGTTTCAGAAAAGTTTTGATCAAGACCACGCGTAGTGGCAGAGAATTGCAAAGCAGTTTCTCCTTCTTTTCCTTTTCCTAAGGAGCTTGAGGTCTGCAGATATCTGCTACTCAAGGGTATCCTGCAACTAATTATGGAAATATAAATAGTGAAGGTCCGTATATCAATTGGCCCCTTTTTTCACCGGTTTTACTCACAGGGATCAAGTGTGTACGGACAACACCAGCACAATCACAGATGTCTCATCTCTCTTGGGAAGGTTTTTTCTTTAACACGATGGCCTGTAGGTAACAATTTCTCCTACCATAGTGAGGATCCGTATTTACAGTAAAAATATTTATTTAGACCTATACTCACAAACAGTGTCTTTTTCAAATCGCATAAAACAAGTTCTTTCATTTGCCCGACCCAGGTTTCGCTCCTGGAGCTTCGTCGGGGGGGGGGGGGGGGGGGGGTACACCGTTAATTCCCTCCCCCATCCTTTTTATTTGCAACCTGCCCCTTACAAACCTGTTGTATAAAGACCTCATTTATTCGGTCTTTAGCAGACAAATGCATGTCTCATATAACCCAAAAACACCTAGTATGGGCAACATTATATAATCAAACTTCTACACGTATACCTAAATGGTTTGCAATATCTTAGTGGAAAGAGGAATCATTTTTAATGCGACTTTTTAGCACTATCGCTCCGTCTCACATTTCACTACTTGCCTTCCTATCCTTACGCTCCGTTCATACATATTTCCGAAAAACAACCTTAAAAATAAAACTTCTACACATGCACGTTCATAATGTCTTAGTGGAAAGTGGATTGGTCTTCAATATCGCTTTTTCACACTATCGTTCTTTCATACATTCCCCCATTTCCCTTCCTATCTTTGCACTCCATTCACAATAACTACGGAAAAACCGCACACTAGGGGGACATCCAATCCTTCAAGACACAGCAGACTATTTCAGAGCTGCCTGTAAGTCAAAGTCCACATTTAAACCCAGAGGCTGTGCAAAGATAGGAAGGGAAATGGGGGAATGTATGAAAGAGCTATAGTGTGAAAACACGATATTGAAGACCAATCCACTTTCCACTAAGACATTATGAACATACATAGTAACATAGTAACATAGTATATAAGACCGAAAAAAGACATTTGTCCATCCAGTTTGACCTGTTTCCTACCAGTTGATCCAGAGGAAGGAAAAAAAACCCTGTGAGGCAGAAGCCAATTTTCCCCACTTAAGGGGAAAAAATTCCTTCCTGACTCCAATCAGGCAATCAGAATAACTCCCTGGATCAACGACCCATCTCTAGTAGCTATAGCCTGTAATATTATTACACTCCAGAAATACATCCAGGCCCCTCTTGAATTCCTTTATTGTACTCACCATCACCACCTCCTCAGGCAGAGAGTTCCATAGTCTCACTCATCTTTCCGTTAAGAATCCTTTTCTATGTTTGTGTACAAACCTTCTTTACTCCAGATGCAGAGGATGTCCCCTCGTCAAACACAGAACCAGAGATAGGTGCACACTGCCGTCACACTAAACCCTCACACTGATGTTAAAAATTGAGAGGTTAGTTCGACATATCCTACTAGGAGGACATGTCTTAAGCCTCGGGCACCAGCGTCAAGGTCTCTCAAGTAGCCCAAGGGCCCTAGCACTCACCTACCTGCGCCATATGGGCGATATCAGGGGCCAGTGGGCAATTACAGGAGCATTAGGACGACTCACAAACATCTCCTCTGTTACCTCCAGCATGTAGCCATGCTTGCAATGGGAGGTGGGAGGTGTCTATGAGCCCTACCCAAGACTGACTGATATGGCCCAAAGCCTAGCAGGTGCACCCAAATGAGACCTGTAGTCCGTTGCTGGCATCATCCATTGTATGCATTTTTTGCTGGTGATTGCCATTAGCAATGGACTACAAGTGCAGGATGTGCTCCCCTATAGAAATGCACAACTGCATATGGGTATGAGCGCATCCTACTTTCTTATCACCACATTTTTTGATGGTTTATATATATATATATATATATATATATATATATATGTACGTACGGAGGTGTTTAAACTCCAATTTAAATGTGCCTGTTTTTCACATTCAGGTCACATTTGGGTGCACCTGCTAGGCTTTGGGCTATATCAGTCAGTCTTGGGTAGGGCTCATAGACACCTCCCACCTCCCATTGCAAGCATGGCTACATGCTGGAGGTAACAGAGGAGATGTTTGTGAGTCGTCCTAATGCTCCTGTAATTGCCCACTGGCCCCTGATATCGCCCATATGGCGCAGGTAGGTGAGTGTTAGGGCCCTTGGGCTACTTGAGAGACCTTGACGCTGGTGCCCGAGGCTTAAGACATGTCCTCCTAGTAGGATATGTCGAACTAACCTCTCAATTTTTAACATCAGTGTGAGGGTTTAGTGTGACGGCAGTGTGCACCTATCTCTGGTTCTGTGTTTGTTCTGAATTCTTGCCACATCCACATAAATTTCATCTTATGTAGGATGTCCATTGTGGTACTTGTAGTCCGTTGCTGGCATCATCCATTGTATGCATTTTTGCTGGTGATTGCCATTAGCAACGGACTACAAGTGCAGGATGTGCTCCCTATAGAAATGCACAACTGCATATGGGTATGAGCGCATCCTGCTTTCTTATCACCACATTTTTGATGGTTTATATATATATATATATATGTACGGAGGTGTATAAACTCCAATTTAAATGTGCCTGTTTTTCATCTTCAGGTCACATTTGGGTGCACCTGCTAGGCTTTGGGCTATATCAGTCAGTCTTGGGTAGGGCTCATAGACACCTCCCACCTCCCATTGCAAGCATGGCTACATGCTGGAGGTAACAGAGGAGATGTTTGTGAGTCGTCCTAATGCTCCTGTAATTGCCCACTGGCCCCTGATATCGCCCATATGGCGCAGGTAGGTGAGTGTTAGGGCCCTTGGGCTACTTGAGAGACCTTGACGCTGGTGCCCGAGGCTTAAGACATGTCCTCCTAGTAGGATATGTCGAACTAACCTCTCAATTTTTAACATCAGTGTGAGGGTTTAGTGTGACGGCAGTGTGCACCTATCTCTGGTTCTGTGTTTGTTCTGAATTCTTGCCACATCCACATAAATTTCATCTTATATAGGATGTCCATTGTGGTACTTGTAGTCCGTTGCTGGCATCATCCATTGTATGCATTTTTTGCTGGTGATTGCCATTAGCAACGGACTACAAGTGCAGGATGTGCTCCCCTATAGAAATGCACAACTGCATATGGGTATGAGCGCATCCTGCTTTCTTATCACCACATTTTTTGATGGTTTATATAGATGTCCCCTCGTCACAGTCACAGTCCTGTGGATAAATAAATGATGGGAGAGATCTCTGCACTGACCCCTTATATATTTATACATAGATATTAGATTCCCCCTGTCTTTTTTCTAAGGTGAATAACCATGATTTTGATAACCTTTCAGGGTACTGTAGTGGCCCCATTCCAGTTATTACTTTAGTTGCCCTCCTCTGAACCCTCTCCAGCTCTGCTATGTCTGCCTTGTTCACAGGACTGTACACAATACTCCATGTGTGGTCTGACTAGAGATTGATTTGTAAAGTGGTAAGACTATGTTCTCATCACGGGCATCTATGCCCCTTTTGATGCAACCCAATATCTTATTGGCCTTGGTAGTAGCTGCCTGACACTGGTTTTTACAGCTTAGTTTGCTGTTTATTAAAATTCTTAGATCCTTTTCCATGTCAGTGTTACCGTGTTTTATCATTTAGTATGTACGGGTGACATTCATTATTTCTTCCCATGTGCATAACTTTACATTTGTCAGTGTTAAACCTCATCTGCCATTTCTTTGCCCAAGCCTCCAATCTATCCAGATCACTCTGTAGCAGTATATTATCCTCTTCAGTGTTAATTACCTTACACAGTTTAGTGTCATCTGCAAAAATTGATATTTTACTGTGCAAGCCTTCTACAAGATCATTAATAAAAATATTGAAGAGAATAGGGCCCAATACTGACCCCTGAGGTACCCCACTATTGACAGTGACCCAATCTGAGTGTGTACCATTAATAACCACCCACTGTTTTCTGTTACTAAACCAGTTACTCACCCACTTACAGACATTGTCTCCCAGTCCGAGGATCCTCATTTTATATACCAACCTTTTATGAGGTACAGTGTCAAATGCTTTGGAGAAGTCCAGATATATGACATCCATTGATTTGCCGCTGTCAAGTCTAGAACTTACCTCCTCATAGAAACTGATTAAATTTGTTTGGCATGACCGATCCCTCATGAAGCCATACTGATATGGCGTTATTTGCTTATTTTCATTGAGATACTCCAAGATAGCATCTCGTAGAAACCCTTCAAACAGTTTACCAACAACAGATGTTAAACTTACCGGCCTATAATTTCCAGGCTCTGTTTTTGGACCCTTTTTGAATATTGGCACCACATTTGCTATACGCCAATCCTGTGGAACATTCCCTGTCAGTATAGAGTCCGTAAATATCAGAAATAAAGGTCTGGCTATGACATCACTTAATTCCCTTAGGATACGGGGGTGTATGCCATCCAGTCCTGGCGATTTGTCTATTTTAATCTTTTTAAGTCGCTGTTGTACATCTTCTTGGGTCAGACAGGGCACTTTTAATGGGAAATTTACAGTTTATTTTCCTCAGTAAATATAGTGGAGAAAAAAATATTTAATAGTTTTGCTTTATCCTTGTCGCTCTTTGCAACACCCCCCTCATTGCTATGTATGGGGCCGACTCCTTCAGATTTCTATTTTTTAACATTTATATAATTGAAGAACATTTTAGGGTTAGTTTTACTCTCTTTGGCAATTAATCTCTCGGTCTTATTCGTTTTTTACATATTCTATTTTTTTTCTTATAGTTTATCAGTGCTTCCTGGCTCCCCTCCTGTATTAGTGATTTATATGCTTTCTTTTTGTAATTTATTGCTTTCTTTACGGTTCTATTTATCCACATTGGTTTAAGTGCATGCGTAGAAGTTTTATTTTTAAGGTTTCTCATACTAGGTGTGTTTTTTTTCAGAGATATGTGTGAATGGAGCGTAAGGATAGGAAGGCAAGTAGTGAAATGTGAGAAGGAGCGATAGTGCTAAAAAGTCGCATTAAAAATTAATCCTCTTTCCACTAAGATATTGGGACGATCTAGGTATACGTGTAGAAGTTTGATTATATAACGTTGCCCATACTAGGTGCTTTTGGTTTATATGAGACATGCATTTGTTGCTAAAGACCGAATAAATGAGGTCTTTATACAACAGGTTTGTAAGGGGCAGGCTGCAAATAAAAAGGATGGAGAAAGGAATTAACGGTGTACGTGCCCGATGAAGCTCCAGGAGCGAAACCCGGGTCGGGCAAACGAAAGACACTGGGAACTTGTTTTATGCGATTTGAAAAAGACACTGTTTGTGAGTGTATGTCTAAATAAATATTTTTACTGTAAATACGGATCCTCACTATGGTAGGAGAAATTGTTACCTACAGGCCATCGTGTTAAAGAAAAAACCTTCCCAAGAGAGATGAGACATCTGTGATTGTGTTGGTGTTGTCCGTACACACTTGGGGCCAATTGATATACGGACATTCACTATTTTTATGTCCATAATTAGTTGCAGGATACCCTTGAGTAGCGGATATCTGCAGACCTCAAGCTCCTTAGGAAAGGGAAAAGAAGGAGAAACTGCTTTGCACTCTGCGGGTCTTGATCCGAACTTTTCTGAATCTATAAGTGTGAACAGTGCCCACAACACTACCGAGACTCGCTGCGATCTAGAACAGGCATACTCAACCTGCGGCCCTCCAGCTGTTGCAAAACTACAACTCCCAGCATGCCCGAATAGCCTACAGCTATCAGCCTTCAGCAGGGCATTGTGGGAGTTGTAGTTTTACAACAGCTGGAGGGCCGCAGGTTGAGCATGCCTGATCTAGAACATTTGCTGACTGGTGATATAATTTTTTATTGCTTTCAATAGGAAAGTTGCTTATAGACAGCTCTAAGTTAGATGCACAATGCTAGAATATCACTTTGCCTATTTTTTGCAATAAATAGAATACTGAGTCATTATTCTATTTATTGCAAAAAATAGGCAAAGTAATATTCTCGCATTGCGCATCCACCTTAGAGCTGGGTACAGTCAACATTCCTATTGGCTTGCTAGAATTAGCGAATATAGAGAATATAGCGCTATATTCGCATTCGTCATATTCATTAATTCTACCCAGCCAAACAATAACTAAGTTGCATATACCCCGCTCTAAGTTGGATGCGCAATGCGAGTAATATTACTTAATATTCTCGCATTGCGCATCCAACTTAGAGCTGTGTATAGGCAAGTTTACTTGGCTTGCTAGAATTAACAAAAATAACGAATATGAATATAGCGCTATATTCTTTATCTTTGTTAATAGCAAAGATAGAGAATATTTCACTATCTTCGTTCTTAGCAAAGATAACGAATATAGTGCTATATTCTCTATCTTAGTTAATTCTAGCAATCCAACCAATAGGAAAGGTATACCCCGTTCAAAGTTTCATTCGCAGTACGCGAATATTACATACTGCGAGTGGAACTTTGAACAGGGTAAAACTTTCCTATTGGTTGGCTTGCTAGAATTAACGAAGATAGAGAACATAGTGCTATATTCTCTATTTTCGTTAATGGTATCTTGGGTTCAGATTGAAAAAACAAAAACAAAAAAGGAATATTCATTTTTTACGAATATATAGCACTATATTCTAAATATTCGCGAATTAGCCAAGTGCCGATATTCATAAAAAAAAATTCGCTATTCGAATATTCACGCTCAACACTAATAATTACTGTGAGGGGCACATTATCTGTCATACCTACTGTGAGGGGGCATATAATCTGTCATAACTATTGTTAAAGGTGCACATATCAGATATAATTACTGTGAGGTGGCACATCATCTGGCATAACTACTGGGAAGGGGGCACATAATCTGTCATAACTACTGTGAGGGGGCACATAATCTGTCATAACTACTGTGAGAGGGAACATATCTGGCCATAGCTACTGTGAAGGGGGAACAATGTGGATATTACTACTGTCTGCTGTCACAAAGGGGGAATAATTACTATGTGGGGGTATTAAGGAGAATGGGTGGGACTGGGTGTGTATAATTATGTTTTGGGGGGAGTTAAAGGTGTGGCCTAGTATGAAATAAATTGTGTTTGTGTTTTTCAAAAGTTGGGAGGTATGCAGCTCCCCTGCCCTCCAGCAATGATAGGTATGTGAGCGGGCCACTGGGGGGTGATTATACTGTGTGAGATGGCCACTGGGGGTGATTATACTGTGTGAGGGGGCCACTGGGGGGTGATTATATTGTGTGAGGACCCCTTACACAGTATAATGACCCCAAGTGGCCCTTCATCTAGTATAATGACCCCTCAGTGCCCACCCATTCATTATTCAGGTTAAATTGCTGTGTTGGCACTTCGCTATAAATAAGTGGGTTTTAGGTTGCAGTCTCTAAAAGGTTCACCATCATTGGTCTAGAGGTTAGTTTCGGGTTTCATTTGGCGCTTATCAGGTTATGTAGCTTCTGATGAGGACTTCCTCAAAAGACTAAAGGAGTGGTGACCCAGCAATCAGTGATTGCTCCGCCCCTCATCATTGAATCGTCAGATGCCACGTTCAATGCAGATCCCGGCATCTGAGAGTCACATTGAGGCCTTTCAGGGGTTAATCAGGGGTTAAAAAAAGTACATACTGACCTTATCCATTTGATCGTGGAAAGGCCGTGGTGGCCATATTGATTGAAGAAAACGTGTCAAATCTTGTGCGTGCTGACATGATGACGTCACCATCACTTGTCATCATGTGAGATTTGTCGCATTTTCTTCAATCAAGTTGGCCATGACGGCCTCTCCACGATCAAATGGGTGAGGATTGTCACGACCGCTATCCCACCAGCATTCGTGTCGCACCAGACGGTGGGGAAGGGGGACCCTTATCTACGGATGGGAAATAGAACGGCCACCCCTGACAAACCCTAAGCTGGCACCTGTCTGCCCTGATACCCTAGACGGGGTGTGAACCCGTGCGGCGAGCAGGATGCCTAAACCCCGAGTCACCCTAAGAAGACTAGACTGGGGAAAGGCAGATGGGAGCACTAGTCACCATTAGAGATGAGCAAACTTTAAAAAAAAGTCCGGCGTTCGGGTTGCGGTAAGTCGCGCATCCCGTTATGGATTCCACTATAGCGGCATATGGAATCCATAAGGGGCGGCTGCCACCAACCCGAACTGTTGAACAGCCGAAGGACCTGGGGTGACGTCACTGTCATGTGATCAGTGCAGGGGGCGTGGCTCAGCACTGGATTTGATCCCGTGCTGAGCCACGCCCCCTGCACTGATCACATGACAGTGGCGTTACCCCAGGTCCTTCGGCTGTTCAACAGTTCGGGTTGGTGGCAGCCGCCCCTTATGGATTCCTTATGCCGCTATAGTGGAATCCATAACGCGATGCGCGACTTACCGCAACCCGAACGCCGGACTTTTTTTTAAAGTTCGCTCATCTCTAGTCACCATCACTCATGTCTAGGAGAACAACAGGGGAAGACAGCAACAAACAAACAATCTCCAGCAGAGATAGACTTATCCAGTCACGAGCAGAGAAGATGATCCCAATAACGACAGTCCACGCCAAACAAGAGCTCCACAGCAATACCGTCAAACGATCTCCTTCAAAGGTCAGAATAGCACTGGAAGTAAGGACTATATCTGGCAATGACTGCAAGTGAAACTGAAACTAATATAGTAGCTGGGAGTGGCAGAAAGGACTCACCTGAGAAGGATGCCTACAAATTCCCAGTCAGGACAAAAAGGTTCACAAGGCAAAACCCGGATGACATACCCTGAACCACGGAGCAAACTCACAAGCTATCGTGAGTAGCAAGTCGCTGCGACCTTCTCTCCCAGACCTGTCTGGATCAGTCACAGTCGTCACAGTACCCCCCTTTCTACGAGGGGCCACCGGACCCTCAAGACCAGGCCTCTCCGGATGGGACCTATGAAAAACCCGAATGAGTCTGTCCGCCTTTATCTCAGATGCTGGCACCCACATTCTCTCTTCGGAACCATAACCTCTTCAGTACACCAGGTACTGAAGAGAGCGGCGAACATATCGTGAATCAACAATCTTTTCTACCTGAAACTCAAGACTGCCATCAACAACCACCGTTGGAGGCGGTAGTGGCAATGGTTCAGGAGGTTCTACATATCTCTTAAGCAGAGATCTGTGGAAGACATTATGGATCCTTAGAGTCTGAGGTAGCTCCAGACGAAAAGCCACCGGGTTAATGATCTTAATTACCCTATAAGGACCAATAAATCTCGGACCTAATTTCCATGAAGGAACCTTCAACTTGATATTTATGGTAGACAACCACACCAAGTCATTCACCCCAAGGTCCGGACCTTCAGAGTGCTTCTTATCAGCCACATGTTTGTATCTACCACCAATTCTCTTCAAACTTTCCTGCACACTCTGCCACACTGATGAAAGTGAAGACGCAAATCGTTCCTCCTCGGGAATCCCAGACGCCCCCCCCTCACTAAACGTACAAATTTGAGGATGGAAACCATACGCACCAAAAAATGGTGACTTATCGGTGGATTCTTGACTACGATTATTAATGGCAAACTCGGCTAACGGTAAATAAGATGACCATTCCTCCTGATTTTCGGAAACAAAGCATCTCAAATATGTCTCTAGGTTTTGATTGGTACGTTCAGTCTGACCGTTGGACTGTGGATGGAAAGATGAAGAAAACGACAGATGAACCCCTAAACGAGAACAAAAAGCTTTCCAAAATTTAGAAACAAATTGGGTAGCACGATCCGAAACAATATTGGAAGGGACCCCGTGAAGCTTCACGATGTGGTCAATAAAAACCTGAGCCAGTGTGTTAGCATTAGGCAATGCGGTAAGAGCAATAAAGTGCACCATTTTACTGAATCTGTCAACAACTACAAGAATAACAGTCTTCCCCGCTGATACTGGTAGATCAGTAATGAAATCCATTGATAGGTGCGTCCAAGGCCTGTTGGGGATGGCCAGAGGTAAAAGACGCCCTGCCGGACGAGTATGATCCACCTTAGAACGAGCACAGGTAGCACATGCAGACACAAAATTCAACACCTCCTGGCGCTACTTAGGCCACCAGAACCGACTAGACACTAATTCAGAGGTTGCCTTACTACCTGGGTGTCCTGCCAGTGCGGAGTTATGGTGTTCTTTTAGTATCTCCAGGCGTAAATTTTCTGGCACAAACAGTTTACCCGAGGGGCAGGAGGCCGGGGCGTCCCCCTGAGCTTCCAACACCCTCCCCTCTAAACCTGAGTGTAATGCAGAGACCACCACCTCCTTTTGCAAAATAGGCTCTGGAACATCAACATCACCCCCTCCAGGAAAACTTCGAGACAATGCATCCGCCTTAGTATTTTTTTGCCCCCGGGCGATAGGTTATTACAAAATTAAACCTAGTAAAAAATAATGACCACTGAGCCTGTCTAGGGGTGAGACGTTTAGCAGACTCCAGATATACTAAGTTTTTGTGATCAGTAATCACTGTAACGGGATGAACCGCCCCCTCCAAAAAATGACTCCACTCCTCTAAGGCCAACTTAATAGCCAAAAGTTCCCTGTTGCCAATATCATAGTTCCTTTCTGCAGTAGACAATTTCTTCGAAAAGAAAGCACACGGACGCCATTCACCAGGGGACGGGCCCTGAGATAGTACCGCTCCCACCCCCACCTCTGATGCGTCAACCTCTACAATAAAAGGAAGCGAGACATCTGGCTGTACGAGAATAGGAGCCGAGGTGAATCTCTCCTTGAGAGATGTAAAGGCAGTTTTGGCTGCATGTGACCATTTGGAAAAATCGGATCCCTTTCGGGTCATGTCCGTTAGTGGTTTGACCACCAAGGAATAGTTCTTTATAAACTTTCTATAAAAATTGGCAAACCCCAGGAAGCGTTGCAATGCCTTCAGGTTCTCAGGCAGATCCCATTCCATAATTGCCCGGACTTTCTCTGGATCCATGCGGAAACCTGAATCTGACAACACATACCCCAGAAATGGCAGTTCTTTTACGGCGAACACACATTTCTCTAATTTAGCAAACAATTTGTTGGCCCTTAATATCTGCAGCACTTGTCTCACATGGATCTTATGTGTATCCAGATCCGGAGAATAGACCAGGATGTCATCAAGATATATCACAACAAATCTCCCGATAAGGTGACTAAAAATATCGTTGACAAAATGTTGGAACACCGCAGGCGCATTAGTAAGACCAAATGGCATGACCAGATTTTCATAATGCCCTTCCGGAGTATTAAAAGCCGTCTTCCACTCATCCCCCTCTCTGATGCGAACCAGGTTATAGGCTCCTCTAAGATCCATTTTGGAGAACCATTTAGCACCAGCAACCTGATTAAAGAGGTCGGGAATGAGAGGAAGAGGATAGGGATCACGGATAGTTATCCGGTTTAATTCCCGGAAATCCAGGCAAGGACGCAGGCCCCCATCTTTCTTTTTAACAAAAAAGAACCCTGCAGCCACGGGTGAAGAAGATGATCCCAATAACGACAGTCCACGCAAAACAAGAGCTCCACAGCAATACCGTCAAACGATCTCCTTCAAAGGTCAGAATAGCACTGGAAGTAAGGACTATATCTGGCAATGACTGCAAGTGAAACTAATATAGTAGCTGGGAGTGGCAGAGAGGACTCACCTGAGAAGGATGCCTACAAATTCCCAGTCAGGACAAAAAGGTTCACAAGGCAAAACCCGGATGACATACCCTGAACCACGGAGCAAACTCACAAGCTATCGCGAGTAGCAAGTCGCTGCGACCTTCTCTCCCAGACCTGTCTGGATCAGTCACAGTCGTGACAGGTATGTTGTGTTTTGTTTTTACCACCATTTCAGAAAAAATTGCCTTCGTGACTAATCAAATTTTTCCTAAAGTTCGAATCAAATTCCACTTTGTTAACTTTGAGTCGCTCAACAATACTTATGACATATCTCTAGCACAGGATTTGCTTAATAGTGTACACTTACCTAGTATGTCAGAAGAGGCCCTGAGTCTCATTAATGCCACGATCACAGCAGATGAGGTAAAAAATAAAATAAAGAAAACAATTAAAAACCCTATCTAATGGGAAAGCACTGGGGCCTGACGGCTACCCGGCAGAGTTCTATAAGGGACTATGTGAGGAAGTTTCCCCCTCTCTGGTACCCCTATTTAACTAATTTCTGCAGGTAAAGAGGTGATGCCCTTGGGCAACATGGCACACATTAAAGTTATGCCTATCCTACCATACAATATAGAAATAGGATCTAACTACATAACTTACAGTATCTGGGGATCAAGCTGGGTAGGAACCGCTCTTCCTTATATACTCTGAATTATCCTTAACTGCTCCGGAACTAAAGAGATGGAAGAACCTACCACTTACTCTGTTGGGCAGAGACCACCTTCTGATGATGGTGAGTTTTGCAGTACTTCTCTATTCAAAGCACAATGCCTCTAGTTCTACATTATGTAGACATCAGAAGGCTACAATCTGCTTTTACCTCTTTCTTGTAGAAAGGAAAATGGCCTTGCATTGCTTATGCAAAACTCTGTATACAAAAATGGGAAGGAGCCCTTCAGTTACCAAACTTATGAATCTATAACCTGCCTGCTCTCTTCTGGCATATACGAGATTGGATATGGGGTACATCCCATTTTTCTACTTCAGCCCTGGAGGACGTGTTGGTGGCACCTTTCGAGCTGTCAGCTCTATTGCATACTAGGCTCAGAGATATTCTGGCCTTGGTAAAAAACTGTGTACTTATACCAGATACCTTAGTGGCTAGGAGAGCTGTCTGGAAGATTTATAGGCTACCCATGTATCTTACTCCATATATGCCTTTGTGGTCTCTGACTGCCTTCCCCCAGGGCAGAGACACTAAACTATACCAGATTTGGCAATAGCGGGGAATTTGAACACTACAACAGGTGTTATTCTCATCAGGACAGACCTTACTATCATTTGCAGACTTTAAGGCTAAATATAAATTCAAGTCATCCCATTATCTTGCTTCTCTGCAACTAACATCATATTGTAAGGCACAATCGGGTATGCTGTGAGATCCTGATAATCTAAAATGGTTTGCAGCCTTAATGGGCTTACACAGTAGTGCATCCCCATTATCAGACATTTATCGTAGAATTCAAAATACGAAATCTATTAAGCTAGTGAAGTTAGAAAGTGGCATTAGAAAGTGCAACCTTTCCCGCAAAAACAAGGCTACATGAACGAAAAAAAAAAAAAGTTATGGCTTCAGAAAGGCAGAGACCAAAAAACGGAAAATTGCTGTCAGGAAGGGGTTAAACTGATGATGATGATCCTAGCCCAAGGAATTAAGTACAACAACTTCACCAAAGCCATAAAATTATCCCCTCAACCAAATTTCTTCAGGACTTCCCACAGATATTTTCACTCCATAGAGTCAACAACCTTTGAGGCATCTAATAAACTAATCAAACACTGTCCAATATTGGAGGGCTCTGCCTGGAGATTCAAAAATAGAACTCTTAAGTTATTTCTGACTTACCAGGCATAAAGCCACATTACACTTTTATTGTGTTGAAGACCCAATACTGGAGCACCACATTTATTTTGCATATCTCTGTTTCCCAGGGAGCTTTGCACTTTGGATTTCTGTGTTGAGACTCTTAAATGAGGCTCCACTGTGTTTTCTGTAGCTGGTCTCCCTAAGATCAGATAAAGCCACAGTAGTCTTTGTGTATCAAGCAGTTTATCATCTTTTTCATCTTCCCTGCCAAAACATTTGCAATGACCTTAATATCTATTTTTTTTATTTTTTAAATCTGCTGTTTTTTCATTGTTCAAAATCAATGTTTCCAGAGCCTCTCATAGAGTCAGGTTAATAACCATTCTCTAGAGACACATTAATCATTTTTGGAGGAAGGAGTATCTCAGAGAAAGTATCTCTTGAACATTTTCCATATTGACAGGTTACAGACAGATAAAAGGGTTTTCCCCATAAACAATGCTTATCATCTCTCCACAGGATTAGTAATAAGTCTATAATCACTGGCTATGTAACTGCAGGTAGTGATGAGCGGCAGGTGCCATATTCGATTTTGACGAAATTCGCGAATATTCGAAAGAATATTTGTTTCATATTCGTCGAAATCGAATATTCGTCATTATTCTAGTTATCGCGATTAATATGCGATTTAAATAATTGCGTATTGCGATTTTAAATTAGGCTACTTTTATATTGGTTTCATATCTAGAATTATAGAGAAGATGACGAATATGACAAATGTATTCGTCATATTCCTCAAAACGAAGATAACGAAGTATTCTCCATCTTCGTTTTAGCAACCTATTCGTCAACTTCGCTAATTCTAGCAATCAAATAGGAGGGTTGACTATAGAGACAGCTGTGTTTAATTCGCTATGCGATTATATTACTTAGCTTTTTTAAATAGAATAATTATATTACTTGATAATTATTATAATTATTCTATTTATTAAAAAAAAAAAATTATATAATCGCATAGCGAATTAAACACAGCTGTCTCTATAGTCAACCCTCCTATTTGATTGCTAGAATTAGCGAAGTTGACGAATAGGTTGCTAAAACGAAGATGGAGAATACTTCGTTATCTTCGTTTTGAGGAATATGACGAATACATTCGTCATATTCGCTAATTCTACCAAGCCAAGAACGTCTCCATACTAAAATATACTGTCGGATTTGAGAATTACGTTGAAATCGCAATGCGATTAACATAACTTGAATTAATTGCATTGCGATTTCTACTTAGACCTGATTTACTATGGTTGGCTTGGTAAAATTAGCGAATATGACGAATGTATTCGTCATATTCCTCCAAACGAAGATAACAAAGTATTCTCTATAATCTTCGTTTTAGCAACCATAGTAAACCAAGTCTGTTGAAATCGCAATGCGATTACTTCAAGTTATATTAATCGCATTGCGATTTCAACTTAGCACTGCTATCTTACATATTAGGCTAGAATTAACGAATATGGAATATAGCAGCAGTGCTAAGTAGAAATCGCAATGCAATTACTTCAAGTTATATTAATCGCATTGCGATTTCAACTTCGAGCTGGGTTTATAATGGGTCAGCTTGCTAGAATTAACGAAGTTAACGAAAATGGAATATATTATAGCAGTGCTAAATGAAATCGCAATGCGATTAATGTAACTTGGAGTAATCGCATTGTTATTTCTACTTAGCACTGCTGCTATATTCCATATTCGTTAATTCTAGCCTAATATGTAAGATAGCAGTGCACTGCTAAGGTGTAATCGCAATGCGATTAATATAACTTGAATTAATCGCATTGCGATTTCAAAGTAATTCTCAAATCCGACAGTACATTTTAGTATATGGAGACGTTCCCATGGTGATGGGGATGCTCCATGAGCACGGAAGTCGGCAGAAGCGGCAACGGGCACTGACTGGAGCAGCCAGAAAGCCAGGAATCCTCAGGACAGGTAAGAACTACTTTTGGGAAGTGGGAAAGAAAAAATGTAACTAAAAAAAAAAAAAATAATATTCGAAATAGCGAATTTATAGTACTATATTCGAAATATTCGCGAATTAGCGAAGTGACGATATTCACGATAAAAATTCGCTATTCGAATATTCGCGCTCAACACTAACTGCAGGAAACCCACCAACTAAGAAAACAGGGGTTCTGTATCAATAGAGCACTTGCCATGCCCACTACTGCCCTATTTAAAGTCTGAGACTGGTGGAGGGAGCCATGCATGAGATTTTGAAAAGGGACGTAGGAGGGCATAAACATAGACATAAACACTTGGACATTAAAAATGGATAAGCCACATCCTCTGTGGGCCCATTCACGTGATTGCCAGGTGTTCTCAGGCAGAGCAAAGCTGCAGGGTCTTAGCAGGCCCAGATCAGCTCTATATGTGTACAATGCCTCAAAAGATGCAGTTTTATCCTGTAACTGAGGCTTCTTTTGATGCACAAGTTACAGTGGAAAAGTGCACACAAAAAAAGTGGCAGGGTAACCCAAAGGTCTTTTAATGACCTCTTGTGAGACATGTTAAGTAAAAAAAATAATACAATCTCCATAGTTACCCCACTCATGCATATTGTATATCAAAATAACCAACACAAAATAGCAAACCCATTTTAATAACTTATTTTGGCCCCAATTAGCATATTTATAGAATATATTTAGCAATTTCTGAAAATAAAACTAAAAAAAATAGTCTCTAGTAGTACTAAAAAGCCCAATGTGTCGCATAAAAAATAAATAAAAATATTGCAAACATTTTTTGGGCAGTCCGACAAATGAAAAGGTTTGTTAAGGCACTACATGTGCTAAATCACAAAACAAGTGTCTGGAATATTAGGCCTTTTTAGGCTTTCCATTAAGAGGTTAATAACAGAATGAGCCTTTACTATGACAGTACAGTGCAATTTCTGCACCTTATAGAGGAGCTACATACAGAACATTGCACCTTTTGCCTTCAAATGGCCGTAACATCACAGTTTTAAAGATGAGAAGAAGCAGCAGATGCAAAACTACAATGAAACAATTAGGATTTGAAAATAAGAAGACTTGCACATTTATGGATAAAATAGCCATTTAATGGCTGCAGGTGCTGATTTTCTGCCCTTTACAATATCTTCTATTTTTCTGACTGATTGAACTGGTTATTGTAATTTGAACTGAATGCAACCTGAATTTACTGTTGGCTTTCAATCACTTTATGCTGGTCCAATGTTATTATGCAAATTAAATTTAAACCAGGGAAGGAATCTGGAGAAAAAAATACAATCCATTACAGGATATCTATACCATAGAGTTCAATTTTCTATTCTTGCTCCCTTTTATTCCTCTCTAGTGATTCTTTAAAGAAAGTTGACAGACATGCTGCGAATTTACATTTAAAATGATCAGATGTGTCACGTCCATCAGATAGGGGAGATGCTATGCAAGAAAGACAACCATGTCCTTAAGCTCATGTTTTAAATCCCTCTTGTTACCATCCACATCTAGTGAAAGATGCAGAGGCATATATTCAGGCATCTGACAGAGCAAGACATGAAAAGGAAGGCATTGGCAAGAGTTCATTAATATAGATCTACTTAAATTGATAAGCTGACTATTGCAGGAAAATGTAACAAACAAATCAGCCAAGTAAATGTCAGTTCTCATTAATATTTTATAGCTTTAAGTCAGTTTTTGGAGGTTCAAAATTTAGATCCCTGGTGTGAATTGAAAATGTTTTACATTTTATTGCAGTCGAGATTTGTTAGAAAGTTGGATTATATTACAGTGTTCGTGGCTTAGAGGAATTATTATGTTGTCTTTTGTAATGTATGCCGTGGTTCATAACAAATTCAGAAAACCAGGAGCTTAATAATTGAGGTAAATATTAGCATCTCGCATGGATAACAATTATATAGATTACCACTTGGGTCACTCATACATAAATCATTCATTGTATTAAATGGAAATTGTACTGCACCAAAGCACAGATTGCTATGGACCAGAGGTAATGACTCATATATATACATATAAATATTAATTTAAAGTATAACTACGTTGCTGGGAGATATTTAATATAGGTAGTAAACAAGCTGCTCATTATGTAGCACAACTACATGCTGAGCATTACCCTGTTTTATTATCATGACATGGAGAAGCCCTGCAGGAGGTTTGTGAAAAATAGTGGAATGTTACTCATGACTAAGCTCCTAACTTACCTGCTCAAATATTCAGTGGACATTAACTAGTAAAGGTACGTCATGTAGAGTACAGTATATGTCGCTTCTGGCTAGATGACACAAATAAAAAATTGGTTATATACTGTACATATAAAAAGGACTACAAGTTTTGGATTAGTAAAGACTAGTTATACCTTTACAAGCCTTTTTCTAAAATCTATGAAATAACAGAATAAAGAACAAGAGAGATCTACATGGTGAGCTCAATATCACGATCCTCCTGACGAAGCCTGTGAGGGGTGAATCGCGTGTCGAGGTTTCTGGTGTCCACGCTCTTCCCGGATTGGACAATGGGTAATACATTATAGAATCTATATTGCACTATTCACTGTTTGGGTCAGGTTTTGTTATTATATCCCACCTTTATTGGTTGGGGTTCTCTGACCATTTGGTTGGATGTATATGTGAGCTTACCTTTAGGGGGACTACATCCCTGTATGTTTAGATTTTTATAGACCCACTGTGAGCATGTAGGATAATTATATACCATATGTCCATAAATTCGGGTTGTGCGTGGACTCTGTTCTCCGGGTTGGGGCCTGCTGTGACAGGCACTTCGGTGTTACGCTTTTCCCATATGTTATGTGTCACTTTATAATAATAAAATTGAGAGATATTTTATCTTATATGGTGTAACTCCTTTTTTGCAAGGGTTTAGTTCTTTTGGGTGTTAGTATATAATACTCCTTGCTTGATATTGCTGATGATGAGCTTGAGGGATTTTCTTTTTGTTCTGAGCTCAATATCTACACCAGGAACCAGGAAAACATCTTTAATAGGCTTAAAATGATGTTTAAAAGGGGTTGTCCAACATTGTGATATTGATTGTGTACTTTCAGGATAGGTTATCAATATCTGATGGGTGGGGGTATGAATATTGGCACCACAGCCAACTAGCTGTTTGAAGATGCTAAAGCTTTCCAGGGAGTGGTGTGGCCTCCTCACAGCCTACCAAGTACAGCGCTGTGCATTGTAAATATCCACATGGAGGGGACTGAGATATGCCTAGGCCATGTGACCAATGAATGTGACACCACTGAAGAGGATGCAAGCTCTCACTGGAGCACCGTGGCCTCTTCAAACCGCTAATCAGCAAGGATCTCGAGAGTTGGATGTCCACCGATCAGATAGTGATGATTTACTCTGAGGATAAGCAATCAATATCAAAATCTTAGACAACCTCTTTAAAGGGCATCTGTCAGCAGATTTATAGCTATGAAACTGGTTGACCTGTTGCATCTGGAGGCACCTGTGTTGGTCCCATGTTCATATGTTCCCGCATTGCTAAAAAAAATAATGTTTTAATAAATTCAAATGATCTTCTAGGAACAACAGGGGTGTTGCCGTTACTCCTAGAGGCTCGTCTTTCTCTACAACTGCTTTGCCTTCTCCACTTTGACAGGGCCAGGCTTTATGATGTTTACACTACCTAGCCCTATAATTTAAAGTGCGGAGGGGGCAGCAATTGTAAAAATTGCAGAGTCTTTAGGTGTAACAGCAACGTCCCGATTGCTCCTAGAGGCTGCCAAACGCTCTTGCAACAGTTTGGCCAGTTTCATAGCTGCAAATCTACTGAAAGATGCCCTTTAATGGACCTAAACTTACATAGATCAGGCACTGAACAACACAGCTATATTTTGTGCACAGAAAATATGCATTCCCTACCAGGCTAATTGCTTACAAAATGTAGGGGCCTATATGGATTTAGACAACATGAAAAAAATCTAGATAAACCAGATGTTTTACAAGATAAAAAACATAAATCAATTACATGAACAGTTACTCAAGAATTTATCAATATCTACAATTTGGAAATGTTGATATTACTGTACTGAAATTATCAAGTCTTAGCATTTTGTCAAAGCATCTTGAATTAACTAAAAGTGATTGGGTGACAATAACAAAATAACCTTCAAAATTGTCCTAGCTCATCTCAATAAGTAATATCTTACAGTATATCATAATACTCTAGCTACTTGCCACATGAGCAATTTATTAAGATGGCGCTTATATACTAGGAAGACCTTTTATGTCCAATAGATGGTCTAGCCTTTATAAATCTCCCATGAAATTTATGAACCATATATATTCTTAACTGAACTATCAGTAACCAGGGTCACATTGAGAAAAGAACGTTTATGTTGCTTCTGTGCTGATTTACTTTCTGATCACATCTGATCAGTTGAATGGTTATATCAGTTACAAAGAGGAACAAAAATGCTTCTTCATATATGTCCCTTTGACAGTCTCATCAATCAAATTGATCATATCATCCATCAATTATCAGTTATTTGTCTAATTATGTAACTAAAGGGTATAACTTATTGAGATCCTTATTGAGATCATCTGTAGATAAAATCATAAAATTGTATATGCAGCTTTTCCAATGTGAACTGGCGATGTACAATATACAGTATATATTGTGGTATATATTTGAAGTAGAGTGCAAAAAATATTAGTTCATATGCATGGTATCTGAATATATTAGTGATAGATGACTAAAAAATTAAGAAATACCTAATCATATAAATGATAGACGTCAAAGAAAAAAATAAGGGAGTCTATTAGTGTTTAGTCATGTACATATAGAAAGCAGACACATGGGTAAGGCAATGAAAACGGCATATGACTTTAAAAATTGTACTTTCCAGGTCCACGAAGGGTCCATGCAGGTGCCCTTAATCTTGGCATATAGATTCAATAGTTGTCAGCAGAACAATCCATCTCTCTTGGCTCTCAAACAACTCCTCCATACACAGGCACATTCTGCTTGGCCAAATGTGTATGTGTATATGAAGGGAGCAGAGAAAGCCGCTGCCAGAAACTTTTGGCAATGGCTTGTTTCCCGGGAGAGCAAAAGAGTTGGGCGAAAATTTTAATTTCACCTGATCCTTTTCTCCACCAACATCAAATGTTGGGAGAAAGTCAGGAGTTTCCTACACACATTAGAGCATCTGCTGAAACTGCTGTTCTCTGTGAGATCAGCCTACAATACACTAATGTGTATGGGGGCATTTAGACTTCTAAATGGCTCCAATTTCATATAGATGTCATACAGGTAGAAGTCTTTTTTATGTAGAATCCAGTAGAAAAATATCATAGCATGTGCCATTAGATAAAACGTCAAATAACTCCATCTATTGTTCTGATTGTGATTTATTACAATTATGAAAAATTTTAAGTTTAGTGGTAAATTCAGCACTAAAACCTACAACATTTTTAAACACAGCCAGCTCACTTCTCCAGTAGAGGGAACCCTCATTTCAAATGTGTCCTTTATTCAGGCAAATGTAGAAAATAAATAAGCATGCATTATAGTCCACTAGAATGGTTTAAGGACGGTTTATATCTGAAACGCATAAGCAGTTCTAGTGCACTGTACTACATGTTGTGGTTTCTATGTCTGAATAAAGTATGGGTTTTAAAGGACATCCCTGCTGTGCTGAATTTACCCTTGTGAGCACTAAAACCTACAAAAATATTTGAGAGTTGAGATTTCATTTCTAGTATACATAAAAATATTTATTTATTTTAGTTATTTTACTTATTTATATAGTGCTAACATATTCCACAACACTCTACAGACATTATCATCTCATCAAATATAAAATAACAAATTGAGGTCTTTACATGCCTGAATGTTATATACAGTAGTTACATGTCTAATAAATATTGATTGTGACTCCAAGATTTATCCAATGTGTATTCCTATCTCTATAATCCCTATATTATGTAGAGCCTTCGTTTTTCACTCTCTGCCTTCCCAAGCCATAACTTTTTATTTTTCCATGCATATAGCCATATGAAAGCTTGTTTTTTTTGTGTGACACGTTGTACTTTCTAATAGCACCACTCAAATTTGCATTTAATGTAGTGGGAAGCTGGAAAAAAAAATTAAAATGCGAATTGGGAAAAAAAAAATACAATTCTGCCACCGTTCTATGGGTTTTGTATTTACAGCTTTCCCAATGTGGTAAAACGGACCTGTTGGTATCAGTACAATTGCTGCGATACTAAATTGTATAGTATTGTTTGTGTTTTAATACTTAAGTAAATAACTTTGCTAAAAATAATTTTTCTTTTCATTGCCATATTCTGACCACTATAATTTTTTTTTTTTTTATATATTTATGTCCATGGAGCTGTGTGAGGGCTCAACTTTTGTGGGGCAATCTGTAGCTTTCAGTGATAACTAGAGATGAGTGAAGTTTTGGAAAAATTCGATTTGGCAACTTTGCCGAAATTCCCCAAGAAATTTGATTCATTATAAATTAATTTGTCACGAATTGCAATAAATCAGGTATACCCAGGCCACTCTGTCGAAGGGCGGCATGGCCATATAGAGCAGCCATGCTGCGGGTGGGTTGTGGTCATGCTGCGGTGAAGACCTGTGCGGCCAGTCAACCCGTAACAGGATTTTATTTAACAATGAAGGCAGCACTGTATAGTCAGTCTTCATTGTTAATGCCATGTGGAACCTTTAATGCACCTTTAAAAAGGGTATGTTGCTGGTATGGGGTTTGGCTGGTTAAGTGGGGGCACAATATGCATATTATTGCTGTTCTTGCCTGCAATCTCCTGCAGTTTATTTGACAATAAACACTGAAAATTTATCACCTCTGGCATACCTCACTTCTCCTACCCCAGCATTCTCCTGTCCTACAGGGAGCACTTCTTCTGCCATCTGCTTTTCCATATTATCTAATATTGATGAGACCATGTTTTCAGGAACATCCAGTTCCTCCTCCTCTACATCTTGCTGATTTTTTTTGAGGAAAAGCCAGCAAAAGATGAGTATGGTCATCATTAAGACCTGGCCCCTCTAAGGGGTGCAGACTGGATGGTATTGGTTGATACACTGGGCACTGGAAAAATAAAGGCTTCCATCTTATTGGTATTGAATTGGTCTATTAATCGTTTTCAGCAACACTGTCCCTAGCACATGAGCACTTGCCACATCTCTCCCTATGCTCAACTCACAGGACAATGGCTATCTGAAGATTGGCTGGCTGCACAGCATTATGGGTGATGTTGGGTTTCCTTGCTTTTTATCTACACTTAGTTTCGCTTCGTAACACGTGCAGCTCCCATTTTAGGAAAACTTGATTAGTTACCACAAAGCATGAGGAAATTTTGATTAGTTGCCAATGGAAGTTTTCCTAAACTTCAGACCGAATTCCGCTTCGAATAGTTTATTTCGCTCGATACTAGTGATAACATTTTGTAACATTTTGGGATGTGTATGACTTTTTTATCACTTGTTATTCCATTACAGCAGTCACTGTATGAGAAATACATTTTAATAGTGCGGTCATTTTGGGTTGCAACAATGCATGTGATCTTTACAATTTTTTATTGTTTATTTATTATTAATATTAATATTATTATAATAGGGAAAATGGGTGATTCGAAATTTTATATCTTTTTTTTATCTTTAAATATTTTAAAGAACTTTTATTTTTTTTAAACTTTTTTTTCTAGGGCACCTGAGCATGAAATCATCAGATTGCCTTTCTCACTCAATATTGTGATTTTATACGTTGCAATGTGACATGGTGGAGATGCTTGGTGACGCAGGTGGTGGTGTCGGTGGCACATCCTCTGTTTGGTGGGCGGCAGGTGCCAACATTCCTCCCGAGGCGGAGGAAGAGGCCGAGGCAGCAGCACAAGAGGGAGCAGGGGGAGCCTGAGTGAGTTCCTTGCTTTTAAGGTGTTTACTCCATTGCAGTTCATGCTTTGCATGTAGATACCTGGTCATGCAGGTTGTGCTAAGGTTCAGAACGTTAATGCCTCGCTTCAGGCTCTGATGGCACAGCGTGTAAACCACTCGTATCTTGTTGTCAGCACATTGTTTAAAGAAGTGCCATGCCAGGGAACTCCTTGAAGCTGCCTTTGGGGTGCTCGGTCCCTGGTGGCGGTGGCCAGTAGCAGGCGAACTCTCTTGGCGGCAGCTGTTCTGCTTTTGCCCCCTGCTCCCTCTTTTACTATGCTGTTGGCTCGGTCTCACCACTGCCTCTGAACTATGAAAGTCAGTGGCACGACCTTCATTCCATGTGGGGTCTAGGACCTCATCGTCCCCTGCATCGTCTTCCACACTTTCTTCCTCCCTGATCTCCTGTTCGGTCTGCACACTGCAGAAAGACGCAGCAGTTAGCACTTGTGTTTCGTCATCATCAGAGACGTGCGGACTCCGATGAGGTGGTATTCCCATGTCCTCATCATCAGGAAACATAAGTGGTTGTGCATCAGTGCATTCTATGTCTTCCTCCACTGGGAAAGGGCTAGGTGGATTCCCTTAGGAAACCCTGCCAGCAGAGTCTTTAAACAGCATAAGAGACTGCTGCATAACTTTAGGCTCAGACAATTTCTCTGATATGCATGGGGGTGATGTGACAGACTGATGGGCTTGGTTTTCAGGCGCAACCTGTGTGCTTTTTGCAGAACACTGGGTGTGAGATAATGTTGTGAACGTTCCTACGTGCTGTAAAACACTCAACAGGCGAAAACTCATGTTTCCATATGGGCATGGTTCTCATCTGAGCGTTTTACAGCGCGTACGAACGCGCTGTAAAACGCCCCATGCCCAAAGAAGTACAGGAGCTTCTTTGGAGCGTTTTGTCGCGCGTATTGTGATTGATGCCAGAGTGGTCAATCACATGAATGTGCGTACAACGTGCGTTTCCTATTTCCAAAAACGCACTGTAATTCGCGTGACAAAAACGTGTGTACAATGTGCGTATCAAATACGCTCAAGTGTGAACCCAGCGTCAGGGTATTGCTATATTTGCAAGTGAATTTCACCCCAGAACAGGGTATTGCTATTTTGGCAATTCAGGGTATTGCTATTTTGGCAATTGAATTTCACCCCAGAACAAAATATATGTTTTGGCGGACACTATTATACTTTGCCAGCCACTGCTGGGACACCAGATTCGGGGTATTGCTATTTTGGCAATTGAATTTCCCCCCAGAACAAAATATATGTTTTGGCGGACACTATTATACTTTGCCAGCCACTGCTGGGACACCAGATTCAGGTTATTGCTATTTTAGCAATTGAATTTCCCCCCAGAACAAAATATATGTTTTGGCGGACACTATTATACTTTGCCAGCCACTGCTGGGACACCAGGTTAAGGGTATTGCTATTTTGGCAATTGAATTTCACCCCAAAACAAAATATATGCTTTGCCGAACACTATTATATTTTGCCAGTCACTGCTGGGACACCAGATTCAGGGTATTGCTATTTTGGCAATTGAATTTCACCCCAGAACAAGATATATGTTTTGGAGGACACTATTATACTTTATCAGCCACTGCTGGGACACCAGATTCGGGGTATTGCTATTTTGGCAATTGAATTTCACACCAGAACAAAATATATATGTTTTGGCGGACACTATTATACTTTGCCAGCCACTGCTAGGACACCAGATTCAGGGTATTGCTATTTTGGCAATTGAATTTCACCCCAGAACAAAATATATATGTTTTGGCGGACACTATTATACTTTGCCAGCCACTGCTAGGACACCAGATTCAGGGTATTGCTATTTTGGCAATTGAATTTCACCCCAGAACAAAATATATGTTTTGCCGGACGCTATAATACTTTGCCAGCCACAGCTGGGACACCAGATTAAGGTTATTGCTATTTTGGCAATTGAATTTCACCCCAGAACAAAATATATGTTTTGGCGGACACTATTATTCTTTGCCAGCCACTGCTGGGACACCAGATTCAGGGTATTGCTATTTTGGCAATTGAATTTCACCCCAGAACAAAATATATATGTTTTGGCGGACACTATTATACTTTGCCAGCCACTGCTAGGACACCAGATTCAGGGTATTGCTATTTTGGCAATTGAATTTCACACCAGAACAAAATATATGTTTTGCCGGACACTACTATACTTTGCCAGCCACTGCTGGGACACCAGATTTATGGTATTGCTATTTTGGCAATTGAATTTCACCCCAGAACAAAATATATGTTTTGCCAGACACTATTGTACTTTGCCAGCCACTGCTGGGACACCAGATTTAGGGGATTGCTATTTTGGCAATTGAATTTCACCACAGAAAATAATCTATCCTTTGCCAGACAGCAGACAGTATTACACTTGGCTAGCCAAAGCTGGAACACCAGATTTAGGGGATTGGTATTTTGGCAATTGTATTTAACCCCTTAACAAAATATAGAAATTGCTATCCTGAGTTTCTAGGGGTGACAATGAGCACAGCCAAGCCCCTGATGTAGGATATAGCAAAAAAAAAAAAACTAGTATTGATGGATTGATGGACTTGGTGGCGGCTTGTTCTGGTGCTCCACAAGTCACAAAATGGCCGCCGATCACCCCAGAAAATAGTGACAGAAAAACGCTCTGTGCAGCCTAAAAAATAGTGAGCAATTAACTAGCAGAAGTTGAATCATTCACAGCTGTAGATCGATCACTTCATTAGGTGCTTTCGCTGACTTTTCCCTGCCTAATCTCGCCCTCACAAAAGCTGCGTCCTCTCCCTACACTAATCAGAGCAGTGTGACGTGCGGCGCTACGTGACTCCAGCTTAAATAGGGGCTGGGTCACATGCTGCACTTGGCCAATCACAGCCATGCCATTAGTAGGCATGGCTGTGATTGCTTCTTAGGGCAAGAAGTAAAACGTTAGCTGATTGGCTGCTGTGCAGCCCTTCAGAAAGCGGGAAGAAGTCACCGAACAACGGACCAGAACCAGAACTTTTTTGAAAATGTTCGGGTCCGGGTCCGTGTCCCGAACACCTCAAAATTCGGTACAAACCCGAACTATGCTCGAACTGTTCGATCAACACTATTCAAGACCCATGCGGTTTCCATGTGGTTTCGGTGTGGTTTTTCACAGAAACTTCTAAAAGATCCAACTATATGATTGATTACTCCGATCTTCCATGTAGAATAATAAAACCAATCATTCTTGATTAAATGATGTGATAATTACTGCTTACTATACAAAGAAGATAATGCTGATCGTATAATGATATGTGTAATTCGCTTGATAAATAGGGCTTTGGGAGAATAAATACTTGGGGAATGAAAGAGTAAATAAATAAATAAAAGACTAACTTAAAGGGAAAGGTGGGAGCAGCAACTACATGGTAATGGTCGAATCTAAGACCTACACATAGCTGTGCCTAACTAAGCAGGAACAGAAAGCAGCAGTTTCTTTGTTTGTTCCCAGGAATGGTCCCCCACCAGACCGGGGCAACACCAAAAATAAACTTAGACACCCCTGACAGCAGCAGGTTCTTTGTTTGTTGCAAGAATGTGTTCCCAGGAATGGGCCCCCACCTGACCAGGGCAACACCAAAAATAAACTTAGACACCCCTGACAGCAGCAGGTTCTTTGTTTGTTGCAGGAATGTGTTCCCAGGAATAAGCCCCCACCTGACCAGGGCAAGACCAAAAATAAACTTAGACACCTCTGACAGCAGCAGGTTCTTCATCTACAGCAGGAATGTACTCCCATGCATACAAAATGCAATAGATTCCTTTGACCAAATAGTTTTTTGAATGTATTTTAGGTTTGTACAACCCACAATAAATTAGTACAACATTAGCTCCACACGCTGCCTGCACCAGGCTGCTCTCAGTTTCCATATCGTGCGCATCGAGGATGGAGAAGAATACTGTGGTAACGCAGCCTGACGCGCCGTGTGCTGATTCCTCCAAACCAGAGGGCAGCAGGACTCGCGGGGTTTAGCAACGGCTCTCTCATCCTTCTTTTGTCTGTGAAGAGGCATGGTTACTGCCAATCGCACGACGCATACATGATCAGCGCCACACACATGCTGGGCTCCGGCCATCGGCAGCGCCCAGCCGTCCTCTGCCCGTCTCAGCACAGAAGCCAGTGAGGCGTCAGCTTGCCTCGGCCCAGGTCTAGAATTGTCCCCGGCTCTGCAGCTGGGATCAGTTCTCCTCCCCTCGGTGATAGCTCAGTCACAAATCGAATGGAGCTGTGCTTAATCTTTGTGGACTTGACATAGAAAATCAGATCCTGTAGGTTCAATAAAAACATACAGTAATCTGGTCCTATACAATGCAGATGTCTGGAGGGGGAGAAGTTTTCAGGGCTTCCTGGGAGAGATGAGGTAGATAGATAGATAGATAGATAGATAGATAGATAGATAGATAGATAGATAGATAGATTATAGCATGATGGATTGAACAACATGTATATATCCATCTACCCCATCTCTCCCTGGAAGCTCTGCATTCTCCTCCCCCTCCAGACATCTGCATTGTATAGGATCGGATTACTGTACGTTTTTCATGAACCTAAAGGATATGAATTTCTATGTCAAGTCCACAAAGATGAAGCACAGCTGCATTAGTTTTGTGGGGGAAGTTTACCAGCAGTTCTATGTAACTCAAGAACACATGTTGCCTTCAAAACAGACTACACATTCCGCTCTGCTGGATGACAGTGTAGGTGCTCCCTGATGCCTGTCAGCGCCTTCCTGGTGAAGTCTGCCTGGCTGTGTGACGCTACCCTCCGTGTGTAGCCAAGCCTAGTAGCTAAAGGCTTATTCAGCAGCCTGACTTGCGATCGATGATGGAGGCAGCCGCCGAGGACCCCTCTCATTAATTTTCCTGATCCGGGGGTCCCTCCGGGGGCATCGCAACATGTGAGCAGCCATGGGGAGGAGGACAGCCCGCTGTGACTCTTCATGGCTGCCCGGGACCATGACATCTTCGTCCTCTTGCTGCTGCTCCCTGTGGGAGTCTCCCCACCCCCGGACTAACTGTGCCCCCAGCACCGGCTCTCCCTCCTGACCAGGCCCAGACTCCCAGACGTCAGCAAACTCTTCAACAGATTCTTCCTCCTCCTCCTCTTCCTGGGCCTGGTATTGGTAGAGCAGTGTTGCCTCTTCTTGCTCCACCAAGGCACTCTACCCAGCATCGAGCAGACGTTTTTGTGTCCTGTTCAGCAGGAACACGATGGGGAGCATGTAATTGAGGCTGATATGCTCCCAGCTGACTATGTTGGTTGCCTGCTCGAATGGAGCGAACACGTGGCAGACTTGGTGTATCTGCCCCCACTCCGCATTGGTGATGTAGGGGAGTGGGTGTGATGGCCCAGAAGTGCATTGGTCTATCGGGTACTCTTTCCCTGCCCGTCGCTGCTCCCACAATCTCTTCCGCATATGGAGGGTGGAGTTTCACCACGTCATGCTGTCCACAATCAGCCGGTTAGGTGGCAGGCTGTTGTACTGCTGCAGTTTGGACATGGACGCGGTGGCGGTTGGAAGTGGCTGGCAAACCTCCGTACCCTTTGCATGATGTCGCTCATGTGCCATAGAGGGCACGTGTGTTAGACTGCCAGCATGGAGGGTGGCGAGGAGGTTGCTGCTGTTGTCACAGACAACCATACCTGACTGGAGCCATTAGGGTGTCAAACACTTGTGGACCTCAGCCTGGAAGGCGGCCAGAACATCAGGTCCAGTGTGTCTCCGTTCCTCTAAGCTCACAAGCTTGAGCATGACCTGCCAGCGGACGTGCCCCACACTTCTGTAGCTATGGGGACACTTGCTGGGGGGCTCAGCAGCGGTGAAGACAGTGACTTGAGGGAGAGCAGAAGTTCTCCCCTGGACACCCCGGGTCAGCACCACAAACTGAGATGATGCTATATCTGATGATCCCTCCCCAGCGCTTTGTGGGGACACCCAATGATCTGTGAAGCTGATGTATCGTCCCTGCCCATGTCTGCTGGTCCAGGCATCCATTGTCATATGCACTCTGTCGCTGACAGCGTGATCCAGTGACAGGGATACATTCTGCACAATGTGCTGGTGTAGGGCAGGGACGCCGGTGCTGGCAAAGAAATGGCAGCCCGGTACATGCCATCTGTGTTGGGCTTGCTCCAACATCTGCTGGAATGGATTACAGTCCACAATATTGAAGGGCAGCAGATGTTGGGCGATAACCGTTGCCAGGAGCCCATTGGGTGAATGCACCTGTCGGTCCCCAGGGGCAGCGTCATCCTCATCCTCCTCCACCTCCTCCTCATCCTCCTCGTCCTCAAGTGGTGCATTTGTACCTGGCCTCTGCTGTTGCAAAAAACCTCCCTCTGAGCCACTTCTAACAGACTGGCCTGAAAGTGCTAAAAATGAACCCTCATCCTCCTCCTCCTCCTCCTTCTGGGCCACCTCCTCTTCCATCATCGCCCTAAGCATTTTCTCAAGGAGACATAGAAGTGGTATTGTAACGCTGATAACGGTGTCATCGCCACTGGCCATGTTGGTGGAGTACTCGAAACAGCGCAACAGGGCACACAGGTCTCGCATGGAGGCCCAATCATTGGTGGTGAAGTGGTGCTGTTCCGCAGTGCGACTGACGCGTGCGTGCTACAGCTGAAACTCCACTATGGCCTGATGCTGCTCGCACAGTCTCTCCAGCATGTGCAAGGTGGAGTTACACCTGGTGGGCATGTCGCATATGAGGCGGTGAGCGGGAAGGCCGAAGTCGGGGTTGTTGTGAATGAACTTCTGCACCACCAAATTCAGCACATGCGCCAGGCAAGGGATGTGCGTCAAACCGGCTAGTCCAAGAGCTGCGATGACATTTCGCCCATTATCGCACACCACCAGGCCGGGATTGAGGCCCACCGGCAGAAACCACTCGTCGGTCTGTTGTTCAATACCCCGCCACAACTCCTGCGCGGTTTGGGGCCTGTCCCCCAAACATATGAGTTTCAGAATGGCCTGCTGACCTTTACCCCGGGCTGTGCTGAAGTTGGTTGTGAAGGTGTGTGGCTGACTGGATGAGCTGGTGGAAGCAGAGGAGGTGGAAGCCGAGTAGGAGGAGGAGGCTACAGGAGGCAAAGAATGATGCCCTGCGATCCTTGGCGGTGGAAGGACGTGCGCCAAGGAACTCTCCGTCTGGGGCCCAGCCGCCACTACCTTTACCCAGTGTGCAGTTAGGGAGATATAGCGTCCCTGGCCGTGCTTACTGGTCTACGTATCTGTGGTTAAGTGGACCTTGCCACAGATGGCGTTGCGCAGTGCACACTTGATTTTATCGGATACTTATCGGTTGTGCAGGGAAGGCACGGCTGTCTTGGAGAAGTAGTGGCGGCTGGGAACAACATACTGTGGGACAGCCATGGACATCAGCTGTTTGAAGCTGTCTGTGTCCACCAGCCTGAATGACAGCATTTCAAAGGCCAGTAGTTTAGAAATGCTGGCATTGAGGCCCAGGGCTCAAGGGTGGCTAGGTGGGAATTTACGCTTTCTCTCCAAGGTTTGTGAGATGGAGAGCTGAACGCTGCCGTGTGACATGGTGGAGATGCTTGGTGATGCAGGTGGTGGTGTCGGTGGCACATCCTCTGTTTGGTGGGCGGCAGGTGCCAACGTTCCTACCGAGGCGGAGGAAGAGGCCGAGGCAGCAGCAGAAGAGGGAGCAGGGGAGCCAGAGTGAGTTCCTTGCTTTTAAGGTGTTTACTCCACTGCAGTTCATGCTTTGCATGTAGATGCCTGGTCATGCAGGTTGTGCTAAGGTTCAGAACGTTAATGCCTCGCTTCAGGCTCTGATGGCACAGCGTGCAAACCACTCGGGTCTTGTCGTCAGCACATTGTTTAAAGAAGTGCCATGCCAGGGAACTCCTTGAAGCTGCCTTCGGGGTGCTCGGTCCCTGGTGGCGGTGGCCAGTAGCAGGCGAACTTTCTTGGCGGCGGCTGTTCTGCTTTTGCCCACTGCTCCCTCTTTTGCTACGCTCTTGGGGATTGCTATTTTGGCAATTGAATTTCACCACAGAAATTAATCTATCCTTTGCCAGACAGCAGACAGTATTATCCTTGGCTATCCAAAGCTGGAACACCAGATTTAGGGGATTGGTATTTTGGCAATTGTATTTAACCCCTTAATAAAATATAGAAATTGCTATCCTGAGTTTCTAGGGGTGACAATGAGCACAGCCAAGCCCCTGATGTAGGATATAGCAAAAAAAAATAAAAAATAGTATTGATGGATTGATGGACTTGGTGGCAGCTTGTTCTGGTGCACCACAAGTCACAAAATGTCCGCCGATCACCCCAGAAAAAAGTGACAGAAAAACATTCTGTGCAGCCTAAAAACCAGTGAGCAATTAACTAGCAGAAGTTGAATCAGTCACAGCTGTAGATCGATCACTTCTTTAGGTGCTAATGCTGACTTTTCCCTGCCTAATCTCGCCCTCACAGAAGCTGCGTCCTCTCCCTACACTAATCAGAGCAGTGTGACGTGCGGCGCTACGTGACTCCAGCTTAAATAGAGGCTGGGTCACATGCTGCACTTGGCCAATCACAGCCATGCCATTAGTAGGCATTGCTGTGATGGCTTCTTATGGCAAGAAGTAAAACGCTAGCTGATTGGCTGCTGTGCAGCCCTTCAGAAAGCGGGAAGAAGTCACCGAACAACGGACCAGAACCAGAACTTTTTTGAAAATGTTCGGGTTCGGGTCTGTGTCCCAAACACCCCAAAATTCGGTACAAACCCGAACTATGCTCGAACTGTTCACTCAACACTATGTGTGGCATCTCAGGCTCTTTGAGGACGCCACTTTGTCAGTCGCCATGATTACGGGATGAACGACGTCATTCCACTGCTTCATGTCCTGGAACAGATGGTGGTAACAATGGCTGGTCAGGGGACAGGAGACACGGCACCTAGATCTCAAAGCCACATGAGCCCTATGGGGGCAGAACTGGAAGAGGAGGAGGAAGGGGGAACGCGGATATTGGAGCACAGGTAATGTGTATCAAAATGGGTGTTTTTTCTACTCAGCTGACAGGAGAGGAGGGGCAGAAGTAGCCAGAGGAGCTACAGGGCGATGAGGAAGATGAGACAGAGGACCCAGATACACCGTAGAAGTATGCAGTGGAGATGAAGGCAGGGAGTCCCTCCTAGTCACTTGCACAAATGGCCCGATACATGCTCACTTGCTTGCGTAGTGACAGCCAAATTGTCACCATTCGGCAGAGGGATGACTTCTAGCTCTCCACCTTGTTGTACCCTCACTACTGGTCCAGAATGGGGGCCTTTTTTACACCCACTGAGAGGGAGGACAAACTTAATTACTACAGAGACATCCTATGTAGTCAGTTGGCCGCTGTCCATCTGTGCCATCGTCCATCCTCTCGCAGGTCTGACCTGGGGGGGTGGGGGCCCTGTGCGCTCACGTTCCACTGCCATGGCTGCTGGGGAGGGGTGGGGTGGCAGGAACAGTACTAGATCCATCAGCAACAGCTTGAGTTTACAGTCACTGATGAGCAGCTTTCTTAACCCTCATAGTGAAGAAACTACTTACCAGAAGCAGCAGCAGGTAGACCTGGAGCAGAATCTGAACCAGCAGGTGGTGGCATACTTGGATACCACTCTGCCACCTGAAGGGTTAACACTGTAAGATATGCGTCTGAGGCCTTGAGCTGTGGATGTTCTGGCTGCATCCCGTTATTTTCATCTTGTTCCTCACTTCTAAGAAATGTAGCAAAGGTCAGTATCTTTGTAACAGTAACTTTTCTAGTACGTGTGTCTTCATCTTATTGGTTGTTGATTCCCCCGTCCCCCTTGCTATATATATGTTACCCCACCCTCAATAAAGTTAGAGTATTTCTCAGTGATACCTGTGTCTGTCATTTATTTGCTGCTGAGAAATATCTCTCCTGGTACCAGTAAGACTTAACCCAAGCTGACCACTGGAGTCCGGTACCAGGGGTACCTAGCGAAGGGTCCAATTTCCTTACAGTTTTCCGGTACCAGGGGTACCTAGCGAAGGGTCCAATTTCCTTACAGTTTTGGGGGCTCACGTCCGGGATCGAGAGGGTCATCCTCGGGTCCGGTGAGAAAGACATTGATTTTGTCCTCCGTCTGATCCGAGGGCACTGGCCACGTCTCGACCCAAGTAAGTTGAACCATCTACTTAAAGACTTCAGGAGGTCGCTGTGTCAGGGACACAGGAGATACGGCTCAGGGAGCCTTATAAAGTGGCTGCACGGACTCCGGGAGTCCAAGCAGAAAGAACCACTAAAGATAAAAGTGCACTTAAAACTAAAAGATACTGTTCAGGGAACAGAAGGTTACAAGCTTGGATTAACTCTTATATACATAGTATAAATGTCTTAGAAGTAATAAGATTATCTGTCTGTGTGAGATACTGACCGGGTGGTAAGTGTACGGTCACATCCCACTGTTAATTCATCATGTTTTCACTACTACGAATGTGTAAATTGTTTATGTTGTGGAGAATCGTTAGACTAATATGGGGGGCAGGGATCCAAGACAGATTACCCCAAACCAGAACCAGGAGAAACGTGTAAGGTATTTGTAGCTAGTGTCAGACCAACAAACTATTACCTGATCAACCCATGGGTAGATAATTTAGCAGGCTGGACTGAGGCAATGGATGCTGCAGATCCATTCCCCAGGGACGGTGACAATAGTATTTATCATATGGATATGGTCAAAGGACTATGTCTAGATGATAAGACAGCCTGGCCGCATTTTGATGGTGTTATACAATTTTGCAGAAGAATCCTAAGACTGGATTAATCTACAAAGAGGGGAAACCATGCATACCACAACACAGTACTACTCTGTTCATTGCACATTTCCACGGAGTAGGATATAACAGCATTCAAACAACATACATACTGCTAACACAAAACTTTTATATTATGGGTATCAAAGAGTTAGTTTCAGACAGTGTAAGGAGATGCATCACATGTTTGAGGAACAAACAGGTAGATTTTACACACACATACCTAGGCAGAAAGGGAAACAGGAATACGGCTTGGTCATAGGTGACATGTTTTCAAGATGGCCAGAGGTCTACCCTACAAAATCAAAAGATGCAAAAACGGTAGCAAGGATACTCACACAGATCATCATTCCAAGATGGGGCTGTCCACTGGTGATTGAATCTGACCAGGGGCCGGCCTTCACCTCAAAAGTAAATTAGGATGACACCTAATAAGAAACTAGGAATGTCAGCATTTGAGATACTCATGGGTAGGCCATTCCCCACCCCTTGGGCTAAGCACCCACTGGTAGTGCAGGAAGGGGATATGGATCTCAGAGAAGAGTATGTTACCAAACTAATAAAGGTCCTAAGTGAAACTGAAGAAAAAGTTGCTTGTAAGTCTCCTTGTCTTCCACAGGAACCAACTCACCCTTTCAAGTTGGAGACAGAGTTCTAGTGAAAAAACCTAAAGAAACGAAAAGCTCCAGGGGACTTCACCTATGGACCTCCCACCACCGTGGTAGCTGTGACCCATACAGCAGATCTCACAGAGGAAACACCCACCTGCATACAGGCCACCAGAGTGAAGTTGGTAAAAGAGGCGCCCCAAAAGGAGGTAATAACGGGGGCAGACAGCCCTGACCTCGGAAATGGACAAAGTGAGGTACTAACGGGAGCAGACAGCTCTGACCTCCACCAGGATGCACTCCCTCAATTCTGGGAAATAGCACAGATGGTCCATTCTGACTATGTGGCTACGAATGATCTTATTAAAAACAGAAATACCCTCTTGTAGCAAAGACCCCTCACCCTGGGGCTGGTATACACACATATCCAGGAAATTACACATGGTACACAGGTGTAAACACAGGTAGACAGCAGGGAAATTTTACTAAAGGGTATTGTGCCAATTATAGTACTACCAATCAATCACTAACTCAAAATCAGGTATGTACTGGATATGTGGAGATAGAAAGATAAGATCCAGATTAGAAGGAAATTGGCAAGGGGAATGTGCCTTAGCCAAAGCTATCATGAACATGCATATCTTTGAAGAGTCGGAACTTCTCAAGGAAAAGGTAAACTTAAGGGCGAAAAACGGACACTTTAATCGAGCTTTGACCCACATGTGTACAAAGACGCTATAGGGGTCCCAAGAGGGGTCCCCGATGAATTCAAGGCCAGGGATCAAGTAACCGCTGGTTTTGAATCTATCATCCCTATTATCACTGTAAATAAAAATGTAGATTGGATTAATTATATCTACTATAATCAACAAAGGTTTGTTAACTATACAAGAGATGCTTTACAAGGGGTAGCGGATCAATTGCAGGCTGATTCTATTGTGACATTCCAGAATAGGATAGTCCGTGTAAGGTGCTGGTTCATCCCACCTCATGTTGCACTTTCATCCCCAATAATAATGGTCCAAATGGTAAGGTGACAGTAGCCATACAAAAATTAGAAGACTTGTCAGGTGAATTAAAACAAAATTCAGGATTGAACAATCCATGGGACCAGTACTTTGGATGCTTTAGTAACTGGAAACGGGCAATTGTGCAAATAGGCCTCATGATTCTTATTGCTATTATAATGATAGCTGTAGTTGCTTTGTGTGTCATACCCTGTGTAAGGAAAATGCTTATTAAGGGCATGACCAATATGTCCTTTTATGAGGCTTTACCCTCCGATTCAGATGCCCATTCCCCAGAGGGGTATTGGGAATAGTTGGCGGTGTATAGAGAAAAGAAGAAAAAGAACCATATTATATGAAAATTAAATGGCTCTAAGAGGGGATTGAAGGGTTAACACTGTAAGCTATGCGTCTGAGGTCTTGAGCTGTGGATGTTCTGGCTGCATCCCGTTATTTTCATCTTGTTCCTCACTTCTAAGAAATGTAGCAAAGGTCAATATTTTTGTAACAGTAACTTTTCTAGTACGTGTGTCTTCATCTTATTGGTTGTTGATTCCCCCGTCCCCCTTGCTATATATATGTTACCCCACCCTCAATAAAGTTAGAGTATTTCTCAGTGATACCTGTGTCTGTCATTTATTTGCTGCTGAGAAATATCTCTCCTGGTACCAGTAAGACTTAACCCAAGCTGACCACTGGAGTCCGGTACCAGGGGTACCGAGCGAAGGGTCCAATTTCCTTAGACCACCATACATTGAAGATCCGCTGGACTACTGGGCAGCCAAACTGGATTTGTGGCCGCAACTGGAAGAGTTTGCCCTGGAAAAGCTGTCCTCCCCGGCCAGTAGATCTGATTAGATCATCCATGACGCCTCACCCAAACCTTGAAAAAAGAGACATGTGTCTTCTGGCTACCTGCCTTAGCTACTGCTCTGATGCTGCCACCTGCCTGATGCCACACATCTGATGCCAAGTGCTCCTTCTTTTACACACCTTCGTCAGCGGGTACTGTTATTGCCACGCACCGCCCCACTCTGTCATCAGGTCACTTTGTGGTCTCCTGATGCTGCTCTTGCCATCTCCACACTATGTCACCTTGCCACTGTGTGGTCTCCTGATGTTGCTACTGCGGCCATCTCCACACTATGTCCCATTGCTACTCTGTGGTATCCTCCTGATGCTGCTGATGACTCCACCTCCAGACTCGGTCATTGTGCCACTCTTTGGAACCTCCTGATGCTGCTGCTGCCGTCACCTCCACACACTGTCATTGTGCCACTCTGTGGTCTCCTCATGATGCTGCCACCTCCACACTCTGTCATTGTGCCACCCTTTGGCCTCCGGATTCTGCTGCCACCTCCATACTCTGTCTTTGTGTTGCTATGTGGTCTCCTCATGCTTCCGCCACCTCCAGACTCGGTCAGTGTGCCACTCTGTGGTCTCCTCATGCTGCTGCCAACTCCAAACTAGGTCATTGTGCCACTCTGTGGCCTACTCATGCTGCTGCCACCTCTACACTATGTCATTGGGCCACTCTGTGGCCTCCAGATTCTGCTGCTACCTACATACTCTGTCATTGTGCTGCTTTGTGGTCTCTTCATGCTGCCGCCACCTCCAGACTCGTTCATTGTGCTACTCTGTGGTCTCCTCATGCTGCCGCCAACTCCAGACTCGGTCATTGTTCCACTCTGTAGTCTCGTCATGCTGCTGCCGCCACCTTCACACTTGGTCATTATGCCCCTCTGTGGCCTCCTCCTGATGCTGCTGCTGCCGCCACCTCCAGATATGGTCATTGTGACACTCGGTGGCCTCCTCATACTGCCGACACCTCCAGACTCGCTCATTTTGTCACTCTGTGGCCTTCCCCTGATGCTATAACAAATGACAAGACAGGTGCACACTGCGGTCTTACTAAGCCCTCAAACTGATGTTAAAATTGAGAGATTGGTCAATATATCCTGCTGTGGAAGACATGTCTAAGCCCAAGACATGTCTTCCTTCACCTGATGCTGCCAACTCCAGATTCTTTCATTGTGCCACTCGGTGGCCTTCTCCTGATGCTGCCAACTCCATACTGTGTCATTGTGCCACTTGGTGGCCTCCTCATACTGCTGCCACCTCCAAACTCTGTCATTGTGCCACTCGGTGGCCTTCTCCTGATGCTGCCAACTCCAGACTGTGTCATTGTGCCACTCGGTGTCCTTCTCCTGTTGCTGCCAACTCCAGACTGTGTCATTGTGCCACTCGATGGCCTCCTCATACTGTTTCCACCTCCAGACCCTTTCATTGGGCCACTCTGTGGTCTCCCCATGCTGCTTCCACCTCACCACTATTTCATGAGTCCACTCTGTGGACTTCTCATGCTGTTCCCACTCTTCTGCCCGGCTGACATCATCATTTATTTGACCTTTCTTCTGATCTGTCAGAAACAAGGAAAAATTAGATGAACAATGGACCCTGTCTGTGTAGCAGCTGTAAGGCCTGTATGGTCCCATCAGAATTGGCTTATGATTTGGTAGCCAAAAGCAGGAGTGGGTACAAAACACAGAAGACATGTAAAAATTCTATTCATGTGTCATCTCTGTTTTAGATCCACTCGTTTTTGTTTTTTTTTTAATTAGCAATACTGATGGATTATTGAGCAAATGCTGACCAAGTGACGGTGTATGCTCCACAGACAGGATACGTTTTTTGTGGGTTATTGTTCTGACGGATCAGAGGAAGGTAAAATTAATCAGTGACGTCAAAACAAACTTACTGCTTTCACCCTCTCCACTCTGTCATGGGGGCTCTACTTGTATAAACATTTAATAGAACAGGTTCTGTAGACATCTAAAAGGAATCATCTGGCGAGGGTGTAAAAGGCTATGCTTTTTCATGATGCTAACATCGGCCTGTAAGGCTGAGTTGATACTTCAGTTATTTAGTCAGTTTTAGCCTGTGAGTGCCCAAATAAGTGAAGTATGCAGTGATTCTAAGAGCGAGAGCGACTCCTGTCACCTGCATGTCATACTGACTCATGGTATTATTTCACTACCACAGTAGACTCCCTATGAGTGTTACTGCAAGGCACAGTGTTCTACACCCATATAAAGGCTCTCTGCAGTCCGGAAATACCTGTTTTTTTAACGTAATTCACAGCAAATAAATTCTGATCAAAGCAAATCTTTTTGAAAAATTTGGCAAACCGTTCGAATTTTTGAGAAATTCAGACATCTTATATAAGGATCTGGATAATTGAAAAAAAGCAATACTGATATAAAACATATAACAATAATATATCATAGGAACTTAAGTAATTCTTTTATGACAGATTCCCTTTAATACACTTTTTCTTTTGTTTCTTATTTCAAAAATCTTATAAGTAAATTTAGAATTCACCTAATTTTCTTTCCTACTGAATTCTTATACAACTCAGCTACCATATACAGTTTTCTCTCTGCTGAACCAAGGTAGGAAAGGAAAGACTGATATTGTAGCTGTGACCATTTCTTCAGCCTAAAAGCAATAATCCTTCATATCAGGGCAGTTGAGTTCACGTCTTGTGCTTTTGTGAAAAGCACCCTACTATTTATCCATTGTAACCTTCTTGTGAGCTTTGGCAAATGGATGAGAGCAAAAGACTATTCTTCCTTTATGATATATGGATTTGACCTTGTTCTGTCCTTAAGTTTTTTTGAAGCAGGATTAAAGGAGTCCCTACCAGTGAAAAGAATCTGTGGGGAAAAAAAGTATTTTTCTTTGTAAGAGAAGGTTGACAAATGAAGTGTTCTCAGCAATTAATGACCGGCTTCAAAACAACTTTAAGATGAGGTGGTCCTGGGGCATTTACAAAACCTGCTGACTACAGCAACCTGGTAATTAGATATAACCTGGTTATAGATCAGAACAGGCCACCAGACTAAAGAAAAAAAGAGATCTTTAGCAAACTGACATACCAGTGTTTGATCAGTCTGTTTGTTACCCATAGTGTTATTTTCATGTTCCTACCTTTTCAACCGTAATGCTTAGATCAATAAATATACGCATATTTCTTGTCAGCATTGCTTTCAAAGGACTGTTACTCCCTGCTGGCTTGCTTAGATTTCTTAGGGTGCATCAAATACTATCTGCATTTTTCACTTTCCTCTCAGCAGGCTTCATCTCTCACAGAGCTTGTTTACCTGTAGCGGATAACATTTCAAATGAATTTAAAGTGCAATTGGTAATTCCAAAAAAGGTGTTCATTATTGTCATGAATACAAATAAAACAAAAAGTCGCTTCCAATCATTCTTTTCCAATCATTGCTTCAATTAAATGTTCACACTATTGAATACCTGCTACATAAATTCATGCAGTAGTAAGTGTGAGTGAATAAGGGTACTTTCACACTAGCGTTTTGGATTCCGTTTGTGAGATCCGTTACAGGGCTCTCACAAACGTTCCAAAACGGATCAGTTAAGTCCCAATGCATTCTGAATGGATAAGGATCCGTTCAGAATGCATCAGTTAGGCTCCGTTCGCTCTATTACGTTTTGAGGCGGACACCAAAACGCAGCATGCAGCATTTTGGTGTCCGTCTGAAGAGGCGGAGCCTAACGGATCCGTTTTTACAATGTAAGTCAATGAGGACGGATCCGTTGTCAGTGACACAATATGGTGCATTTGAAAACGGATCCGTTCCCCATTGACTTTCAATGTAATCCAAAACGGATCCGTTTTGGACTTTGTCATTTTTCTTTAAACCTAATGCAAACGGATCCGTTCTGAACGGATACAAACGTTTGCATTAGAGGTGCGGATCCGTCTGTGAAAATAAACAGACGGATCCGCACGAACGCTAGTGTGAAAGTACCCTAATATATTTAGCATAATATTTCATTATAAAAGTGATCAAATCTTGGAGGGGGGAAATGGATTAATCATCTGTTCAGCATTCCCAACATTTCCGCCGATATATCAAAGTGAGAGGAGAAAAATATATTTCGACACAAAGTTAAAACGTAACTTTTATTAAAGTCTGATTAAAAATCATACTATCTTGCACAACTGTCTCCTTTAAAAAGTAAATGAATGATAGATGAAGGAATTGGATTGAATTCTTAGTATTTAGGTTAATCACCTGTATCAGTGTTGCACAGTGAAAGAGCTGGTATAAGACTGGAAAATAATAGAAATAACAGAAATATCACCAAACTTTGCGTGTGGTATTTCTTCTCAGCTCTAAAGGAGGCAAACTGCAGTACCATACACAACCGTTGGACAGGTGAGGTGCTATTTCTGAAATAAAGCAACCATGTGTTTTGTATCCTTTACAGCCTCATTGAGGTACAAGTCAGACTTCCACTTGCCCTGTTTTAGCCCTACACCCTTTGGTAGCAAGCAGAGGAGCACTGGCTCTGTGAAGAACAACCCCCTCGCAGAAAGAGACCATGGAAAAATCAGCTTCAAATTTGTTTTTGTTTTTTGCTTTTTATGCAAGCCTTGCCCAACATTGAGGTTTGGTCTGGCAATTAGTGGGAGAGGTATGATTACAAGTTAGTGAATGCCATTGTTTATTTTAAATGAGTGATTATGCCATTGCTTTAAAGATCTAGCTTGATTCTCAGTAGTCAATCACTAAAAAATTGCAGATATGCTGTTAGGGTATGAATTACTATCTAATCACTGGAAACAACCCTGATGTAAAAAAATAACTGTTATTTGATGAATTTAAACATTACCCACAAAAATGTATATAAAAAAAAATATGTGGGGTGGGAAATAAATAGATCACCACTCTGTGGTCACTCACAATTCCTGGGTGACTACACGTTTCCCCTGGTTCTATCTATTGTCCAGGTTCATCAGGGAACAAAAATGGATATACAGCACAATGGCTTGATTACATATATATATATAGTGCAAAATGGTCCAGGGTGTGGCCAAGTGTTGGATGTGTACCTCCGTGTGTTTAAATAGCCTTGGTCATGGTGCAGCTCTCAAAAGTTTTTGTCCTAAAAAATAAATGGGCAGGTGATACATCCACCACACTTAAACATGCCAAGCGGCTTTCTGTCGAGCCATGTACCTGGTTTCGGTATAGGTTCATAATGGTTGTGGACAAACCAGTCACCAAGTGAGCAACCTCTTCTGTATGTAATGGTAGAATAATTTGACAAAACCTTGTCAATATCCTTATTCATTTTTAGTACTGTATGTCCCAATATTTTGACAATATTTAATGTTATAATGTTGGCCATCAAAGGTACCTATTTATACGGATGGAATTTTATTCAGGGGGGCGGGATGCCTACTAATGGCATGGCTGTGATTGGCCAAGTGAAGCATGTGACCCAGCCTCTAAAGAAACTAGAGTCACGTAGCGCCGCATGTCACTCTGCTCTTACTAGTGTAGGGATAGGATGCTGCTGCTGTGAGGGAAAGATTAGGAAACAATTCTGGTCTTGTGTACTTGGTGTTAAATCTGCAAACCACAGCGATTATTTTTGTGGGTGCTCTGCTACATTTTTTTTACCCATGAGCCCAGTGACACAGAAAAATAAGTTTTACCCATCTGTTAGTTAGGTGGGTGCTGGCGGCCATTTTGTGCAAGTGTAGTGCACTTGCACCTGCATATGTGCCCGGGACAATAATTTAATCCTGTTTTTTTAGTTCAGTGGGCAACATATACCTATTTTTAAGTCCACCTGCACTGCATATGTGCCAGGGGAATGGGAAATAATATAGTTAATCCTTTTATCACAGGTACGGACCGCGCACTCCTCATATATTCTCCCTTAAGCTTATACAGATGACCCACGGGTTAACAAGGGTTTCCACACGGTCTTTCTCCCTCCTCCTGACCTGTGAAATAATCGTAGTATGCCGATAGTGAAGTTCCGTTTACAACCACGCCACAATAGCTACAAGGTCTACTCACAAGCGATTCCAAATGTTTGAGCCTTTAGATGTTAGTATGGCCGCGTGTGCAGTCTTTCCACCTCTCCCCACCTCCTCTGGTCACCCTTGGCAACTGTGAAATAATCGTAATGTGCCGATAGTGAAGCTCCGTTAGCAACCACACCACAAGCAATATAAGGTCTACTTACAAGCGGTTTCATGTATTCAGATCTTTGGATGTTATTATAGCCGCGTGTGCAGTCTCTGACGAAGCGAAGTGGCGCGAAACCCGGGTCGGGCTTGATGTATTTTATGTGAATTTTTACGCGACTTTTGTAAGTACAATAAACCCTTTTATACCCAACTGTTGCTGCGGTATTACGCTATTGGAAGCATCTCACTTATAGTTGCCAAGGGTGATCACAGGAGGTGTGGAGAGGTTGGAAGACTGCCCACGCGGCTATAATAACATCCAAAGATCTGAATACATGAAACCGCTTGTAAGTAGACCTTGTATTACTTGCGGTGTGGTTGCTAACGGAGCTTCACTATCAGCACATTACGATTATTTCACAGTTGCCAAGGGTGACCAGAGGAGGTGGGGAGAGGTGGAAAGACTGCACACGTGGCCATACCAACATCTAAAGGCTCAAACATTTGGAATCGCTTGTAAGTAGATCTTGTAGCTATTGCGGTGTGGTTGTAAACGGAACTTCACTATCAGCATACTACGATTATTCCACAGGTCAGGAGGAGGGAGAAAGACCGTGTGGAAACCCTTGTTAACCCGTGGGTCATCTGTATAAGCTTAAGGGAGAATATATGAGGAGTGCGCGGTCCGTACCTGTGATAAACTGCTACATGTGAACTACCCACTGCATTTCTTGGACTCGCTGCAGCGACACTTTTGAGGGACACTAATATATAGTACTCGTATTATATATTTTTTCAATATAGTTAATCCGTCTGTGACTTCAGGGCCCCAGGGGGGGACATATTCCCACTTTTTTCTGTGAACTATCCCTGTGCTGAATATCTGACAGGGAAAATCTATTCATTAAATCCATCTGTTAGATTCTAGGGGGAAGAATTCCCTTTTTTTGGCGGTCAAGTACCCCTGCGGCCTGCAGTGCATACCTGGCAGTGAAAATAATTCAATTACATAAGTCTGTCACATATTTGTGTGACCTAAAGCGATTTTTTTTCTTTCTGACAATGGCGTTGCATTTCTGACAGTCCAATAAAACCGGTAAATACTGCATTTAAATTTTTGGTTAAAAAAAGCACACTTTTTGTGCTAAATAGTTCATTTGCAGACTGCGCTGCATTTCTGACAGTCTAAAAAAAATGGTAAATACTGCATTTCAATTTTTGGTTTAAAAAAGCACACTTTTTTTGCTAGATAGTACATTTGCGGCCTGCGCTGCATTTCTGACAGTGAGAGAAATATGCTTAAATCCATCTGTTTAATTGTGTGTGAAAAAAACAGTGCCTTTGTGGCCTGCACTGCATAGCAGACAGGGTAATAATTTCCCAAAATTTGTCTCCTCCATTGTTGGGTGACATTAACCCAGTTTTTCCGTATACAAGCCCTTGCTCTGCATAGGTGACAGGGACCTATATTTGTAAAAAGAATCATCCATTACTTTGGTGGGTAAAATTAACCCATTTTTGCCGTATACAAACCCATGCTCAGCATAGGTGACAGGGACCTATATTTCTAAAAATCCTCTGTTACATTCTTCGGTGACATTTTACAATTTTTGCCGTATACAATTCCCTGCTCTGCATAGGTGAAAGGGACCTATATTTCTAAAAATCCTCTGTTACATTGGTGGGTGACATTAACCCAGTTTTGCCGTAAACAAACCCCTGCTCTGCATAGGTGACAGGGACCTATATTTCTAAAAATCCTCTGTTACATTCTTCGCTGACATTTTACAATTTTTACCGTATACAATTCCCTGCTCTGCATAGGTGACAGGGACCTATATTTCTAAAAATCGTCTGTTCCATTGGGTAACATTAACCCAGTTTTTCCAGTGAAAAACCCCGGCTCTGCATTGCTGACCAGGAACTAACTTTAGTAAAAACATTTGTTACTTCGGTGGGTGACTGCAAAAAATGAGGAGAGCGTCAAATAAGGGATGCGGCTCTGGTCATGGTGCTGCTGTTGTTGGTGGAGCTCCTGTTGCAGAGAGAGGACGTGGTCGATCTGTGCCTGCTACACGCCCAATTGAAACACCTTCCTCAGGTGGGCGTAGATTACAGAGCCTTTAGCGCTATTTAGTAGGCCCAAATGCCACTCTACGAATTGTGAGGCCAGAACAAGTACAGTCACTAGTAGATTGGGTGGCTGACAGTGTCTCAGAGTTGGCATCTGCAGCCCGTGGGCATCTATCTAGCATCTCACCCTCTTGCAAATCAGCCAAGCAGTCTACGCCCCAAGTCATGCAGCAGTCTCTTATGCTTTTTGATGTCTCTGCTGACAGGGTTTCCCAGGGCCATCCACCTAGCCCTGCCCCAGAAGTAGAAGAGATTGAGTGCATCGATGCCCAACCACTTATATTTGAGGATGAGGACATGGGAAGACCCACGCAGCACATCTCTGATGATGACAAAACACAGGTGCCAACTGCTGCGGCTTTCTGCAGTGTGCAAACCGACAAAGAGGGCAGGGGTGAAGACTGGGTGGAAGATCATGTGGAGGACGATGAGGTCCTAGACCCCACATGGAATCAAGGTCATGCGAGTGACCTGTGAAGTTCGGAGGGAGAGGCGGTGGTCGGACAGAGCCACCAGCAAGACAAAAGAGGTAGCAGGGTGCAAGAGCAAAGCGGCCATCCCCTAGACAGTACGCCTGCTACTGCCCACCGCACCCAGGGACCGAGCACAACAAAGGCAGCTCCAAGGAGTTCCTTGGCATGGCAGTTCTTCAGACAATGTGCAGACGACAAGACACAAGTGGTTTGCACGCTATGCAATCAGAGCCTGAAGCATAAACGTTCTAAACCTGAGCACAACCTGCATGACCAGGCATCTAAGTGCAAAGCACGAGCTGCAGTGGAGTAAATACCTCCAAAACCAAGAAAGGTCTCAGGCTCCTCCTGCTCCCTCCTCTGCTGCAGTCTCGGCCTCTACCTCCACCTCTGGAGTGACAGTGGCACCAGCCACCCCGCAAACAGAGGATGTGTCAGCAACGCCACCACGTCCGTCACCTTCAAAAAGCAGCACCACAATGTCCCATGGCAGCCTTCAGCTGTCCATCTTCCAAAACAGTGGAGCGAAAGAGGAAGTACCCCCCTCCCCACCCGCGATCCGTGGCCCTGAATGCCAGCATTTCAAGATTCCTGGCCCTTGAAATGCTGTCATTCTGTCTGGTGGAGACGAACACTTTTAAAAACCTTATGGTGTTGGCTGTCCCACAGTACGTTCTTCCCAGCCGCCACTACTTTTCCAGGCAAGCCATCCCTTACCTGCACAAACAAGTGGGGGACAAAATCAGGTGTGCACTGTGCAACGCAATCTGTGGCAAGGTCCACATAACTACTGATATGTGGACCAGTAAGCACGGGCAGGGACGTTATTTCTCCCTAACAGCACACTGGGTAAATGCAGTGATGGCTGGGCCTGAGGGGGATAGCTGTTTAGTGCATATCCTTCCGCCACCGAGGATTGCAGGGCATTTTTCTTTGACTCCTGTTGCCTTCTCCTCCTACTCCTCTTCCTCCTCTAACACTTCCTCATCCACTCAGCGTAACACCTTCACCACCAACTTCAGCACAGCCAGGGGAAAACAACAGCAGGCAGTTTTGAAACTCATCTTTTTGGGGGACAAATCCCAAACCGCGCAGGAGCTGTGGACCGGCATAAAACAAAAGACTGGTGAGTGGTTTGTGCCACTGAGCCTCAAGCCCGGCCTGGTGGTGTGCGATAATGGGTGAACTCTCGCAGCAGCTCTGGGCCTAGCCGGCTTGACGCACATCCCTTGCCTAGTACATGTGCTTAATTTAGTGGTGCAGAAATTCCTGAAAAACTACCCCGATATGCCAGAGGTGCTGGCCTGCCCTGCGGCCAGTGTATTTTCTGAACGTGTATTTAGCACGACAAGGGGCGTTATCACAGACAAGCGCAGCCGCCTGTCCACAGCCAATGTGGACAAGCTCACATTCATTAAAATTAACCAGGCATGGAACCCACAGGACTTGTCCATACCTTATGCAGAATAGACATGTATACCGGCCTCACAAAGCCATTCTTATACTCCAGCCCACTTTCTCTTTGTTTTATTTTATATATTTCACAATGTTTTGTGGTCTACCCAAATTAAATAAAAATAAAAGTGTTGGCTACCTCCTCCTCCTTTACCGCAGCTTCCACCTACACCGCCCCGTCCATCTACACAGCCACGTCCACCGCCTCCTTAATCTCCTACTCCATATGGACTTCCTCCTCCTAGTTCAAGATTATAAATTTTAATTTTTTTTTATTTTATTTTAAGTCATTTCCCTATCCACATGTGTTTGCATGGCACTTGTCATGCTCTTACCCACATTTTGCTGCCTTTTGCAGCCCTCTAGCCCTTTCCATGACTCTTTTTGAGCCATTTTAGTGCCGCAAAGTTTGGGTCCCCATTAAACTTAGGCACGAATATTTGCATCACAAATTTTAATCGTGAATATCACCACTTCGAGAATTCATGAAGATTTAGAATATAGCGCCATATATTCGTATTTGCGAATATTCTAGATTTTTCCCCCCCTCTAAACCCATGCTTCCTCCCTGCTTCTTGCTTGTGGGCCAATGAGAAGGCTGCAATGTCTTTGAGCTTAGCAACATCCCTAGCAACCAACAGGAAAGTTGCCTACCCCTTACTATATAAGAACCTCCCCAGCAGCCATTTTCTATAGTTTTGTTTTAAGTTCTGAGAGAAGAGAGAGAGAGAGAGAGAGCAGTTTCATTGCTGTGCTCTGTGCTTTGCTGTGTCACATTACATTAGATTGTTTATCTATATATATATATATATATATATATATATATATATATTAAAGATAGTTAGAGGGAGATAGTCAGTGTAGGTTAGATAGTGATATAGTGGAGCTGATCTGGTTCTGCTGTCCATACATACATGCTACAGGAAAGTTCACAACAATACTTAGTGCACCAATCACTGATATGTAGTCAGACCTGCTAAAATGTGAAGTTGCACCTATTGCACAAAAATATGCGCATCATTATTTGCCAATTTGCGCAATCGCGAATATATCGGAGCACTCTATCTGCATATAAAGCTATTGTACCAACCATTTTCTCCAGTCTCAGGAAACTTCTAGCAGCTTGAAAAATGTAGCAATAGTGAACCACGCCTGTATTGCGTGTGCAATACGCGCATATTACATTGCCGATTTTCGCAATCAAATGAAAAAACGCAAATTCTCAAATTTATGACGAATATTCGCCCAAATATTAACGAAATATCACAAATTCGAATATTACCCCTGCCGCTCATCACTAGTCCCCATTGACTTCAATGGGGTTCGGGGTCAAGTTCGGGTGTTCACTCAACTCTAGACTAGATCTTTCCCTGATGAATCTGGATAATAGATAGAAACAGAGGAAACGCGTCAGAACATTAATAGATTTAGAGAGGGGGCAGGAAAATTTATTTGACAGGTGCGGGCACAGAGGTTGTGGACATGCCAACTAAGTGTGGTGTCACCGATTCCTGTCTGTGTGTATCTGTTGTCACCTGAGATGATGTTGAAGAGCAAGTCAACCATTTCAGTACAGCTGGATTGTGGTTCAAAACATGACCAGAGGATGACATTGGCAGCTGTGGCCTGTTTTAGCGGCTGATGCTACCACCACTCCTTCTGCAGCTACTTATGCTTGCTAGTGTCTATAGCAACATTTTTGTCACTGCCTGTTTCTTTTGTACTATATTACATATAATTTAGAGGTGCTGGTCTAACTTTGCTTTTTTGCAATAGATAGAAATCAACATGGGATTGGTGGATCAGTTTGGAATTGGAAAAATCTTTATGAACCATCTTAAATTACACATGTAGTATTTGGCACATCCCAACTGCTATTTTTGTCTCCTACCTTTTACTTTACATTAACTTATACTGATTCATCTGGGAATCACATACTATACAGCTGACTTTAAAAAGCCTCTTGTTCATAAAACTTTTTTTTTTTTTACCTTAGCTTTCCATCAAAGCCTTTACAATAGCATTGATACATTCTACTAATCCACTTCATTACATCACCCAAGTGGAAATTTCAGGCTGGAAAGCATTCCAATCTACTTGAGTTATTGTTAAAATGTAGTCAATTATCTGCCACAAAATCCAAAGGCAATTCTTGGCCCCCTAGTTTCCTCATGTCTATTTCACACAATAGATCATTCACTCTTCTATCCATTTTTTTCTTTTCTCGGTTTTTATCTGCTACACTGACACAATGTAATCCAAGTTTTCAGAAGGATCATTATTGTGTTGGAGTGGACTCTATTGAAAGAATAAATTGATTTTGTTGCAGTTACTCATACAGTAAGGATTACAGATAAATACTATCAATAATGTATAGGTAGCAGCCTTTGAAAAAGAAGACAGAATATAGTATGGCTACAAAACTTTATTTTTTTTAGTTTTTTGTGGCTACATCATGTATAATCTAAAACATGAGAAATAACTTTGAATGTCATAAATGAAAACAGGAACTGCACATCTAGCATCAGTATTAAATGACTGTGTCAGATGCATTGCCAAGAATTTTCAAAATGCAAACAATGGAAATGAGTCCCTATTTTTATATTATCTTTGTCAAGAAAAGGAACATAACTGACCATAGAAAACAATGGGTGCCTCATGATAGGAGCAAAATGATTTTATTAAATGTTGTAATATGATATTTGTTATCTTTATTATGAATAATATGAAGTGCCTCTAAAACATCAAGTTAAGGCCTCATGCAAAAAAGGGTTCCGTTGTTCAGTGATCCGTGTCCGTTTTTGCCTTCCGTTGTGTTTCCGTGTGTCTTCCGTTTTTTTTAGCGGACATGACCCAAAAGATTTTACCAAAAGACAGGCTGACAATTTTTCCCAAGTGCCTGCCAAGGGATCCGCAAAAAAACGGACACGGAACGCGGATGGCCATCCTCATTTTTTCACGGACTCATTGACTTGAATGGGTCCGTGAACCGTTTTTCATGGACAAGAATAGGACAGGTTATATTTTTTTGATGGACTGGAATCACGGACCACGGATGCGGAGGACAAACGGTGCATTTGCCGAGGTTTCCACGGACCCATTGAAAACCAATGGGTCCGCAGAAAATCACCAAAAACGGAGCAACGGACACGGAATCAAACAACGGTCGTGTGCATGAGGCCTAAATAGCATGCTCTTCTGTAAGTATCTACTAACATGTCAACACATTGGTAACCATAATTGACCTGGGACTACCAACCTACACCAAATACAACATATAAAGAGCCATAGTGATATACTGGAAACATACTATTTCAGTATAGGCTGGGAATTTCAGTATCTTCACTCCTCCTGAGGAAGCCGTACACGTGAAACACGCGCCGAGGAGCGCCAGCATCTCTACTCCCTCCATATTCAATTAGGTATGAGTACCTGGATCTAATTAATTGTATTTGTTTTTAATATGGTCACGATTGGCACTGCTGCACCTTTTTTCACCGCTGTAGGTGGCTAAATAGTCTCACATTAGGTCAGAGTGGGGGTTTTATGTTTTTGAAGGACCTTTGTTCAGATGCCAACCACTAATTCATTTAAATCAGCTGACCATCCTTATAGCAATTATTGTATATGAGGGATTTTTAGAGGTGCTGTGCATGTGTTTTTCCTATGCTAATTTTCACCTTGTGATTGCCATTTTGTCATGTCTACAATAAAAATCTATTTTTAATTCACTAAGAAGGTGTCATAGCACTCAATTTGGGTTGTGTTTTTATAGGAAGTAAGGAGTGTACCTTTGTACTTTATTTTTCTAATGAAATTGGACCTTGGTGATACTACCTTCAATTTATGTGGACAGCTCGCTTTTCAACTAATAAGACTGTATAATAATTACTATGTTTACAAGAAAGAAAATATATCTGTTAGGGTGTTGAACCCACTTATATGAACAAATGTCAAATATGGTATAAAAATATATATTTATGAAGCTGTTGTTTCTGGGAGTCTGTCTGATTATAGAGAGCGTGTCATTTAACCCTTTCCAGACCACCCAACATAAATTTACATCAGCGGTTGGGCATTTTAAAATGGCATCCGCTGGAGCGTACGTACAGCGGGTGCCATAGCTGCCAGGTATCTGCTATTTCATACTTGCCGGTTGGAGACTTTTAACCCTTCATATGTTGTGGTCAAATGTGACCATGGCATTTGTGTGCTCCAGCTCCCCCCAGTGGGGATTGGGGGAGCCGGAGTGTGTATGCGGCAGACCCTGTCCTCCTGTGTGACAGGAGGCTGCTGCAGGGCTCCATAGGAACATAGTAAAATTCAAATAGACTCCAATGCTAATGCATTTGAATCTATGAGACAAGCAGATGATGGCTTTTTTATGGTTCCCTATGAAAACTATAAAAAAGTGTAAAAAAAAAGTTTTTAAAACCTCCGTAGAAATTCAAATCACCTCCCTTTCCCCCAAAATGCAAATAAAAATATGTAAACAACAAAAAATACACATTATGGGCATCACCGCATGAAAAAACATCCATAATATTAAAATATTAAAATATTTTTCCCATATGGCAAACGGTGAAACTGAACAAAAGGCTTTACCTCCCACAAAATTTTTTATAAAAGGTGATCAAAAAGTTGTCCACACCCTAAAATGGTATCGTTGAAAATTACAGATTGCCCCACAAAAAATTAGCCCCATAAACATAACTACAAAAAAGTTAGAGAGGTCAGAATATTTGATTCATTTTTTTTCCCAGTATTAAGCTGCAAAAATAATTATACATAAGTGGCATCACCGTAAACATATTGACCTGGAGAATAATAATAATAATAATAATCCTAACATTTGTATAAAAGTAACAAGTCAGTTTTACAACATAGGAAATGGTGTAAAAAATGTTATGCAACTGTATATGGTGCCATTAGAAAGTGTGTCTTGTCCCACAAAAAACAAGCCCTCATATGTGAATGGGAGTGCTGGGAGTAAAAAAAAAAAAAATGGAACATTTCCCGGTCATTAAAGGGTTAAGAAGGAATTATTACATCAAAACAACCTTTTGGAAAATATAATAATAATAATAATAATAATCTCTTTTTCCTGTCTAACATTTATTCACTTTTTTTTATTGGACTATAAGGATAGTTTCACATATGTGGCAGAGCTCTCCAGCAGGCTGTTCTGGCAAAGAACAGCCTGCCTGGGATCTCCGGATCTGGCTTTGCCGTTTACTGCCTCCTGCCCGCTGGACCCCATTGACTATAATGGGGACTGGCAGAGATCTGGCTGCTACCCAGCCAATATGCCAAGAATCAGTCAGACAAAAACGGCTGCCAGGACAGGCGGCCATAACAGCTGGTCATAGATGGGGTATTGTTGTCAATGAACACTAAATATATTTAGGCAAGTCAGTTAAGTTTTACTCATGGTCTTCAAGACTTTGCATGTTGTCCTTTACTGCCCAGTACTACCTCTGACTCCAAGTGTAATAAAATTACAATTTTAATAAAAATCTGGCAGGTAAACACTCTAATGGTGAATATTTTATCTTATATTTATTTGTTTAAAGAGAATGGGTCATAAGAAAATGACCTATTGTTTAAATCACATTTTTTGTGTCAGTTTTTGGAATTTTAGTGAGTTTTTTTTATATTTGTATTTAAAAAAATTGTAGATATTCCTGCAATTTTCATACTAGCCACTAGTAGGGTTGAGCGAACTCGAACTGAAAATTTCGGGTTCGTACCGAACTTTACATTTTTTCACACCCGGACCTGAACCCAAACATTTCCGTAAAAGTTTGGGTTCAGGTTTGTTGTTCGGCGATTTCTTTGCGCTTTTTGAAAGGCTGCAGGGCAGCCGATCAACAAGCGTTTCACTACTTTGTCCTAAGAAGCCAATCACAACCATGCCTACTAATGGCATGGTTGTGATTGGCTAAGTGCAGCATGTGACCAAGCCTCTATTTATGCTGGAGTCACGTAGTACCGCACGTCACTCTGCTCTTCTCAGTGTAGGAATAGGATGCTGCTGCTGCTGTGAGGGAGAGATTAGGGAAGAAATCTGTTGAACTTGGTGGTGTTAAATATTCGAAATACAGCAATTATTGAGGGTGCTATGCTACATATTTGTACCCAGCCCAGATCCCAGTGATACTGCAAAATAATTTTTAATCCATCTGTTAGAGAGGTGGGGGTCGGCGGTCATTTTAGCAACTGCAGTGTTCTTGGAACTGCATGTGACCTGCATGTGTGCCATGGACATTAGTCTAGTTATTTTCTGGTAGCTAGGTGGAGGAAAGATTCCTTTTTTCTGGCAGGTCGAGTCCCCTACATTACCTATTTTATAATTTAGCGGTGACTGCATTTCTGTAGTTGGGGGAATAAACCCGTATTGTGGTGCCACAGAGCACTTTTTCATACAACTCTGAAAAACCTGTTTTAAAATTTTGCGGTGACATACTGCATTTCTATAGTTGGGGGAATAAACCCGTATTGTGGTGACACAGAGCACTTTTGCATACAACGATGAAAAACCTGTTTTTGCGAACCTGCAGCATTATTTGGTAGGCCCGAATGCCGCCCTACGGATGGAGAGGCCAGAACAAGTACAGACGATAATAGGTTGGGTGGCTGAAAGTGGCTCCAGTTCCTTCACAGTATCTCCCACCCAGTCCTCTGCAGAAAGCTCAGAGTTGGCACCTTCAGCCCAAGCCGATCAGTCTTTCACCTCACCCCATTGCAAAGCAGTCAAGCAGTCTGAGCTCCAAGTCATGCAGCAGACTCTTATGCTTTTTGATAACTCTGCTGGCAGGGTTTCCCCGGGCCATCCACATAGCCCTGCCCCAGAAGTGGAAGACATTGAATGCACTGATGCCCAACCACTTATGTTGCAGGATGAGGACATGGGAATATCACCGCAGCATGTCTCTGATGATGACGAAACACAAGTGCCAACTGCTGCAGCTTTCTGCAGTGTGCAGACCGACAAGGAGGGCAGGGGTCAAGAATGGGTGGAAGATAATGTAGAGGATGATGAGATCCTAGAACCAGACTGGACTCAAGTTCCTGCTAGTGACGTGTGCAGTTCTGAGAAAGAGGCGGTGATTGCACAGAGGCAACAGCACAGCAAAAGAGGGAGCAGGGTACAAAAGCGGAGCAGCCGTCCCGGAGACAGTAAGCCTGCTACTGCCCACTGCACTCAGGGACCGAGCACACCAAAGCCAGCTCCAAGGAGTTCATTGGTGTGGCAGTTCGTCAGACAATGTCCTGATGACAAGACAAGAGTGGTTTGCACGTTGTGCCATCAGAGCCTGAAGCGAGGCATAAACATTCTAAACCTGAGCACAACCTGCATGACCAGGCATCTACATGCAAAGAATGAACTGCAGTGGAGTAAACACCTTAAAAACCAAGAAAGGTCTCAGGCTCCTCCTGCTTCCTCTTCTGCTGCTGTCTATTCCTTTTCCTCCACCTCTGGAGTCACAGTGGCTCCTGCCACCCAGCAAACAGAGGATGTGTCACCGACACCACAACCTCCGTCACCATCACCAAGCATCAACATCATGTTACACGCAAGTGTTCAGCTGTCCATCTCTCAAACACTGGAGCGAAAGAGGAAATACCCACCCACCGACCCTCCCTCGATCCCTGGCCCTGAATGCCAGCATTTCAAAATGACTGGCCTTTGAAATGCTGTCATTCCGTCTGGTGGAGATGGACTGTTTTAAACAGCTGATGGCGGTAGCTGTCCCACAGTACGTCGTTCCCAGCCGCCACTACTTTTCCAGGCAAGCCGATCCTTCCCTGCACAACCAAGTGGAGAATAAAATCAAGTGTGAACTGTGCAACGCCATCTGTGGCAAAGTCCACATAACCAAAGATACATGGACCAGTAAGCAAGGGCAGGGTCGCTATATCTCCCTAACTGCACACTGGGTAAATGTAGTGGTGGCTGGGCTCGAGGCGGATAGCGGTTTGGAGCATGTCCTTACATCACCGAGGATCACAGGGCATTATTCTTTGCCTCCTGTTGCCTCTTCCTAATACTCCGCTTCCTCCTCCTCCTCTTCTACAACCTCCTCATCCGGTCAGCGAAAGACCTTCACCGCCAACTTCAGCACAGCCAGGGGTAAACGTCAGCAGGCGGTTTTAAAACTCATCTGTTTGAGGGATAAACCCCACACCGCACAGGAGCTGTAGAGGGCCATAGAAGAACAGACCGATGAGTGGTTGCTGCCAGTGAGCCTCAAGACCGGCCTGTTGATGTTCGATAATGGGCGAAATCTCGTAGCAGCTCTGGGACTAGCCAGTTTGATGCACATTCCTTGCCTGGCGCATGTGCTAAATTTGGTGGTGCAGAAATTCCTTAAAAACTACCCAGACATGTCAGAGCTGCTGCAGAAAGTGAGGTCCGTCTGTGCGCACTTTCGGCGTTCTCACCCTGCTGCTGCCCGCCTGTCTGCCTCATTGACTTCTATGGCAGAATTATCTAGGCATTGTCTGCGACCTGGGAAGACAGGGCTGGACTGGGAACTAAAAGTGGCCCTGGAAAAAAAAAAAAGGTAAAAGTGGCCCTATGTTGCAGGTGGGTCTAAATTGACAGAAGACATTGACCACATAAGTAGGCAGGGTCAGCAATACCATAGTGAAGAGCAATATACCGCCACGGTAGAACCAAATAGCACAGTACAGCACAAAATACTGCCACCTGTGCCACAGTATGCAATTGTATCGCTGTCCTGAAGACATCAATACAGTTGAATTCAGGAGGGCATCTGTGGCTGCTGGTCAGGTTTAAAAGAGAGAATCAATTCGAACTGGCTGACGGCTGTGAGGAGGGCATGAATGGCCCTCCTAGGCATCAGGCCACTGGGAAATTCCCTTGTAAGGTCTTTGGCCAATCCGCCCCTGTGTGCACAGGTCAGGAGGTAGTAGATAAGCTGTGATATCACCAATTGTAGATGGTGGATTTTGTGTTATCTATACAGAGGTGTCACTTGCCATTGTGATTCTGCCTGCAATAATAATAATAAAAGCTACTGAAAATGTACTCGTACAGAACAGGAAATCATGAACTATTATTAGGACTAGTGGCCAGTAGGAGAATTGCAGGAATTTATGCATTTTTATTAATATAATAACATTGAAAAGTAAAAAAATAAAAATAAATTCTAAATATAATAAATATGTTAAAACATAAAAACAATAGGTCACTTTTTTATGCGCAGTTTACGCATCAGTTATTTGGTCAGATTTCCATCAGTTATTGTGAGGAAAAAATAGTGGTGAAGCCTACTCAGAGATAGGTATAATGGCAAGATGTGCACCTGTTTTTGACCTGCACCTGGTTTTGGCTCACAATAACTGATGGAAGTAACTGATCAAATAACTGAAGTGTAACTGAGCAAATAACTAAAGTGTAACCTAGACCTTAGTCTGTTTTCCTGGAGATATTCTTTCTCTATTTTGTGAACTAAATTTACTGTTATGAAAATGGTTAACTAACTATTTTGCTGATCTTCTTTTTATTCACAGTCTTATGTATGTTTCATGTATTTTTCACAAGCCCAGTAACACCATGACATTGAATGCCTAACGTTATTTAAAGTTGCATTTTACATTCATTTAACATAAAGATAATGTAGTCATTTAAATAAAATTAACTAAACATAGCTGAATAATATTGATACAATTTGATTACAATGTGTCAGTTGTTTAGATACTACTTATGCTTTAATACACACTGACATGACAAAATTATATATTACAAATCCGCATCTAGATTGTTCATGCAATTGCCATGCAGAGTTGACTACTTAAAGTGCACGCTGGATGATAATTTGCATAGCTTAATATAAAGGTTGATGACCTCTGTCAGAATAACAGTTTGGTCCAGGTCACTAAGGAGAATAAGAAAGAAAGAAAATAATTGAAAAGGCAGTTCACAACTAAATGAGATTTGTCTCTTTGTCACTTAAGGTTGTTGAGTTGTCTGTCATTGGAAGTGAGGTCATTCAATACTTTGAAGTAATGCAAATGAGTTAAGGGGCAAATAACCAAAGGGCAAAAGATAATATTCTTACTTTTAAAAAGTCCACTTATTGTAATATATACTGTATGTGTAAAAGGAACAAGAATATGTTATGCAAAATGACCCCAACAAGCAATCTCCTTTGACTATAGAAATTTAGAATGTAACCAAATGGCAAAACACAACATTTTTATTCTTAAAAACTGCAGATATTGTAATTAGAGATGAGTGAATCGAAGTTAATGAAGTGGAATTCGATCCGAATTTCAGGAAAAATTTGATTCGCACTGTATCCGAATTTCCTCACGCTTCGTAGTAAAGAATTGCATTTTTTCCAAAAATGGCTGCTTCACATGTTAGGACATGGAGCAAAAAACTCTGGGAATGAGGGATCACCCACAATGCCATGCATGCAGCCAATCAGCAGCCAGCCATCCCTGTGATGTCACATGAATGTGTGCCAGCCATGCCCGTGCTGCGGACCACAAATTGCGGTCAGCAATGCACGGGCACCGACCGTGGGCCAGCCGCATTCGGATCGCAACCCCATTCACTTGAATGGGTTACGCGATTCGTCCGTTCCGCAAAAAGATAGGACAAGTTCTATCTTTTTGCGGAATGGAAGCATGGAACAGAACCCCACAAAAGCACTCCGTAGTGCTTCCGTAGGGTTCCTTTCTGTGCTTCAGTCCCACATCTCCGGATTTGAGGACCTATTCAAGTGAATGGGTCCCCATCCATGATGCGAAATGCACACGACCGGTGTCCCGTGTATTGCGGACACGCCATATGCGGGCCGCAATAGGGCCACGGGTGGCACATGGTCGTGTGCAAGAGACCTAAGCCATTTTCCAGTGTGCTTAGTGCAGGGAGAGACATCAGCAGGCGCTATGGACAGTGCTAGGAAAGACTTCATTGTGCTGAAAAAACGATTTACAAGTTCAGGGAAAGATTATTCAAGGTGTAGGGAAAGGATAGTGAGGCATCATCTACACTATAAAAGGAAAACAGGGTACATTACGAGAATGTACAGCCTGGGTAATAGGAACAATTTTATTGCACCTTGCTGTACTAATTGGAGATCCAAATTGCAGTTATACTGCTGTTTTTAGGTTGTTTGCACTAGATGATACATCACTAATTCCAGCAAACCATGCTTGTGATTGGAGTGCAAGTTCTATGTGATGCAGCCATTTACGGGGTGTATTAATAGGAAAGATACGTACCTCCTATTAGCCATTCTGCATTGATTTTACATTGTTTTACTTATTTTTTTTTTTGGGGGGGGGTGCATTAATAGAAAAAAAAGAAAATAATATATATTGTGATTGTTATATTTCTTTTTTGAGGGTATAGTAATAGTAAAAATAATACTTCTTAATTGCCATTCTGCGGTGAATTGTGATTGTTTTTTTTTTTCGTTTTTTTTGGCGGGGGGAGAGTTTATTAATAAAAAAAAAAATACATGTCTTAATTTCAGTTTGGCAGTGAAGTTACATTGTAGTACAACCATTTACCTAGTGTATACATAGTGTAGCCATTCTGCAGGGAATTGTGATTGTTCTAGTTCTTTTTTTGGGGGTGTAGAAATGGGTAAAAGAATACGTCTTAATTGCCGTTCTGTTGTGACGTTGCATTGTACTACAGCCATTTTTGGGGTGTATTGAAGGGAAATAAACCTAATTCCTATTATCTGTTCTGCAGTGAATTGTCATTGTTATATTATTATTTTTTTTGGGGGTTTAATCCGGAAAAAAAAATACACATCTTAATTTCCGTTCGGCAGTGAAGTTACATTGTACTACCGCCATTTACGTGGTATATTAAAAGGAAATATACGTACGTCCCATTAGCCGTTCTGCGGTGATTGTTCTAGTTCTTTTATTGGGTTGTAGAAATAGGAAAAAGAATACGTCTTAATTGCTGTTCTGCTCTGAGGTTGCATTGTACTACAGCCATTTACAGGGTGTATTGAAGAGAAATAAACCAAATTTCTATTATCTGTTCTGCGGTGAATTTTTTTTTTTTTGGGGGGGGAGGGAGTTTGTTTATCCGAAAAATAAATATATGTCTTAATTGCCGTTCGGTGGTGAAGTTACATTGTACTACAGCCATTTACATGGTGTATTAAAAGTAAGAATACGTACGTTCTGCTGTGAATTGTGATTTTTATATTTCTTTTTTTAAATTTCTTTTTCTGACAGATCAGAGGAAGGGCAAAATAATCAGTATGTCAACACAAACTTACTACTGCTGACACTCGCACCACTCTGTAAGGGAGGCTCTACTTGTATAAGCGTTTAATAGAACAGGTTCTCTAGACATCTATGTGGAATCAGCTGACGATGGTGTAAAAGGAGTGCACTCTTTCACGCTATAGTAGGATCTTGAGTTCACACTTGAGTTATTTGGTCAGTTTTGGCCCCGTAATTGACCAAATGTGTGAAGTGTGAAATGATTCTAAGAGCGACCCGTCATCTGCATGTCATACTGACTCACAGTATTGTTTCACTACCACAGCAGTTACTGCAAGACACAGTGTTCAACACCACTTTACAGGCTCTCTGCAGCCAGTAAACAGCTGTTTTTTAAATCGATTCGCCACAAAAAAATTCAGATAAAATCAAAACTTTTCGGAAAATTTGGTGAACAGACCGAATCGAATTTTTGAGATATTCGCTCATCTCTAATTGTAATACATATTGTATGTCTAAAACAAATGAGAACATATCATACATGACAACCTCTATAAAGAACAGTAAAAAGCCCAAAATCTTAATGTAGTCATACACTTTCCTCTGTCTAACCAGTAAGATCACTTGGCACATGACTGGGATTAGGGTTATGTACTGTGTGGGTGTCCGCTGTATAAAACAGCCAATACCAGGCATTATGGAACCAGCTAACTGCTCAGATGACTCGGAATATACAGGATCAAATGACCAAGATCAGAGTTATCACTGATCCGGGTAACTGAGGGTGAGTGTCAGCAGTATAATGCAGCAAGCACCCATATAAAGCGGTCTAATCTTCTGAGCCTGCTCCATACATTCCTTCCTTCATTATGACATGTACATTAAATGTTGGGAAATAATAGATTTACCAATAGAACTCTACCAGAATTCTGGCATAAAGACTGTTCGGCACATTTATTACATGATTAATGTAAAAAAAAAAAATAATCATCATATAGTACATTACAATATCCTTCAAACAAAGCTACAACAAGCCCTGTATCTCACATATATCCAGAGATCTCTACATTCATTGCTCCAATTGCACTGCTAGATTGATTTTAAAAGTTGGCAGCACAGGGAGTGTATCCTTTCTCCTGCAGCCAATGGCAGTTGAAGGATGGAACTGAGAATTTAGAAAAAGAGTAAACAGCAGGTGGTGCTATACAGGTAGATTTCGGTGAATAACTCAGTGATTATACAACATTTTTAATTGTATGAAATTTCAAAAGTACACGGATCCAGGTGCTGGTATGAAAACTGTTGAATAGTTTTCATGGGACAACCCTTTTAAGTGTCAAAGACTTTTTTTTTTGTGTCAGCTGACGAAAGAAGTGAATAACTTAGTTACAGAGTAGATTTGGCTTAAGATGTGCCATATTTGAGACGCACAATTCTGGAACAACATACGCACCCCATAGGTACAAAGACAATAGTCAGTCTAAAGGTCAGATTTATTTTCCAACATCGGCCACAGCTAAGGCACATTTTTAGACTATCTAGACTAAGTTTGAGCAGTATTAGTATTTTATTAGTATATTTTAGTTTGCTCTCTAATTTTATAACATATGTCCATCTCTTCTGCTTTTTTGCTTTTCATAATTTTTTAATGCTACTTTTTTCACCTGATATTGGTCCTGTGTCTCCACACTATGCATGATTGCAGTAAGTGCTCATGCAAACTTTGTCATGGTCATCATTGGCAGATATTAGTGCTCTGTGATGAAAGCAGGTTCTGTGTTGGTACCAAGGATGGTTGCTTCAGCGTTCACAGGAGGACTGGAGAGCACCTACTGCCATCATACATAGTATGGAGGTACATGGAACCAACACCAGTTGTCATGTTATGGGGCATCATTAGCTATAGAGATGAGAAAAATTTTCAAAAGTTCAATTCAGCTGGTTCGACGATTTTCTGAAAAAATTCAGTTCAATCCGAATTTATTTGCGGCAAATTGCTTTAAAAAATGCTATTTCCTGGCTGCAGAGAGCCTTTATAGTGGTGTAGAGTACTTTTCCTTGCAGTCACACGTGTAGGGAGTCTGCTGTGGTAGTGAAATAATACTGTTAATAATACTGTTAGTATGACATGCAAATAACAGGCGTCACTCTTAGAATCACTGCACACTTCACTTATTTGGGCAGTCACTGAGCCAAAACTGACCAAATAACTCAAGTAGGAACTCAGCCTTACAGGTCGATGTTAGCGCCAAGAATAAGCGCACTCCTTTTACACCATAGTCAGCTGATTCCACATTGATGCCTTCAAAACCTGTTCTATTAAACACTTATACAAGTAGAGCCCCCCGACAAAGTGGAGAGGGTGTCAGCAGTAAGTTTGTGTCGAAGTCACTGATTATTTTGCCCTTCCTCTGATCTGTCAGAACAATACCCCCAAAAAAGGATCCTGTCTGTGGAGCATCCACCTTCACTCGGTCAGCATTTGGTCAGTAATCCATCAGTATTGCTAATGCCAAAAAAACAGGAGTGGATCCAAAACAGAGATGACACGTGAATGGAATATTTGCATGTCTTCTGTATTTCTACCCACTGCTACTTTTGGCTACTAAATAACAAGCCAATTCTGATGGGACCATACAGGCATAACAGCTGCTGTACAGACAGGATCCATTGTGCATCTCAGTTTTATTTCCTTCTGACAGATCAGAAGAAGGTTAAAAAAAATGATGATGTCAGCCAGGCCGAAAGGAAAAATAGTGGCCCAGTCATGAAGTGGGGAGGGTGGGAACAGCAACCTATAACATTTTGGTGAGGTGGAAGCAGCATGAGGAGGCCACAGAGTGGCACAATGACAGTGTGGAGGTGGCAGCAGCAGCATCAGGATGAGGCCACAGAGTGGAACAATGAGGAGGTGTCGTCAGCATCAAGAGGCCACAGAGTGGCAAGATGACATAGTGCAGAGGTGGCAGCAGCATCAGGAAACCCCAGAGTGGCAAGATAACACAGTGTTGAGATGGCAGCAGCATGAGGAGGCCACAGAGTGGCAAAGTGACATAGTGTGGAGGTGGCAGAAGCATGAGGAGACCACAGAGCGAAAAGGTGACATAGTGTGAAGGTGGGTAGCAATACCAGTACCAGCTGAAGATGGTGGGTGAAAGAAGGAGCACTTGGCATCAGATGTGTGGCATTAGGCGGGTGGCAGCATCAGAATAGTAGCTGAGGCAGGTAGCCAGAAGAAACCGGTCTATTTTGTTAGTGTTGGTGTGGCACCATGGTTGAATTAGTCTGATGCATCAGTCATTGGTCGGTGGAAATCCTGGCTGATCCACGCCTGTTTCATCTGACAAAGGTCAGTCTCTCCACAACTCTGCCAGTTGCGGCCACAAATCCAGTTTGGCTGCCCAGTAGTCCAGTAGATCTTCAATGTGGGGTGGCAGGCAGCTTAACAAGTATGCCATCACCTGCTGGTTCAGGTCCTGCTCCAGGTCTAGCTGCTGTTGAGTAGTTTCTTCACTATGCGGGTGAAGGAAGTTGCTCATCAGCGACTCTAGCCTCAGGCTGCTGCTGATGGAGCTGTTACTGATCCTGCCACCCCATCCATCCCCAGCAGCCATGGTAGTGGAACTTAAAGCACAGAAGGCTCCCCTGGTCAGACCTGCGAGAGGATGGACAATGGAGCAAATAGGCAGCTGCCAACTGACTACATAGGGTGTCTCTACAGTAGTTCAGTTTGTCCTCCCTCTCAGCAGGTGTAAAAGAGGCCCCCATTTTGGACCGGTAGTGAGGGTCCAACAAGGTGGAGAGTTAGAAGTCAATGGTGACAATTCGGCTGTAACTATGCAAGCTAGTGAGCATGCATCGGGCCATTTGTGCAAGTGACTCGGAGAGACTCCCTGCCTCCATCTCCACTGCATACTGCCATGGTGCGTCTGGGTCCTCTACTTCCTCTTCCTCATCGCCCTATAGCTCCTCTGGCTCCTCTCACCTGTGTTGAAAAACCACCCTTTTCCCTACACACTGCCTGTGCTCTAATGTCCTCCTCCCCCTCCTCTTCTTCTTCCAGTTCAGATACCACAAGGCTCATGTGGCCATGAGATCTAGGTGCGTCGACTCCAGTCCCCCAACAAGGTTACCACCATCCATTCCAGGACATGAAGCAGTGGAACGACCTTGTTCATCCCATAGTCCTGGCGACTGGCAAATAACTTGGCCTCCTCAGGGCCTGAGCAAACGGCAGGTGTCACGCATGAGCTGCCACTGGCTGACATCAAAGTTACATGGGGGAGTACTCCTATCCGCTTGCATCATCAAGAAATCGTTGATGGCCTATCTGTGTTTGTATAGTCGGTCCAAGGGTGGAATTCCAACAGGTGGAAAAATTGCATATCAGCCTATGTTGGTGGATGCCATTCTGTCGCTGCAGCTCAAGGAGGGTGTGCTTTGCGGTGTACAAGTGGCTAAAGTGCATACAGTCACTTGTACAGCGGCAATTTTTAGGATGTCTTGCAGATTGGTGGAAAACTTCAGGAAACGCTTGACAACCAGATTGAACATGCGTGCCATGAAGGCGCATGGCTCAGCTCTCCTTGACGCAGTACCAACACCATGTTCTTACCGTTGTCAGTTACTATGGTTCCGATTTTAAGTTGTCGTGGAGAAAGCCAGGATTCCATTTCTCGAAGAAGGACACGGAGCAGTTCCTCCCCTGTGTGACTCCGTTTGCCCAGGCAAACGAGGTGTAGAACAGCCTGACACCGCCGTGCCCTGCACTTGTGGTATTCCGGAGGAGCACTGTGAATTGTCCCTGCAGTGGAGGCTGAGGACACGGTGGAGGATGAAGAGGCAGATGCGGACATGGTCGCAGGACCAACAGTGTGAGAATGTGGACGCGAAAGCGGCGTCACCTGGCCAAGTTGCTGAGGTGGCTGGGCAGGAACCACATTTACACAGTGGGCCATAACGGAAATATATTGTCCTTGACCGTAATTGCAGCCACTGAATGGCTAATCAATGTAATTCGGTCCATACAGAAGAAAGTCTCCAATCACCCATCAATTTTCCCAAAAAAGGCTGTTTCACAAAAAAGTTTCACCACTAAATGGCTAATCAACGTAATTTGGTCCATACAGCAAAAGAAAGTCTTCTTTCAATTATCAATTTTCCCAAAAAACAACCTGGCTCAAGCTATCTCATCACTAAGTCATAGTTCTGGTTTCGCTCACCCTCATCCTAGTGCCGGAAGCTATGTGTTTTGTAGCAACACGCTGTAACGGCGTGCAGTATGTTTAATTGTCTGTCTGTCTGGGCTGGTAATAAAGGCTCCTGACGAAGAGGCAAAGTAATAGCCTCAGAAATGCATCAAGCAAATCTAAAGAGCACAGAACACCAGCAGTGTAATGAGTATTAAAAGACAGCACACACAGCCATAGCGATACAGTTGGGTGGTTGGTGTGTGTAGTAGTGGAGGGATAGAGAGCGGGTGAGTGAGACCAGACCTATGACTTAGAGATGAGATAGCTTGAGTCAGGGTAAAAGGTCCAGGTGCGCCCACACAGTGAAGGGATGCTCCCCTCCTCTAGCACACCAACTTCATCCCGTCTGGGAACAGCAGAGCCTGGAATCGGCAAGCTGTTCCTCTGACAAAACCATTCTTGCAAAAACTAGTGGGAATGGTTAATTCTGTTTTAAATGAGATTTTTTTCCTTTGTGTTTTCTTATTTCAGTGCATACCTAATAAAGGTTAGATTTAGCGACATCTCCTTGCTGAGTTAACCACTAATACACGCCACAAAAGGTTTAGAACATATAACTGCACCGCACAAGGGCAAATAAGATGTAGAATTATTTCCTTGTAATAAACCCTGTTAATGGCTATACTGTATCAAACAGCACTTGCACCCCAATAACAAGAACGGTTTACTGGAATTACAGAGCTGTATAATGGTAATTTGGATCCCCAGTCAGTGCAGCAAGTTGTAATAAGATTGTTCCTATTACCCAGGCTGTAACCTCCCCTACTGAACCCTGTTTAATATAAATGCTGTGGAATGATTTCTCTCTATCCTTTCTCTACACCTTGAATAATCTTTCCCTGCACTTGTAAATCATTTTTTAAGCACAATGAAGTTTTTCTAGCAATGTCCCTAGCGCCTGCTGAAGTCTCTCCCTGCACTAAGTACACTGGAAAATGGCAGAATCCAAGATGGCAGAGGCTATTTATAGGGCAATGACATCACAGGGCTGGCTGGCTGCTGATTGGCTGTATGCATAGCATTATGGGTGATCCTGCCTTCCCAGAGTTCTCCGCCCCATGTCCTCACACGTGCAGCAGCCATTTTGGGAAGAAACTTTTGGGCACTAAAAAGGCTGTAAAATAGCCCAGGAAAGGGCTAAGGGCTGCAAAATGTAGGTAAATCCCCTGAAAACAAATGTGGATAGGGAAATGACATAAAATAAAATAAATAAAAATTTACCAATATCAATTGGCAACTTGGAGGAGGAGGAGGTGGAATAGGAGGTTGGGAAGCCATCAGGTGGGAATGCTATGGGAGTTGATGTTCTCATCACAGCCAAAAAGGATTCATGTCTGCCTGCAGTGCCATAGGCCTCATTCACAGACTCTGGGCCATGGCACCCGCAAAGAGGAGAGCGGTCCCGCAACAGCAACACAGGCCTCAGGTCAATCTGCAATGGAACAGGTCATTATCATTTATGTGGGCCCCTGACACCCAGACAGAGGAGAGGCAATTTGACAGTAAAAAGAGTTTAATGTCTCTCACCCAGACAGCAAGCAATTAAACGAAATATAGGCCACTGACACCCAGACAATTGGGCGGTCATTAGACAGTAAAAAGAGTTTGATATCTCTCACCAAGACTACAAATGATTAAACGACATATAGGCCCCTGACACCCAGACAATGGGGAGGTCATTAGACAGTAAAAAGTGTTAAATGTCTGCCACCAAAACAGCAAGCAAGTACGTGAAATTTAGGCCCCTGACACCCAGACAATGGGGCGGTCATGACAGTAAAAAGAGTTTAATATCTCTCACCAAGACAACAAATGATTAAACGACATATAGGGCCCTGACACCCAGACAATGGGGAGGTCATTAGACAGTAAAAAGTGTTAAATGTCTGCCACCAAGACAAGAAGCAAGTATGTGAAAGTTAGGCCCCTGACACCCAGACAGAGGAGAGAGGTCCCATAGCAGAAAAAGAGGCATCATGTCACCCACCACTGGAGAAGGCCACTTTTAGCTATTTAGGCCCCATCACCCAGACAGAGGAGAGAGGTCCCAAAGCAGAGAATCAGGCTTTATTTCACCCACCAATGGAGAAGGCCACTTTCAGATATTTAGGCCCCTGGCACCCAGACGGAGGAGAGGTTCATTCAACTTTGGGTTGCCCCGCAAAATAATGGTAAAGTTAAAAAAAGATGATTCAATAAAGAAGTGCACTGGAGTAGAAGAATATATGGTTAAGGGGAGGTAGTTATAAATGTCTATTCTGCACAAGGGATGGACAGGTCCTGTGGGATCCATGCCTGGTTCATTTTTATGTACGTCAGCTTGTCCACGTTGGCTGTGGACAGGCGGCTGCATTTGTCAGTAATGATGCCACCTGCCGTGCTGAATACACGTTCAGACACCTCCAAGGCATAAAAGGCTAGCTCTGGCCACGTGGACAGGACAAGTTGGAGACTTAGAGATGCAAAACAGTGTGTCCAAATGTAGAGGATTATGCTGTATTTTAAGACTTACTGTAATATACCCGTTAACTGAAAGAAATACACTTGGAGATGCACGCTGAGTGTAATATACCCTTTTACGGACAGATTTACACTTGGCCTGCAACAGATTTTGGGTATTGCTATTTTGGCAACTGCATTTCACCCCAGAAAATAATATATCCTTTGACGGACACTATTAAACTTGGCCAGCCACAGCTGAAACCACTGATTTACGGTTTTGCTATTTTGGAAATTGAATTTCACCCCAGAACAAAATCTATCCTTGCCGGACACCATTAAACTTGGCCAGCCACAGCTGAAACCACTGATTTATGGTATTGCTATTTTGGCAATTGAATTTCACCCCAGACAAAAACCATTTGCCGGACACTGTTAACCGCTACAGGACCGCCTAACGCAGGGATGCGTCCTGCGGGCGGCCCTGTAGCTCTGATACGACGCATCGGCGCGTCATCTCGCGAGACGCGAGATGACGTGAGGACGCGCCCGCACATGCGCAATGCGCGCCATCGGCGAGCTCGCATGTAGTTGTACTACAGCCTGCCAGCGCCGATCGTGCGCTGGCAGGCTGTATATGGCAGAAAAAATCGCAGATCAGACGTTGTTCTGTGAACAGCGTCTGATCTGCTTGCTGCCCGCTTCTCTGGTGGTCCCTTTGCTTGCGGATCCGCAAAACACGGACACCAGCAATGTGCTTTCCGCATTTTGCGGATCCGCACATTGCCAGAACTATATAGAAAATGCCTTTTCTTGTCCGCAATTGCGGACAAGAATAGGACATGTTCTATACTTTTGCGGATCTCCAATTACGGATCCGCAATTACGGATCCGAGCGGGACAAAGTCTGTCCCCATAGAATTGAATGTATCCACAATTCTGTTCCGCAAAATTTTGCGGAACAGAATTGTGGACGCTTGAATGAGGCCTTAGGGTCCCATAGCGATCGCAGCTTTATAGCTTTTCCCTCTTTTTTGCACATTTTTAGAGATTTTTCATCCACATTGATCAATGTGAATGGAAAAATCTGTGCCGTTCATTTTTTTCTTTCAGCGCAGAGGCTGAACGGAAAAAAATTCTCATTACCCGTATGGTCAATATAAGGAGAATCACAAAAACTCCTAATTCTGGCCATACGTGTAATGATTGCGGAGACCCCTAAAATGCCAGGGCAGTACAAAAACCTCACAAGTGACCCCATTTTAGAAAGAAGACACCCCAAGGTATTCTGTGAGGGGTATGGTGAGTTCATGCAAAATTTTATTTTTTGTCACAAGTTAGTGGAATGTGAGACTGTAAAAAAAAAAAAAAAAAAAAAACCATTTCCGCTAACTTGTGCCAAATTTTTTTTTTCTGTAAACTCGCCATGCCCCTCACGGAATACCTAGGGGTGTCTTCTTTCCACAATGGGGTCACATGTGGGGTATTTATACTGCCCTGGCATTTTAGGGGTCCTAAAGCGTGAAAATCCAAATGCGTAAAAATGCCCTGTGAAATCCTAAAGGTACTCATTGGTTTTAGGGCCCCTTTGCGCATCTTGGCTGCAAATAAGTGTCACTCATGTGGTATCGCCGTACTCAGGAGAAGTAGGGCAATGTGTTTTGGGGTGTATTTTTACATATACCCATACTTTGTGTGAGAAATATCGCTGTAAACGACAACTTTTTAAATTTTTTATTCAAAGTTGTCAATTTACAGAGATATTTCTCTCACCCAGCATGGGTATATGTAAAAATACACCTAAACACATCGCCCTACTTCTCCTGAGTACGGCGATACACATGAGTGACACTTTTGCAGCCAAGATGCGCAAAGGGCCCTAAACCAATGAGTACTTTAGGAGGGCATTTTTACGCATTTTTCTTCTCACGCTTTAGGGCCCTAAAATGCCAGGGCAGTATAAATACCCCACATGTGACCCCATTTTGGAAAGAAGACACCCCAAGGTATTCGCTGAGGGGCATAATGAGTCCATGAAAAATTAAACTTTTTGTCAAAAGTTAGCGGAAACGGAGACTTTGTGAGAAAAACAATAAAAATCAATTTCCACTAACTTGTGCCAAAAAAATCTTCTATGAACTCGCCATGCCCCTCACGGATTACCTTGGGGTGTCTTCTTTCCAAAATGGGGTCACATGTGGGGTATTTATACTGCCCTGGCATTTTAGGGGCCCTAAAGCGTGAGAAGAAAATGCGTAAAATGCCCTCCTAAAGGTACTCATTGGAATTAGGGCCCTTTGCGCATCTTGGCTGCAAAAGTGTCACTCATGTGGTATCGCCGTACTCAGGAGAAGTAGGGCAATGTGTTTTAGGGTGTATTTTTACATATACCCATACTGGGTGAGAGAAATATCTCTGTAAATTGACAACTTTGAATAAAAAATTTAAAAAGTTGTCGTTTACAGCGATATTTCTCACGCAGCTATGGGTATATGTAAAAATACACCTCAAAACACATTGCCCTACTTCTCCTGAGTACGGCGATACCACATGAGTGACACTTTTTGCAGCCAAGATGCTAAAGGGGCCCTAAAACCAATGAGTACCTTTAGGATTTCACAGGCCATTTTTATGCATTTGGATTCTCACACTTTAGGGGCCCCTAAAATGCCAGGTGAGTATAAATACCCCACAGTGACCCCATTTTGGAAAGAAGACACCCCAAGGTATTCCGTGAGGGGCATGGTGAGTCCACAGAATTTTTATTTTTGGCACAAGTCAGCGGAAATTGTTTTTTTGTTTTTTTATTTTGTTTTTTACAAAGTCTCATATTCCACTAACTTGTGACAAAAAATAAAATTTTACATGAACTCACCATACCCCTCACAGAATACCTTGGGGTGTCTTCTTTCCAAAATGGGGTCACATGTGGGGTATTTATACTGCCCTGGCATTTTAGGGGCCCCTAAAGCGTGAGAAGAAGTCTGGAATCCAAATGCGTAAAAATGCCCTGTGAAATCCTAAAGGTACTCATTGGTTTAGGGCCCCTTTGCTACAAGCTGCAAAAGTGGCACACATGTGGTATCGCCGTACTCAGGAGAAGTAGGGCAATGTGTTTTGGGGTGTATTTTTATATATACCCATACTTTGTGTGAAAAATATCTCTGTAAACGACAACTTTTAAAAAATTTTATACAAAGTTGACAATTTACAGAGATATTTCTCTCACCCAACATGGGTGTATGTAAAAATACACCCCAAAACACATTGCCCTACTTCTCCTGAGTACGGCGATACCACACGAGTGACACTTTTTTGCAGCCTGGGTGCACAAAGGGGCCCCAATTCCAACGAGTACCTTTAGGTTTTACATGGCGGCTCACAATTTAGCCCCGCCCAAAATGCCAGAACAGTAAACACACCCCACAAATGACCCCTTTTCGGAAAGTAGACACCCCAAGGTATTCACTGAGGGGCATAGTGAGTCCGTCTGAGATTTTTTTTTTTTTTGCCAGAAGTTATCAGAAATTGAAACTTTTTTTTTTTTTTTTTTTCTCAGAATGTGTCATTTTCCGCTAACTTGTGAAAAAAAATGAAATGATACATGAACTCACCAAGCCCCTCCGCGAATACTTTGGGGTGTCTTCTTTCTAAAATGGTGTCATTTGGGGGTATTTATACTTTCCTGACATTCTAGCACCTGAAGAAACATGACAGGTGCTCAGAAAGTCAGAGCTGCTTCAAAATGCTGAAATTCACTTTTTGCACCATAGTTTGTAAACGCTATAACTTTTTACCCAAACCAATAAATATACACTTATTGGATTTTTTTTTATCAAAGACATGTAGAACAATAAATTTAGAGAAAAATTTATATAGAAATGTAGTTTTTTTTGAAAAATTTTACAACAGAAAGTGAAAAATGTCATTTTTTTGCAAAAATTTCGGTCATTTTTGATTAATAGCAAAAAAAGTAAAAATGTCAGCAGCAATGAAATACCACCAAATGAAAGCTCTATTAGTGAGAAGAAAAGGAGGTAAAATTCATTTGGGTGGTAAGTTGCATGACGGAGCAATAAACGGTGAAAGTAGTGTAGTGCAGAATTGTAAAAAGTGGCCTGGTCATTAAGGGTGTTTAAGCTAGGGGGGCTGATGTGGTTAAACTTGGCCAGCCACAGCTGAAACCACTGATTTACTGTATCGCTTTTTTGGCAATTGAATTTCACCCCGGAAAAAAATCTTTTGCCGGACACTATTAAACCTGGCCAGCCACTGCTGGGACACCAGATTTAGGGGAATGCTATTTTTGCAATTGAATTTCACCCCAGAAGATTATCTATCCTTTGACAGACACTATTAAATTTGGCCAGCCACTGCTGGGACACCAGATTTAGGGGATTGCTATTTTGGCAATAGAATTTCACCCCAGAAAAAAATGTATCCTTTCTCGGACACTATTAAACTTGGCCAGCCACTGCTGGGACACCAGATTTAGGCGATTGCTATTTTGGCAATTGCATTTTAACCCAGAAAATTTTTTATCCTTTGCTGGACACTATAAAACTTGATCAGCCACAGCTGAAACCACTGATTTACGGTATCGCTATTTTGGCAATTGAATTTCACCCCAGAACAAAATCTATCCTTTGCCGGACACTATTAAACTTGTCGGGTCACAGCTGGAACACCAGATTTACGGTATTGTGTTTTTTGCAACTGAATTTCACCCCAGAAAATAATGTATCCTTTGATGCACACTATGAAACTTGTCCAGTCACAGCTGAAACACCAGATTTACAGTATTGGTATTTTTGCAACTGAATTTCACCCCAGAAAATAATATATCCTTTGACGGACACTATGAAACTTGTCCAGTCACAGCTGGAACACCAGATTTACAGTATTCCTATTTTTTCAACTGAATTTTACCCCAGAAAATAATATATCCTTTGACGGACACTATGAAACTTGTCCAGTCACAGCTGGAACACCAGATTTACGTTATTGCTATTTTGGAAATTGAATTTCACCACAGAAAAAAATATATATTCTTTGCCAGACACTTGGCTAGCCACAGCTAGAACGCCAGATTTAGAGGATTGCTATTTTTTTAAGTGAATTTCACCTCAATAAAATATAGAAAATTCTATCCTGAGTTTCTAGGGGTGACAATATGCACAGCCAAGCCCCTGATGTAGGATATAGCAAAAAAAAAAACAACTACTATTGATGGATTAATGGACTTCGTGGCAGCTTGTGCTGGCGCACCACAAGACACAATTGGCCGCCGATCATCCCAGAAAAAGTGACAGAAAACGCTCTGGGCAGCCTGAAAACAGTGAGCAATTAACTAGCAGAAGTTGAATGATTCAGAGCTGTAGATCAATCACTTCATTAAGTGTTTTTGCTAAGTTAATCCCTGCCTAATCTCGCCCTAACAGCAGCTGCATCCTATCCCTACACTAATCAGAGCAGAGTGACGTGCGGCACATCGTGACTCCAGCTTAAATAGAGGCTGGGTCACATGCTGCACTTGGCCAATCACAGCCATGACTTTAGTAGGCATGGCTGTGATGGCTTCTTAGGGCAAGAAGTAAAATGCTAGCTGATTGGCAGCTGTGCGGCCCTTCAGAAAGCGGGAAGAAATCGCCAAACAATGAACCCGAACCCAAACTTTTACGTAAATGTTCTGGTTCGGGTCCGTGTCACGAACACCCCAAAATAACTAAACAGTTCGGGTTCGCTGATCCCTAGTTACTACGAATCGCAAGAAAATTCGGATTCGGTGCGAATCGAATAAAACCTTAAATTCTATTCTAATTACACTTCGTCAACTTTGATTTGCTCATCTCTAATTAGCTACCTTGGCTGATCCCTGCTTCGTGGTAACGAATCACATTTTTTCCTAAAATGGCTGCTGCACGTGTTATGACATGGAGCAAGGAACTCTGGGAACTAGAGATCTCCCACAATGCCATGCATGCAGCCAAGCAGCAGCCAGACAGCCATGTGAAGTCACAGCCCTATAAATAGCCTCAGCCATCTTGGATTCTGCCATTTTCCAGTGTACTTAGTGCAGTGAGAGACGCCAGCAGGCGCTAGGGACAGTGCTAGAAAAACTTCATTGTGCTAAAAAAACGATTTACAAGTGCAGGGAAAGATTATTTAAGGTGTAGGAAAAGGATAGGGAGGAATCATTCCACGGCATTTATGTTGAACAGGGTTCAGTAGGGGAGGTTACAGCCAGGGTAATAGGAACAATCCTATTACACCTTGCTGCACTTACTGGAGATCCAAATTGCCATTATACAGCTCTGTAATTCCAGCAAACCATTCTTGTTATTGGGGTGCAAATGCTGTTGGATACAGTACAGCCATTAACAGGGTTTCTTACAAGGAAATATTACTATGTTTTATTTGCCCTTGTGCTGTGCAGTTACAGTTTATGTTCTAAAGCATTTTTTGGCTTGTATTAGTGGGGAAAAAGGGCTTATTAGCCGTTGTGTGGTGCTAAAATTACAGCCCTTTTTGGCATGTATTAGTGGCAAAAAAAAATATATTACTTGCCTTCAGCGGTGCCGTTACATGTTCTAAAGCCCTTTTTGGCATGTATTAGTGGCACAAAAATGGATATTATTTGCCATTCAGTGGAGCAGTTATATGTTCTAAAGCCCTTTTTGGAACAGTGCCCCTCCAGCATACCACATGTGAAGGGCACGGCAGTATCACTCTGTTCTGCACCTCATTTGCCTGGGCAAATGGAGCCACACAGGAACTGCTCCGTGTCTTTCATCAAGAAATCGAATCCTGGCTTTCTCTGCGACAACTCAAAGTCAGAACCATGGTGACCGACAATAGGAAGAATATGGTGTCATCTGCAAGACATCCTAAAAATGGCCTGTAAACTGTGCATGCAGGTCAGCCACTCATACACCACAAAGCACACCCTCCTTGATCTGCAGCGGCACAACGGCATCCCTCAATATAGGCTGATATGCGACGTTTCCACCCGTTGGAATTCCACACTCCATATGTTGGACCGACTATATGAACAGAGAGAGGCTATAAACGATTTATTGATGATGTAAGCGGATATGAGTACTCCCGTTTGTAACTTCGATATCAGCCAATGGCAGCTCATGCGTGACACCTGCCGTTTGCTCAGGCCCTTTGAGGAGGCCACGTTATTTGTCAGTTGCCAGGACTACTGGATGAACAACGTCATTCCACAGCTTCATATCCTAAAACAGATGCTGGTAAATATGGCTGGTCAGAGGACTGGAGACATGGCACCTACATCTCATGGCCACATGAGCCCTGTGGGGCTGAACTGGAGGAGGAGGAGGACATTGGAGCACAAGCAATGTGTAGCGAAATGGGTGGTTTTTCTACACAGGTGACATGAGAGGAGGAGCAGGAGCAGCCAGAGGAGCTACAGGGCAATGAGGAAGAGGAGGCAGAGAACGGAGACACACCGTGGCAGTATGCAGTGGAGATGGAGGCAGGGAGTCCCTCTGATTCACTTGAACAAATTGGCCGATGCATGCTCACTTGCTTGCATATTGACATCCCAATTGTCACCATTCAGCAGAGGGATGACTTCTGGCTCTCCACCTTGTTGGACCCTCACTACCGGTCCAAAATGGGGGCCTTTTTTACACCCGCTGAGAGGGAGGACAAACTGAACTACTATAGAGACATCCTATGTATTCAGTTAGCCACTACCTATCTGTGCCATTGTCCATCCTCTCGCAGGTCTGACCGGGAGGGGGGCCCTCTGCACTCACATTCCACTGCCATGGCTGCTGGGGAGGGGTGGGGTGGCAGGAGCATTATCAGCTCTATCAGCAGCATCCTGAGTCTAGAGTTGCTGATGAGCAGCTTTCTTCACCCGCCTAGTGAAGAAACTACTCAACAGCAGCTAGACCTGGAGCAGGACCTGAACCAGCAGTTAGTGGCATATTTGGACAGCAGCCTGCCACACTATATTGAAGATCTGCTGGAGTACTGGGCAGCCAAACTGGATTTATTGTCGCAACTGGCAGAGTTTTCCCTGGAAAAGCTGTCCTGCCTGACCAGTAGTGTGGCATCAGTGCGGTGGGGGCCATAGTTACCCCAAGAAGAACTCGCTTGTCCACCCAAAATGTGGAAACACTGACCTCTGTCAAGATGAATCAGGAGTGGATCAGCTAGGATTTCCACCACCAATGCCTGATACATCAGACTAGATCATCCATGGTGCCACACCAACACTTTGACAAGAGACCGGTTTCTTCTGGCGACCTGCCTCAGCTATTATTCTAATGCTGCTACCCAACTGATGCCACACATCTGATGCCAAGTGTTCCTTCTTTCAGCCACCATCTTCAGCAGGTACTGTCATTGCCACACACCTCCACACTCTGACAATGGGTCACTCTGTGGTCTCCTGATACTGCTGCCAGCTCCACACTATGTCCCCTTTCCACTCTGTTGTCTCCTCATGCTTCTGCCATCTCCACACTATGTCACCTTGCCACTCTTTGGGCTCCTGATGCTGGAGCTACCTTAACACTATGAAGCCTTGCCACTCTTTGGCCTCCTGATGCTGCTGCTGCCACCTCCACACTGTCATTCTGCCACCCTGTGGCCTCGTCCTGATACTGCTGCAGCAACCTCCACACTCTGTCATTGTGCCATTCTGTGGCCTCTTCATGATTCTACTGGCACCTATATACTCTGTCATTGTGCTAACCTGTGGCCTCCTCCTGATGCTGCTGCTGCTACCTCCACATTCATTCATTGTTCCAATCTGTGGTCTCCTCATGCTTCTGCTGCCACCTCCACACGGTCATAGTGTCACCCTGTGGCCTCCTCCTGATGCTGCTGCCGCCACCTCCACACTCTGTCATTGTGCCACTCTGTGGCCTCCTGATGTTGATGCCACCCTGTGCCCTCCTCCTAATGCTGCTGCCCCTCCACACTCTGTCATTGTGCCACTCTGTGGCCTTCTGATGTTGCTGCTGCCACCGACATACTGTCATTGTATCACTCTGTGTCCTCCTCCTGATACTGTTTCTGCCGCCACCTCCACACTCTGTCATTTTGCCACTCTGTGGCCTCCTGATGCTGCTGCTGAAACCGCCACTTTGTCATGGGGCCACTCTGTGGTCTGCTCATGCAGCTTCCACCTCACCACTATGTCATAGGGACACTCTATGGACTTCTCATGCTGTTCTCACCTTCTCCACTTCATGATTGGGCCACTATTTTGCCTTTCGGCCTGGCTGACATCATCATTTATTTGCCCCTTCTTCTGATCTGTCAGAAGGAAGGAAAAATGAGACTCAAAACAAATCCTGTCTATGTAACAGCTGTAAGGCCTGCATGACATGGTCCCTATTTTGCATCAGAATTGGCCTATGATTTGGTAGCCTAAAGCAGGAGTGGGTTCAAAACACAGAAGACATGTAAATAATATATTGACGTGTCATCTCTGTTTTGGATCCACTCCTGTTTTTTTTGGCTTTAGCAATACTGATGGATTAATTGACCCACTGCTGACCAAGTGAAAGAGAATTCTCCACAGACAGGAACCATTTTTTGGGGGTTATTGTTCTGACGGATCAAAAGAAGGGCAAAGTAATCAGTGAAGACTGACGACGTTGTATAAAGGAGTGCCCTTCTTCTTGACGCTAACATTGACCTGTAAGGCTGAGTTCAAACTTGAGTTATTTGGTCAGTTTTGGCCCCGTAACTACCCAAATAAGTGAAGTGTGCAGTGATTCTAAGAGAGACGCCTGTCATCTACATGTCATACTGACTTACAGTATTATTTCACTTCCATAGCAGACTCCCTATGCGTGTTACTGCAAGGCACAGTCTTCTACACCACTATAAAGGTTCTCTGCAGCCAGGAAATAGATATTCTTAACGTGATTTGCCACGAATAAATTTGTATCGAACAGAATTTTGTACAACAATTCGGCTATCCGGCCGAAACGAAATTTTGAGAAATTCGCACATTTTTAGTCATTAATATGTAAATCCTAAAAAATCCCTTTAACATCTTACAAGGTGATACCAATGCCTAACATCTAAAGCACCCCACAGAGTCCCTATGGCTAAAATCTATAAACAAAACTAGAAAACATTCTGTGTGCTGGGATATACAGTAGCACCTCTTTACTGGACCAAGTTATGGAGATATTTTTACCTAGAAACAATGTATCTAAAGACAATATCTATAATATGGAAACTGATAGAGCATGGCACAATTTTTCCTGTATTTGTCTGTAATCAATATGAAAAATCAGTATATACCTCAGTATGAAATTAGCATACAGAAATACAGTGGTTATAAAAAGTCTACACACCCCTGTTAAAATGTCAGGTTTCTCTGCTGTAAAAAAATGAGACAAATATAAATAATTTCAGAACTTTTTCCACCTTTACTGTGACCTATAAACTGTACAACTCAATTGAAAAATAGTGATGAGCGGCAGGTGCCATATTCGATTTCGACGAAATTCACGAATATTCGAAAGAATATTTGTTTCATATTCGTCGAAATTGAATATTCGTCATTATTCTAGTTATCGCGATTAATATGCGATTTAAATAATCGCGTATTAGGATTTTAACTTAGGCTACTTTCCTATTGGTTTCATATCTAGAATTATAGCGAAGATGACGAATATGACGAATGTATTCGTCATATTCCTCAAAACGAAGATAACGAAGTATTCTCCATCTTCGTTTTAGCAACCTATTCGTCAACTTCGCTAATTCTAGCAATCAAATAGGAAGGTTGACTATAGAGACAGCTGTGTTTAATTCGCTATGCGATTATATTACTTTGCTTTTTTTAATAGAATAATTATATTACTTGATAATCATTATAATTATTCAATTTATTAAAAAATTTTTTATATAATCACATAGCGAATTAAACACAGCTGTCTCTATAGTCAACCCTCCTATTTGATTGCTAGAATTAGCGAAGTTGACGAATAGGTAGCTAAAACGAATATGGAAAATACTTTGTTATCTTCGTCTTGAGGAATATGACGAATACATTCGTCATATTCGCTAATTCTACCAAGCCAAGAATGTAATGCGATTAATATAACTTGAATTAATCGCATTGCGATTTCTACTTAGACCTGGTTTACTATGGTTGGCTTGGTAGAATTAGCGAATATAACGAATGTATTCGTCATATTCCTCAAAACGAAGATAACGAAGTATTCTCCATCTTTGTTTTAGCAACCATAGTAAACGATGTCTGTTGAAATCGCAATGCGATTAATTCAAGTTATATTAATCGCATTGCGATTACAACTTAGCACTGCTATCTTACATATTAGGCTAGAATTAACGAATATGGAATATAGCAGCAGTGCTAAGTAGAAATCGCAATGCGATTACTTCAAATTATATTAATCGCATTGCGATTTCAACTTCGAGCTGGGTTTATAATGGGTCAGCTTGCTAGAATTAACGAAGTTAACGAATATGGAATATATTATAGCAGTGCTAATTGAAATCGCAATGCGATTAATGTAATTTGGAGTAATCGCATTGCGATTTCTACTTAGCACTGCTGCTATATTCCATATTCGTTAATTCTAGCCTAATATGCAAGATAGCAGTGCACTGCTAAGTTGTAATCGCAATGCGATTAATATAACTTGAATGAATCGCAGTGCGATTTCAACGTAATTCTCAAATCCGACAGTACATTTTAGTATATGGAGACGTTCCCATGGTGATGGGGACGCTCCATGAGCACGGAAGTCAGCAGAAGCAGCAACGGGCACTGACTGGAGCATCCAGGAAGCCAGGAATCCTCAGGACAGGTAAGAGCTACTTTTGAACAGAAAAAGAGGTGATCGGCACTCGCACTGGATCCAGATGAGACAAGAGGGGTCAAGGGTAAAGATATATAAACCCACAGTAATATGTTTATTAAATAACCAAATACTCATAAAAACAATAAAAATATCACCATGGCCCTATCTGCCTTGAGATCTTGCAGATAAAAAGGAAACTAAATATTAGGAATGTCACAAATAAAATAACACTGTGGTATAAAATAAGGTTGGGGTGCACTGTGAAATAAAATCACATAACGATGGAATGATGGGTCATCGTTTGGGGCATTAATTGAGGATTGTCCATAGGTTACTCAGTTCCCCTTGTAATCCGTTGTTAGATCTACTGGGGGACACGAGTTGCCTGAACCAGTTCTATAAATAATGAAATAAGATTCCCATCCAGTCTGTAATCCGCCGTCACTTATGTTGGAGTTTCCTCAAAAGTGCTAAATATGCAGTCCAGAAGAGACAACTAATGACTCTTGCACGTAGTGGAGTGATCGTGGCAATAAAATCTCACTGTGTCTGCCTATACACACTTTGGGCAGTTCCTGATAGCGGTAATGAGGAGTATTGTATTCACTGCCCGTACATATATTGATATAAGTGGTCTCTTTCATGCACAATCAGCCCGATAAGGTTTACCTTGTGGTAGCAGGGGATCAACCTTTTTTTTTTTTTTTTGTTTGGGTGTAACAATTGTGATCTGAGCACCATCCATTGGGGCAATTAGAGAGCCGTCCACACTATATCCAAGAACTACTTTTGGGAAGTGGGAAATAAAAAAATATAACAAAAAAAAAAAAAAAAAACAACGAATATTCGAAATAGCGAATTTATAGTGCTATATTCGAAATATTCGCGAATTAGCGAAGTGCCGATATTCGCGATAAAAATTCGCCATTCGAATATTCGCGCTCAACACTATTGAAAAACAAACTGAAATATTTTAGGAAGAGGGAAGAAAAAATATTAAAATAAAATAATATGGTTGCATAAGTGTCGTCCCCCCCCCCCCCTAAACTAATACTTTGTTGAAGTACCTTTTGATTTTCTTACAGCACTCAGTCTTTTTGGGTATGAATTTATCAGCATGGCACATTTTGACTTGGCAAGATTTGCCAACTCTTCTTTGCAAAAACACTCTAAATCTGTCAGATTGGGAGGGCATCTCCTGTGCACAGCCCTCCAGGTCACCCTACAGATTTATAATCGAATTCAGGTCTGGGCATTGACTGGGCCATTCAAAAACTTTAATATTTCTTCTGGTGAAGCCATTCCTTTGCTGATTTGGATGTATGCTTTGGGTCGTTGTCATGCTGAAAGATGAAGCTCCTCTTCATGTTCAGCTTTCTAGCAGAAGCCTGAAGGTTTTGTGCCAATAGTGACTGGTATTTGGAACTGTTCATATTTTCCTCTATCTTAACTGAGGCCCCAGTTCCAGCTGAAGAAAAACAAGGCTTTCGTCTTGCCACTCTACCCCATAGCCCAGACATATGAAGAATACGGGAGATTGTTGTCACATGTACCACACAGCGAGTACTTGCCAGATATTCCTACAGCTCCTCTAATGTTGCTGTAGGCCTCTTGGTAGCATCCCAGACCAGTTTTCTTCTCGTCTTTTCATCAATTTTGGAGGGACGTCCAGTTCTTGGTAATCAATTTGTGTGAAGGAATAAAAATTGACCCTTTTACGGCGCTGCCGGCATCATCAGTAATCCACAGGAGAGCTCGCTGAGTTTTACTTTTATATTGGTTACAACATGTATTTGCTTGTCTACGCGTTTCTGGTACAGACTGTCCCCTTCATCAGGACACTAAGCCATAATACAGCCTCATACATTAAGTCTTAAAAGGGTTATGCAGTGATTTATATTCATGAATTATACTTAGGATCTGTAGGGGTCCAATACTTGGCAACCCTGCTGATCAGCTGTTTGACGAGGAGGCGGCTCCTGCAGAGCAGAGGCATAGTGTAATTAAATGCACTTGCTCCATTTAAGTGAATGTAGGTGGTGCTTGTATTACACTGCACTTCCAAAATGAAGTGCAGTGTAATGAAGAGGAATCAGTGCTCACATGGAACACAACCTCCTCTTCAAACAGCTGCTGATCGGCGGATTCGGTTGTCATACCCCTGACGATCTGATATTGATGACCTATTCTGAGGATATGTAATCAATATAAATGACTGCACAACCCCTTAAATGTTGCCTATTTATTGCATGTACCTTGGACATTCTTGTACAGTAATGTTATACTAAAAACAGCTCCAGAGGCTTACAGCCAATGTCCCTTTGGGAAAAGTATGCAAATTAGATTTCCTTCAGAAGGAAGAAAACTGTCCGTCTAGGGCCACCTGTAGGTGATTATCTTATACGTTAATGTTTGGCTAATATCCCTAGTTATTTTTCAAGACTTTTTCGTGGTTCCAACTGAAATAGCTGCCTATAGGTGGCTCTATGGAAACTGATTTCTTCCTTTTGGAGAAGGGCTCACTTATATAATGTAAACAGCCATAATTAGATATTTACAGTACGATTGCTAAAAAGAAACTGTATAGCACATGGAAGGTATTACTAGTTTGTGGATCCATAATAATTTGTGGACCAAAATACGGCTAAAGTCGTGTGCATGATGACTAATGTATTTGACCAGGTTTATATTTGTCATTTAAACACGTGTTTGTTAACCTAATATGACTAAATCCAGTGATGCCCAACCTGCGGCCCTCCAGATGTTGCAAAACTACAGCTCCCAGCATGACTGGACAGCCTATAGCTATCAGTCTACGGCAGGGCATTGTGAGAATTGCAGTTTTACAACAGCTGGCGGGCCGCAAATTGGGCATCCCTGACTAAATTTATTATAAAGTGTAACTGTTGTTTCGATTGAAAGAGTCCCCTTAGCAAAGTTCTAACTGAGCGTTACTAAAAAGAGTCTGTCTGCCATCTTCAGTGTTCTACTGGGAAGATACCTGTGTGTAACAAGTCACATAGACAGGGTGATGCGCAGTGATAGGGTGCATATACATATTGAGGGACTGGAGTAGTGATAAGAGGCAGTCTGGAAGCCTCTATATGTTACACATAGACATCTTCAGTGCTCAGTAAAACACTGAAGGCTAAAGCCTGACTCCTTAGCAACTCCGTTAGAGCTTGGCTAAGATTACTTTTTACACTCTGTTTTCTAGAATAAAGAAACATTTTCCTCTAATAAAGTATATAATAAAAATGTTTAACATCCCGTCCCTATCTACACTATATTAAAAATAAATTAAAACAACAGTTAAACTTTAAAAAAAAAAGAATCAACTCATCAAGTTAACTAATGGTGACATGAGGAACTTCAGACTGATTTAGTTTGGATTTGAATAGTTCCACTTCAATTCCAGATGCTCTACAAAAGAACTAAAGAATATTACCTGATAGCATCTGTTCAGCTAATTGAAATAAATTATTCTAGCCATGACATGCACAGTATAATTGAGTTCAGTAAACAGAGATTTAGATGCAGTGCAGAGAAGGGTTTTTTCCTGTAGCCATTATTTGATATGCATTATGATTGTTATTACCATTCACAATAAGACATACATTTATAAGCAATATGTTGCCTTTAATCTTTGCCTTTTATATATCATATGCTTTTAAACTACAATTCTGTAAAACATCCATTTTGGCCATCTCTGGTCTACTTATCCAGCAATTGTAGTTGTGAGCACAGTACCCTTATCTCTGCTTTGATGAATTTCATTGTGTATTTTTTCTTCCCCTTCCTATTATATTTAGAAGATAATGTTTTTTACTTTCTCATGTATTGTAAATATCAGATGGAATACAATAAAAAGCAATTTATTATAAATGAATTTCCATTAACTTTACAGCCTCTTTATAAAACCGGATGATTCAATGAAAGAATATGATTTATCAGAAGGTGCTTTATATATTGCATCAACACTCCTCATATATTGATTTTACACGAGAAGTCAGGACATCATCTAGATCTGCATAAGGTACATTTTCTACTGTGGAAAAAATAACTTTGTATTTAAACACCAATACCTTAAAGGGAACGTGTCATCAGAAAATTATATATAGTTTAAATCATGTTTTTATGTTAAACATATTTTTAAATATTTTTTGTGATGTTATTTTTTTTTTTCTATGTTTATAGCTATATTAAAAAACATAATCCTGCAGTTTTCGCACCAGTCACTAAGCCTAATAAAAGGCGCCACTTCTTGATCTGTACAGATCATGCTGTTATTTGCTTATCATTACAGGCAGGATAAGAATGAAAGATATCACCTATATGTATAGATAACCCAGGATCCACCATGTACAATAGGTGGTTGTAAAGCTTATCTACTCTTGCTTGACCCCTGCACAGGTCACATAGCATGCCTAGAAAACTTTCCCATAGAAGTCAATGAAGGACAGACATACTTCAGACTTGATCCCTGTGAACCGGAGTAAGATGCGCTTCATTCATTAACCGCTCCCGGACCGCCACACGCAGGATCGCGTTCTGCGAGCGGCCGGGCTCTTCTGTTCGGACGCATCTATGCATGATCTCGCGAGACGCGAGATTTCGCATAGATGCGCCTGCGCATGCGCAGATCGCGCACGGCAAAAGGCGCAGGAGGAGTTGGTCATCAGCCTGCCAGCCAATCGGCAGCGCTGGCGGGCTGATGACTTTTAAAAAAACGAATGAGAAGCCATTTAACCCATCATATTTGTAAATATGATGGATTAAATGGCTTCTGTGCTCTCTCCTGGGTCCTTTTCGTCGGTTGGACCCAGGAGAGAGCACACCTTACTGTGAGTACACCCAAGCACCACACACTAGCCCCTGATCAGCCCCCCATCACCCAAATTAACCCCTTGATCACCCCTTTCATCACCTGTCAATCATCTAGTGAAAGGGAAAAAGTGATCAGTGTAAACTGTCACTTTTTTTTTTCACTAGGATTGACTTTTAGGTTTAGATTACTTTAGGCCCCTTTGGTAGGTAGTTAGCGTTAGCGCCCAGCCCACCGCACCGCAGTCACTGGTTCGCTGATTAGCGTAGCGCTAATCAGCGTTTGTACTTTATAGTATCTGTAAGTGATCAGAACTGATCACGGTCAGATATATAATAGTACTAGTGTCACTTTAGTTCGCCCTCCACCCCAAGCGCAGTGTTTGCCCGATCAGACCTGATCGGTCGCCCACACCTGCGTTCACCCACGCCCGCCCGCCGCAGTGACAAAAAAATTTTTTTGTAATCACTGCACAATCCCTTCACAAGCGCTGTGGCGATAAAAATCAGTTTTGATCTTTTTATCAATCGCAGCGGCTTCTGTACTTCGCTACCCTCTCAATTGTAAGACAGGCTTGCTTTTTTTCTTGGGTAGTCTCAGGAATACCCCTAAATTTAGACGCCCAAATGTCAAACAAGGGGTATTCCTCTGAAGAGGCCTACAGGATTCTGACCCAGTCGGATGAGGAATGGGAACCCTCATCTGACGAATCTAGCGGGTCAGAATACGAACCTGTAGAGAGCAGTGGCAGTCTGACCCAAAGTTCGGACGAGGAGGTTGAGGTCCCTGATAGAACCAGGCGTACCCGGCCCGTGTTGCTAGACCGCAGGTTGCGCAGGATCCGCTTCAAGGGCAGCAGAGTGGGGCTGGCTCTGCCGGATTACGTGGTGAGGCATACACCAGCAGCGCAGCCCGTCCTGGACCTTCTACCAGCACTGCCGTACAACATGGTGAAGTGGCGAGCACCAGAAGGGCAGTAGAAGCTGGTACGGTAGCACGTGCAGTAGTTTCCCCGTCGCAGCCACTTTTCTGGGCCTTCTCCTCAGCATGGGCATAACCAAAAAACATGAATTGCGGTCATATTGGTCCACGAACCCAATTCATCACATGCCCATGTACTCTGCTGCCATGTCCAGGACACGTTTTGAGACCATCCTGCGTTTCCTGCACTTTAGTGACAACACCACCTCCCGTCCCAGAGGCCACCCAGCTTTTGACCGGCTCCATAAAATTCGGCCCCTCATAGACCATTTCAACCAGAAATTTGCGGATTTGTATACCCCTGCACAAAGCATCTGCGTAGACGAGTCCCTAATACATTTTACCGGGCGCCTTGGCTTCAAGCAGTACATCCCAAGCAAGCGCGCCCGGTATGGGGTCAAATTGTATAAGCTCTGTGAAAGGGCCACAGGCTATACGCACAAATTTCGGATCTATGAGGGAAAAGATCAGACCCTGGAGCCGGTCGGTTGCCCTGACTACCTGGGGAGCAGTGGGAAGATAGTCTGGGACTTGGTGTCACCCTTATTCGGCAAGGGGTACCATCTTTATGTGGACAACTTTTACACAAGTGTGGCCCTCTTCAGGCATTTGTTCCTAGAATAGATTGGCTGCTGCGGCACCGTGCGACCTAGTCACTGGGGCTTCCCCCAACGGCTCATTACCACCAGACTTACAAGGGGGCAGAGGGCTGCATTGTGTAACGAAGAACTGCTCGCGGTGAAATGGAGAGACAAGCGTGACGTTTACATGCTCTCCTCCATTCACGCAGACACGACAGTCCAAATTGAGCGGGCAGCCAGTGTCGTTGAAAAGCCCCTCTCGGTCCACGACTATAACCTCCACATGGGAGGGGTGGACTTCAACGACCAGATGTTGGCCCCTTATTTGGTTTCCCGAAAGACCAGACGCTGGTATAAGAAGGTGTCTGTATATTTGATTCAATTGGCTCTATATAACAGTTACGTTCTCTACAGTAAGGCTGGGAGAACGGGATCCTTCCTCAAATTCCAGGAAGAGATCATCGAGAACCTCCTGTATCCAGGAGGTTCCGTGGCCTCAACCACCAGTGTAGTTAGCCGTCTACACGAGCGGCACTTCCCCAGCGTTGTGCTTGGTACCTCAACCCAACCGCCACCCCGAAAAAGATGTCGTGTCTGTAGCAGGAGTGGAATAAGGCGTGACACCCGCTATTTCTGTCCTGACTGTCCTGACCACCCTGCCCTATGCCTTGGAGAGTGTTTCCGGAAGTACCACACTCAGGTACACTTAGGGACCTAGGGACAGCACTACACAGGTAGTTTTTTCCACTCAGGCTCTAGGGTCTCTCAGGACACTAGGTTTTGAGAGACCCTAACACATAGGGATGGTGCTGGTGTGCTACAGCAGAAGTGTGAAACGGTAGAAACGTCTCCTTTCACTTGGGATAACGCGTATAATGTACTTTGCACCATCTCTGTGTGATTTACACTTTACACATTGTCCCATGGGAAAGGAGAGGTTTCTGCTAGGAAAATAAAGAGTGACATGGAAAACAAAAAAAAAAAAAATTAAACAGGTAGCAAGAAAAGAAAAATCTTGAGTTAGTTCAGGTTTTTATGTTCATGTTTTATAAAAGTTTTAAAATGTTCTGGTTTTATAAAGTTTGCAACGTTCACGTCATGTGCCTGCTGCCTGTTTTTTCTTCCCCCCCCCCCCATAACCACCCTTTATTTTCCAGGTATACCAACAGACCAACGGACCAACCGACGAAAATGCCGCAGCACTGATGTGAATTCTGAGAGAAGCATTGCGCTGCTATCAGAAGACACGTGAAGTCAGTGTATGCGGCGCTGCAAGACGAGATTTCTCCTCTGCAGGACAGGTACGTTTGCCCTGGCATGTGAGCTGAGGAGAGGTGTTGGAGTTCATATGCTTTGGCAAACACTTTGTATCAAAAATCTGGCAAAGATGTCTTCCTCCACACCGATGGATTGATCGATGTGAATGGAGAAATCACGTTTGCCAGGACATAGGAGCTGAGTGGGTATGGATGTTTGGGCGGAGCCCCTATGTCCTGGCAATCGCCAGGCCCCTCTTTTTTTCTTGCATATTTTTGGCAGAGATTTTTTCATCCACATCGATCGATGCGAATGAGGAAATCTGTGCCGTTCGTTTTTCTTTCAGCCCAGAGGCTGAACGGAAAAAATCTCATTACCTGTATGCTCCATATAAGGAGAATAGCAGAAACTCCTAATGCTGGCCATACGTGTAATGATTGCGGAGACCCTCAAATGCCAGGGCAGTACAAAAACCTCACATGTGACCCCATTTCGGAAAGAAGACACCCCAAGGTATTCGCTGAGGGGCATATTGAGTCCATGACAGATTGAACTTTTTGTCACAAGTTAGCGGAAAGGGAGACTTTGTGGAAAAAAACAAAAAAAACAAAAAAAAAATCAAATTCCGCTAACTTGTGCAAAAAAAAAAAATCTTCTATGAACTCGCCATGCCCCTCACAGAATACCTTGGGGTGTCTTCTTTCCAAAATGGAGTCACATGTGGAGCATTTATACTGCCCTGGCATTTTAGGGGCCCTGAAGCGTGAGAAGAAAAATGCGTAAAAATACCGTCCTAAAAGGTACTCATTGGATTTAGGGCCGAATTGCGCAACTTGGCTGCAAAAAAATGGCACACATGTGGTATCTCTGTACTCAGGAGAAGTAGGGCAATGTGTTTTGGGGTGTACTTTTACATATACCCATACTGGGTGTGAAAAATATCTCTGTAAATGACAACTTTTAAAAAAATTTATACAAAGTTGTCATTTACAGAGATATTTTTCACACCCAGTAGGGGTATAGGTAAAAATACGCCCAAAACACATTGCCCTACTTCTCCGAGTACGTCGATACCCATGTGTGCCACTTTTGCAGCCAAGATGCGCAAAGGGCCCTAAATCCAATGAGTACCTTATAGGATTTCACAGGACATTTTTACGCATTTGGATTCCAAACTGCTTCTGACGTTTAGGGGCCCCTAAAATGCCAGGGCAGTAAAAATACCACACAAGTGACCCCATATTAGAAAGAAGACACCCCAAGGTATTCCGTGAGGGGTATGGTGAGTTCATGTAAAATTTTATTTTTGGCACAAGTTAGTGGAATATGAGACTTTGTAAAAAAAAAAAAAATCAATTTCCATAAACTTGTGCCAAAAAATAAAAACTTCCATGAACTCACTATGCCCATCAGCGAATACCTTGGGGTGTCTACTTTCCGAAATGGGGTCACTTGTGTGTATTTTACTGCCCTGGCATTTTAGGGGCTCCTAAACGTCAAAGCAGTTTGGAATCCAAATGCGTAAAATGTCCTGTAAAATCTAAAGGTACTCATTGGATTTAGGGCCCATTTGCGCATCTTGGATGCAAAAGTGGCACACATGGGGTATCGCCGTACTCAGGAGAAGTAGGGCAATGTGTTTTGGGGTGTATTTTTACATATACCCATGCAGGGTGTGAGAATATCTCTGTAAATGACAACTTTTTAAAAAATTTTATACAAAGTTGTCATTTACAGAGATATTTTTCACACCCAGTAGGGGTATATGTAAAAATACACCCCAAAACACATTGCCCTACTTCTCCTGAGTACGGCGATACCCCATGTGTGCCACTTTTTGCATCCAAGATGCGCAAATGGGCCCTAAATCCAATGAGTACCTTTAGGATTTTACAGGGCATTTTTGCGCATTTGGATTCTCACGCTTTAGGGGCCCCTCAAATGCCAGGGCAGTATAAATACCCCACAAGTGACCCCATTTCAGAAAGAAGACACCCCAAGGTATTCTGTGAGGGGTATGGTGAGTTCATGTAAAATTGTATTTTTTGGCACAAGTTAGTAGAATATGAGACTTTGTAAAAAAAAAAAAAAAAAACAATTTCCGCTAACTTGTGACAAAAAATAAAAACTTCCATGAACTCACTATGCCCCTCAGTGAATACCTTAAGGTGTCTACTTTCGGAAATGGGGTCATTTATGGGGTATTTCTACTGTCTGGGCATTGTAGTACGTCAGGAACAGGACAGGTGCTCAGAAAGTCAAAGTGCGGAAATTCACTTTTTTGCACCATAGTTTGTAAACGCTATAACTTTTACCCAAACCAATAAATATACACTTATTGCATTTTTTTTTATCAAAGACATGTAGAACAATAAATTTAGAGAAAATTTTTTAGAGCAATGTAGTTTTATTTGACAAATTTTCCAACATAAAGTGAAAAATATCATTTTTTTGCAAAAATTTCATCAAAAAAAGTAAAAATGTCAGCAAGAAAGAAATAGCACCAAATGAAAGCTCTATTAGTGAGAAGAAAAGGAGGTAAAATTCATTTGGGTGGTAAGTTGTATGACGGAGCAATAAACGGTGAAAGTAGCGTAGTGCAGAATTGAAAAAAGTGGCCTGGTCTTTAAGGGTGTTTAAGCTAAGGGGGCTGATGTGGTTAAGAGGCAGATGTCTCTTAATAAATTAGACACATCTCTGACACTCTGTGCTGCAAAAACTGAAGTCTATGCCAGGTAGGGGCTGTAGTCTTCAGCTATAACTTACAATAGTTTCTGGAGTATGTTATAGTAAGTCCAGTGGGCCGTATGAAGAACAGATCCTTCCCGCTAAGCTCCATGGGCCAGATTTATCATTACACTTACATCTTACTCCACTTTTAGATCTGCGCAAAGTCACTTTTGGCTAGTCAGATTTATTAATGGTCCTTTAATACTGTGATAAATGTGGATTGACGGTAGCAGTTTATCCTTCAGTAAGCGGCTTTACAAAAGTCGCACGTCTTTACAAAAAAGTCGCATGTTCTATCAAAAAGTCGCATAAGATAAGCATGGTCCCCCCTGGAGTGAAATTGCGCATTTTTTTGCGACTTTTTTGCGACTTTTTAAATGGTTGCAATAGTAAATCTGTCTAGAGATTCATTTACATAAGACAACACGCCCACTTTCACAAAACTGGAGAGCTTAGTGCAGAGCTTGAAAAAGTCGCAAAAAAATGCGCAATTTTACCGATTGCGCATTTTTTTGCGACTTTTTCACTCCATTAAAGTGACTTTGGCTAATGATAAATCTGGCCCCATGTCTTTTGGCAAGAAGAGAGAAGTATGCACCTAATTTGCTACTAATTTACACCGCAACATACATTCCTCAATGAGTTAGCTCCTCTACATTGTGTCTATGCCCCATGGTGGCTGTCATAAAGCATGTCTCTAAATGCTCTCTAAATGTTATTAAGAACAGCTCTGGCAAGATGGCCGCCCCTGTTATCATGTTCAGAAAAATAGAATAAAAAATATGCAATCAGAAAATAAAAACAGAAAAAAAGGTTGTGTTGCTATCTGGTTTTAACTGGCAGAAAAAAAACACATTTTGGTGAGGTTCCCTTTAATACAGTATGGCTATAGATATCATTACTCTGTAGCTTGGTTACTATAATATCTGACACCAGGGACATTCACTCAATAATGTGTAAAGTATTTATTTGTAACATACTTAAAATACTAATAAAACTAAAATAAAATGTGCTGTGCAGTTGAACAAATTGGATGACTTTAGAGTTATTTAATGAGATTAGTGGATTGTGAAATCCAAGCAATCTCTGCCCCACAATGAATACACTACCTGACGTCTATAGTTGTGAGAATATTTAGGAATGTCTACATAATGGATCAGTCTCCAGCAGTTTCCTTGCCATACATGCAAACATGGGCTGTAATAAAGGTCTAGGATAGACCGAAATACTGGTTTAGGCCTTTCATGTGTTTGCTTGAGATACTGATTAATCGAATATGCATTAATGCAAGAATTCCTTGAGTTACATAGTTTACTTTATACATTGATCTGGATATTGTCCTACCACAGAGCAACATCCACTAACAATCAGTGTTCCGACCAGGACTTACAAATTATGAACTACAATACACATTAGTAGTTTTGCCGATTCCATCAAAGCCGGTAGGTTGAACTGACATACAGTGGCATGTAAACGTTTGGGTGACCCTGGTCAAAATGACTGTTACTTTGAACAGTAACAGATGAAATGATCTCCAAAAGGTATAAAGTTAAAGATAAAATATTCCCTTGTATTCTAAGCAAAAATTTTTTTTTTTTCATCTTTTATATTTTCAAAATTACAAAAATGGAAAAGGGCCTGAAGCATGGTTAGTAGTACTAACGATGAGCAAATCTAAGTTAACGGAATGGTATTCGATCCGAATTTCAGGAAAAATTCGCCCGAATACGAATTTCCTCACTCTTCGTGGTAACGAATCGCATTTTTTTCTAAAATAGCTGCTGCACATGTCAAGACATGGAGCAAAAAACTCTGGGAACGAGGGATCACCCACAATGCCATGCATGCAGCCAATTAGCAGCCAGCCAGCCCCGGTGATGTCACAGCCCTATAAATATCCTCTTTTGGATTCTGCCATTTTCCAGTGTGCTTAGTGCAGGGAGAGATGTCAGCAGGCACTAGGGACAGGTTCTAGGAAAGACTTTATTGTGCTGAAAAAACGATTTACAAATTCAGTGAAAGATTATTCAAAGTGTAGGGAAAGCATAGGGAGGCAACATCCACGCTATAAAAGGAGAACAGGGTGCAATAAGAGAGTGTACAGCCTGGGTAATAGGAGTGATTCTATTACACCTTGCTACACTGACTGTGGATGCAAATTGCTATTATACTGCTGCTTTAAGGTTTGCACTAGATGATACCTCTGTAATTTCAGCAAACCTTATTTGTTATTGGGGTGCAAGTGCTGTGTTGCAGGGTGTATTTATAGGAAATATACGTGCGTCATACTAACCGTTCTGCAGTGGATTTAAATTGTTCTACAGTTTTTTGCCGTTTCCTTATTTGCCGTTCTGCGGTGTAGTTACATTGTGCTACACACTTTTTTGGGGTGTTTTAATAGTCAAAAAAGTATGTATTATTTGCCGTTCTGCAGTGCAGTTACACTGTACTAGAGCCTTTTTGGGGTGTATAAGTGTAAAAAAAAGTATATCTTATTTGCCGTTCTGCGGTGCTGTTACTTTGTTCTACAGCTTTTTTAGGGGTGTATAAGTGTTAAATAAAAGTATATCTTAGTTGCCGTTCTGTGGTGCAGGTACTTTGCACTACAGCCTGTTTTGGGGTGTATAAGTGTAAAAAAAAGTACAGTACATCTTATTTGCCGTTCTTCGGTGCAGTTACTTTGTAGTATAGCCTTTTTTGGGGTGTATAAGTGTAAAAAAATTATGGTACATCTTATTTGCCATTCTGCAGTGCAGTTACACTGTACTACAGCCTTTTTTGGGGTGTATAAGTGTAAAAAAAAGCATATCTTATTTGCCGTTCTGCGGTGTAGTTACTTTGTACTACAACCTTTTTAGGGGTGCATAAGTGTAAAAAAAAGGACATCCTATTTACCGTTCTGCAGTGCAGTTACTTTACACTACAGCCTTTTTTGGGGTGTATAAGTGTAAAAAAGTACATCTTATTTGCCGTTCCACGGTGCAGTTACTTTATACTACAGCCTTTTTTGGGATATATAAGTGTAAATAAAAGGACATCTTATTTGCCGTTCTGCGGTTCTGTTACTTTGTTCTACAGCTTTTTTGGGGGTGTATAAGTGTAAAAAAAAAGTACATCCTATTTGCCATTTTGCTTTGCAGTTACTTTGTACTACAGCCTATTTGGGGTGTATAAGTGTAAAAAAGTACATCTTATTTGCCATTCTGCAGTGCAGTTACACTGTACTACAGCCTTTTTTGGGGTGTATAAGTGTAAAAAAAAGTACATCTTATTTGCCGTTCTGTGGTGCTGTTACTTTGTTCTACAGCTTTTTGGGGGTGTATAAGTGTAAAAAAAAGTACATCTTATTTGCCGTTCTGTGGTGCTGTTACTTTGTTCTACAGCTTTTTTGGGGGTGTATAAGTGTAAAAGAAAGTGTATCTTATTTGCCATTCCGTGATGCAGTTACTTTGTACTAAAGCCTTTTTTGTGGTGTATAAGTGTAAAAAAAGTGTATCTTATTTGCTGTTCTGCAGTACTGTTACTTTGCACTACAGCCTTTTTTGGGGTGTATCTCACACAGTTGGTTCTTCTACAATGTCCGCCTCTGCCTCCTCATCCTCCTCCATGTCCTCAGCCTCCACTGCAGGTACAATTCACAGTGCCCCACCAGCATACCACATTTGCAGGGCACAGCAGTGTCAAGCTGTTTTGCACCTAGTTTGCCTTGTAAAAAAAAAGGTGTCTCTTATTTGCCATTCTGTGGTACAGTTACTTTGTACTAAAGCCTTTTTTGAGGTGTATAGGTGTAAAAAAAGGACATCTTATTTATCGTCCTGCGTTGCAGTTACTTTGTACTACAGCCTGTTTTGGGGTCTATGAGAGTAAAAAAAGTGCAGTACATCTTATTTGCCGTTCTTGCAGGGCACAGCAGTGTCAAGCTGTTCTGCACCTAGTTTGACTGGGCGAACGGAGTCACAAAGGGGAGGAACTGCTCCGTGTCCTTCATCAAGAAATTGAATCCTGGCTTTCTCCTCAACAACTCAAAATCGGAACCATTGTGACCAACAACGGTAAGAACATGGTGTCTGCACTGTGTCAAGGAGGGCTGAGCCATGCGCCCTGAATGGTGCATGTGTTCAATCTGGTTGTAAAGTGGTTCCTGAAGTCTTCCGCCCATCTGCAAGACATCCTGAAAATGGCCAAGAAACTTTGCATGCACTTCAGCCACTTGTAAACCGCTAACATACCCTCCTTGAGCTTCAGCGGCACAACGGCATCCCCCAACATAGGCTGATATGCGACGTTTCCACCCGTCGGAATTCCAACCTCCATATGTTGGACTGACTATGCAAACACAACGATTTCTTAATAATCCAAGAGGACAGGAGTACTCCCCTGTGTAACTTCGATGTCAGCCAGTGGCAGCTCATGCGTGACACCTGCTTTTTGCTCAGACCCTTTGAGGATGCCACGTTTTCTGTCAGTCGCCAGGACTACGGGATGAACAACATCATTCCACTGGTTCATATCCTGGAACAGATGCTGGTAAATCTGGCTGGTCTGGGGACTGGAGACCTGGTGCTTATATCTCATGGCCACATGAGCCCTGTGGGGGCTGAACTGGAGGAGGAGGAGGACATTGGAGCACAAGCACAAGTGTAGCGAAATGGGTGGTTTTTCTACACAGGTGACAGGAGAGAAGGAGCAGGAGCAGCCGGAGGAGCAAGAGGCAGATGAGGAAGATGAAGATGACCCAGGCACACCGTGGCAGTATGCAGTGGAGATGGAGTCAGGGAGTCTCTCCGAGTCACTTGCAAAAATGGCCCAATGCATGCTCATGTGCTTGCGTAGTGACAGCCGAATTGTCATCATTCGCCAGAGGACTACTGGCTCTCCACCAACCGGTCCAAAATTGGGGCCTTTTTTTACACCTGCTGACAGGGAGGACAAACTGAACTACTATAGAGACATCCTATGGAGTCAGTTGGCCGCTGCCTATGTGCGCCATTGCCCATCCTCACACAACTCTGCCCTCTGTGCTCATGTTCCACTACAATGGCTACTGGGGGGGGGGGGGGGAGGCAGGAGAAGTACCAGCTCCATCAGCAGCAACTTAAGTCTAGAATCGCTGATGAGCAGTTTTCTTCACCCGCCTACTGAAGAAACTACTCACCAGCAGCAGCAGATAGACATAAAGCGGAACCTGAACTAGCAGGTTGTAGCATACTTGGAGTGCACCCTGCAACCCCACATAGAAGATCCCTTGGACTACCTTTGTGAAGATGAATCAGGCGTGGATCAGCCACGATTTTCAAACACCAGTGCCTGATGCATAAGACTAGATTATCCATGGTGCCCACCTATATTTTGACAAAAGATGCCTTTTTCTTCTGGCTACCTTCCTCAGATACTATTCTGATGCTGCCACCTGCCTGATGTCACAACTGATGCCAGGTGCTCCTACTACCAGCCACCATCTTCAGCTGGAACTGGTATTGCCACCCACCTCCCCACTCACTGTGCTACTCTGTGGTCTGCTCATGCTGCTGCTACATGAGCACTATGTCTCTTGGCCACTCTGTGGTCTCCTGATGCTGCTGTCACATCACCACTTTGTGGTCTCCTCATGCTGCTGCTACCTCAACACTATGTCAATGGGCCACTCTGTAGTCTCCTCATGCTGCTGCCACATCACTACTCTGTAATCTCTTCATGCTGCTGCCACCTCAACACTATGTCACTGGGCCACTCTGTAGTCTCCTCATGCTGCAGCCACTTCACAACTCTGTGGTCTCCTCATGCTGCTCCCACCTCAACACTATGTCACTGGGCCACTCTGTGGTCTCCTCATGCTGCTGCCACTTCATTACTCTGTGGTCTCCTAATGCTGCTGCTGCCTCAACAATGTGTCATTGGGCCACTCTGTGGTCTCCTCATGCTGCTGCTACTTCATTACCCTGTGGTTTCCACATGCTGCTGCCACCACACTACTCTGTGGTCTCCTCATGCTGCTGCTACCTAAACACTATTTCACTCTGCCACTCTGTGGTCTCCTCATGCTGCTGCCACATCACTACTCAGTGGTCTCCTCATGATGCTCCCACCTCAACACTATGTCACTGAGCCACTCTGTGGTCTCCACATGCTGCTGCCACCACACTACTCTGTGGTCTCCTCATGCTGCTGCCACAACATTACTCTGTGGTCTCCTCATGCTGCTGCCACCTCACTACTGTGTTACTGGGCCATCTTGTGGTCATGCTGCTACTACATCAACACTATATCTCTGGGCCACTCTTTGGTCTCCTCATGGTCTCCTCATGCTGCTTCCACCTCACCACTCTGTGGTCTCCTCATGCTGCTGCTACCTCAACACTATGTCAATGGGGCCACTCTGTGGTCACCTCATGCTGCTGCCACATCACTACTCAGTGGTCTCCAAATGCTGCTGCCACCTCAACACTATGTCACTGGGCCACTCTATGGTCTCCTCAGCTATAAGGACTGTATGATATGGTCCCTTTTTTGCATCAGAATTGGCTTATGATTTGGTAGCCAAAAGCAGGAGTGGGCACAAAACACAGAAGAAATGCAAATATTCTATTCACGTGCCATCTCTTTTTTGGATCCACTCCTGTTTTTTTTGGGCTTTAGCAATACTGATGGATTACTGACCAAATGCTGACAGAGTGAAGGCGGATGCTCAACAGACAGGATCCGTTTTTTTGGGGGCTATTGTTCTGACAGTACTTGTATAAGCGTTTAATAGAACAGGTTCTGTAGACACCTATGTGGAATCAGTTGACGACGGCGTAAAAGGAGTGGGCTTCTTCTTGATGCTAACATCGACCTGTAAGGCTGAGTTCACACTTGAGTTAGTTGGTCAGTTTTGGCCCTGTAACTCCCCAAATAATTGAAGTGTGCAGTGATTCTAAGAGCGACACCTTTCATCTGTGTGTCATACTAACTCACAGTGGTACCAGTCACATGATTGGCATTTGTTTGAATTATATTGTTGGTTCCCTGTACTACACAATTCCGGACCCCTGATGAACCCTCACTGTATCTTTGGGGGGGAAACGCGTCGGGTTCTAGTTTAATGAATAGGCTGTTATTATACAGACTAGTAGGGAATAGATTATAAGGGACATTTAAGGACAGGCTAGCCCTAGGCACGAGGACGAGGGGCTCCTACCACCAAGGGGTGCCCTCGGGCTGAGTAGCTACCAGGGTAAGCATAGGGGAAAGTAGTAATTACCCAGTCCTGGTCCTTATGTTGTATATTTGGTCGCTAGGTGGTTGTTCACAAGTTTAGGTCCTTAGGACTGGTTTTATATTTTGTATATTAATAAAAGCTATATTTTAGGATTATTTGCTCACTGTGATTGTAAATATAACCTGCATTAATCCCTAATCATCATTTCCTCAGTGATATTTGTTGTAACTCACAGTATTGTTTCACTACCACAGCCGACTCCCAATGCGTGTTTTTGCAAGGCACGGTGTTCTACACTGCTATCCAGGCTCTGTGCAGCCAGGAAATAGCTGTTTTTTAAAGCGATTCACCACAAATAAATTCAGATCTAATTGAATATTTTCGGAAAATTCGGCAAACCAACCAAACCAAATTTTTTAGAAATCTGCTCATCTCTAGTTAGTACATCCTAGTAGCACCCCTTTGGGCAAGTATCACAGCTTGCAAACGCTTTTTGTGCCTGATCTGAGGTCTAGCCACAGATTTTCAATGATGTTCTTATCAGTGGAATGTGAAGGCCATGGTAAAACTTTCAGCTTGAGCCTTTTAAAGTGTGTTTCTGATCAGTATCCATTTGTAGAAGCAGTCTTCTTTTCAACTTCAGCTTTTTTTCAGTTATTATTTAGGATTAAATATGTCTATATAGGAGCTCCAGATAAAAAACAGGATATTTTTAAAGTGAAACTTAAAGAGGATCTGCGGTTCTGATAAACTGATGATCTACCCTCTGGATAGATCATCAGCTTCTGATCGGGGAGGTCTGACACCCGGGACCCCTGCTGATCAGCTGTTTGAGAAGGCAGCGACGCTCCAGGAGCGCCGCGGCATTCTCTTGGTTTCCATCAAGCACAGTGATGTCACGACTAGTATCACTGGCTTGGGCGGGGATAAGCTCTGTTCATTTGAATGGAGCGTAGCCGCGCCCAAGCCAGTGATACTAGTCCTGACGTCACCTGTGGTAAACAGTGAGAAGGCCACGGTGCTATTGACAGTGCCGCTGCCTTCTCAAACAGCTGATTGGCGGTGGTCCCGTGTGTCTGACCCCCACCAATCAGATGCTGATAATCTATACAGAGGATAGTTCGTCAGTTTAAAAAAAATGCAGAACTCCTGTAAGTTGTCATAATTAAAATAAACCTTACCAGGGCCATTAAATATTGATCTCTTTTATGTCCAAGATGGGCATGTTTTTGGTAACTTTTCCTACACAGCCTGGTAGCATGTATTTTATTATGTCCTGTGGTCCTAAAGACCTATAGTGTACAGTGTCCCTTGGATACGGGCATTTAAGATGCCAGACTAAAGGTTTTAATGGCTCTTGTATGTTATAGTTAAGTCTGACTAATCATGAAAATTTGCAGTTTCACTTATTATTGGGTATACATCTGATCAATTAAAAATGGTTAAATAACTTTAGATATGCATTGGACATTGAGTTGGGGGTAATAGCTAAAGGACACAATTCTTTTGATCAAACTCTTACGAATATCTATAGCTAACCTAATTTTTACTTGATTAATGCAATAAACATTAGAAACCTTAAAGGAGTTGCTTAGACCCTGAACAAAAATGGGAATGGCTGGGCACAGTGTGTGAGCTAACAGAAAAAACCTACTCTGGTCACCTTGGTCCCACAGCTTGTCTCCATCCTTATCACCTGGCCGGAAATGTGCTGTGCAACTTCCTTTGCGGTCAAGCAGTGGTCTCAATCGTGACTCGTGCAGGCATGGCATTGATTCGCCAGCAGCAGTGATGTGTGAGGAGTTGCACATCACACTTCTGGGCAAGTGGGGACTGAAAGTGGTGGTGACAGAAATGTGCAGTAGGAACTTGGATTACCAGAACAGGTGAGCAGGATCGGACTGGCTCACTAGAGTACCAGGGGATCTTCCAGTGGGCCCAAGCTCAGACCATAATGGACCCCTATTAAAAACAGGGCCCTTAAGGTCCTATATACACAAAGGGCCTAAAGAACTTAAGTCCAATGCTGCAGGTAAGTGAGTGTCCATCTATTCATCAATTTTATTCATGGCCTGGGTAACACCTTTAGTGAATGTTTGCATTTGAAGCTCTAGTTTTTACCAGTCTTTCCCTTTAAAGTCATTATTAGGTTCTACTTGACCTAGTTAAAATGTACAAATGTGTATTCTTCAAACTTTTGTGATTTATTTATCATGTTTTATAATTTAGAAATAAGTTTAACTAATGCAATACCTTTGGTTACAACAGTGAAACAGAGATCTGACAATCGAAAAAAGATTACTTTGCTACTTTCCAAAATCCTTTTTTTCCCCAGCAATAAGGAAAATATGTGATTAATGTACATTGATCTCTCCAGACAGAAACAAACAAGGGCTGATCTAATTATCAAGAGTAAGATCCTAAACATTGTTCTCGATGTGTAAGCCCATGTGAACATGTGCAATATATTTCATGCAGCTCAATGTGTTTTATATGCTGTAGTCGGCAGTAGCACTAATAATAATTAATGATGGAATGAAAATGTGGAATAGACAACAGCTGTGAGGAAGGCACATTTGCCTTTGTTGACAGCTCCTATCCAGTGAATTTATGAATTCAGCTGTTCTTAAAAAAGGGACAAGAATAAAGTTTATTTAATTGCAATTACAAAAAAACACCTGGATTTCTTTAGCTTTTAAATGCCATACAGAATGCTTATGATGAGCTAATTTAACTATAACCTTTGGTCCCTCTAGAATATTTAGTACAACGATCGAGTAGGCAGGGAGAGTAGGAATCTTTGGGCAGCTGCTAACTCTGCAAGGATGTTCAGAAAAGTAATCTGCAACTAGTTAAAGGTTATGGATACCATCGGTCCAATTTTTTTTATTGACTTTCATCTATTTTGTGCTTTAAAAAAAGCTGCTTGATGGATTGACTTCGCAATCTTGTAAATTCTTCAGCAGTTTAGCTTTAATTTGGCCACAAATCAACTTAGAAGATTGTTCAAGAGAAAGCGGGACAGAAAAACTAGAGATTGAGCTATCAGACATGCTCTCTTGGCTGCAATCTTGTGTACAGTACATTAATGTGTACATCATCTGACTAATCCAAGCTGCCCATCACATCTATTATCTTCATTTCTCCCCCATACACAGGGGTGGATTGGCCATTCAGTCCACCGGGAAGATTCCCGGTGGGCCGCTTGCCTTTTACCGTGCAGTGAGCCGGCTGCAACCAGCCTCACTGTTCGCGCAGACTCTCTGTGCTGTCTGACACTTTGTTCTGTATGGGAGTTAGAAGATAGGCAAGCAGTGTGTGTTTGCGCAGACTACCTGACCTGCTGCTCTCTGACTATGATAGTAGATAGTGAGAGAATGCAGCAGAGCAGGCGGCTTGCGATATGACACACTGGCTGCTCAAACCGCAGACCAATCCTATATCATACTGTATGAAGTGTAGGAGCAGCCAGGGCCACCACTAGGGCAGTTACTATACTACTATACTGTCAGAGGCCTGGCTGCAAGGAAGCTACCACCACCACTGTTATCAGATGCTGTACTGTATTTAATTTTACTTTGGTGAAAGGGACAGCACAATACCTTGCAGGGCCCGTTCCTTTCTCCAAAGTAAACGTCACGGACCCCACATGAGCAGACAGCCCCCCTCCTCTCTGCAGTGTGATATTCCATCATGTGTGAGGAGGGGGCGTAGCCAGAGGAGCCAAGGCAGCAGCAGGAGATAATGGAGACACTGCTCCTTCTGACCTCCTGTGTTACTGTGCCTCCAGTATAATGTTCAGTCTCCTCACTGGTCCTCCTACTCTACACAGTAGCAATGGGGTAAGCTACTGTGGGAGGGAAGTTGGTAGAGTCCTGAAGCTGCTGCCCCTGCACATCTTGTATCCCCCTATTGTTCCAGCCCCACACAGACCTCTGCCCATGGACTATCTCACCTATACTTTATACAGAGCTCCTAAGAAGTTATTTCTGCCAGTGACCCCATTTCAAATTTTCCCAGCTCCTCATCCTCCACATACGATGTAATGTCTCTGGAGGTTTTATCACTGCTGGATCGTTACAAGAGGAGCAGCTGATATTAGTCACATATAATGTGATGTCTCTGGAGGTTATACCAGTACTGGAGCATTATAAGAGGAGCGGCTGATATCAGTCACATATGATGTAATGTATCCGGAGGTTAAATCAGCGCTAGAGCATTATATGAGTTGCTGGTATCAGTCACATATGATGTAATGTCTCTGGAGGTTATATCAGTGCTGGAGCATTATAAGAGTGGCTGGTATCAGTCACATATGATGTAATGTCTTTCGAGGTTATATCAGTGCTGGAGCATCATGATAGTAGCTGGTATCAGTCACATATGATGTAATGTCTCTAAAGGTTATACCAGTGCTGGAGCATTATAAGAGTGGCTGGTATCAGTCACATATGATGTACAATCGGGTCCATAAATATCAGGACACCGACACATGTTTGGCTCTACACACCACCACAATGGATTTAAAAAGAAACAAACAAGATGTGCTTTAACTGCAGACTGTCAGCTTTAATTTGAGGGTATTTACATCCAAATCAGGTGAACGGTGAAGGAATTACAACAGTTTGCATATGTGCCTTAAGTGAGGAAAATTGGCTTCTGCCTCACAGGGGTTTTTTGCCTTCCTCTGGATCAACTTGTAGGAAACAGGCCGAACTGGATGGACAAATGTCTTTTTTCGGTCTTATATACTATGTTACTATGCCTCCCACTTGTTAATGCCCAAAAGTAATGGGACAATTTGCTTCTCAGCTGTTCCATGGCCAGGTGTGTGTTATTTCCTCATTAGCCCAATTACAACGAGCAGATAAAAAGTCCAGAGTTCATTTCAAGTGTGCTATTTGCATTTGGAATCTGTTGCTGTCAAATCTCAAGATGAGATCCAAAGAGCTGTCACTATCAGTGAAGCAAGCCATCATTAGGCTGAAAAAACAAAATAAACCCATCAGAAAAATAGTAAAAACATTAGGTGTAGCCAAAACAACTGCTTGGAACATTAATTAAAAGAAGGAACACATCGGTGATCTCAGCAACACCAAAAGACCCGGAAAAACATGGAAAACAACTGTGGTGGATGACCGAAGAATTCTTTCCCTGGTGAAGAAAACACCCTTCACAACAGTTGGCCAGATCAAGAACACTCTCCAGGAGGTAGGTGTATGTGTGTCAAAGTCAACAATCAAGAGAATACTTCACCAGAGTGAATACAAAGGGTTCACCACAAGATGTAAACCATTGGTGAGCCTCAAAAACAGAAAGGCCAGATTAGAGTTTGCCAAACGACATCTAAAAAAGCCTTCACAGTTCTGGAACAACATCCTATGGACAGATGAGACCAAGATCAACTTGTACCAGAGTGATGGGAGGAGAAGAGTATGGAGAAGGAAAGGAACTGCTCATGATCCTAAGCGTACCACCTCATCAGTGAAGCATGGTGATGGTAGTCTCATGGCGTGGGCATGTGTGGCTACCAATGGAACTGGTTCTCTTGTATTTATTGATGATGTGACTGCTGACAAAAGCAGCAGGATGAACTCTGAAGTGTTTCGGGCAATATTATCTGCTCATATTTAGCCAAATGCTTGAGAACTCACTGGACGGAGCTTCACAGTGCAGATGGACAATGACCCAAAGCATACTGCAAAAGCAACCTAAGAGTTTTTTAAGGGAAAGAAGTGGAATGTTATGCAATGGAAAAATCAATCACCTGACCTTAATCCGATTCAGCATGCATTTTACTTGCAGAAGACAAAACTTAAGGGAAAATGCCCCAGAACAAGAAGGAACTGAAGACAGTTGCAGTAGAGACCTAGCAGCGCATCACCAGGGATGAAACCCAGCGTCTGGTGATGTCTATGCTTTCCAGACTTCAGGCTGTAATTGACGCAAAGGATTTTCAGCGAAGTATTAAAAAGTGAAAGTTTGACGTATGATTATTATTATGTCCCAATACTTTTGGTCCCCTAACAAGTGGGAGGCACATATGCAAACTGTTGTAATTCCTACACCGTTCACCTGATTTAGATGTAAATACCCTCAAATTAAAGCTGACAGTCTGCAGTGAATGCACATCTTGTTTGTTTCATTTCAAATCCATTGTGGTGGTGTACAGAGCAAAAAATGTTAGAATTGTGTCGATGTTCCAATATTTATGGACCTGACTGTAAATGTCTCTGGAGGTTATATCAGTGCTGGAGCGTTATGAGAGGAGTGGCTGATCTCAGTCACATATGATGCAATCTCTCTGGAGGTTAAACAAGTGCTGGAGCATTATTAGAGCGGCTGGTATGTCACATATAATGTAAACGTCTCTGGTGGTTATATCAGTGCTGGAGCATTATAAGAGTGGCTGGAATCACTAGCATATGATGTAAATGTCTCTGGCGGTTATATCAGTGCTGGAGCATTATAAGATGAGTGGCTGCTATCAGTCACATATGATATAATGTTTCTGAAGGTTATACAAGTGCTGGAGCATTATAAGAGCAGCTGGTTTTAGTCATATATGATATAATGTCTCTGAAGGAAGGTTATACCAGTGCTGGAGCATTATAAGAGGAGCGGCTGATATCAGTCACATATGATTTGGAAATGTCGCCAGCGGCCTTGCTGTAATGTCATTATCATGCCGACAGCCCTTCTCCATCTGCTGTGGTACACCTTTTGTTTTTATATTTTTTAACACTATAGGGGGCCAACATTATTGTGTGGAGGCAGCAGTACTATACGGAGAGCATAAATGCTGTGTAGGGCCATAACTACTGAGTAGGGGTATAACTACTGGCTGGGAGCAGAAAGGGTGCATAACTACTGTGTGACACTAGGTGGGACTGGGGTTTTTAGAGCAGAGCGGAGTTAGAGGCATGGCTTAGTGGAAATAAATTTGCCGTGGCACACTTAGCACACTCCAGCTATTATCCCTCCTTTGGCTTTTCAGAAGTCGGGAGGTATACTGTGTGAACCACGCCTAATGGTTTACTGACTCCGCCCACTTGGTGTGGTCCTGCCTCCTACCATTTTGCCCATGCCTACAAAGTGGGGTCACTTTTATGCTTTTTTTTCCAGGGCCACTTTGAGTTCCTAATCCGCCCCTTCCCACACACATTCTAGGTCTGTTATACAATATTAGATTATAAAATGTGTTTAGACCTGTCGGAATCTATGCAGTATTAGAAGGTGGAGGGGAAGTATAGCCTTCTTTGATTTTCACCATCACTTCTGTTGTCCTTCATAGCCTTGCCAAGAAACTGCAGATGTTTAACACTGATTCAATGGGCTAAATATAGATGTTAATCTTGTAGCATAGGGGGAAAGATAAACTATAAAAGATTCATGTTCAGGAAGATTATATTAGGGTAAGGGTACTTTCACACTTGCGTTAGAGGATTCTGGCAGGCAGTTCCGGCAACGGAACTGCCTGCCGGATCCGGAAATCCGTATGCAAATGGTTAGCATTTGTTTCCGGATCCATCTCTCCGGTGTCATCCAGAAAATCTTTGGTATCGGATCCAGCATTAATACATTTCAATAGAAATGAATGCCAGATTCAGCATTCCGGCAAGTGTTCCGGAATTTTGGCCGGAGAAAATACCGCAGCATCATCACTTTATACTTTTTTATAAGAAAGAATTATGTATATGCTTTTTATAATTTTTATGTACAATCCTGCTTTCACAATATAGGGGCATATTGGCTGCACTGTAGTCACTTTATTATTGCTTGCACTTTATATACATTTTTATATAAGAAAAAATTATGCACATATCATTAATTTTATGTACATTTTTTGCTTTTTTATCAATTAAGGCGTTTTGAGCACTAGTTATTGTGGGATTTGTTGTCTGTAATCATGGGATCAATATATCTGCTGGGCCATTTATAGGTTTGATTTATCTGGTTTCCTTGATGTTCTGTTCCCATTTACATATACCGCCTGCGTTCCATAAGGTCGCGATCCGACCCATGCGCTGTCTGGCTCCATCCCGACGTGCTCCCGTATGTAGCCATCACGTGCGCAGTGCATGTGCAGTAGTGTGGCAGGGACGCCCTGAGGGATCAAGTTGGCCATCATGGCGGTCTCTCTCCCGCATAGATGGAAATGCAGGTGAATATATTCATTATTATCAGGTATTCTCCCATTGCATTCCCTATATATACCCCGGACTGTCTATATCTATTACCTCCTGACGAAGCTTTGAAGGTGAAACGCGCGTCGAGATTCTTGTGCGCGTGGGGGCCGCATTCCTGATTACAAGTAAACCATTTCACAGGGTACATCTGTTTTACTATAAGGCGCATAATATGTAAACTTTTGGTATATTTTATGCATTTGCAGTGCTGCTGTACAAATTATATATTCTTTTTGCCAGCGTAGTCTGCAAGGCAGTTATTATTTGTCATATTTTAGACATCTACATGTACATGGTGTCTTGTTCAGCGATACTGCTAAAGCAATATTGTGCCTAACTGACATAGCTGTGGGCCTATGGGGCAATTTTGTTATGTAATCACTGAACATATCAATGTTCTTGTACTGTACGATCTGTTGGTGATTTTTGAAGACTTCATATCTCATCATCTTGGTAATGATATGCTCAGTAGTGCCATTTATTTCCATCATATATAGTGGATCACTATATTGGGGATAACGCCCCTTGCAATGTTCTCTGTATCAATATCCATCATGCCTTTTTCTTTAGAATAATCTATTTTTTTTTATATTTATTAATTAGTAAATATTGCTATATATCTTTTGTACATTTGGAGTTCCACAGCTTTCTTTGTATGTGTCGAAGTTAATGGCCGCTACACTGGCATTTGGTGGCTCTAGAAGCTGAGCAAATGCAGGTAACAAAAAATGCTGTTCTTTTATTGATCATACTGATTTCAACAGGATCGACTGGGAGATAGTGAATCCAAATCTGCAGTATTAGGCCTCATGCACACGAGGCTGTACACTGTTTTGAGCTCGGGCGCGGATCCATTCACTTCAATGGGGCCGCAAAAGATGCGGACAGCACTCCATGTGCTGTCCGCATCCGTTGCTCCGTGGCCCCACAAAAAAAATAGAGCATGTCCTATTCTTGTTCGTTTTGTGGACAAGAATAGGCATTTCTACAATGGGCCACGTTCCGTTCCGCAAATTGCAGAACGGAACGTGGAGCAGCTTCCGCGTTTTGCAGATCTGCGTTTTGCGGACCGCAAAACACCTACGGTCGTATGCATGAGGCCTTAGGTTGTTCAGCAGTCACGTGGATGCATAACAAATTATCACTTCAATACAATCAGTGAACGGGGTTTTCTAACCTCTGGGTTTTAATTTTGCCAACTTTTCTACCATTAGAATGACAATCACTTTAAAGGGGCTGTGCAGGGTGTTTGATATTGAAGTGCTATCTTCAGGATAGGTTAATCAGTATCAGATCGGCAGGGGCCTGACTCCAGGTACCCTCCCGCCAATCAGCCGTCTGAAGAGGAGAAGGCACTAAGATGGAAAGCTGCTTCTTCTTCAAGATTACACTGTGTGTCATTTCGCTGTGCTGGTCCCAATCAAGTGAATGGAACGAGAACTTATAATTACTCTGCGCCATGGATTTGACATTGACCTATCCTGAGGATAGGTAATCAATATAAACTCCCTGCACAAGCCCTTTCAAAGGATATCAAATGGCAGGAAAGTTGACAAGTTTTAAAAAAAGTAAAGTTCCACCCCCAGACACTTTAGCACTGCTCACTGGTTTGCTTGTACCAAAGTGATGATTTCTCATGCATCCATGTGACCACTGTAGCATAAAACTGCTATAATCACAGCAGATTGGCTGGAGTGGTCATGTGCTTGTACAACATGTCATCAATGCAGGGAGGTAGACAGAGACCCACTGAAGTAACAGAACTGGTGCCAAGGGGGGAGGGGGGGTCGTCTTCGAACAGATGTGTATTATTCTTTTTTTTTTTTTTCCTCAATTTTCCTGCTGTTAAGCAAGCTGTTTAAATCCTGGACAACCCCTTTAAAAAAATAGATTTTTTCCCAGTGTGCAGACTATTACCGTTTTATTATTTGCTGTAACTTAGATATAAAATTTAGCCTGCTAAATTAATTATCATAGCTCACTATACAATGAAGGAACCCCACAGTCTACAAATCAATAGTTAAGGTTAGATCACAAAAAGCGAAACAAACCATCCATATATTGTGTGCCCTACATCTATTATGCATTACTTGTTTGTTATAATCCTGGAAATACAATTTTCATTCCACAGAGAAACTTCTCTGATACATGAATACAAATATGCTTTATATAATAATTGCATTGTGAGCTACATTATACATCTATTGCAATACATTATAGCTATACTATATATATTACATTGGTATTAGAATAAGTGTTGTATATAGGAAAAAAAGCTATTAGCATGACAAAAAGTTTCACTTATGGAAAACTGACCCTTAGAATGAGGGTAAAATGACCACTTGTATTTATTTATTTATTTATTTATTTATTTTGCTTTCTATATTTGTGATAATAGTGTCTTGAATTTAGAACAAATTTGAAAGCTAGTAATAAAAAAACAAAAATGAAATGGAACATAAACCACGTTACTAAGTAATGTCATGATCAGTCCTGAAACCCTAAATATCATTTACAATTGTCTCCTATACAGGTTCACAGGTGAGTAATGGCAACTGCTGACTGGGACCTGAGTGCACAAAAGACAACAGTAAATGTGTTAAACAGTAAAATACCATAGGTTTTCAAATTACTTTAGACCTACAGGTATTTTGTTTCTCCATAAGATATTATCCAACATATCCTATATCTTGAGTAATACATATAACACAAATCATGCTTACCACTAGAAATTTCTAATTCATCCAAATTGACTATCAGATTCAATTTGGGCCTGAATATAACTCTACCCAAATCAAAAGTGCTCTTATTCCCTAGAAAAGTCTATCTCTTGCTTTCTCTCTTTCTCCTGGCCTTGATTTTCCTGAATTGAATAATACAAACATTTGGGTTGGTAGAATTACAAATTTTCAAAGCAACTCATCTATACTAATAAAATTCTCTCATAGAAGTTTTCACAGGGAAAACAGGTGAACCCTAATTTCCACCACCACTGCTGTTCCTGCCTACTTGCATAATCATCCTTAGTGGTGGACCACAACTGGTCGACTGTCCCTGCTTATGTATGTGCTGGGGCTTTCCAGGGAAAAGCAGGGGGAAAAAACTATAAACAAAGCGACAGAAAGGCCCAGGCAAAAGGAGAAGCATCTGACTGTTTGACATGCTTGTTATTTTAACTCGTTTGTAAGTATATTCATTTTTTCCCGACCCTTTGTGACAGTGCTTCACTTTTAGTGCGATTCACTGGTGTTCCATCCACAGTTTTGTCCGAACAAGAAAAGAGGATATCTGTTATGATCAATTTTTTCCTATACCCACATATGTTTATGGCTCTGAATTAAGGAGGATCTCCCTCTGAACAACTGAGGCAGCGCAGTCCTATTTACAGGTATATATCGATTGATTGTAAACTTTACCCATTTTACGTTCTGGATCTGCAGTGCCAATACTACAGGCAACGTACCGGAGAAAAAGTTTTTCTTTATGAGTAAATCCACAGACTGCAATGAATGCTCCATTATTTTAAATTACTACTGGCCAGTATACTAAACTCTACTAGACTATGAATAGAGTGACTTATCTCTCCTATGGGACAGGACAGTTGTCATGTTCGGTTCTGGGAGGGAAACACCACACTGAACATAAGAGGGAAAAGGGGTAAGGAAAAAAGGCCTGGAAACTAGGGAAAGGAGATGGACACCTCCTAGTAAAACCCTAATCAAAGTCCTGACTAACTACCAGTATGAACAAACCCCAGAGGTAGGTGAGTTCATACACAGGAATACCTAATGTCCTAACTCACCCGATAGGACGTGGAAATGCAACACACAAAATAACCCAAACAAAATACAAAGGGGAAAGAAAACACTTAACTTCAAGTGGCGATGGCAGCACCAGGAACTCAGTAGAGATCCCAACACACGCTATCCACAACGCAAACCAAAGCTATAAATTGCATAGCATAGTGGGTTGAACAACAATAAATAGAGAAGGTTAAATGACCATAATAGCTACAACTGGGGGAAGAAGGTGTGGCAAGCACCAGAAACAACACAGATGTAATTTGATCCAAACGGAAAACATGCCAGATCAAACCACGGGTTGCCAGTCTCACCGATCTCCTTCCACCTGTTGCGGGAACATCCGTGACAACAGTGCTAAATGCACTGGAGGTGAACAACCTAACAAGTCCGTTATTTGTGAGTTTAATTAACATAAATAGTACTATGAAATATTATTATGGTATAAATTGGAGTCTATTGTGTCTATTGAAGCAACATACATATTCAAGCATTAAACAGAACTACTGTTTTATCTTCAAAAGATAGTCTATAGGTTGCCGGTGCCAGCAGGGTCAGGCACTAGCCTTGTGAGCCCCTTATAGATAAGTAATAGTAAAATATACTGGAGTACTTACTGTCTTCAGTGATTTTTTATGCTATAGCTCTCTTTGTTCCTTAAAGGGGTTGTGCAAGGGTTTTATATTGATGACCTAGATCATCAATATCAGATCGGGGTCTGACACATGGCACCCTCTGCCAATCAGCTATTTGAAGAAGAAGTGGTGCTCCATGCAACGTCTATTTCCTCTTGATTACACTGCATATCGGAAGTGCAATGTAATTACAAGTGTTTGTGAAAGGAAAGATATATGAATTTGGCAGTCTTTTACCAAGGGGCCTAAATGCTGTACTAGAAATTTTTGGATTCCTATAGAATACTACGGGATGTATGGGTGGACGTCGATGCAGAGTCGCATGTCAGGCTGTTTTCCAGCACTGCGACCCTTCCTCGACCCTACACATGCACCCCTTTTCTACTGCAACCTGACACATTAAAGTAGTACTCCCCAATTAGAAAACAGAATAAACAAAGCTGCAGGGACAAATCCATTCAGAAAATTCACAGACTTTTTCATTTTTCTAATTAGAATATATGAATATAGAAATATTCCCACATACCTCTGTGGGGTAATATGCCTAATATATATAGACTCTTACCTAAAGAAAAAAAAATTAAGAAAACTTTTTTTTACTTGATATGTAACGTGTTATTTTGAATATATGTTCTGGATGTGGAAATGTCCAAGACAATAATGGTTTATAAACCACACCCCCACTATAAAGATCCAAATACGGGGAAAAAATGCACTATTATATGAAGAAACGCATTATAACCGCATCAAAACTGCAGGGTTGGAAAGATAAGCAATGTTGCATGATAAACTCCAGACCGGAGTTTTGGGATCTCTCTGATCCAGATCGGATTTTGACAGGCACCTAAATGGACTATAAAATCTGGATATATACTGAACAGGGGTGATGCCACTGAGGAAGGGGAGAGCAGTCCCCGAAACGCGTTTGGCGTATATCTTTGCGTTGCCAACCCATCCTTTATGCTGGAGTACAGTGCACTGTTTTAGGAAAAGAAAAGAAAATGAACTATCCACCTTGAATGAGCCTGCAGACAACTTAATTGCATAAACCTCTGCCTCCACTAAAGAGCCTCTGACCTCCGTATAGATACAATATGTGACGAGACAGACACGGACTACACAAGGTACGCTGACAACACAACAGCCAGGACGCTGGCTTGTGAGCGGTAAGGAGTCTCATACCGCTGGCAATATCGGACAGTAAGAGACGTGGAGGTAAGCCCACACACGTGGGATAAGGATTCTTATGCAGGTGGAAATACTGTGGCAATAATGTCAAAATATATAGGTGGACTATAATAGAAACACCGCTATTTAGAACCACTGGCACCAGCAAGTGTTTCATATTGATGATCTGCGATAAATCAAGTATACAGGGAGTGCAGAATTATTAGGCAAGTTGTATTTTTGAGGATTAATTTTATTATTGAACAACAACCATGTTCTCAATGAACCCAAAAAACTCATTAATATCAAAGCTGAATATTTTTGGAAGTAGTTTTTAGTTTGTTTTTAGTTTTAGCTATTTTAGGGGGATATCTGTGTGTGCAGGTGACTATCACTGTGCATAATTATTAGGCAACTTAACAAAAAACAAATATATACCCATTTCAATTATTTATTTTTACCAGTGAAACCAATATAACATCTCAACATTCACAAATATACATTTCTGACATTCAAAAACAAAACAAAAACAAATCAGTGACCAATATAGCCACCTTTCTTTGCAAGGACACTCAAAAGCCTGCCATCCATGGATTCTGTCAGTGTTTTGATCTGTTCACCATCAACATTGCGTGCAGCAGCAACCACAGCCTCCCAGACACTGTTCAGAGAGGTGTACTGTTTTCCCTCCTTGTAAATCTCACATTTGATGATGGACCACAGGTTCTCAATGGGGTTCAGATCAGGTGAACAAGGAGGCCATGTCATTAGATTTTCTTCTTTTATACCCTTTCTTGCCAGCCACGCTGTGGAGTACTTGGACGCGTGTGATGGAGCATTGTCCTGCATGAAAATCATGTTTTTCTTGAAGGATGCAGACTTCTTCCTGTACCACTGCTTGAAGAAGGTGTCTTCCAGAAACTGGCAGTAGGACTGGGAGTTGAGCTTGACTCCATCCTCAACCCGAAAAGGCCCCACAAGCTCATCTTTGATGATACCAGCCCAAACCAGTACTCCACCTCCACCTTGCTGGCGTCTGAGTCGGACTGGAGCTCTCTGCCCTTTACCAATCCAGCCACAGGCCCATCCATCTGGCCCATCAAGACTCACTCTCATTTCATCAGTCCATAAAACCTTAGAAAAATCAGTCTTGAGATATTTCTTGGCCCAGTCTTGACGTTTCAGCTTGTGTGTCTTGTTCAGTGGTGGCCGTCTTTCAGCCTTTCTTACCTTGGCCATGTCTCTGAGTATTGCACACCTTGTGCTTTTGGGCACTCCAGTGATGTTGCAGCTCTGAAATATGGCCAAACTGGTGGCAAGTGGCATCTTGGCAGCTGCACGCTTGACTTTTCTCAGTTCATGGGCAGTTATTTTGCGCCTTGGTTTTTCCACACGCTTCTTGCGACCCTGTTGACTATTTTGAATGAAACGCTTGATTGTTCGATGATCACGCTTCAGAAGCTTTGCAATTTTAAGAGTGCTGCATCCCTCTGCAAGATATCTCACTATTTTTGACTTTTCTGAGCCTGTCAAGTCCTTCTTTTGACCCATTTTGCCAAAGGAAAGGAAGTTGCCTAATAATTATGCACACCTGATATAGGGTGTTGATGTCATTAGACCATACCCCTTCTCATTACAGAGATGCACATCACCTAATATGCTTAATTGGTAGTAGGCTTTCGAGCCTATACAGCTTGGAGTAAGACAACATGCATAAAGAGGATGATGTGGTCAAAATACTCATTTGCCTAATAATTCTGCACTCCCTGTATTTGCGCATAAGTAGGAACAAAGGAGTAACATACAGGTGGACTATACTAAGTCTACACTCCTCCTTTGTACAACGTAAATATTAACGTAATATTTAAGCAATTCTTTCCACTGTTGTCATTTTTAGCACTAGAATAAATAGATGTCTGGTCTGAATATCATGGTGAGATATCAGTGATAAAGATCTGATCCAATAACTACAAACCATCTGAGATATCCAGGTTGGACTCAGAATCGACATCTATTTAAATCAATGAATTTGGGCATATGTAACAACCGTAGGTAAAATATACGCAATTTTACTGTTTTTTTCTGGACATACACCAATGTGCTGTAGAATGACCATTTTAAAAGTGCGCATTTCAATGTACAAATACACCTTAAATCACTAATTAAATTTTGTGATGTATAGCATCCACTACTGGGCGGATTGGAGCATCGAATATATAGGTGGAGATTATACAGCACATTTGAAAAAAATAAAATTATTGTGATTTGGTCTATACATTTTAATTTAGATTTTATTATATACTGTAGCTTTGTTTGATGTTTTGATTTTTTATTGAATACCTTATATGCTGCTAGAAGGAAGATATTTAATAAATTACTTTATAATCCATATAAGAGTGCCAATCCTATTTAGAAACATTTTTGGAACACACATTGTTGAGGGGTAAATCAAATCAGGATTAGAGCACCTGCCCTGAGAGGGTGAGAGTGAGGGATTTTCAACAAATAGCAGCTTATTTGTGAAAGGAGCAAGTACTTGTAATTATGCCATGCCACCACTGCAAGAGAGACGTAAGAGAGAGTAATGAAGAGAAAGCAGTGAAGTGCCACCTCCTCTTAGAACACTTGATCAATGCTGATGCTGAATGTCGGACCCCCTCTGATCTGATAATGATGACCTATCCTTAGGAAATGTGATCAGTATAAAACCCCTGCACAACCCCTTTAAATAAGCAAACTGACACCAAAATAAATTATTTCAAAAGCTCCTTATTTTAGGTTGGTCATTTTGATAAACTGTATAATTGGTATAGTTTTGCGCGCATGTGGCGACTAAGGTGACTGCTTCGGCTGGCAAGGGCTTTTTTGATTAACTTTTTTTCTTCTATTTGTAATTTATATATTTTTTTACTTATTGTTTCATACATTTTTGGCACATGTCCCCAAAAGGTCATTAAAAGACCTCTAGGGCACTTTTTTTAAACTTTGCATTTCTGTAAATGGGGCATCATGTGCGGGCATTGCACACAAGCTGCTAAGAAACAGCAGTTCTCTTCTGCCTGAGATCACGTGACTACAGGGTCCAAAGAGGATTCAGCATAGCTGCTATGCACTGAGAAAAAGGAGTAATAAATCACATCTGTCTTCTCTTCAGGGTCCCTGGCTGTCACTGACATATGGGACCTGACCTGCTCCTGCTAGATAGCAGGGGCAGGAGCTTTGATCCCTCGCTGTACATGTAAGGTTTTCCGGATTGAAGTTCAGCATTGAGCGCTGTATATTTACAGTGCTTGATCATAATGAGGTTAATGTTACCTAGTCTGGACTAAGCAAAAAATACTACCAGGACTGTGGTTAATTACTGGTGGTTCATATATCTATCAGGATCATTGTGCATCATCCTAAATTCTATTGTGCAGCATGTAGCCAGTAATGGGTGACACTATCTCGATGTAAAGTGGAAGCACTATCATAGTCACCTATATTAAAATGATAAAAGCCTCTTTGATTTATGTGAGAACTTTCTCTGACTTGTTGTCTGGGTATAAAAGAATGCTGTAAGCTTCAGACTGAAAGAACACACACCCTAGGGTATTGCTCTACTTTCAGCAAATTAAGTATAACCTTTCCAAAATGAAAGGGCCAAAAGAGCAATTCAGTCCGATAATAGAAGTGATTCTTCGTGTTTTATAATTTAGATTAAAAAAAAAAACATTGATTTTAAGCTTAAAACTATAATTTGTTTTTATTTTTCTCATGAACTACAGAAGACAGATGGTCATGCTAATAGTCCACTATAATAAGGCATATCTCTAACTTCTGAAGCAATAGGAAATATCCAAAGTGAGAAATGCAAATAAATACAAAAATTCATGGTAGAAAAAAAGCTGCTATTATCTAGGCATAATTTAAATAGAGAAACTCTTGAGTTTCAGTGGACAATATAATTACAGTAGTTATTTTTGTATATTTTATATCAAGGGGTTGTGTCACTTCAGCAAATAGCATTTATTTGGTGCAGGAAGTTATTACAAGGCACTTACTACTGTATTGTGAATCTCCATATTGGCTCCTTTTGTTGGCTAGATTCATTTTTCCATTACATTATACACTGCTTGTTTCCATGGTTACAACCACCCTGCAATCCATCAGTGGTAGTCGTGCTTGCACATTATAGGAAAAAGCGCTAGCCTATGCGTGTTCCTGGCCAACAAAGAGACCGTTGCTTTTTCGTATAATGTGCAAGCACGTCCATCACTGATGGATTGCAGAGTGGTCATAGCCATGGAAATGAGTAGTATATAATGTAATGGAAAAATGAATCCAGCCAGCAAAGGAGAAAATATGGACAATCATAATACATTAGTAAGTACCTTGTATTAACTTCTTGTACATAATAAATGCTATTTTCTGAAATGAGACAACCCTTTAATAAAAAATTTATATCAGCATTTTTATATTGCAAATAAACATGTCCAGAAATTAAGATACATTGGATTAACTGGATTTATTACATTTATATTAATTTATATGTGTAAATGTATATGTGATCAATATAAACAACTTAGCCATGTCAATCAGCGAGGGAGGGGCTGGCAAGAGAGAGGAGTGGGGCTTGAGTGCAAGGAGAGTAACAGCAACAGCCTTGATGCAGTAAAGCCTCATTTGCGTATTGCTAAAAAGCAGACTTTCTTTGCAGGGAAACTGTGGATCTGCAAACCAAGGGCAGCGTTGTAGTTAGGGATGAGCGAATCAACTTCAGATGAAACATCCAAAGTCGATTCGCATAAAACTTTGTTGGAATACAACAAACTTTGTTGGAGCGAGTGCTCTGTACAGTATTAGAATGTATTGGCTCCTATGAGTCGAAGTTATTACTTTGTGAAGTCTCGCGAGACTTCGGCTAATAACTTCAGAAATTAATTTCTACTGTTAAAAACCTTTTGGTACCTTGGAACCACACTCGAGTTCGGTAAAAGGTTTTTTACAGTAGAAATTAATTTCTGAAGTTATTACCCGAAGTCTCGCGAGACTTCGCGAAGAAATAACTTTGGCTCATAGGAGCCAATACATTCTAATACTGTACGGAACACTTGCTCCATACAGTATTCTAACTTAGTTTTATGCGAATCGACTTTGAAAGTTTAATCCAAAGTCGATTTCCTCATCCCTACTTGTGATCAGGTGAGGAAAACCTATTTGACACTGCCCTTGTTTACATAGAGATGTCACAGGTGACAGACTCTCTTTAACATAATTAGTAGTGTTGAGCGCATTCGAAGCAGAATTCGATCCGAAGTTTAGGAAAACTTCAGTTCGTAAAAAAACCAAATTTCTTCACACTTTGAGGTAACGAATCAGGTTTTCCTAAAATGGCGGTTGCACATGTTACAAAGTGAAATTTAGAAGTCTGCGAATGCGAGATCACCCATAATGCTGTGCAGCTAGCCAATCTACAGGTAGCCATCCCCTCTGATGTCTCAGCCCTATAAAAGCTTCATCCTGCGTGGTCTCCATCATTGTCCTGTGGGCTGAGCATAGGGAGAGATGTGACAAGCGCTCATTTGCTAGGGGCAGGGTTGCTGCAATAATCCAGCCATCATAGTTGATCCATCCACCATGTTCGGCATCTGGTTTTAACCCTAATAATGTTAAAAGTGAAATGCAATTAGATTTATAGTAAGAAGGGATCCACATGGGATTATGGTCATCCCTGTTTTGAATCCCTCAATTTTATTGCTTTGAGGAAGCCTTTCCTGCCTCAATGCTGTGTACCATCTCTGGTACCATCACACAGGAGGATTTCTGCATACACACTCTGGCTCTTCCGATCCCCACAGTGATAGTGGTGGTGGGGGCTGGAGTACACCAGGGTGACCATGGCATCTGAAGGGTTAAAAGTCCGCGATCGACATTACCGCCGGGCAAGAACATTAGTTCCGGGTGTCTGCTCTTCAAAACAGCAGACACTCGTCGGCCATGGTGCATGCTGTATGCGCGAGCGGGTGCCATTTTTAAATGTACATTTACTGTTGGCGGTCGGGAAAGGGTTAACTTCCAAGCCTTTACAGTGAGATTGGACCATCAGGTGGGAAGAATATGATTAATCAGAGTAGCCTGGGTAAACCTGATTTATAGCGATTTGTAAAGAATTAATTTGGAACTAATCGGATTTCTTAGTGAACTTTGGCAAATCAATCAAATTGAATTTTTCCAAACTTTGCTCATCTATAATAACAAGGTTAACATTTTTCATTTGAACAAATTGCCTACAGAGATATATTATCATTATTGGAGATAAAGACTATTCTCTAATGCTTCACTAACAGACAGAACTCGAGACCTGTATTAGAACCGTGCACTTACAGTATAACATCGTTATATAAGTTGTGTGGCTTGTATCTAATAACATTTGTCAAGTTTAGAAGTTAGTAAAACTGAGTCTGACAACCTCAAAGAATATGCATCTATATGAACATCCATCCACTCACATTGACGTGAATAATCCTAGTAATTAGATGAATAAGAAAATATTAAAATAAGCTTACTTCATCAAGAGTACAGTCACATGTGAAGTTCATAGTGCGATTGGGTTTTTCCCTTTTATTTTCTTTGACTCACAGAATCGTGCACAGCTCCTTCAGGCTCTGTACTTGCCTAAACATATGTCTGAAGGAGCTCAGCCACCACATATTTAGCCTGGACAACCTCTACAAGCCAGAACGTTACATTTCTAGTTACATTTCTTCTTTTCTCTGCATAACACTGCGTACAACATTGCTTTGTCTAACCGATTATAACTTTTTACTCTTCTTTAAACACATTGGAGCATAAATCATAAACCTATTTTTCCCTCGGAGGTTATGTAATATTAAAACCTCTATTATTGAAGATGACTTATGTTTAATTTCCTTTCATGAATTTTCAGTAGGTTTTCAAAGGTAACTTTTCTTTGTGTGGAACTTTTTATGTTTTGTTCAGTTCATCTTCTCTAGGCCTTGTTTTACACTTGGACAAGTAAGTATATAATCCAATGCAGTAATATTTTGCATATTTCAATATAATAAGTTAAAGTTTTCAGTATGTTATGAAAATGTAGGTGATCTCAGTTTTATGAAGTAGACCTCTCTAGGCTGTTTTAATAACTCTTTTAAATTTTCATTGTACTAGGGTAAAGAAGCTGACGTAGGATATTTTAATGGACTGAAGCTATTCTATAAGAACAGTATGTTGAGCAATCGGCAGTTAAGCAGAAATTTCACACTTAACGGGGTTATTATATGCAGTAATTAATTTAAAAAATTAAAATCAGACATCATATAGTACATGACAATCTCTTTCTAACAAAGCTAGAACCAGCCCTGTACCTCACATGGAACCATATATCATTGCTCCAATTGATCTGCAAGTTTTATTGTAAGCTGACAGCTCATAGGGTGTGTCCATTTTCAGGAGGCATGTCTTTTCTGTTCTTGCTCTCTCCTTGTGACTGTGACAGCTTCTGCATCAAAAATCGCAGCACTCAAATTTCTTCAATCCATATTCTTTATTCCACCAAAAAGAAGCGACGTTTCGACTGACAGAGATTCATTATCAAACTTCTGACCATAGATACAGCTCTTGGCAGTTGAAGAATGTTACTAAAGTGGACAGAGAAATAGGGAAAAGAACAAACAGCAGTTGGTGCTATACATTTTTAAAGGGAACCTGTCACTTTGAATATGATGTCTGAGCTGAAGGCAACATGTTATAGAGCAGGAGGAGTTCAGAAGATTGATATATAGTTCTCTGGGAATAGATTCAGTAAAACTTGTATTTCATTCATTTAAATTCCAATTAGTGATTAACAGCTATCTCTATATGCACAGTCATAGGGGGAAGGCTGTCAGTCACTGATAGGACTGCCTCCCTGACTTCAAAGCCCAGAATGAGCAGAAATTTAAATGAATGAAAATTAAGTAATGCTGAATATTTTCCCACAAAACTATACATCAATCTGCTCAGCTCATCCTGCTCCATAACATGCTGCCTGTAGCTTACATCGTATTTAGTGATGAGCGGTATAGGCAATATTCGAATTCACGAAATTTTGTGAATTTTTGGCCGAATATTCTCCAGAAATTCGCAAATTCGAGAATTCGTTATCTCCAGTCATTATTTACTTGATTGTAAAAATCAGCAATTTAATATATCCGCGATAAAAATTAGCGATTAGAATATTCGCAATCAACACTAAGGGATAGGCAACTTTCCTATTGGTTGCTAGTGATGTTGCTAAGTGCCGATATTAGCGATAAATTCACGATTAGAATATTCGCGATCAACACTATTTATGAATATAAAGCACTATATTCTAAATATTCGCAAATTCTCAAAGTGGCGATATTCGTGATTAAAATTCGCGATTCGAATATTCATGCTCAACACTAATGGTATTTTTATGGTGACAGGTTCCCTTTAAAATGTCACTGACTATACTACATGCAATTTAAAAGTATTCCATCCAGTTGCTTTTTTGAAAAACATAAAAACATAATAACATTTTTCGCTTTATAAGACGCACCTGATGATTAGACGCACCTAGATTTTTGAGGAGGAAAATAAGAAACTAATGGTTTTGAACTAATGGTGGTCTGTGGATGACACTGTTATGGGGGCATCTGTGGATGACACTGTTAGGGGGGATCTGTGGATCACGCACTGTTATGGGGGATCTGTGGATGACACTGTTATGGGGTATCTGTGGATGACACTGTTATGGGGGATCTGTAGATGATACACAGTTATGGGGAGATCTGTGGAGGACACTGTTATGGGGATCTGTGGAGGGCACTGTTATGGGGGGATCTGTGGATGACACTGTTATCGGGGATGTGTGGATGACACACTGCTATGGGGGATGTGTGGATGATATACTGCCATGGCGGATGTGTGGATGACACATATAGCAGCTTATGAAATGGGGGTCACTAGTCACACAGTGACAATATACTGTGACACATATGATACTGTGACCAGCATAAGATGATCTTATGCTGGTCACAGTATCATATGTGTAACAGTATATTGTCCCTATGTGTATAGTGACCCCCATTACACCCCCGGGCACCCGCTTACAGCAGTGTTTATATGTAAAATATTTTTATGTAATGCTCCAGCAATGGCTCTGCTTTCTTCTGTAACAGTACTCACTATCAAAGCAGCGGTCCGGCGTAACGTAACTCACTCAGTCATTCACGCTCCTGCCAGCTTCATTAATAAAGTGGGAGGAGCATGACCGAGTAAGTGACGTCACGTGCCGGCTGGACCGCTGCTTTGATAGTGAGTACTGTTACAGAAGAAAGCAGAGCGATTGCTGGAGCATTACATAAAAAGGTTTTACATATAGAGGCTACTGTGAGCGGGGTCCGGTGTAATGGAGTACAGTTACTGCACCGGGCCCTGCTCACAGCAGTTTTCATATGTAAAGTCCATTCATGTAATCTCCAAGCAGTGGCTCTGCTTTAAAGTAGCGTAATCCTCTGTAGTAGTACTCACTATCAAAGCGGCAGGCAGGCCGGCAGTGTAACGTCACTCATTCATTCACACTACTCCCACTTCATTAATGAAGCAGGAGCGTGAATGAGTGAGTGAGGTTATGCTGCCTGCCGCTTTGACAATGAATACTACTACAGAGGATTGAACTAGTTTAAAGCAGAGCCACTGCTTGAAGATTACATGAATGGACTTTGCATATGAAAACTGGAAATCCTGGAAAACCCCTTTAAAGCGGAGAATCCTCTCGAAAGGTGAAGCAACTGACCCCTTTTATTTTAAATGGCATGATAATTAGATATTCTTTTATATTTTTTACTTAACGAAAACATCCAAACCTTTCTTGAAGTGAACCATATAAAACAAGTAAAATGTATATATGCATTAGGGCATTTGCATTTGCATGGCTGGTTTGTTATAATTCTTGATTTCTCTTATACTTGAAAATCTCCATGCTATTTTCTTGCCTTTCTTTTAACTTTTACTAACGCTAGGGCATCTGACATATTTTCTAACTCTAGGACATCTGACACCCCATGTCCAAAACAAACTGGAGTATTTCTTTGTAAAGCAACAAAGTGGTTTATGTACAGTAATTTTGATAATCTTTCAGGGCATTGTAGATCCCTCATTCCAGTTATTACTTTAGTTGTCCTCCTCTGAACCCTCTCCAGCTCTGCTATGTCTGCCTTGTTACCAGGAGACCAGAACTATACACAATACTCCATGTGTGGTCTGACCAGTGATTTGTAAAGTGGTAGGACTACTACCGATCTTACCACGGAAACCCTGAAAAAGTAACCCAACATAGTAAAAATAATTTAATTTTTACTTATTCAACCCACAGATATTTTGTGTATCCGATTTAGGTTCATTAAGTTTGGTTTGATAGATGAATTTATTCCAACTAATGACCAAATAAACTGTTGACAGTTTTACCAGAACATAAGCCTTGATTTTCCAGAAAGGTGCAGAATTTGTCAAGAACAGGACACTAAGTTTTATTGGGAAATATCTATCCACATTGTCCAGTAGGTAAAATATTTTTACAAAAGGTTGACAATGGGTTAAAAAAATGATTCTCAACCATCCCCTAAGATTCTGATTTTAACACTTCCTTGATCCCTCACAAGTCTCTACTTTGTAGTCCCTCTCGAGACACAGGAAATGATCACTCAGCCACTTACTGACTGAAGTCGGTAAACGCTGCGGCTAGTGATTGGGTGAGCAGTCATTTTCTGTGTACCGAGAAGGAACAGGAAGTTAAGACTAGCACATGAACATCAAGCATCAGAAATGGAGAAGTAGTGGATTGATGAGGTTTTGCTTTTTCAGCCTTTTTTTCAGCCTTTTATAGATTTTTTTTTACCCACCAGACAACATCTTCTGTTTCCAAAACCCATTGCACAAATGTTATATCCCCTCTGTCCCATAAATGTTCCCCTATATTTAAAGGTTAAAAAATGAAGAGAGCTCTTTTACCTGCCGAGGATGAAAGATGTTTGAATTTGATGATTTGCCATAGGTCTGTGTTTATAAAGACATCGGGAAAGATTTACAAGCCTTGTCTAATATTTATTAGTGTTGAGCGCGAATATTCGAAGAGCGGAATTTTTTTAGCGAATATCGGCACTTCGCTAATTCGCGAATATTTCGAATATAAACGCTATAAATTCGCTATTTCGAATATTCGTTTTTTTAGTTATATTTTCTTTCCCACTTCCCAAAAGTAGTTCTTACCTGTCTTAGGATTCCCTGGCTTCACCAAACAACCAGTCAGTGCCCGTTGCCGCTTCTGCCGACTTCCGTGCTCGCTGGGCGTCCTTCATGGGAAAATCTCTATATACTAAAATGTACTGTGGTTTGAGGAATTACGTTGAAATCGCAGTACGATTAATTCAAGTTATTAAATCGCATTGCGATTACAGCCTTTCTTTATCTTACAGGCTAGAATTACTTGAATATGGAATATATGGCTATACTAGCAGTGCTAAGTTGAAATCGCAATCTTAGTCTAAGTTAAATTAATCGCATTACGTTCAACAACACTGCTCTTATATTCCATATTCGTTAACTGCGTTAATTCTAGCAAGCTGACCCATTATAAACCCAGCTCAAGTTGAAATCATAATGCGAATACTTTAAGTTAAATTAATCGCGTGCGATTTCAACAGCACTGTATATTCCATGATGATTTAACTTCGTTAATTCTAGCAAGCTGACCCATTATAAACCCAGCTCTAAGTTGAAATGTAATCACGATTAATATAGCAGATTAATCGCATTGCGATTTCAACGTAATTCCTCAAATCCAGGTACATTTTAGTATATAGGCCGTTCCCATGGTGATGGGACGCTCCATGAACACAAAGTTATGGTTGGCTTGGTAGAATTAGCGGGGATGACGAATATGACGAATGTATTAGTATATTCCTCAAAACGAATAGCAGTATTCTACATCTTAGTTTTACAGCAACCTATTCGTCAACCTCGCTAATTCCACAACAATCAAATAGGAAGGTTGACTTACCAGACAGCTGTGTTAAATTCGCTATCACGATTTTTTTAATAAAATAGAATACTTATAATATTATCATATCAAGTAATATAATTATTGTGTTAAAAAAATGCATAGCAGAATTCTTTACAACATGTGATCAACAACCTTCCTGTTGATGCTAGAGTGCGGGTTGTGAATGAAGTCGTTTGAATATAACGGTGTCATTAAATCATCTGTAATTAGATGTATTAATGAGAAAGTAGCCTTAAGTACAAATGCATAATGTACGATTGTTTAATCACATTTTAATCGTGATAACTAGAAAAAATATTAGATATTCGATTTGGCGATCAAGTGAGATATTCATTCGAATATTCGCGAATTTCGTCGAAATCGAATATGGCACCTGCCGCTCATCACTAATATTTATACAATGTAAACTTAGTTTAAACAGGCAAAATATGTGTAAAGTGGCTCATTATATACGATAAACTTAAAGGGGTTCTCTGGTAATTAAGAAAATGAAAATACTAAATAAATATAACTTTGTTATAAATATATCCCCAAATACCTTTTATTAGTTATAATAGCTCGTTTTGTCTAGGGAGCAATGATTAGGAGAAACAAAATGGCCGCTGTCCTATTAGTGCACACAAAGCCTGTTCTAATCACACAGCAGGACAAGTTACTTCACAACACTGAGGCAAAGAGCTGCCTCATCCTCCTCTCCTACTTCTTAGATGAGAAGATCTTCAGCTGAATGTCTGTATGAATGGAGTTTATGAGGAGACATGAAGTACAGAGAGGACGGACAGGACAGACTGTGGTAATGTGGGGCTGTGGTTATGGAGACTGCGTTCAAGTGCTGCTGCTTATTAGCCACATCTGCTCATGAACTTTATTCCTACAGAGATTCAGCTGATGACCATATTAAACTTTATTCAGGATTATAATCCCTAACAAGTAGAGCAAAGAGGAGGATGAGGTAGCTCTTTACCTCAGTATTGTGAAGTAACTTGTCCTTGTGTCATTAGGATAGGTTTTGTGTGCACTAATAGGACAGCGGCCATTTTGTTTCTCCTAATCATTGCTCCCTATGATTTTGGGGTGCTTATGACTTTTTGATCGCTTTCTATTACACTTTTTGTGATGTATGGTGACAAAAAATAGCTTTTTTACACCGTTTGTTTACGGTGTTTACATAAAGGGTTAGTTCATGTGATATTTTTATACAGCAGGTTCTTACGGACGCGGTGATACAAAATATGTCTACTTTGCTTATTTATTTATGTCTCTATATTCTGAGTGCCATAATTTTTTAATTTTTGGGCAATTGTCTTAGGGTCTCATTTTTTGTGGGATGAGATGATGGTTCGATTGGTATGATTTTAGGGAGCTTTTGACTTTGATCGCTTGGTATTACATTATTATCATTTTTATTTTTAATTTTTAGGTCATGGGTTAGGTCATGTGATATTTTTTTTTAAGCAGGTCATTATGGATGTGGCAATACCAAATATATATACTTTTTTTTACTTATTTAAGTTTTACGCAATGATATCATTTTTGAAACAAACAAAAAAAATCATGTTTTAGTGTCTCCATAGTCTGAGAGACAGTTTTTTATTTTTTGGGTGATTGTCTTAGGAAGGGGCTCATTTTTTGTGGGATGAGGTGACGGTTAGATTGGTACTATTTTGGGGGGTATATGCCTTTTTGATCGCTTATTGTTGCACTTTTAGTGATATAAGGTAACAAAACAATTGTTTTTAGCACAGATTTTATTTATGTTTTTGACAGTGTTTTCCTGAGGAGTTAGGTCATGTGATACCTAATATGCCTACTTTTCTTTTTCCCTATTTTGTAAAATTTTTATTACTTTATTTTGGGAAAAGGGAGTTTTTTTTTTTTTTTACTTGAAACTTTTATTTTTTGTAAAACTTTATTTTTTTAACAAATTTTTTCACTTTATTTTTTGTCCCACTATGGAACTTCATATTTCAGGGTCTGATCCCTGTTTCATTACAGCACAATGCATTTGTATTGTGCTGTATTGAACTGTTAATGTCTTACAATGTAAGACGCTTGCCTAGGAGACCGAGTGCTGGGGCTGGATCTCCTGGACTTCCGTAGCTGGCATTCCCAATGCCTATTCATGGCATCGGGCTGCCATAGAAACCATCAGGTCCTCGTCATCACAGCACGGGGACCCGATTGGGATGTACAAGCTGCCGCAAACCCCCTGTATGCCGCGGTCAGCGTGACCGCAGCATACAGGGGGTTAATCCACTGGCATCTGTGTTTTCACCGATGCTGGCAGATACAGCAGGGGCCCAGCTGTCAGTATCAGCCGGTCCCCTTCTGCTGATCGCGGCAGCGCGTGTGGGGCATCGCATTAACCCTAGGGCGAGAATTATCGTCCTAGTGCGTTAAGTAACGGCCAGTTAGGATGAGCATTCTCGTTAAACCACTTTGTAACCAGTTTGGCAGTATGCTTCGGGTCGTTGTCCATTTGGAAAACCCATTTCCGCCCAAGCTTTAACTTCCTGGCTGATGTCTTAAGATGTTGCTTGAGTATTTCCACATAATCTTCTTTTCTCATGATACCATCTATTTTGTGAAGTACCCCAGTTCCTCCTGCAGTAAAACAACCCCACAACATGATGCTGTCATGCCCATATTTCACAGTTGCGATGGTGTTCTTAAGCTTCAAAGCTTATCCCTTTTTCCTCCAAATGTAACATTGGTCATTATGGCCAAAAAGTTCAGTTTTAGTTTCATCAGACCACAGGACATGTCTCCAAAAATGTCGGTCTTTGTTCCTGTGTGCATTTGCAAACATTAATCTGGCTTTTTTTTTATATTTCTTTTGGAGTAATGGCTTCTTCCTGGCAGAGTGGCCTTTTAGCCCATGTTGTTACAGTACTGGTTTCACTGGGGATATTGACACAATCTTATCAGCTTCCACAAACATCTTCACAAGGTCTTTTGCTTTTGTTCTTGAGTTGATATGCACATGTTGGACCAAAGCACATTCATCTCTAGGACACAGAACCTGTCTCCTTCCTGAGCGGTATGATTGCTGGACATTCCCATCTTATTTGTACTTGCATATAATTGTTTGTACAAGTGAAAGAGACACATTCAGGTAGCTTGAAACTGCAGCCAAGGTTGAGCCAGACTTGTGGTAGTCCACAATTCTCTTCCTGATATCTTGGCTAATTTATTTAGACTTTGCCGTGATGCTACATAAAGAAGCAGTGTGTTTCAGGTGTGCATTTAAATACATCTACTGGCGTGTCTCTAATTAACTCAGATGTTGTCAACAAACCTAACAGACGCTTCCAAACACATGAAATCATCATATGGGCAGTCCAGAATTGTTTAAAGGCATAGTAATCTTAGTGTATATAAACTTTTGACATTGCAGAATATACTAAATATAATAATAATTATGGTAAAAAAATAAAAATTATGGTAATCCTAACTGGCCAAAAGCAGGAATGTTTTTTTCTGATTTCATGTCAGATATTGAGAAAACATGCACATGTGTCTTTTTATATAGTGTATGTAAACTTCTGGTTTCAACTGTAATTAGATATCTTGGACAAACCCCCGCCCCCCAAAATAAATAAATAAATATATATATATATATATATATATATATATATATATAATGTGGGGAGTCGCTCTGGTAGACAGCGGTGCGGGTGCAGTTTAGAGGCAAAACAAGGAGTCCAGATGGTGCATCAAACAGTGTTTTATTCACACTTGCACGCCACAAATGAAAAGCAGTCTCTTGGTGACAGTTCACACACAACGGAAATACTGTGGCATAACAAAAACAGGCCAACACAGGGTCCAGTCACCTTGGGTGGTTTAGGTGCGGGTTCACACCTAGCAGTCGGCTCAGCCGCAGGCGATTCCACCTTCAGGTCGCAGGGAAACACCACCTTGCTGAGCTCCTTCCTCCAGGACAGAGAATTCCTCAGCCCTGTTTGCAGGCTCCAGGATAATCACACCCTCAGACACAGCTGCTGGCTGCGTTATATACCCAGCCCAAAACATGGACTGGACCGTGGGGAGCAGCCACCCACCCTACTCTTTAGCTGCTCCCAGTAAGAGCCGGCCCGGATCGGCTTTGCAGCCATGCTATTTAACAGAGCAGCACTAGCTGCTGCAGACCAAAAACCCGGCTCTTACCTCACCGAGGCCAGCAACCTCGGTGACACGTACCTGCTATCAAATACAACACCTTGCACCCTCTTACACACCCCCTTTGTTCAACCCTGAGGGGTGAACACACGTGAGGCAGTGGACGCGGGACAGGGCATCTGCGTTGCCCTGCAAGCGGCCTGCCCTGTGTTCCACGGAGAATTTGAAATTCTGAAGAGATAGGAACCACCTGGTGACCCGAGCATTCCTCTCCTTGGCCTGACTCATCCATTTGAGGGGGAATGGTCGGTCACCAGACGGAACCTCCTCCCTAACAAGTAGTAGCGGAGAGATTCGAGTGCCCACTTGATAGCCAGGCACTCCCTCTCCACTATACTATATCTGGACTCGGCGGGATTGAGCTTACGGCTCAGGAAGACAACGGGATGTTCTTCCCCGTTGACCTCCTGAGACAGTACCGCACCGAGGCCTACCTCCGAGCGTCGGTCTGTACGACAAACTCCTTGTTGAAGTCGGGTGTCACCAAAACCGGGGACCCACACAGGGCCGACTTCAACGCGGCGAAAGCCTCCTCCGCCTTTTCACTCCAGCTAACCCTCCCAGACTTTCGCCCCTTCAACAGGTCTGTCAACGGCGCTGCTATTGTGGCAAAGTGGGGCACAAACCTCATGTAGTAACCTACAATCCCCAGGAACGACTTTACCTGCCTGGTGGTGACCGGTCGGGGCCAGTTACGAATGGCCTCTACCTTGGTTACCTGAGGTTTGATGACTCCCGCCCAATTACATATCCCAGATATTTTGTCTCCTCTAACCCTATGGAGCACTTCTTTGGGTTAGCGGTCAGTCCGGCTTTCCTCAGGGCATCCACTACCGCCTGCACCTTGGGTAAATGGCTTTCCCAGTCGGTGCTGTGGATGACTACATCATCTAAGTAGGCCGAGGCGTACCGACGATGTGGTCGCAGCACTATGTCCATTAACCTTTGGAAAGTGGCGGGGCGCCATGCAGGCCAAAGGGTAACACCTTGTAGTGATACAGGCCCTGCGGGTAACAAATGCGGTTTTTCCTTAGCCGACTCCGTTAAGGGTACCTGCCAGTACCCTTTAGTGAGGTCCAGCACAGAAAAATAACGGGCTTGCCTAAACTTTCAACCAGCTCGTCTACTCGGGGCATGGGATACGCGTCAAACTTGGACACTTCATTTAATTTGCGAAAATCGTTGCAGAACACAGCGTCCCATCCGGCTTAGGTATCAGGACTATGGGACTGGCCCACTCACTTTTCGACTCCTCAATGACATCGAGCTTCAACATTACTTGCACTTCCTCCGCGATGGCCCGTCGCCGAGCCTCGGGTACCCGGTATGGTTTTAACCGGATCTTGGCCTGAGGCTCAGTGGCGATGTCATGTTGGATGAGAGACGTGCGGCCAGGGAGGTCCGAGAACACATCCGTGTTCCGACTGATGAACTCCTGACTTCCTGAACTTGTTTGGAAGACAGGCTGTCTGCAATTTTTACCGTGGTTACTGCTTCACAGGCCTCGAACTGTGGGGCTGGACCCTTTTCACCTAGAAGCCCTGGCCGGGGGCTGTGGTCGTCGGCCGTGTCCCTATCTTTCCACGGCTTAAGTAAATTCACGTGGTACACCTGCTCCGGCTTGCGCCGCCTGGCTGGTGTGCTTTGTAATTACTTCCCCTACCTTCTCGATCACCTCATAGGGGCCCTGCCACCTAGCTAGGAATTTGCTGTCAAGGGTGGGTACCAGAACCAACACTCGATCTCCCGGATTGAAGCCCCGTACCCGAGCCTGACGATTATACACCCTACTCTGGGCTTGTTGTGCTGCCTCCATATGCTCCCGGACCAGCGGCAACACCCTTTCTATCCGTTCCTGCATCTGGGTGACATACTCAATGACACTTTTGTGGGGGACAGGCTGTTGTTCCCATGCTTCCTTGGCGATATCCAACAGGCCCCGAGGGTGTCTGCCATAAAGCAGTTCGAAGGCGAGAACCCAGTAGAGGCCTGGGGTACCTCTCGCACTGCGAACATGAGATAGGGCAGAAGCAGGTCCCAGTCCTTCCCATCTCTAGACACCACCCTCTTTAACATATTTTTTAGAGTTTGGTTAAACCTCTCAACAAGACCGTCTGTTTGCGGATGGTAAGCGGACGTCCGTAACTGCTTTATACGCAACAATTTACACAGTTCCCTCATTACTTTGGACATAAAAGGGGTCCCTTGGTCTGTCAGAACCTCTTTTGGCAGGCCCACACGGGAAAACATCTCCATTAACTCTTTGGCAATGAGCTTAGCTGAGGTATGTCGCAGAGGCACCGCCTCGGGATACCAGTGGCATAGTCGAGAACTACCAGAATGTGTTGGTGGCCCCTGGCGAGACTTTGGTACAGGCCCAATTAAATCCATAGCGATTCGCTCGAGCGGTACTTCAATAATTGGCAGAGGTACCAGAGGACTACGGAAATGTGGCTGGGGGCTAGTTATCTGACAGGTCGGACAGGACTTACAATAATTCTCTACCTCCTTGAACACACTGGGCCAATAAAACCGCTGCAGTATGCGGTCCTGGGTTTTCTGCCACCCCAGGTGTCCCCCAAGAACATGTTGGTGGGCAAGCTCCATGACAAGCTTGCGATGCGCTGTGGGCACCACCAACTGTTCAACAGGTTCACCTCGGATTTGGTTCACCCGATACAACATATCCTGCAGAACAATAAATCGTGGGAACATTAATTCAGCCCCTGGTTTCTGGGGTTTACCATCAATTTCAGCACATTCTCCCAGGCCCTGGTTAGGGTTTGGTCCCGGTGTTGTGCGGTCCCAAAATTTTCCCGGAGACATTGAGGTCTGCCAACTCAGGCCCGGTGGCAAGTCCTCCGTGTCTCCCACCATTACACTCAGTGGGGTTGTCTCCCCCACTACCGCTGCAGCAGTGGTCACCCCTACCGCTGGCCCTTCAGACTCGGGCTCCCAGGGTTCTGGCCTTCCAGGGGTATCAGGCCACTCTGCTAGGGTTACCCCTGTCTCAGGGCTATTAGTCACTTTCATCTCAGGCCACAGTGACGGAAAACCAGGAAGTCTCTCCCAATTATTAGTTCATAGGGCAGCTTTGTGGAGATCGCCACTTCACAAGTCCAGGTGCCGGCCGCCGTGGACAGAGACATTACAGCCGTGGGATAGTCCTTTAAGTCTCCGTGTATACACACCACACCAACTTTCCGGCCCGTATACTGGGGGGCTGTACCAGGGCAGCACTTACCAGGGTTACCAGGCTCCTGAGTCCAACAGCGCCACTGCCAGGTTATCCCCGATTTGCACCTGGCACAGATGTCGATTGTCTATTGTCTCGGGGTGCCGGTCGCACACAGTCTCCGGGCATACATGGAAGCCCGGTACCCATAATTAATCTCCATGGGTTCCCCCACTGTGGACAGTCGGCCCTTACGTGGCCAGGCTCGTGACACCGCCAGCAGACTACTGGGGAGGGATCTGCAAGGGTACATCCCGGGCGGGTTTGGCCGGCCGCCGGGACTGGGGTGGAGGTTTCCGGGGTTTGACTGGCCTCCTCCCAAAAGAACCCCCTGCAGGTTTCTGGTGGCCTCATATCGCTCCACCAGGTCGACCATCTCAAGGGCATTGGTGGGGGATACCTGGCCGATCCAGTGCTGGAGAGGGTATGGCAAAGACCTCCAGAATACATCTGCTAACAGACGGTCGAGCATAGCAGTGGGAGTCAGTATGTCTGGCTGCAGCCATTTTGCAACCGATGTAGCAGGTCATAGTATTGTGGTCTGGCGGGTTCAGCCGGGTTAAATTCCCACTGATGCACCCGCTGGGCCGGACCAAAACATTCACCCCCAGTCTTGCTAGAATCTCACCTTTCACGGTCGGGTAGTCAGCTGCCTGGACATCTGCCAAATCGAAAAAAACTTGCTGGGGTCCGGCTGCCAGGAGCAGAGCAACCACCTCGGCCCACTGGTCACGGGGTAACTTTTCCCTCACGGCGACCTTCTCAAAGACGGCTAGGTATGTCTCCACGTCGTCTGCGGGGGTCATCTTTGGGATCGCCGCACGGACCGCTTTCCGGGCATCATGGGCGTGGTGGGACGCTCCTGCCGCCTGTAATGCCATCACATGTTGCAGCAATAACTGGTTGGTCTCCCGCTGCTGCACGTTAGCCTCTATGAGGGCTTTCACAGCAGCCTCCATGTTGCCAGAAATCACAGGCTGCAACTTTGCCGGCCTAATATAGGACATACACTTTTGCTCAGCAAACAAAGTTCGGCGTTCACGCCAGCCTCACTGCGCATGCCCGCATCCGACACCAAATGTGGGGAGTCGCTCTGGTAGACAGCGGTGCGGGTGCAGTTTAGAGGCAAAACAAGGAGTCCAGATGGTGCATCAAACAGTGTTTTATTCACACTTGCACGCCACAAATGAAAAGCAGTCTCTTGGTGACAGTTCACACACAACGGAAATACTGTGGCAAAACAAAAACAGGCCAACACAGGGTCCAGTCACCTTGGGTGGTTTAGGTGCGGGTTCACACCTAGCAGTCGGCTCAGCCGCAGGCGATTCCACCTTCAGGTCGCAGGGAAACACCACCTTGCTGAGCTCCTTCCTCCAGGACAGAGAATTCCTCAGCCCTGTTTGCAGGCTCCAGGATAATCACACCCTCAGACACAGCTGCTGGCTGCGTTATATACCCAGCCCAAAACATGGACTGGACCGTGGGGAGCAGCCACCCACCCTACTCTTTAGCTGCTCCCAGTAAGAGCCGGCCCGGATCGGCTTTGCAGCCATGCTATTTAACAGAGCAGCACTAGCTGCTGCAGACCAAAAACCCCGGCTCTTACCTCACCGAGGCCAGCAACCTCGGTGACACGTACCTGCTATCAAATACAACACCTTGCACCCTCTTACAATATATATATAACAATAGTGAAGGACCGCACCGCTTACGCAATAAAGTATGCAAAGGAGTACCAGTGGCTGTAGCAGTATCCCACTTACTTCCAAAAAATATAAAAAGTAGTAAATCCACGGCACATCCTGGATGGTGAAGAAAAAAATTGTTTATTCACCGAGTAATAGCGACGTTTCAGTGCTCTCCATGGCACCTTTTCAAACACTGCTTGAAAAAGGTGCTATGGAGAGCACTGAACGTCGCTATTACTCGGTGAATAAACAATTTTTTCTTCACCATCCTGATGTGCCGTGAATTTACTACTTTTATATATATATATATATATATATATATATATATATATATATATATATTTAACACACTGTAGGGGTTGTCTACTTAATTTTGAGTCTTTGTGGCTAGTTACAAGATTATTATTTTGTGTAGTTGCTACCAAAATTATCATCTACGGATCAATTTGCTATCTGTGATCAATAGATCAAAATTCAGTTTTTTCACTACAGCTGCAACAAAATTTCAATGAAAATACCCAGATTTCTATGTTAATTATTACTCTGTTCTGTTGCTGCTGAGAAGAGCTTACTGTTACTTTGTAGAGGTACGGGTACTACACTATTTATATTATATAGGATTTCTTTATGTTGAGAATGTAAGGGCAGCAGTCTATGACCTCAAGCTGAAGAACAGTTTAGTGATCTAACCAGAAAATGACCCAAAGCACACAAGAAAATCAACCAAATCGGCTGGAATGGTCAAGTCAGAGTTCTGACCCTAACCCTATTGAGATACTGTGACATAACCTGAAGAGGACTGTGCACACATACCATCCCAGAAATATTGTTGTATTGAAACACATTTCCAGGGTAAATGGTCCAAAATAAATCCTCAATGTTGTGCCACTACATGAAATGTTTGGCGGAGGTATTTACAGATCTCAGGGGATCTGCAGGTTATTAAAATTAAGGGTTCACTTACATTTTTCACTGCATGGTGGATACTTACTCATTGTGCTCAGTAAAAAGTGTGTACATGTTGTCCGTTATTAGTTTTGTTAGATTGTGTTTGTCTACAGTTGTGACTGATATCAGACCACATTTTATTAGTAATCAATGCTGAAGTTCAGGAAATTCCAAAGGGGTTCACTAACTTTTTCTTAAATCTATATTTCAGGACTATTTTCCCATTGGTGCCCATGCTGATTATCCGGTAATTAATCTGGTTCTCCGGGCATTAAGAAAATGAAAGTACTTAAGTATTACTTTATTATTAATATGTTTCCAAATACCGTTCATTAGTTATAATGGATTGTTTTCTCTAGGGAGAAATCATTAGGAAAAATAAAATGGCCACTATCCTATTACTACACACAAAACCTGTCCTAATCACACAGGAAATAATTAAGTATTACTTTATTATTAATATGTTTCCAAATACCGTTCATTAATTATAATGGATTGTTTTGTCTATGGAGAAATCATTAGGAAAAATAAAATGGCCACTGTCCTATTACTACACACAAAACCTGTCCTAATCACACAGGAATTTACTTCAGAGCACTGAGCTAACGAGCTGCCTCATCCACCTTTCCTACTTGTCAGGGATTATGATCCTGAATACAGTTAATAAGATCTTCAGCTGAATCTCTGTAGGAATGGACCTCATGAGCAGACATTAAGTACAGAGAGGACAAACTGTAGTAATGTGGTGATATGGTAATGGAGACTGCATAGGAGTGTTGCTGCTCATTACCACATCCCCATCCTCCTCTCTGTACTTCATGTCTCCTGATGAACTTAAATCCTACAGAGACTCAGCTGAAGATCTTATCAGCTGTATTCAGGATCATAATCTCTGACAAGCAGAGCAGAGAGGAGTCTGAGGCTGCTCCTTAGCCCAGTGCTGGGAAGTAACGTATCCTGCTGTGTGATTAGGACAGGTTTTGTGTGTACTAATAGGACGGTAGCTATTTTATTTCTCTTAATGACTGCTCCCTGGACAAAAAGAGCCATTATAACTAATGAAAGGAATATGGGAAAATAATAAAGTAATAATTAAGTATTGTCATTTTCTTAATTCCTGGAGAACCCCTTTAATGTACATAAATATTTTTCAATATCCAATCACTGGGTGCCCGACACCTCACGCCCCCACTGATCAGCTGTTATGTGCAGCCTCCAGTGTAGGAATCAGCACTTTACATAGAGCAGGAAGCACAGCTCTATTCAAAGTGCAGTGGCAATGCTGGGTTACTGCAGCTCAGCTCCCATTCTCTTAAATGTAAGATACACTGCAGTAACCCAGCATGGCTACTGCATTTTGAACTGAGCTGTGCTAGCTGCTCCATTCAAAAGTTAGTTCAGGTTGCAGGGAGCCACTGATTTGTGGGGATGTCAGGTGTTGTACCTCACTGATTGGATATTAATGACCTATTCTGAAGATAGGTCCTCAATATCAGGAGCCTGGAAAACACAACACATTATTACATTCACTGAACATAGAATAGCGCTTATGATAAGCGCTACCTTAGTAATATGAATTGCTCCAAGCTAACTCTGCTGTGGCCGTGCTTGAACACTATAGGAAAAAGCCTATGTGCGCTCCCACAGTCTTGGCTACCAGGGAGGCCGGCACTTTTTGCTATAGGGTGCAAGCATGGCCACCACTGTTGAATTACAGGATGGATGTAACCATGGAAATGAGCAGAGTAGAATGTGATGGAAAAATATATGAAGCAAAGGAAGCAATATGGATAATCACAATACATTAATAAGTGTCTTGTATTAACTTTCTCTACATAATAAATGCTACTTGCTGAAGTGAGACAACCCTTTTAAACTTGAGAAATAATAATTATGTTCCCAGATGTGTAAGCTGCACAATAAAATCTTTTACAGCTTTTGACAGACCTACATATTCCAGATGGGTAACTAAATGTTTTCACATTGTTAACAAAGCAGAAAAAGCAGATAGACATAGATTAGAGGCAAAGAGACTGAAATCTTTATCTAGAAATGTCTCGAGTACTGCCATGCATCACATTGTAAATTTTCATATTTGTTATCCTAATTGCAGTAAAACAGTTTTCTTTCCTCACAGTTAAACATTTGTTAATTGCTCATCAGGGTAGATGAAAACAGTTCCGCCATAGTATATCATTGTCCCATTTACAATCTCATCAATATATTGTTGTCATGTTGTAACAAAGATTTATAGCATAGCTGTTGATTAAGGCCCGAGGGCTGGAGAAATACAAGGGGAGCCAATGCTACCAATAGAAATGTACCATTGCATTATGTTAATTGCTAATAAATGCATTAGAAATGCAAGGGTTTCTAAATTACATATCTCCTTTAATTTATTCCTGAGAACTGGGCATTATTAATGTACAAATAAGGTGTGTCTAATGGGAAAACATGTGACAGTTATAAATGTCTAACATCTCAATTTTTTAAAGTATATTCTTTTTGTTCTCCGTGGAGATGTATTATGCAGCTGTTTGTACATTGTTAACTTTTGTTTTGTTTCTTTCACAGATTTCAGTCATACATATGTAATATTTGCTTTACCACTACGATCCTTGCCCACCTCCACTCCTCTCCTGCTGGCATTGACTGTCTCTGTCCATACATGATCCCTGTGGCTCTTGGAGGACCAACGCATGTGCATTCTAATCTTCCCCAGACAATGGCTGCTTATCTTAGGGTATTTTAGGCTTCGTCCCCTGTGGGAAGGTACATGAACAATAGGTTCTAGTTCACCAGTTTCCTGGTAAGGTGTTCCATGTATCTCACCTCTACCTGCTCTCTGTTCTGACCCTGAGCTGCTTACCCCGACCTTGGCCTGTTTAATGGATTATATCAGGCAATTCAGACGGCACTCCAAAAATTTTTTTTGCTTAGTGGATTTTATTTGTTTAACCGGACATGGTGGTACATAGCTTCATGTACCACCATATCCGGTTAAACAAAAAATCCACTAAGCAAAAATTTTTGGAGTGCTGTCTGAATTGCCTGATATACTTATCATAGTTCCGAGAGGTGGAGCTAGGAACATACTTGACGTGCACCCATCACCAGTCAGTAATAGATTGAGTGCTGTGATCATCTCCAGTTTTGTATACTTCCTGTTTAATGAATTGCAATTACTCTGCCTGCCTGGACCTTGGCCTGTCCCTGAGTATGGTTTCCAGATTTCTTACTACTCTGCACTTGTGTCTCCTGATCAACATGAGTCAACAGTCACTTGAACCAAAACCACTCCAAGAAGTAGTGGCCTAATGATTCCACTGCATATCCCTGTGTAAGGATTAAAGGGTTTATAGTACCTGAGGAACCATTTAGATAATACCCCTAGGAGTTTGCCCCAGCAAAATCTTTGGGTCCACAGCCACTTTGTTATATACTGTTATATATTGTTTTCTCTCTAGATAATATTGAATTGGGTGTAAATCTTCCATTTATGATCAGCTTATGAAAGCAATGGACAACTCAACATACAGAGGACCTTAAATGTATTTCTTGAATCTGTCAAATGGGCTGAACCTCACGCTCAACTTATATATGACTATGCTACCCAGCAGTACTTGTGGCTGCCAGTTTCTTCATATATTTAATTTACTTTGAAAACAAAGAGAAACAGTTGGAGTTCTTGATTTTAGAAAATGTATACGGCAGCAACACAGACCACATTCATAAATACAAAAAGTTTGAGATGGTAAAACCATTACTGCACCACTGAAACAGTTGGACAGAGCACTTGTACAAATGTGCTGCCAGATGATCATTCTGGGTTATGTAATTGCAGCAAATTAATCGGTCTTTCTCTTGGGGGCTGATGTCTCCGGAACCCCATGTACATGCTGTATGCGATACAATGTTGCATTTTATATCACTGTTTTAAGTTAACACTCCAAAACTGATTAAATGATAATGCAGTCATCTTTGGCTCCAAGTTTATGAGTATACTGTAAACCAATAATGAGGCCAATTATAGTTTATAACTGTTTTAGCTGCATTTTTATGTGTTTTTTTGGGTAAAGGTTTTAAGTCCATCTACTTACTAATGAAAACAAGGTTGCTGGGTGAGATTGACAGACAAAATATTTATTTGGTTTTTGCCATCCCACAATTATAGCCATAACAGCCATATGTTTTTTTTTATTATCTTTACCACTATATAGGTGCATGAGATCTTAATCTTTGTGAGATCAACTGTAGGTTCTTTTAGCTCCATTTTGCTATAAACAAGTAAGTGATTAATTTAAATCAACCTTTATTATGCATGTCTCTTGGAAGCCATTTTCCCCATCTACCTTGTAGTTTAACTGTTCAAGGCCCAGTTCCAGACCAGTAGCCATGCTGCACATTTATAGTTATTTTGGATATGATATCACGGTTAGATAATTGCATTTAGAACTGATGATCAGAGGATCCTGAAGCAAGTCACAGCAGAAGATGTCTGTCACACTATTGCTTCCTCCTAGTAGCGATATAGAGAAAGTGGTAGTCTAAAACTGTGGATGTCTGTAATTAGATGTCAAGATGTCAGCACATTCTAAGTGGATGAAGCATGTATGCAAAGCTAGAGACATCACTCACCAGTGTCTGCCTGTTCACTTCAAAATAAAACACAAAAATTCAGAAGCACTCCTCATTCACTGCTCAGTCAGTGCTTCTCAAGGCTTAGTATGGGTACAGCATGTGGTAAGTATTTTAGCCTCAGGGGATACATAGTAAGCTAAAAAAAAGCTAATTTTTTAAGCTGCCCTAGCATCCAAGTCTGATTCCTACTATAATTACTTGCCACTTGCCAGGTTACAGATGCGTGATCTGCACCAACGTATCTATTCAGATAATACAACCACATGCATCCGTTTGTATTATCTTTAACATAGCCAAAACGGATCCGTCTTGAACACTATTGAAAGTTAATGGGGGACGGATCCGTTTTCTATAGTGCCATATTGTGTCAGTGAAAACGGATCCTAAATACAACTTGCATAAGTGAACCCCTCAGTGGGTTGTAACGCTTGTATCTTCACAATTAATTAGTTATAGGCCACGTAAGACCCGTGCGTTCTTTTTGCAACCTCACTGACTGATTTCATAAAAACAGCTTTTATTAGTTCATTCTAAGAATCATTATTTCAATAACAGGGGAACATACATTAGGATTAAAAGTACTCAGGTCGGATAGTCGAGGGATATACGTCACAGTAGCTCTCTCAATATTGCTGTAGAGTGAGCATTAATTCAAAAAACGGGTGTAATAGGTCCCCTATATATCGCACAATATATCAGATTCACTGTTATATAAAGCTATCTGGCTACGTTTCATCAGACGGACACCAAAATGCTGCAAGCAGCGTTTTGGTGTCCACCTCCAAAGCGGAATAGAGCCAAACTGATGCATTCTGAGCGGATCTTTATCCATTCAGAATGCATTAAGGGCAAAACTGATCCGTTTTGGACCGCTCGTAAGATCCCTGAAGTTTAACAGGTTCTGATTAAAAGAAATAGACCCTAATGGGAATTTGTCTCCAAAGACTTCTCAAAATTTATTTTTTTCCCTGAACCTTTGGGGTCAACTCAAGTAGAGCCTTGGCCCACAAATGGATCATATGGTACTCTAGTGGGCCAGTCTGATACTGAGCATGTTAATTCATTAAGCTCATCCAACTAGTCTTCTTGTGTCTCTTTTGATTATGTGTTCCCATTGCCATTACACAAAGATTTGTCCTAGTCCTATAAGGTTAAATCTGTTCCTCCCTCACCTGCTGAAGTCAGGGTAGCAGAGAGAGAAAAAGTTGCAGCTATCCTAGCAGCGCTACCAAACTTAAGGGGTATCAGGGTTCAGAGCTAAAACCGAACATATACCCTTTTTCACGCAGGCAGCCCCTGTGATATGTGCATCTGAGCATTTCATGCTCCGATGCGCTCTCTTGCCTTGAGAACATTTTCTTTAGATCTGGTGCTCTAACGATGGCTTGGGCAGTGCTAAAGCCAATCCATTAGTGCCAGTGACATCACCGGCAACACTGCTAGACTGAAGCATCTGACTAGCAGTGTAAAAAAATATTAAAAACAGCCCTTGCACTGCGCGATACAGCACAGGGAAAGAGAGTGCATCAGGGCATGAAATATCAGAGGTGCTGCCTGGGTGAAAAGGGTATATGTCCAGGTTCAGGTTTGAACCCGGACAACCCCTTTAAGATGTACTCCAGGGGAAACATTAAATACGGTTTATTAATAACAAAGCAACTAATTTCAGAGTAGGAATGACCCTTTCATTGGGCAAGTTACAGCATAAGTGAAAAAACAAAGCATTCAGTTTAAAAAAAAATTTGGTTGGGAGATTCCAGGAAAAAGGTGGGAGGGAAACAGGGCATTCAAATACAGCCATAGCCACAGAAAAGCATAGTGAAAAATACAAATGGTATAAATAAGTATATAAATAGATGATAAATGTGAAAGTAAAATTAAATGTATGGATTAGTTGTTGGATTAAAAATTATTAATTATAAAATGGCTGAACCTTTTTAGGTCACATGAGAATATTAGTATTTAGTACTAAAGTTATACCATAACATATTATGTTAGTGTTCGAGTTTTTTTAAATTTTTTTGTTCTTTGTATGTTTCTAACTAATCAAATGTAAGGGGTTTACAATTCACTTACTTTATCTGCAGGGGCTCCTTTCTCAGATTTCACTGACGGTCACATGACCTGTGTGCTTCTCTCCCTGCTCTGATGATGTTTCGTGCACAAGCCTGAGGAGCAGGTCTGTGTCTGTGTACAAAACGTCACTGTGCTGGCCATGCCCCCTGCACTGGTCGATCTGCTGCTGTCTGCCCTGTGTCTTCCTCCCACTGGATTCATTCAGAAAAGTTTAACCCCTTCTACCATCAGCAGCACAGACTCAGGCCTGGAGGCTTTGCTGGGCAGTTGCAGGGCTTCCTTTTCTCCAGGCAGTGAAGAGACAAATTCTTAGGATCTTCCCTCCTCATCCTGCAGACACAGAGCTGACAGACTGGAGGAGTTATGCAGAGCATTGCACAAGAACAGGTAGGGGGAAGATCCTGTGTGTATCAGCAGTGTCATTGTACAGCTGGGACCTGTAGTCCTACACATACAACATGCTGCTGAATATCCTAGCAGTCAGACATGTCACTCAGGGCAGCACTTGCATTCACTCTATTTGCAGAGCAGGGGGAGGGGCACAAATATTCATGAGGAAAACCTCAGAGATTGTTGTTATTGCCGGTAAACAAAGGGCCAGTAGAGAACCAGGAAAATTAGGAAATATAATTTTTTTGGTCTAAAACTTGCTTATATTATGTATATATTGCTGGCAATCAGATTAATAGTGCTGTATTTTTTTTGTCATACCTCAGACAACCCCTTTAACTCTGTTACCTAATAATGATATTTACAATACAGATATGTGGTGTAACGTCGGTATTAATATTCTCATGTGCCACAATAAGGTTCAACCATTTCATAATTATGTATTTTACAAATAGTAATTTATTGGTAAGCCTGTATTTAGCTAGGCCTATCCAGCAGGGTGAAAGAGTGCAGCAGTTGGATTGGCTCTTTTTAGCGCTACAGGCTGATGTTCCCTCTGCCCAACAGCATCAGGTAAGCAGCTCTCCCTCTCAGGGGGCACCCGTCCTCTCTTGGTCCCACACGCTCTGCTCTCCTTCCTCTAGTTTTATCAATTCCTGAAGTGGCAGGCACTTTGATGGTAAATTATAAGGGGAAATTTGAGTTGGAGACATACAACTTCCTACTAATAGCCATAGGTATTGTATATCATAGACGCTTTGCACGCGATTTGTTAAGAATAGAGTTAGGCCCCTTTCAGATGAGCGGGTGTCATGCTGCAGACTCTCAGCGCAACACCTGGCCTGACCTTCCAGTACTGATGGGGGTCACATAGCATTATATTATGATTTTATGTAACCCTTACAGTTCTGGAATGTATTGGAAAACACTGACACAATGCTGCCAGTGTTATCCAATACATTCCAGACCTCTAAGGGTTACATAGCATGATAAATCAATATAATGCTATGTGACCCCCGGCAGTGCTGGAATGTCAGGTCGGGTGCTGCGCTGCTAGTCTGCAGTGTGACATCCGCTCATCTGAAAGGGGCCTTAGGGTTGTATCTAGTGCTTGAGCATTAGTCAAACAATCAGGATCCTGAAATCAAGTTTGAAGAGGACCTGTCTTCTCCAGACATATCTGCTTTTGTAACTACTTGCATTCCCTATGCAATGTTAATTCTGGAAATCTATTCTAGTGTTTTTATAATGTGCCATTCTTTCATTATTCCTGCTAGAAGTTATGAATGAAATGCTAGCAGTTTGCAATGAAGGCCCAAATGGGTGTTACCAGTCGGGGGTATCCCTGCATAGTCTGGAACTGGCAGCACTGATTGGATAATGTCAGACTGTTGAGGGACACTACTCCAACTGATAACACCCATTTGGACCCTCATTGCAAACTGCTAATAATTCATTCAAAAGTTCTAGCTGGAATAATAACGGAATGGTAGAACACAGAGCTTTAAGAATAGCTGATAGAATTGTTATTACATTGGGAATGCAAGTAGTTGCTTAAACAGATGTGTCAAGAGAGGTTACAGGTCCTTTCTAAAGCAGTCAGAAGAGACAGATATGTGCTTTGGCACACAGACCTTTCATTTTCACATACACACACACTATCGGTCATGCAAGTACTTTCAGCTTTAACAGATATTATTGCAGCTACCATCATTGATCAACAGCTTTGGAGGCACTGTGTTGATGTACTGATGTGACCTATGGACAATTATAAGACGCCAGACAAACTGTTTATCCATCTCTGTCCAATTTTCTCCTCCACAGACATATACATTGTAGTGTCTCTTTCAATTGGTAGCTCAGTACATGCAATATTTTCTGAGCGAGTAACAAACAACCAATCCTCCTGAATATTTGAAACACAGTCGAGTCCCATTATTTTGACCATTTCTTACTTTCGACATGGACAGCGTGTAGCTCATGAAGGAAGTCACGTGTCATGAGCTATATAAGATGTGGGGTAGGCTGTCTGCAAACATATCACTGTCATGGGCAAAAGGGGTGATTTATCAAAGTTGCAAAAAGGGATGATTATTGGCTATCGGGCCAAGGTTGGCAGTATTTCTGAAAAAATGTGCAGTTTGTGATATCTTTGCATGCTGCTGTGGTTCAAGTGTATCATGTGTGTACAAATGGCACTATTGTGGGAATAACTGATTTGTAAACTGCGGACAGGGGTGCACCACCAATGAGGTGAGGTGAGGCGATTGCCTCAGGCAGCACCAGGTAGAAGCAAGAGGGGGGCAGCAGAAGGGAGATTATCTATTTCTGCAGTATACTATTGGGAAGCACAGTGGGCACAGTATGTGAAGCTGTATGTTTTGTAGCAATGTATGTAATGTTTTCCAAGTATGTCTGTAACAGTAGGGCTAGAGGGAAGGGGTTGGGTTAAAAAATTGGCATTGGGGGGTTGGGGCAACATTTCAGTTTTTCGCCTCAGGCAGCAGTAAGGCTAGGTGCACCCCTGGAGCACCTTGTGCCACTAATATGAGAGGTGAATGTCGACTACAAAGATGTGCGAACACGGACCGACAGACTACAGCGGAGCAGCTCCTCACAAAAATGAACCAAAGGGCTACCAGATGAGTGTCTAAAACAACAGTTCAGCAAACCCTACTGTGTATGGGGCTCTGAAGCAGACAGATGGTTACTCACCTCTGCTAACAAAGGTGCATCAGCATAATAGGAAACCTGTGCTGATTGTCGAAGGGTTGCCTTCTCTGATGAGCCAAGTTTTCTGCTTCATTGAATGGATGGACGTTGGTGTGTCAGACGAGAAACTTCAGAGAGCACCCTGCAATGCTCAAAAAATATATTCCAAACTCAAAAAGCATAATCCCCTATTTTCAGGGATCGCCAACCTACAGCACTCCAGCTGTTCTGAAACCATAACTCCTAGAATCCTTATTTTACTTCTAGTTAGAGGAACAGCCAAGTAAGTTTGATTGTTGAGAGTTGTAGTTTCATAGCAGCTGGAGTTCCAGAGGTTGCTGATCCCTGCCCTAGTTAATAGAAAATAAACTACCCACTGGGATGGTAGTAGGTAGTAGGGGCTTAGCTATAATTCATAGTGCTGAATAGCAAAATAAGATGGGGCCCCACCACCTAGTGTAAGAAAATTAAAACAGCAGCATAAGTAGCAAAAATTAAAGGTATGTATAATAGCATAATATAGCCTCCATACTGGCTGCTATGGCTATAGTTATGCCCATGGATGCTAAGAGAAAATAAATAATAAAGTAGATCCAGTTTACTGCTTTAAAGTAAGCAATATACTGTAACTGTGGATAATAATTCTAAATTACTTTATAGAACCCCAATAAGGCAGTCATTTCTTAATAATACAAAATATTAAAGATGAAACTGGATATTTCAAAAACAATTTTCAAAATTTCAATTTCTCTGCTTTTAAAACAGATAGTGATACCTCCTAAAATAGTTATTACTTTACATTTCCCATATGTCTACTTCATGTTTTTATCATTTTGTAATTTACATTTTCTTTTTTGGGGACGTTAGAAGGCTTAGAAGTTTAGAAGCAAATTTTGAATTTTTTCAGAAAATTTCCAAAAACCACTTTTTAAGGACCAGTTAAGGTCTAAAGTCACTTTGTGAGGCTTACATATTAGAAACCACCCATAACTGGCCCCATTTTATAAACTACACCCCTCAAGGTATTCAAACATTCTTAACCCTTTAGTAATTCCACAAGAATTAAAGGAAAATGTAGATGAGATTTCAGAATTTCACTTTTTTGGCAGATTTTCCATTTTAATCCATTTTTCTATTAAGAAAGCAAGGATTAACAGCCAAACAAAACTCAATATTTATTGCCCTGATTCTGTAGTTTACAGAAACACCCCATGTGTGGTCATAAACTGCTGTATGGGCACATGTCAGGGCGCAGAAGGAAAGGAACGCCATATGGTATTTGGAAGGTAGATTTCACTGGGATAATTTTAAGTTGCTATGTCACAAGACCCCCTGATGCACTCCTAGAGTAAAAACTCCCCAAAAAATTACCCCATTTTGAAAAATACGGGATAAGGTGGCAGTTTTGTTGGTACTCTTTTAGAGTACATATGATTTTTGGATGCTCTATATTACATTTTTTGTGAGGCAAGGTAACAAAAAATACCTGTTTTGGCACCGTTTTTATTTTTTGTTATTTACAATGTTCATCTGACAGGTTAGATCATGTGGTATTTTTATAGAGCAGGTTGTTACAGATGCGACAATACCAAATATGACAACTTTTTTTTTTTCAGCTTTACATAATAAATAGAGTTGAGCGAACACCTGAAAGTTCGGGTTCGCCGTGTTCAGCCGAACTTCGCTGCAGAGTTAGAGTTCGGGAACTGAACTTCACCCCAAACCCGAACCCTATTGAAGTCAAAGGGGACATGAACTTAGGGCACTAAAATGGCTCTGAAGAAGTAATGGAAAGGGCTAGAGGGCTGCAAAAGGAAGCAAAATGGGGGTAAGAGCTGGACAATTGCCATGCAAACAAATGTGGATAGGGAAATGACTTAAAATAACATAAAATACATAAAAATGTAAAATAATAATCTTGAACTAGGAGGAGGAGGTCCATATGAAGTAGGAGGTTGAGGAGGCAGTGTAGGTGGAAGTGGTGGTGGAGGAGGTAGTCGCCAACAACACTGTTTTTTGTTTTTAACTTTTTTTTATTTTTATTTGGTTAAACCCCACAACATTGGGAAATATAGAAAAGAAAACAAAGAGAAAGTGCGCTGGAGTATAACAAAGGCTGGGTGAGGCTGTGGACAGGCGGCTGCCATGCTAAACACACATTCAGACAATACACTAGCCGCAGGGCAGGCCAGCACCTCCAAGGTTTAAAGGGCAAGCTCAGGCCATATGCCCAAATTGGAGACCCAGAAGTTAAATGGGGCAGACCCATCAGTCAGTACGTGTTGGCTTGTGCACACATACTGTTCCACCATGTTGCTGAAATGCTGCCTCCTGCTAAGACGTTCCATATCAGCTGGTGGTGTTGGTATTTGTGGCGTGCTGACAAAGCTTTTCCACATTTCGGCCATGCTAACCCTGCTTTCTAAGGTGCTGACGGTGCCCCAGATGCGTTGGCCACTTCTTCCTCCACCTCTGCCTTCTCCTTGTGCTTCCACTGAGGCCCCAGTGTCAGGTGGGAATGCCATCAGCAGTGCATCTACCAGCGTGCAGAATATATTTCCCAGTCAGGTATGCAGTGCAGGGGTAGTGAGAAAGAAAAAAGGGGTACAAATCACCCAACAATCTAAACGCCGCCGAATTTACAGAATACATTTCCCAGTCAGGTATACAGGGCAGAGATAGTGTGATAGAAAAAAGTAGTACAGATTACCAAACAATGTAAAGGCCACCGAATTTACAGAATATATTTCCCAGTCAGGTATGCAGGGCAGGGGTAGTGTGAAAGAAAAAGGGGTACAGATCACCCAACAATTTAAACGCTGCCAAATTTACTGAATATACTGTATTTCCCAGTCAGGTATGCAGTGTAGGGGTAGTTTGAAAGAAAAAAGGAGTACAGAATACACAACAATTTAAATGCAGCCGAATTTACAGAATTTATTCCCCTGTCAGGTATGCAGTGCAGCAGGAACACACACCCCAAGCCACTTGTGAATGACTGGTCTGATAACCGTGGAAATGTGGATTTACTGATTAAATTTCACTCTCAGAAATGCAGTGCAGGCAGCAAATATACTTTATGGCAAAAAATAGGTAAATTTTTTCACCAACAATGGCACAGATGTATTTACTGGTTATATTTCACTCTCAGAATGCAGTGCAGACCGCAAATGTACTTTATGGAAAAAATAAGTGAATTTTTTCACCAAAAATGTCACAGTTGTATTTACTGGTTATATTTCACTCTCAGAAATGCAGTGCAGGCTGCAAATGTTCTTGATGGCAAAAAAAAAAGAAGTGATTTTTTTCACCAACAATGTCACAGTTGTATTTACTGGTTATATTTCACTCTCAGAAATGCAGTGCAGGCTGAAAGTGTATTTTATGGCCAAAAATACGTGTTTTTCACTAACAATGTCACAGTTGTATTTACTAGTTAAATTTCAATCTCATAAATATAGTGCAGGCCGCAAATGTACTTTATGGCAAAAAAAAATTAATTTGTCCCCCCAGAATCTAACAGATGGATTTACTGAATTGATTACACTGTCACATATGCAGCACAAGGGTACTTTACAGAAAAAAATGTGAATATGTCACCCCCTGAGTTCCTGAACTCAGAGACGGATTACCTATATTATTTTCCCTTCCCCTGGCACATATACAGTGCAGGTGCACCTAAAAAATGGGTATATGTCGCCCACTGAACTACAACAACAGGATTAAATTGTCCCTGGCACATATGCAGGTGCATTGCACTTACACAAAATGGCCACCGACGCCCACCTAACAGATGGATTAACACATATTTTTCTGTGTCACTGGGCTCAGGGCAGGGTACAAAAATGTTGCATTGGACCCACAAATAAAATCGATGTAGATTGCAGACTTAACACCAAGCTCCGATATCAGATTCTTTCCTAATCTCAACCCTCACAGCAGCAGCATCCTATCCCTACACTAGTAAGAGCTGACGGCCGAACAACGAACTTGAACCCGAACTTGTTCAGGTTCGGGTGAGGGTACCAAAAACCCTAAAGTCCGGTACGAACCCGAAGTTTACATATCGGGTTAGCTCAACAATAACAATAAAGCATTTTTGAAAAAATATATTTTTTAATGTCTCCATATTTTGGAAGCCATAGTTTTCATTTTTTGGTCGACTGTCTTATGTATGGGCTCATTTTTTTCAGTATGAGATGACGGTTTGATTGGTACTATTTTAGGGTGCATATGGCTTTTTGATCGCTTGGTATTATACTTTTTGTGATGTAGGTTGACAAAAATGGCATTTTTGACACACTTTTTTTTAATGGTGTTCACCTGAGGTCATGTGATATTTTTATACAGCAGGGTTCTATGGACACGGCGATACCTAATATGTCTACTTTTTTAATTTATTTAGGTTTTACACAATAATAGTATTTTTGAAACAAAAAGAAAATCATGTTTTAGTGTCTCCATATTCTGAGAGCAATAGTTTTTTTTTTTTTTGGGAGATTGTCTTAGGTAGGTTTTCAAATTTTGCAGGATGAGATGATGGTTTAATTCGTATGATTTTTCTGTGTATATGACTTTTTAACCAATTCAATACACATGACGTACTGGTACGGCATGTCTACCGAATCCTTAAGGACACATGACGTACCGGTATGTCATGAGTATTTTCGATCACTGCTGCTCATCCGGCAGTGATCAGAACAAGGTACCTGCTGAAATCATTTAGCAGGTACTTTGTTACAATGCCCAGGGGGCCGAGGGGGCCCAGTGTCACTTTGGAGTTTCTACTTTAGGGGTGCATCGGGGGGCTTCAAATGGGACATGGTGTCAAAAATACAGTCCAGCAAAATCCACCTTCCAAAAACCATATGTCGTTCATTTCCTTCTGCGCCCTGCTGTTTGACCATACAGCAGTTTACGACCACATATGGGGTGTTTCTGCAAATTACAGAATCGTGGCAATAGATATTGAATTTTGTTTGGCTGTTAACCCTTGCTTTGTTACTGGAAAACATGGATTAAAATGGAAAATTTTCCAATTTTATCTCCATTTGCCATTAGCTCTTTGGAAAACCTAAAGGGTTAATGATGTTTGTAAAATCAGTTTTGATCAGTACCTTGAGGGGTGAAGTTTCTATAATAGGGTCATTTTTGGGTGGTTTCTATTATGTAAGCCTCACAAAGGGACCAGACCTGAACTGGTCCCTAAAAAGTGGGTTTTTGAAAATTTCTGAAAAATTTCAAGATTTGCTTCTAAACTTCTAAGCCTTGTAACGTCCCCAAAAAATGAAGGGCATTCCCAAAATGATCGATACATGAAGTAGACATATGGGGAATGTAAATCAAAAACTTGTTTTGGCGGTATTACTATGTATTATAGAAGTAGAGAAATTGAAACTTGGAAAATTGCTAATTTTTCAAAATCTTTGGTAAATTTGGAATTTTTTTATAAATAAAAATGAAATTTTTCGACTTCCTTTTACCACTGTCATGAAGTACAATATGTGATGAAAAATCAATCTCAGAATGACCTGGATAAGAAAAAGCATTTCAAAAGTTATCACCACATAAAGTGACACTGGTCAGATTTTGAAAAAATGGCCTGGTCCTTAAGGTGAAATTGGGCCGTGTCCTTAAGGGGTTAAAGGCTGGGTATTACACTTCTAGTGATTTTTTTAAAGTGTTTACCTGAGGGGTGATTTAATGTGAAATGTTTATACAGCAGATTCTTACGGACGCGGCGATACTTAATATTTCTCCTTTTTTAATTTATTTAAGTTTTACACAATAATATCATTTTTGAAAAAAGAAAAATCATGTTTTAGGGTCTCCATATTATGAGAGCCATAGTTTTTTTTTTTTGGGCGGTTGTCTTAGGTAGGGTCTCATTTTATGTGGGATAAGATGACGGTTTGATTGGTATTATTTTTGGGTGCCTATGACTTTTTTTATCACTTTGTATTACACTTTTTGTGATGTAAGGTGCCAATAATATGGCTTTTTTTCACCTTTTTTTTTTTTTACGGTGTTCATCTAAGGGGTTACTGAGGGGATACTTTTATAGAACAGGTCGTTATGGACGTGGCAATACCTAAGGGTACTTTCACACTTGCGTTGGTGCGGATCCGTCTATTTATTTGCACAGATAGATCCGCACCTATAATGCAAACGTTTGTATCCGTTCAGAACGGATCTGTTTGCATTAGTTTTAAAGAAAAATTACAAAGTCCAAAACGGATCCATTTTTACATTGAAAGTCAATGGGGAACGGATCCGTTTTCAAATGCACCATATTGTGTCATTGAAAACAGATCCGTCCACATTGACTTACATTGTAATTCAAAACGGATCTGTTAGGCACCACCTTTTCAGACGGACACCAAAATGCTGCAAGCTGCATTTTGGTGTCCGTCTCCAAAACGGAATAGAGGCGGAACGGAGCCTAACTGATGCATTCTGAACGGATCCTTATCCATTCAGAATGCATTGGAGCTTAACTGATCAGTACCAAACGGAATCCAAAACGCCAGTGTGAAAGAACTCTTATATGTATATTTTTTTTATTTATTTAAGTTTTACACAATAATATTTTTGAAACTGTGACACAGTGAGAGGTTTGGTGGTAAAAAAACAGGTATTTTCCTCTCAGCCTGTGCTGCTGGGTTGATTGCAGCCAGGTGAGGGCAAATACTGGACCGGATTTTAGGTGCCGGTCCGTTTTTTTTTTGGGTTAATGCCTAGGTGCCTTTTAAAGACAGCTGGGTTTTATGCAAACTCTCTCTGTGTTTGGGATCTGAGCCCTGTGCTGGGCTGAAAAGCTGAGACCTGTGTGTCAGAAGAGCAGGCCATTTAAAGACGGTCAGTGGACTTTTTGTGTTGCTGAGCATTCAGCCAGGTGTGAACTAACACCTAGGATTTGAGGTGATTTAACCTGGAAACTGCTGGTGTTCTGTGGAGCTCTCAGGGCTGGAAGCAAGAGCTTGCTAAGAGGCGTGCAGTCTGCCTGGAAGCCGGAGGTTGGACTTTCCTGCGGCTGGGCTGTCAGCCGGGTGTGAACACGCACCTAAACCACACAGGTGATTTTGATTCAGTCTTGGACTTTTGTTTTGCCTCAAGTTTTTGCTATGTGTGTGAAGTAACACTAAGTGACTGTTTTGAGTTTTGTTTGTGCAAGTGTGAAATAAAACACTGTTTGCTGCACTACCTGGACTCTCTTTGCCTCTATACTGCACCCGCAACGCTGTCTACCAGAGCAACTCCCCACATTTGGTGTCGGATGCGGGCAATTGCAGTGAGGCTGGCGTGAAGCCAAAACTTTTCGTAGCATTTTTTTTTTTTTGGGCACTGTTGTATGTCCTGGATTAAGCCTGGCAAGCTGCAACAACCAACACAGGACAAGATGGAGGAGATGATAAAGCAGCTTGTCCAGGCCAACTTAAAGCAACAGCAGGCCATGGATGTCCAACAGCAGGCCATCGCACAACAGCAAAAGAGACATGAAGAAGCCTTACTTGTCCAACAGCAGGCCGTCGCACAACAGCAAAAGAGACATGAAGAAGCCTTACTTGTCCAACAGCAGGCTGTCACACAGCTGCTAGAGGCTAATCAGCGACAGCAGGACACGAACCTGCGGCTGCTGCAACACGTAATGGTGCTAGAAAAGTCAGGGATACCTCAGGGAGTGCACGATGCCCGGAAAGCAGTCCGCATGGCCGTTCCCAAGATGACACCGACAGATGATGTTGAAACCTACTTGGCGATGTTCGAAAAGGTGGCCGTGGAGAGAGACTACCCCGAGACCAGTGGGCAGAGGTCATCGCTCCGCTTCTGGCGTCCGGACCCCAACAGGTTTACTTTGATTTACCGGACGACCAAGCAGCAGACTACTCTGTGGTTAAGGGTGAGATCCTGGCGAGACTGGGGGTGAATGTGTTGGTCAGGGCCCAGCGGGTACATCAGTGGGAGTTTAACCCAGCTGAGCCAGCACGACCCCAGTATTACAATTTGCTAAAACTCTTACAAAAATGGCTACCGCCTGACGTACTTAGTCCCACTGCTATGCTGGACCGTATTGTAGCTGACAAATTCTGGAGGGCATTGCCACTACCCCTCCAGCGCTGGGTTGGCCAGACATCTCCTACTAGTGCCCTGGAGATGGTGGACCTGGTCGAACGTTATGGGGCTACTGAGGAACTTAAGGGGGAACTCTGGGGAAGGGAGTAATAAAACCCAGAAAATCCCTCCCCAGACCCTGCGGCCTGAGCTGAGAAAGACCGCACAGGATGTGCCCTTTGGGGATCGGGACTCTATAATATGCTGGCGGTGCCAGGAGCCTGGCCATGTACGGGCCAACTGTCCCCTCCTGGGTGAGCCCATGGATGTAAACTTTGGGTATCGACAGTCATTATATGCCAGAAGGGTCGATGTGTCAGAGGTTAACCATGATGAACATTTGTGTCGGGTGGAGGTGGGAGACACTCCAGTGGCAGCTCTGCTGGATTCAGGGAGTCAGGTGACCCTGGTGAGGGCTTCCTGGTGCAACCCACAGAGTTTACAGGCCGGAGAGTCGGGGTTTCCAGCATTCATGGAGATTTAAAAGAATACCCCACTGCTCTGTTGTCTGTAAGCACGTGTGCCGGCAGGCAGGTCCATGAGGTGGTTGTAACCACGAGTATGCCCTATGATGTGATAATAGGAAGAGACTTTCCATTGTTCCCAGCCCTGTGGCCGGCCATGGTACGTACAGTTCCCAGACAGGTAGGAAAACTTCCAGTAGTAAGGCCTAACCCAGGTGAGGTGTTAGAACCCCAGAAACCCAAGGCAGAGGGACCCACAGTAGGTCCGGTGGGTGAGGGAAGACAGTCCCCTAAATAGGATAGGTAGAAAACATAGGAAGGTGGCTCAGCAAGGCCAAAACCGGACCTGCAATCGAGTGTCTGGGGTCCGTAGCCAAAGGGACCCGGTTTTGGTTGTTGGGCCACCTGTGAACAGTAAGGACAGCGCTAGGGGAAGGGGACCTATAAAATAGCACAGAAAGTTGGAGACCCAAATTACAAGGTACACCAGCCAGGACTGCAAAAGCCGGAGCCGGTCTACCATGTAAATTTACGGAAACCATGGAAGGTTAGAGAGACTTGTATTGAGAACAACCCGCGGCCGGTTTATCTAGGGAAAGAGATTCCGGTCCCTCTGTCTGCTAACAGGAAGCGGCTGCCACAGATAAAATTGCTGGCAGCCTTTCCACTGAACAGACTCAGAGAGCCAAGGAGTTTGTTAGTCGGAACACAGAGGTGTTCTGTGATTTCCCTGAATGCCCTTCCATAACTCACCGTGATATTGTCACTGAGCCCCAGGCAAAAGTCTGGTTAAAGCCGTACCAGGTGCCCGTGGCTCATGCGACAAGCCATCTCTGAAAGAGTGATATGGGGTTGGCCGCAGCCTGTCCCCATCTGGACAAAGAAGGAAAGTCCTGGGTCACCAGAGGGTTTGGGTGACTTCAGAACTTTAGATTTTCAGTGGAACACAGAGCAGGGCAGTTACAGGGAAGTGCGAGTGCCCGGTTCTGGGTATACTGTCTGGCGTGTGTTCACCCCCTCAGGGTTGAACAAAGGGAGGTATGTGACACAGTGAGAGGTTTGGTGGTAAAAACAGGTATTTTCCTCTCAGCCTGTGCTGCTGGGTTGATTGCAGCCAGGTGAGGGCAAATACTGGACCGGATTTTAGGTGCCGGTCCGGTTTTTGGGTTAATGCCTAGGTGCCTTTTAAAGACAGCTGGGTTTTATGCAAACTCTCTCTGTGTTTGGGATCTGAGCCCTGTGCTGGGCTGAAAAGCTGAGACCTGTGTGTCAGAAGAGCAGGCCATTTAAAGACGGTCAGTGGACTTTTTGTGTTGCTGAGCATTCAGCCAGGTGTGAACTAACACCTAGGATTTGAGGTGATTTAACCTGGAAACTGCTGGTGTTCTGTGGAGCTCTCAGGGCTGGAAGCAAGAGCTTGCTAAGAGGCGTGCAGTCTGCCTGGAAGCCGGAGGTTGGACTTTCCTGCGGCTGGGCTGTCAGCCGGGTGTGAACACGCACCTAAACCACACAGGTGATTTTGATTCAGTCTTGGACTTTTGTTTTGCCTCAAGTTTTTGCTATGTGTGTGAAGTAACACTAAGTGACTGTTTTGAGTTTTGTTTGTGCAAGTGTGAAATAAAACACTGTTTGCTGCACTACCTGGACTCTCTTTGCCTCTATACTGCACCCGCACCGCTGTCTACCAGAGCAACTCCCCACAAAACAAAAAAAAAAATCATGTTTTAGTGTCTCCATAGTCTGAGAGACAGTTTTTTTTTAATTCTTTTTGCTATTGTTGTTATGGACACAACCTATACCTAATATGTCTACTTTTATTTTATTTTTTATATTTAACACATTAAAAGCATTTTTGAAACAAAAAAAAACATGTTTTAGTGTCTCCATAGTCTGAGAGCCATAGTTTTTTTTATCTTTTGGGCATCTGTCTTAGGTAGGGGCTCATTGTTTGCTGGATGAGGTGAGGGTTAGATTGGTATTATTATGGGGGGCATACGCCTTTTTCTTTGCTTGGTGTTGCACTTTTAGTGATGTAAGGTGACAAAAAAAATTTCTTTAGCACTGTTTTTATTTTATTTTTTTGACAGTGTTCATCTGAGGGGTTAGGTCATGTTATACTTTTATAGAGCCAGTCGATACGGACGCAGCAATACCTAATATGTCTTCTCTTCTTTTTTGTCCTATTTTTTTACAATTTTCTTACTTTATTTTGGGAAAATGGACGCTTTTTTATTTTTACTTGAAACTTTGAATTTTTTGTAAAACTTTATTTTTTAACTTCTTTTTTAACTTTATTTTTTGTCTCACTCTGGGACCTTAACTTTTGGGGGTCTGATCCCCTTTACAATGCATTACAATACTTCTGTATTGTAATGCATTGACTGTAAGTGTGTTAAACCTCGTAATACACTTCAGCCTGCTTGCCTTTGAGATCCAGGGGGCTAAATATCACAGGCTGTCACAGAAGGCAGCCACGATGCCTAAGGAAGGCATTGGGCTGCCTTCCTTGCCATCGGGTCCCCGTCACAGCAGCACAGGGACCCGATGGCCACCTCGCATCCATCAGGATCCCGCACGTACGAGCGTTAATGCACCAGCATCAGTGTTTTTATTGTTGCCGGCACATACAGCAGGGGTCTGGCTATCAGTCACTGCTGGACCCCTGCAGCTGATTGGGCGGGTGCAGGAGTTCACGTTCACCAGCGCCATACATGTACGGCGCGGGACCTTAAGGGGTTAAAGGGACACTTTTGCCAGAAAGAGTAATTTTTTAAAACTCAATATTCATAGAAACAATTTTTTAAAGAATTTTTGGTTTCCGTTTGGCAGTCAGGAAGAAACAAACACCTATATAGATAGGTAGGTAACCCATTGTTAAGGTCTTTTCACATGGACCAATATATCAGGCAATTATCGGGAACAAACTAGACGTTTCAGAAAATTGCCCGATCATCAGCTGAGATGCGAGCTGCATTTACATGGAGCAATCACCTGCATGTCCCCATAAAAAATCATGGTTTGTGGGTTACAAAACGCTATTTAGACTGCATGATCTACTAAACAGAAACAATGATTTTTGGTGCAAGCAGAACAATAGAATAACTTGATAAACAACCATGTGATCATTGGTATCTTTTACATAGGCCAGGAATGAACATTTCTACAAATGCTAATCCCTGATAATCAGCCTGAAAGGGAAAGATTATATTTGCTAGTAAAATAGTAGATTCATAAAATTTGAATATCATTATGACAGCTCTATTGTTCTCCTGATATGCCTAGATACTAATGCCCCCAGAAAAGCATTACATTTATCAGTGTAATGTTCTAATTTAATCACTGTATTTCCTTCTCTCCTCTGTTGGAGGAAATGGTCTGCCAGAGAAAGACAAAAGAGACTGTTTCCGAACAAAGGTGGAAGTTAAAGAGTTAGGGCATGAAGTAGAATACATGGAGTGACTTCAACAAAGTATATCCACAAAGCCATCTACCTGTTTTTGTTTAAAAAAAAAAAAAATCATAGAATATTCACATATTGGTTGTTAATATGTGAGAACAAAATTGATGGTACTGTCCATTTAACTATACTTTCCATTATAGGTTACATATTATTCTGTTAATATTTATGTCTAATGTATAATGAAATCATGAAAATGCATGAAGTTATAGTAATGAAATAGTAATTAAACTCACAAATAAACTTGCATAGTAGCCCAAATCATTTAATCCATTTTCATCAGTACTTCCTGTATAAACCAATCCTATTAAATAACAATAGAAAGAGGTGCCCTTTGTTTCCTGAACAAGGGCATTGTCTATAGAGTGACAACTTTATTTTCACGTGTGACAGTCTTAGGAGTAACCATAATTATGGGCTTTTCAGATATGCTGTAACCATCTCATGATTTCTAGCCCCTATCTGACAAGAATTCCCTTGGACCTTGTAAAGCTTATAATGTGGCATAAGTGATACATTTTGCCCAGTAAAAAAAAAATTGTGTATTCACTCGCTTAGATAATAGGCAGCAAATTTATGACAAGATGAGATGCAAAAGGAAATAAGATTCAAGGGCAAACAATGACACAAGCGATAGGAGGCTTATAATGCTTCAGTTACCCCCATCTTTCAATATACAGTGTGCATACAATAAAACATACAGGTGAGAGATTACAATGATTTGTGGTCCTGGCTAAAGTATTTAAACCTGTTGATGGGTTAAATCTGAAGTCTCACATGTGGTGGTAGATCACATTTGCAAAATCTAATACTTAAAGGGAATTTGTCATCAGAAAATGACCTATTGTTTAAATCATGCTTCTATTAAATATATATTTTTAGAATTTTTGATTAGGCTTTTTTATTTTCCATGTCACTATCTATATTTTAACAAAATGTATATAATCCTGAAATGTTTACACTGGTCACTAGGCCCCTTTTCCTGGTAACTTTTCAGTAGCTGATATCATTATCCCCACAGGTAGGATTCCAATGACAAGTAACACCTCTTTATATAGATAACACAGGATCCAAAAATTTACAATAGCTGATATCACTGCTTACCAGCTCCCTCCTGACCTCTACGGAGGTAACAGAGCATGCCTAGAAAACTCTCCCATACAAATCAATGTGGTCCTCTCCAGTCCATTGTGTCTATTACCCATGTAGCGACTCTCTAAAGACAGGAAGTCTTACCATATTTTAGGTCTAGGGGCCAGTGTGAAAAGTCATGCATTATATGCAATTTCTTTTAATATAAACAGTTAAAGTAACACGAAAAAGAAAAAAATCACCAATTTTTTAAAAAATATATATGTTTAACACAAATATATGATTTTAACAATAGGTCACTTTTTGATGACACATTCCCTTTAAAGGGTCAGGTTTCCGATATTGAAGACCTATCCTCGTACGAGCGATGAGTTCTTAGTGTTTACTTACTTGCCAATGATATTGCAGGGACGAGCAGTGTAATTAGAGCTCCTCCATCCCATTCACTTCAATCTGACAGAGTGTAACTACAACTACTCCTTCCTATTCATGTGAATGGGACGAAGGAATCTATTTTAAATTTAGAAGTGGGGGAGGATCTGCTCTACTACATATAGAGGTGAGCTCTCTGTTATAAAAAGGTATGTATTCAGAATTTTAAGTATATTTATATTAGAAAATTGCATGATTTCTAATTAAAGTACCCTGAAAAAGTATTCATACCCCTTGAAATTTTCCACATTTTTTCAAGTTGTGTAAAAGTATAAAGCAGGGTTAAGTTATATTAAGAATATCCCAAGGTCTGAACATCACTGTTCAATCAATCATCTGAAAATTGAAGGAGTATGGCACAACTGCAAACCTACCAAAACATGGCCATCCACCTAAACAGACAGCTCAGGCAAGAGCACTAATTAGAGAAGCAGCAAATAGGCCCATGGTCACTCTAGGGGAGCTGCAGAGATCCACAGCTCATTTGGGAGAATCTGTCCACAGGACAACTATTAGTTGTGTACTCCACAAATCTGGCCATTATGGAAAAGTGGCAAGAAGAAAGCTATTTTTTTGGGGGGTTTTAACAAAATGTTTATTGTAAAACAAAAGTGTACATATTTTGGAGACATACATTGAGTCAGTGTAGAGGGTACGCAGACCCAATCCTCAGAATACACAATAATATGGCAGAAAATACAGAGCTTTATCAGCAAAAGAAAGCCATGAGAATGGTTCAAACCAGATATCTGGAAGGACCTAAGTACCGTGAGGTCTAAGGAGAAAACATGGTATGTCTCTTGGGATTCAAGTCCCTCCATACAAACAGTATCAACATAGTCATATAAACCACATAGACGGGGGAGAGATGGTCAAGGAAAGTAAGGGGAGGGTAGGAATTAAGTAAGGGTGAAGAAAGAGAGAGAGAGAGAGGTCCAATGCTGTCGTGTCGAGCGATGAACAACATTAACTAAGGTTTGAGTGGATATCATTGGAAAGTTGTGAGGAGCGGTAGGTACGCCAAGGGGACCAAATTGACTGAAATGAGGCTGGAGTTCTCATCTCCCAACTGGCTATTTGTTCCAGCCTATAAATGCTATCACACTTGGATAACCAATATGGGATCACAGGGGTTTGATCTGATTTCCAGTTGTGAGCAATCAGCACTCTGGCAGCAACCAGCAGTGTGGTAAGCAATGTTTTCATCTGTTTGTCGATTTTCATATCTGACATTAAACCCAGTAGACAAAGTTTAACTGTAGGATTGCATTGGGTTTTACTGACTGTGGAGAGGATGGAACATATCGCACCCCAGAACGTCGATATTTTTGGGCAGTCCCACCAGATGTGGAAGATGGTACCTATACTGGAATTACACCTCCAACAATGGGGGTCGACATTTGGGTACATCGAGTGAAGACGTTCAGGAGTGTAATACCATCTAGTCAACATTTTATACATATTTGCTTGTAGCCGCACGCATTTAGAGGTTTTGGGAGAAGAGGACAGTAAGGTTTTCTTTTCCATAGATGTAAATTGGTGCTTCAAGTCCCCTTCCCACCTGTTGAGGAATAAATATCCTTGAGGCTTTTTGAGGGAAACTAATAGCGCATACAATGTTGATATTTTTTTCTTTGGGTCAGCAGCAGCTAGGACTAGAGATTCAAATTGAGAGTGTGGTGTAGGAGGTACACAATGTCCTTTATGCAGGACATTCTTAATGACATGTCTCTGCAGAAAGGACAAGTTCTGCAGCTGAGGGTGAGACACCTGGCCATCTAATGGAAGATCAGAGTTAGTGCCTATTAAGTCCACCAGAGGTAGGGAAATCTGAGAGCTGTCCCTCGGAAGGGAGTCCCTGAAAGTCTTAGAGGAGGACCATAGTATGTCCCTAATCTGATATACTGGTGACAGTAGAGTGGAAGACACTAAGTGCTTTGCCAAACATGTATGCCAAAGGGATATGGTTGCAGCCGTCATAGGGCTTAGAAAGGGGAATTCTCTTGAGAGGAAAGGTGTTTGTCGAAAGAGGAGGGCTCTAATCGGGGCTTCCGCCATACCATTTTCTACCTGTAAGTCTAAACGGTCAGGTAGTAGTCTGAACCATTCAAGACAGCGTTGGGCCTGGATCGCTTTATGATATAGAGAGACATCGGGGAGTCCTATTCCACCCCTGGCACTGTGTTGTATTAACAAATTATGTGGAAGCCTAGACCTGGGTTTGTTCCAAAGAAAAGAGGCAAACCGTTTTTTAATGGAGGCGAAGAAAGAATTAGGTAGGGAGATAGGTAGGACCTGCATGTAATATAAATTTTTTGGCAACAGGACAGATTTAAGTAATGTTCTCCTGCCAAACCAGGACGAAAATGGTATGTCCCAGGCATCAATGGACTTCTGAAGAGAAGGGATAAGGGATCTAAAATTGTCCTTATAGAGGTTATGAGGGTCCGCAGTGATGTTGACTGCTAGAAATTTAATTGATGAGGATGACCACATGTATGGAGTCTTTAAATGGAGGAACGCTTGTCGTTGCTTGCTAAGAGTGACATTCAGTACCTGGGATTTATTTGGGTTGATCAAAAAATTTGACAACTGTCCAAATCTATCAAACTGGGAACAGATAGCCGGGAAGGCCTCCTCAGGATTGGTTATTATGACTAGTAAATCATCAGCGAATGCTGCTAATTGATGATGTTCCCCTTGAATGGTCAATCCCTTAATGTTTTCGTCCTGTCGTGTGGCCTGAAAGAGGCATTCCAGCGTCAGAATGGATAAAAAGGGCGACAGGGGGCACCCCTGCCTGGTGCCATTACTTATCTTAAAAGATGGTGAGAGAGTACCATTGACCCATACTTGGGCTGTGGGTTTGGCATACATGGACATGACAGCCGCAACAAATTGTGCAGGGATACTAAATTTAAGCAGGGCTCTTTGCATAAATAACCAATCTACTAGGTCGAAAACCTTCTCGGCGTCTGTCCCCAGTAAGGCTAGTGGGACATTGTGCTGTCTGGCATAATGTATGATATTTACTAATCTCATCGTATTCATCCTACCTTCCCGGCCAGCCACAAAGCCCACCTGTTCAGCATTTATTAGGGAAGGCATCAATCTTTGCAACCTAGTCGCTAAGAGTTTTGAGAATATTTTCAAATCAATGTTGAGAAGAGAGATGGGCCTGTAGCTGGCACAAGAGGCAGGATCTTTTCCCTCTTAAGGGAGGATAGTAATCATAGCTGAAAGCATATGTGGGGGAAGCGGGGAAGAACCTAGCGCTCCATTACACAGACCTAGCAGCCGGGGGGTCAGGACATCCTGAAAGGTCTTATAATATGATGCGGGCAGGACCTGGGCTTTTGTGTGGGGGAAGGCCCTTAAGCGTATCAGTAAGTTCTTGTAAGGAAAATGGTTTTGTGAGATTGTGCGCTTGGTCTGTGGTAAGGGAAGGAAGGCGCAGCTCAGATAACCAACCATCAATGTCATCTCTCCTCTGTTGGACACGAGAAGAATCATCTGCTGTCCTAAGATTATAGAGAGAGCGATAAAAGTCACTGAACCTACTTGCAATCTTTTCAGTGGACATTAATAATTTCGAATCAGCGTCTTTTATAGAGTGGATATATGAGCGAGTCTTCCGTTTTTTTAAGGAAGCCATCATGAACTTAGAAGCTTTATCTCTGTGCGCGTAGTGTTTGTATCTTGCAGAGAAATATAGCTTAGCGGTTCTGGAGTTCAGAATATTTTTCAACTCCGAGCGCAGAAGAGATAACTGATCAAGGATATTTTGAGTGATATGTCTTTTGTGGAGAGACTCAAGGGATTGAATTTTTTTCTGCAGAGAGAGAATTTTAGATTCTCTTTGTTTTCGCAAGCGGGAGCATAAGGAGATGATGTGACTTTATGCGCTTCCCAAACAGTACCCAGTTGGACCTCACCTGACTCGTTCATCGAAAAATATTCTAATAAGCACTTACGGATGTCTCTAACATTGTCTGAATGGCTTAGAATTGTCCCATCTAGTCTCCAAATGTACTGAGGTTTGGGAAGAAAAGAAAATTGTAAGTCAAGAAATACAGGAGCATGATCCGAGAGTAAAATACTCCCAATTGAGGTATTCCGGCATGTCGACAACAGATTGGGGGGTACAAACAGATAATCTAACCTTTGGTAGGACTTGTGGATCCCAAAGTAGAATGTAAAATCTTTCACTGAGGGATTTAGCGTCCTCCAGGAGTCCACAAGCCCCGTTGAGGCCAAACCAGTTCTAATTCTTCATAGCGCCCCATATGACAAAGAGGAGGTACCTCCTGATGTATCAATAAGGGGGTCCAATGCCACATTAATGTCGCCTCCCAGGATAATGATCCCTTCAGCGAATTCCTGGAAAGTGGAGAGAGTGCGGCAAAGCCAATCGGCTTGTCCCATATTAGGTGCATATATGGAACCTAATGTAATGGTTCGTGTGCCAATAGAGCCTTTTATAAATATAAAACGGCCATCCCTATCTGAAAATGTTGAACTGATTACCATAGGTGTATTTTTGTGAATAGCAATTGAAACACCCCTGGAGGAGCCACTGCAGGAGGGGGCATGGAACCACTGATTAAATGCCCACTCCTGAAGTGTGTCTCCTGTAAGAGGGCGAAGTTTACCTTTTGTTTTTTCAAAGCTATACATATTTGAGAGCGTTTGGCAGGAATATTCATGCCTTTAACATTAAAGGTACATACCCTAATGTCCGCCATTATGTGTTGGTATTACCGAACCTCACAGCATAGAGATAAAAGGGTGAAGAAATGGACCTAAAAGACAAGGGGTGGAGGGGGGGAGGAAAGTCAGAGGGAACAAAAGAGGAAAACAAGTTATCAGCAGAACACTGCTCTGGCAGAAAGTGATGATTGTGCGTAAAGTATATCATATACCGTATTACCAACGCAACATAAAGGAGTGAAGTTGGCAGTAAAACATAACGACCAAATAGAGATAAGAGAGCAAGTAGAACATAATAGGGCGCAATATCTGAGCGATCACCTATAATCGTTAGCCATATAAGGAAAACTACAAGTGCATTCTCTACATATAAAATATTGATGTATACTTATCAAAAATCAGGATGATGCACCACTAATATACAAAAAGTCCAGTACAATGGACAGAGTGAGGGAGTTCAGGTGTCTTCACCAGGAAATGTAGGTGAAGAAAGCTATTTTTTAAAGCAAGCCATAAGAAGTCCAGTTTGGAGTTTGCCACAAGCCATGTAGGGGACACACCACACATGTGGAAGAAGCTGCTCTGGTCAGATGAGACCAAAGTTGAACTATTTGGCATAAATGTAAAATGCTATGTGTGGTGGAAAACTAACACTGCACATTACCCTGAACACACCATCCGCAAGGTGAAACATGATGGTGACAGCTACTGTACATGCTGTGGGGATGTTTTTCTTTAGCAGGGACAGGGAAGTTGATCAGAGTTGATGGGAAGATGGATGGCGCTAAATACAGGGCAATCCTGGAGGAACACCTGGTAGAGGCCGCAAAAGACTTGAGACAGAGAGTATTTCTATTTTTGCTGTTTCATTGTTACTCCCTGCCTTCTTGGAGCCATAACTTATTTTTTCTGTTTAAATAGCTGTATGAGGACTTGTTTTTTTGAAAAGTTGTACTTTCTAATGGCACTATTTAATATTGCATAGGATTTAGTAGGAAGCTGAAAAAATATCCAAGTTGGTTGAACTGGAAAAAAAAATGCAATTGCGCTACAGTTTTATGGGTTTTGTTTTTATGACATGTATTATACGGTAAAACTGACTAGTGTTCTTCATTCTCCCAGTCAGTACAATTATGGTCATACCATATTTGTGTAGTTTTTCTTGTATTTTAATACTGAAAAACAAAATGAAACTTTGGCAAAAATGTGTTTTTTCTTTTCATTGTCATATTATTACCCCAATAACTGTTTTATACCTGTAGTTGCAACTACAAAGCTGTGTAAGGGCTGTAGATATTTAACCTCTTAAGGACGAAGGGCGTACATGTACGCCCTTCGTCCGCACTTTAAAGATGGCGCCCGCTCCCGCACGGAGCAGGCGCCCGAGCTGCAGGTAAAAGCTTGATTAATCAAGCTGACACCCGCAGCTCATGTCCGCGACCGGCAGCGATGCCGATCGCGGACATTTAACCTCTCAGATGCCGTGGTCAATCCTGACCACGGCATCTGATCGCGCAAACCGAAAGTTTCACTGTGGTGCTCGGCCCCTGATGGCCACAAGGGAGCCGAGCATGCATAGTACCCTAGGTTTCTGTGAATGAAACCTAGGTTACTACTAAGTATTCCTATGGAGCCTATGACTGCAATAGGCTCCATAGAAATATGTTATTTTCTCATATATTCCAATGCTTTGCATTGAATATATGAGAATAGCAATCTGATGATTGCATCTTATAGTTCCCTATGGGAACTATAGAAAGTAGTAAAAAAAAAAAAAAAGATTAAAAATAAAAATAAATAAAAAAAAATAAAAAATAAATAAACTAAATCCAAATAAATAAAAAATAAATAAAAAATAATAAAATAAAAAAATACGATCTAGGTAATTTTCAATAAATATGATCACACTATTTCAATTGTGAGTAATATAGGCTGAACACTCTGGGATCTTTGAGCTAGCGTAAACTATAGATTATGACATAATATATATGAGTCACTAAGGCCAACATGGTACCTGTCTAGCAAGGTGGAAGTGTGACACTCTTTGGCTCTGGTGTTTGGGTATTAATGTATGCATGGGAACAGAGAGGGGACTCGGAACCCCTTATATACATTACCTGAGGGATCCAGGCGCGTCTGTATACATCGAGCGCGTTTGTTCAACATGTTACTATCTATATTTTGACACTGCTTATAATTAAGCTTGTGCCCACTATCTGAGGGACCCAGGCGCGTCTTGATGTATCTAGACGCGCTTGGTTATTATGTTGCCCCTTGTGTCTGATACCTTGGTAATTAAGCCTGTACCTATTAAGGATGATATACTCCGACATTACAATGTTTTGCAACCAGGTCCGGTGCATTTAGTACTATGGACGGGGATATAAAAATTTATTTATTTTTTTTATTTATTTTTTTATTTATAAATAATTTTTTTTTTATATAAAAATTTTTTTTAATTTTTTTTTTATTTTATTTTATTTTTTTTTTATTTTTTTTTATTTATTTATTTATTTTTTTATATCCTCTACATGCTTTGCCCCTGATTATATGTGTATAAACAGGGGATCGTCCATGTTGGTAGTATGTAAGAACTAGTGGTATCAGCGCTTGTGTAGTCGCAGTGTGGCAGACTTAGCAGGGCTGCTGGGTGATTCATATATAGCTTTTACCTGACTACAGAATAAGTGTTAGCGCAGCAGGGTCTGCGCAGCTATTATCTGGTAGTTACTCAATAACCAGTCATCCAACTTGAGTGTGGAATAAGTGTTTGCGCAGCTTGGGTCTGCGCAGCACGTTATCTGGCAGGCATCCAATGATTCAACCAATAAATTTAAACTTGACCAGTTCACTGGCTCTTTAAACTGTCAGTCTAATGCCAATGGTACTATTGGCCAATTATAGGATTACAAACTATAAATAGGAGTGTTCAGCATGGTGTTTCAAGTCTGTCCTTTCCCTGAAGACGCCAGTTTATCTGGTGAAACATGTTGGGGACAGATCTGTTGGTTTTAGCTCTGCTCAGTTGCTAAACACTGAGTAGAAACAGTAGGAAACAGTTATTTACTTTAGGGTGTATGTTCACAGCACCGAGTACCCTGCAGGATTAGTCAGGCAGGTAGTTATACACTGATTGCAAACTTGTGGGAAGGTTAGGAGGGTAGTGCACACCCTCCGTTACCACTAGCAACCTGTGCGATAGCAGTGTGCAAATTCGAGCAGTAGTTTTAACAAGTGTGTCAAAACTCACAAACATTTTTAGAGAACTACTAATAAAAGTGAAGTTTTACTGATTTAAATATTAAGGGTAAAAGTGGTGAATTGAGCTCAATTGAGCAAAGTTTTTTTGTTACCCTGAACACACCATCCGCAAGGTGAAACATGATGGTGACAGCTACTGTACATGCTGTGGGGATGTTTTTCTTTAGCAGGGACAGGGAAGTTGATCAGAGTTGATGGGAAGATGGATGGCGCTAAATACAGGGCAATCCTGGAGGAACACCTGGTAGAGGCCGCAAAAGACTTGAGACAGAGAGTATTTCTATTTTTGCTGTTTCATTGTTACTCCCTGCCTTCTTGGAGCCATAACTTATTTTTTCTGTTCAAATAGCTGTATGAGGACTTGTTTTTTTGAAAAGTTGTACTTTCTAATGGCACTATTTAATATTGCATAGGATTTAGTAGGAAGCTGAAAAAATATCCAAATTGGTTGAACTGGAAAAAAAATGCAATTGCGCTACAGTTTTATGGGTTTTGTTTTTATGACATGTATTATACGGTAAAACTGACTAGTGTTCTTCATTCTCCCAGTCAGTACAATTATGGTCATACCATATTTGTGTAGTTTTTCTTGTATTTTAATACTGAAAAACAAAATGAAACTTTGGCAAAAATGTGTTTTTTCTTTTCATTGTCATATTATTACCCCAATAACTGTTTTATACCTGTAGTTGCAACTACAAAGCTGTGTAAGGGCTGTAGATATTTAATGATACCATTTTGGGGTGTGTATAATTTTTTGATCACTTTTTATTCAATTTATTTGGGGGAGGTGAATTGATGAAAAAATCGTGAATCTGCAATATTGATTTTTTTCTGTTACACCATTCACTATGTGGGATAAGTTTTTTTTTTATATTTCAATAGTACAGGTGTTTTCGGACATGAAAAAGCCTATGAGGTTTACCTTTTTAATTGTTTATTTTGATTTTAGGGTAAGGGGGAGTGATGAATTTACAAGCAAGATACAAACATTTATCATACAGCAAATACTACAACTACTAATACATTTTCTACATCTTTTTTCATACAACTTTATTGCACAAGAAGCAATATTAGATAAGCAAACCAGTCGAGATTCGTTTAGGGTCCAGTTCACAAAATTTTTCAAAAAGTTTGGTTCGGACCCGAATCAGTTCAGACCGAACCGAAGTTGCTCCAATTGAAAGTTATAACCCACTCTAACCTCCTAGGACTTATTTTTTATGATTTTTCTCCCTCCCTTCTCCCCAAGCTCTTGCATGCAAATATGGGTAAGCCCAAATTTGACAACATTAGCAAATAACGTATTTAAAAAGACTCTGCAGCAACACATGTCTCATGCTTTATCATATCCCAAAGTTTCTAAAAATTGTCCCTTATCGGGGGCAGATGATGTTTAAACACACATGGTGTTATGGGATAAATAAAAAAAAGTGGCTTGAGGGAATGTGATGGTTGGCAAGTGGCATTAGTTGCATGATGCAGGCCGCAGAATTCTGCAGCCGTACAAAATGTGATGGTAGGCAGGTAGACAGCAAGAGTGGCATGTTGGGGCATCAGCAGCAAGGAGAGGTCTATTGATTGCATTCAGCCTGTCTGGACTGTGAGAAAATGTCTGTATTGATGACGTAATCACATAAATTTATGCTGAACTTTAAATTAATTTAACCAACAATCACCCCCAAAGAAAATGTTTTGTGGAAAGTGGGTACACAGAAACTGAAGACTTAGGTAGTAGTGGCATGATACATGTCCAAGATTTGCCTGGACATTGAAAAACTGTTGGTATTGATGCAGTGATCACGTACATTTATGCTGGGTCTTAAACAAATGTAATACCCTCCTCCAAGAAAATTTAAAAATTTCAACTGTGTGGAAGGCGAGTACATGGAAACTGACCCTGAGGCATTACACAGAACTGACCTTGAGGCATTAGTGATAGTGGCATGATTAATTGCAGGCTCAAGCTAATACAGTGACTAGGTACATTTATGCTGCGCCTTAAAGAAATGTACCCCCCTTCACAAAAATGTTTAAATTTCAACCATGTTAAGTCCCCAAAAACATTTTTAAATGTCAACTGTTTGGACAGTAAATACACGTAAACTGATGATTGAGAAGCATTAGTAGCATGATTGCAGACCGCAGCAACCATACAGAACGTCATAATAGGCAGACATACAGCAGACAGACAGCAACAGTGGCAAGATCATGCACCACCAGCAAGGTGAGGTGGGCATGGTCTATACATCGGAATCAGCCAGAGGAGTATGAAAATCCTTCTAAATCCTGGCTTGGGCCATTTAGACAAAAGTAATGTTTTGGACACTGGCGGAGGACAACTTGGTACGTTTGAAGGTGTCAACATGCCCCTGCTGAGATGAAAACCCTCCCTGAGATGACACTGCAGGCAGGGCAAGAAAGAAGATAGAGAGCATGCTGTGCCAGTTCAGGCCACTGTTCCAGTCTGCCTACCCTGAAATCCATAGGATCAGGGAACAGGGTATGCACCAGAGAGTGGTCAGAGTTTAGGTAGGCCGGGACCTGGTCTTTGAGATGGGAGTTGTCGGCTTGCTGACTGGCCTCTGCCTGGCGCGGCACCTGGAAACACTGCTCTATCATGATGAAAAGACTGAAATGGCTGCTACGGCTTCTGTTGCTTGTGGCAGTGGAACTTTCAGACACGCTGGCATCAGTAGTCTGCTCACTATAAGCTGCAGGAAGCTCCGTACACGGTGCTTCCTGGTAGTAACATAATTTGTCCTCCCTTTCTGCCAGAGAAAAACACTCCCCCATTTTGCCTTGGTAGCGAGGGTCTACAAGCATGGCTATTCAGTAATCCTGAGACTGCTTGATGTCACCGAACTGCCTGTCACTGTGTAAGCAAGCAAGTCTACAGGTCACCATTCTAGCCAGCGGGCCTGAGGAGCCAGTTCTTTCCACCTCCTCCCCCCACTGAGACGATTGTGTGTTGTGGCTGGTGTCACTATTATCATCATTATCCTCTTTCTCCTCCAACTTCTACTCCTCTTCCTCCTCCTAAAGTGGCAACGCCTCCTCCCCCATGGGACTTTCTCATTGTTGGTCCCCATCAGCTATAGTGTCACCTGTTGCATGAGCATCCGTGTCTCATCAAAAATTCATATAATGCAGATGAGGGACAACTGCAGCATCAACGGCATGAGCTGCCAGTGCCCAACCTGGAAACAACACATGCTCCCTGCTGAGCCAGTTTGGTGCATGACCAAATTGTACACAGCTTTCCGCTGCTCATACAGACACTTGAACATGTGCGATGTTGAATTCCAGCGAATTGGAATGTCTCATATAAAGCAGTAGAGATGAGCGAACACCTGGAAGTTCGGGTTCGGGAAGTTCGGCCGAACTTCCCAAAAATGTTCGGGTTCGGGATCCGAACTCGACCCGAACTTTATCCCGAACCCGAACCCCATTGAAGTCATTGGGGACCCGAACTTTAAGGCACTAAAAAGGCTGTAAAATAGTCCAGAAACGGGCTAGAGGGCTGCCAAAGGCAGCAAAATGTAGGAATCATGCGACATATCACCCACCACCGGAGAAGGCAACTCTCAGTTATTTCGGCCCAGCACCCAGACAGAGGAGAGAGGTCCCACAGCAAGGAATCATAAGTCATATCAACCACCACCGGAGAAGGCCACTCTCAGTTGTTTCGGCCCAGCACCCAGACAGAGGAGAGAGGTCCCACAGCAAGGAATCATGCGTCATATCAACCACCACTGGAGAAGGCCACTCTCAGTTATTTCGGCCCAGCACCCAGACAGAGTAGAGAGGTCCCACAGCAAGGAATCATGCGTCATATCACCCATCACCGGAGAAGGCCAATCTCAGTTATTTCGGCCCAGCACCCAGACAGAGGAGAGAGGTCCCACAGCAAGGAATCATGCGTCATATCACCCACCACCGGAGAAGGCCACTCTCAGTTATTTTGGCCCAGCACCCAGACAGAGGAGAGAGGTCCTACAGCAAGGAATCATGCGTCATATCACCCACCACCGGAGAAGGCCACTCTCAGTTATTTCGGCCCAGCACCCAGACAGAGGAGAGAGGTCCCACAGCAAGGAATCATGCGTCATATCAACCACCACCGGAGAAGGCCACTCTCAGTTATTTCGGCCCAGCACCCAGACAGAGGAGAGAGGTCCCACAGCAAGGAATCATGCGTCATATCAACCACCACCGGAGAAGGCCACTCTCAGTTATTTCGGCCCAGCACCCAGACAGAGAGAGAGGTCCCACAGCAAGGAATCATGCGTCATATCACCCACCACCGGAGAAGGCCACTTTCAGTTATTTCGGCCCAGCACCCAGACAGAGGATTGAGGTCCCACAGCAAGGAATCATGCGTCATATCAACCACCACTGGAGAAGGCCACTCTCAGTTATTTCGGCCCAGCACCCAGACAGAGTAGAGAGGTCCCACAGCAAGGAATCATGCTTCATATCAACCACCACCGGAGAAGGCCACTCTCAGTTATTTCGGCCCAGCACCCAGACAGAGGAGAGAGGTCCCACAGCAAGGAATCATGCGTCATATCAACCACCACCGGAGAAGGCCACTCTCAGTTATTTCGGCCCAGCACCCAGACAGAGGAGAGAGGTCCCACAGCAAGGAATCATGCGTCATATCAACCACCACCGGAGAAGGCCACTCTCAGTTATTTCGGCCCAGCACCCAGACAGAGGAGAGAGGTCCCACAGCAAGGAATCATGCGTCATATCAACCACCACCGGAGAAGGCCACTCTCAGTTATTTCGCCCAGCACCCAGACAGAGAGAGGTCCCACAGCAAGGAATCATGCGTCATATCAACCACCACCGGAGAAGGCCACTCTCAGTTATTTCGCCCCCACCCAGACAGAGGAGAGAGGTCCCACAGCAAGGAATCATGCGTCATATCACCCAACACCGGAGAAGGCCACTTTCAGTTATTTCGGCCCAGCACCCAGACAGAGGAGAGAGGTCCCACAGCAAGGAATCATGCGTCATATCAACCACCACCGGAGAAGGCCACTCAGTTATTACGGCCCCCACCCAGACAGAGGAGAGAGGTCCCACAGCAAGGAATCATGCGTCATATCAACCACCACCGGAGAAGGCCACCTCAGTTATTTCGCCCAGCACCCAGACAGAGGTCCCACAGCAAGGAATCATGCGTCATATCAACCACCACCGGAGAAGGCCACTTCAGTTATTTCGGCCCAGCACCCAGACAGAGGAGAGAGGTCCCACAGCAAGGAATCATGCGTCATATCACCCACCACCGGAGAAGGCCACTCTCAGTTATTTCGGCCCAGCACCCAGACAGAGGAGAGAGGTCCCACAGCAAGGAATCATGCGTCATATCAACCACCACCGGAGAAGGCCACTCTCAGTTTTTTCGGCCCAGCACCCAGATAGAGGAGAGAGGTCCCACAGCAAGGAATCAAGCGTCATATCAACCACCACCGGAGAAGGCCACTCTCAGTTATTTCGGCCCAGCACCCAGACAGAGGAGAGAGGTCCCACAGCAAGGAATTATGCGTCATATCAACCACCACCAGAGAAGGCCACTCTCAGTTATTTCGGCTCCACCACCAAGACAGAGGAGAGGTTCATTCAACTTTGGGTTGCACCGCAAGATCATGGTAAAGTTAAAAAAATGAGCATTCAATAAAGAAGTGTCCCGGAGTACAAGAATACATGGTTGAGGGGGAGGCAGTTATAAATGTCTATTCTGCACAAGGGAGGCACAGGTCCTGTGTGATCCATGCCTGGTTCATTTTTATGAAAGTCAGCTTGTCCACGTTGGCTGTGGACAGGCGGCTGTGCTTGTCAGTAATGACGCCCCCTGCCGTGCTGAATACACGTTCAGACAAAACGCTGGCGCCGGGCAGGCCAGCACCTCCAAGGCATAAAATGCTAACTCTGGCCACGTGGACAATTTGGAGACCCAGAAGTTGAATGGGGCCGAACCATCAGTCAGTACGTGGAGGGGTGTGCAGACGTACTGTTCAACCATGTTAGTGAAATGCTGCCTCCTGCTAACACGTTCCGTATCAGGTGGTGGTGCAGTTAGCTGTGGCGTGGAGACAAAACTTTTCCACATTTCTGCCATGCTAACACTGCCCTCAGAGGAGCTGGCCGTAACACAGCTGCTTTGGCGACCCCTTGCTCCTCCTCTGCCTTCGCCTTGGGCTTCCACCTGTTCCCCTGTGACATTTGGGAATGCTCTCAGGAGCGCGTCTACCAGCGTGCGCTTGTACTCGCGCATCTTCCTATCACGCACCAGTGCAGGAAGTAAGGTGGGAACATTGTCTTTGTACCGAGGATCCAGCAGGGTGGCAACCCAGTAGTCCGCACACGTTAAAATGTGGGCAACTCTGCTGTCGTTGCGAAGGCACTGCAGCATGTAGTTGCTCATGTGTGCCAGGCTCCCAGAGGTAAGGACAAGCTGTCCTCTGTGGGAGGCGTATCATCATCGTCCTCCGTATCCCCCCAGCCACGCACCAGTGATGGGCCTGAGCTGTGTCGGGTGCCACCCCGCTGTGAACCTGCCTTATCCTCATCCTCCTCCACCTCCTCCTCATTCTCCTCATCCTCTAGTAGTGGGCCCTGGCTGGCCACATTTGTACCTGGCCTCTGCTGTTGCAAAAAACCTCCCTCTGAGCCACTTCTAACAGACTGGCCTGAAATTGCTATAAATGACCCGTCATCCTCCTCCTCCTCCTGGGCCACCTCCTCTTCCATCATCGCCCTAAGCGTTTTCTTAAGGAGACATAGAAGTGTATTGTAACGCTGATAACGGTGTCATCGCCACTGGCCATGTTGGTGGAGTACTCGAAACAGCGCAACAGGGCACACAGGTCTCGCATGGAGGCCCAATCATTGGTGGTGAAGTGGTGCTGTTCTGCAGTGCGACTGACGCGTGCGTGCTGCAGCTGAAACTCCACTATGGCCTGCTGCTGCTTGCACAGTCTCTCCAGCATGTGCAAGGTGGAGTTCCACTTGGTGGGCACGTCGCATATGAGGCGGTGAGCGGGAAGGCCGAAGTTCCGCTGTAGCGCAGACAGGCGAGGAGCGGCAGGATGTGAACGCCAGAAGCGAGCACAGACAGCCCTCACTTTATGCAGCAGCTCTGACATGTCGGGGTAGTTGTGAATGAACTTCTGCACCATCAAATTCAGCACATGCGCCAGGCAAGGGATGTGCGTCAAACCAGCTAGTCCCAGAGCTGAGACGACATTTCGCCCATTATCGCACCACCAGGTCAGGCTTGAGGCCCACCAGCAGAAACCACTCGTCGGTCTGTTGTTCAATACCCCGCCACAACTCCTGCGCAGTGTGGGGCCTGTCCCCCAAACATTTGAGTTTCAGAATGGCCTGCTGACGTTTACCCCGTGCTGTGCTGAAGTTGGTGGTGAAGGTGTGTGGCTGACTGGATGAGCTGGTGGAAGCAGAGGAGGAGGAAGCCGAGTAGGAGGAGGAGGCTACAGGAGGCAAAGAATGATGCCCTGCGATCCTTGGCGGCGGAAGGACGTGCGCCAAGGAACTCTCCGCCTGCGGCCCAGCCGCCACTACATTTACCCAGTGTGCAGTTAGGGAGATATAGCGTCCCTGGCCGTGCTTACTGGTCCACGTATCTGTGGTTAGGTGGACCTTGCCACAGATGGCGTTGCGCAGTGCACACTTGATTTTATCGGATACTTGGTTGTGCAGGGAAGGCACGGCTGTCTTGGAGAAGTAGTGGCGGCTGGGAACAACATACTGTGGGACAGCCATGGACATCAGCTGTTTAAAGCTGTCTGTGTCCACCAGCCTGAATGACAGCATTTCAAAGGCCAGTAGTTTAGAAATGCTGGCATTCAGGCCCAGGGCTCGAGGGTGGCTAGGTGGGAATTTACGCTTTCTCTCCAAGGTTTGTCAGATGGAGAGCTGAACGCTGCCGTGTGACATGGTGGAGATGCTTGGTGACGCAGGTGGTGTTGTCGGTGGCACATCCTCTGTTTGGTGGGCTGTAGGTGCCAACATTCCTCCCAAAGGCGGAGGAAGAGGCCGAGGCAGCAGCAGAAGAGGGAGCAGGGGAGCCAGAGTGAGTTCCTTGCTTTTAAGGTGTTTACTCCACTGCAGTTCATGCTTTGCATGTAGATGCCTGGTCATGCAGGTTGTGCTAAGGTTCAGAACGCTAATGCCTCGCTTCAGGCTCTGATGGCACAGCGTGCAAACCACTCGGTCTTGTCGTCAGCACATTGTTTAAAGAAGTGCCATGCCAGGGAACTCCTTGAAGCTGCCTTTGGGGTGCTCGGTCCCTGGTGGCGGTGGCCAGTAGCAGGCGAACTCTCTTGGAGGCGGCTGTTCTGCTTTTGCCCCCTGCTCTCTCTTTTGCTACGCTGTTGGCTCGGTCTCACCACTGCCTCTTCCTCTGAACTATGAAAGTCAGTGGCACGACCTTCATTCCATGTGGGGTCTAGGACCTCATCGTCCCCTGCATCGTCTTCCACACAGTCTTCCTCCCTGACCTCCTGTTCGGTCACACTGCAGAAAGACATAGCAGTTGGCACCTGTGTTTCGTCATCATCAGAGACGTGCGGACTCCGATGAAGTGGTATTCCCATGTCCTCATCATCAGGAAACATCAGTGGTTGTGCATCAGTGCATTCTATGTCTTCCACCACTGGGGAAGGGCTAGGTGGATTCCCTTGGGAAACCCTGCCAGCAGAGTCTTCAAACAGCATAAGAGACTGCTGCATAAATTGAGGCTCAGACAGTTTCCCTGATATGCATGATGGAGATGTGTCAGACTGATGGGCTTGGTTTTCAGGTGCCACCTGGGCACTTTCTGCAGAAGACTGGGTGGGAGATAATGTTGTGAACATGCTGGATCCACTGTCGGCCACCCAATTGACTAGCGCCTGTACCTGCTCAGGCCTTACTATCCTTAGAACGGCATTGGGTCCCACCAAATATCGCTGTAAATTCTGGCGGGTACTGGAACCTGAGGTAGTTGGTTCACTAGGAAGTGTGGCTGTGGCAGAATGGCCACGTCCTCTCCCAGCACCAGAGGGTACACTAACACCACCACGACCGCGTCCGCGTCCCTTACTAGATGTTTTCCTCATTGTACCAAGCACCACAATAAGAAAAAAAATATTTGGCCCAATGTATTGATTTCAAATTTAGGCCTTTTTTTACAGGCACCTAACACTATCTGCCTATTTATTTATGTAGCGTATTACACTAATCCAGGCACAGCAGTAACCACTGATTTAGGGGAATATCTCTTTTAGGGCTAGTATTTAGGCCCTGGATGAAAGGTATCCTTTTATGGACAGATTTACAATTGGCCTGCAACAGCTCGAACACCAGATTCAGGGTATTGCTATTTTGGCAATTGAATTTAACCCCAGAACAAAATATATGCTTTGGCGGACACTATTATACTTTGCAAGCCACAGCTGAAACCACTGATTTATGGTATTGCTATTTTGGCAATTGAATTTCACCCCATAACAAAATATATGTTTTTGCGGACACTATGAAACTTGGCCTGCAACAGCTGGGACACCAGATTCAGGGTATTGCTATTTTGGCAATTGAATTTCACCCCAGAACAAAATATATGTTTTGTCGGACACTATTATACTTTGCCAGCCACAGCTGAAACCACTGATTTATGGTATTGCTATTTTGGCAATTGAATTTCACCCCAGAACAAAATATATGTTTTAGCGGACACTATGAATCTTGGCCTGCAACAGCTGGGACACCAGATTCAGGGTATTGCTATTTTGGCAATTGAATTTAACCCCAGAACAAAATTTATGTTTTGGCGGACACTATTATTTTTTGCCAGCCACAGCTGAAACCACTGATTTATGGTATTGCTACTTTGGCAATTGAATTTCACCCCAGAACAAAATATATGTTTTGGCAGACACTATGAATCTTGGTCTGGAACAGCTGGGACACCAGATTCAGGGTATTGCTATTTTGGCAATTGAATTTCACCCCAGAACAAAATTTATGTTTTGGCGGACACTATTATTTTTTGCCAGCCACAGCTGAAACCACTGATTTATGGTATTGCTACTTTGGCAATTGAATTTCACCCCAGAACAAAATATATGTTTTGGCGGACACTATGAATCTTGGCCTGCAACAGCTGGGACACCAGATTCAGGGTATTGCTATTTTGGCAATTTAATTGCACCCCAGAACAAAATATATGTTTTTGCGGACACTATGAATCTTGGCCTGCAACAGCTGGGACACCAGATTCAGGGTGATGCTATTTTGGCAAATGAATTTCACTCCAGAACAAAATATATGTTTTGGCGGACAGTATGAATCTTGGCCTGCAACAGCTGGGACACCAGATTCAGGGTATTGCTATTTTGGCAATTTAATTTCACCCCAGAACAAAATATATGTTTTGGCAGACACTAATATACTTTGCCAGCCACAGCTGAAATCACTGATTTATGGTATTGCTATTTTGGCAATTGAATTTCACCCCAGAACAAAATATATGTTTTGGCGGACACTATGAATCTTGGCCTACAACAGCTGGGACACCGGATTCAGGGTGTTGCTATTTTGGGACATGAATTTCACCCCAGAACAAAATATATGTTTTGGTGGACACTATGAATCTTGGCCTGCAACAGCTGGGACACCAGAATCAGGGTATTGCTATTTTGGCAATTGAATTTCACCCCACAACAAAATATATGTTTTGGCGGACATCATTATACTTTGCCAGCCACAGCTGAAACCACTGATTTATGGTATTGCTATTTTGGCAATTGAATTTCACCCCAGAACAAAATATATGTTTTGGCGGACACTATGAATCTTGGCCTGCAACAGCTGGGACACCAGATTCAGGGTATTGCTATTTTGGCAATTGAATTTCACCCCAGAACAAAATATATGTTTTTGCAGACACTATGAATCTTGGCCTGCAACATCTGGGACACCAGATTCAGGGTATTGCTATTTTGGCAATTGAATTTCACCCCAGAACAAAATATATGTTTTGGTGGACACTATTATACTTTGCCAGCCACAGCTGAAACCACTGATTTATGGTATTGCTATTTTGGCAATTGAATTTCACCACATAAAATAATCTATCCTCGGCCAGACATCAGACAGTATTATACTTGGCTAGCCAAAGCTGGAACACCTGATTTAGGGGATTGGTATTTGGGCAATTGTATTTAACCCCTTCATAAAATATAGAAATTGCTATCCTGAGTTTCTAGGGGTGACAATAAGCACAGCCAAGCCCCTGATGTAGGATATAGCAAAAAAAAACTAGTATTGATGGATTGATGGACTTGGTGGCAGCTTGTTCTGGTGCACCACAAGTCACAAAATGGCCGCTGATCACCCCAGAAAATAAGTGACAGAAAAACACTCTGTGCAGCCTAAAAACCAGTGAGCAAGTAACTAGCAGAAGTTCAATAATTCACAGCTGTAGATCGATCCGTTCATTAGGTGCTGTTGCTGACTTTTCCCTGCCTAATCTCGCCCTCACAGAAGCTACGTCCTGTCCCTACACTAATCAGAGCAGTGTGACGTGCGGCGCTACGTGACTCCAGCTTAAATAGAGGCTGGGTCACATGCTGCACTTGGCCAATCACAGCCATGCCATTAGTAGGCATGGCTGTGATGGGCTCTTAGGGCAAGAAGTAAAACGCTAGCTGATTGGCTGCTGTGCAGCCCTTCAGAAAACGGGAAGTAATCGCCGAACAACGAACCCGAACCCGAACTTTTTTGATAATGTCCGGGTTCGGGTCCGTGTCCCGGACACCCCAAAATTCGGTACGAACCCGAACTATGCTCGAAATGTTCGCTCAACACTATTAAGCAGTGTAGGAGAGCATTCCTCACCACGTGAGAATGGCTGAAAAGAGACAGTCTTCTGGACATTGCCAGCACCTTGCGCAAACCAGTGCATTTTTTTTAAAACGCCATGATGCAGGGAGCATGTGTTATTTGCCCCAGGTTCTGGCCTGCCAGGATGTTGTGCCCAACGCCGCTGACCACCTTGTCCAGTTGCAGTTGGCGAGGTGACAGCCACCGGGATGTTTGCTGCTTGATGTACTTGAGCAACTGCTCGCCGGTGTGGCTACTCTCTCCCAGGCAGAACAGCTCCAACACGGCGTGGCAAGTTGACACATGTGATAGGAAGGATGGGTAGTGTGAGTGATGCTGTGCCCTGTTGCTGTTAAGGACGGGACCGTATCCAAGGAGGAGGGGGTGGAGGAGACAGGTAAATGCTTGTTGTGGGAGACAGCCCAATGATATGGTAGGAAGGGGTCAAAAGGACCTGGCCATGGTGCTGGAGTTCTGCCTCTCCATTGGTGCAAAAAACATTGACCCAGTGCGCCGTGAAAGGCACGTACTGTACCTGCCCGTAACAGCTGCTACAGCTTGATGCACAGTGAGAATTGCAAGGAGTCACCCACATTCTCTGGCACGTGAGGGTACAAGGCTCTATTACAATGGTACTACTACTGGAATGAAGCTTGATTGATTTCTGACTGTCCCTGATTGATTTTTGACTCTCTCTGACTCCCTAAGATCATTTTCCTGGCAGTCACTGTGACCCTGGGTTCAGACCTGAGCGTTCTTGAAACGCGCGTTTTACGCTCGTTTTTGTTGCGCGTATTTCAGCGCGTTTTGCAAATAGGAAACGTGCGTTCGTACGCACGTTCTTGTGATTAACTACTGTGGTGTCAATCACAAAACGCGCGACAAACGCCCCCAAAAAAGCTCAAGTACTTGTTTATGCGTCGGGCGTTTTACAGCGCGTTCAAACGCGCTGTAAAACGCTCAAGTGAGAACCAGGGCCATAGGAAAGCATTGGTTTTCATGTGTTGAGCGTTTTACAGCGCGTTTGAACGCGCTGTAAAACGCTCAGGTGTGAACTTAGGGTAAGACTCAACCACCCTCTTTCACAGCCCAGCACAGAATGGCCTTCTGCTAGGGCAACTCCCTGCCTGCTGCAGCACTGATTGGTTCATTAAGGCTGTCTGTCAGTTTCATAAAAAAGACCACGCAGGTCAAAATTCTTCCATAAAGGTGTCAGTAGTGAAAGTATATACACCAGCGTTGGGCAAACGCCTATATCCGGATAGCCCACAAGTAATGAACACAAACAGAAGAAACATCCGGATGAAAGTATCAGAAAACTTTATTAATTAAATCAGATAATAAAAGGATATAAAAATCTAGGGTAATAAGATCATAAATACAGATAGATGGTACATGATTAGCACAGAAATAGGGGATAAAGGAGGTAAACACATACACAAGGAAGCCACAATTAGCAAGATTATGCTATAGGTTCACATACATAGTATAAAGTGCCAAGTGCTATAAATAATTAAGCCATAGAATACATATGAACTGGCTACCGGAAAGTAAAGATGGTATGAATCTCCAGTGCCCCACGCCTGACGTACGTTTCACCACAACGCGGCTTTCTCAAGGGAAGTAATCGTGCACGATTAGCATAATCTTGCTAATTGTGGCTTCCTTGTGTATGTGTTTACCTCCTTTATCCCCTATTTCTGTGCTAATCATGTACCATCTATCTGTATTTATGATCTTATTACCCTAGATTTTTATATCCTTTTATTATCTGATTTAATTAATAAAGTTTTCTGATACTTTCATCCGGATGTTTCTTCTAGTAGTGAAGGTATGTAGAAAGTATCCTTCAGATGTGATCAATCACTGGGTTTCAGGTCCAGGCTCCCTCCACAGTCAGAATTTATATCTCCTGGATCTTATGCAAGAGAACTAGACATAGTAAAGTACCGCAAACCCTTCAATGACCACGCTTTTTTATTATACTCACACATGTAAAACAAATCAATGCAAAAAAAATCATATCCAATACTGTTATTTTTCCGCCTGCCCAACCTGGGTTTTTCTCTCACTTGCTTCGTCAGGAGCTGCTCTATATTAAATTTACAACCCACCCTTTTATAATCAGATGGGTGTTGACTAAAAGACTTTTAAAAACGATTGCTTAAAGGGAAACAGTTAGTGTTTCCTCCCTATAAAACCAACCAAAAACAAATACATATAATATCCCCATCAACATATATCCACCAACATCGTACTGTAATACAGTTAATTGTTACATATAGCCACCAGAAACCTTTACATCTCGTACATGCAGTGCGTTAATCGTACCCCTTCATATCCAGCAGCATTCACATTTGTAGAAAAATGATGCAACCTAAAGGCTATATTCAAGTAACTGCCACATATTTTTATATTATATCAGTCAACCCTTGAGACAGATCTTAATGTCAAACTCTATATTAAATCCGTTAGGCTGTAATGTATCCAAACGATAGATCCATTCGACTTCCTTCTTGTTTATTTTTATGAGCAAACCTTATTGCGGATGCAAATAAGGGGGGACATGGTGTCATGAACCCTCTAAATTTGCATGTGCAATATGACATGTTGGTGAAAAACTTACCTGGGTCACAGATGCAGGTGGAGCAGTCTGTGAGGTCCATGAGGTTGGATAAAGAAGCTCATTGGTGGTTCAGGTAACGGACATCTTGTGGGGTCTGTAAAAGAAAGAACAGGTGCTGCGCAGTTACGTCCGGACCGAGAAGAAACTAGACCTGCGCCTGTCAAGATGGAAGAGCTCTTACAGCAACTAATAAGAAAAGCTGAAGGACATGGGGGTGAATCCTGGCTACGTGCTTGCCTCCAACAGGAACATGAGGAAGATTGTCATCTTCAATCTTATACAGCCTTCGCTACCTCCGAGGTCAGGAGCGTAGAGCTGGATGAGAATACCAAAGACATCGCGTCATCTGAAACCAAACAAGCTCCTCCTTCCTCCCCTCCCAAGAATTGGATCCGAAAAGAGAAGAGGACATTCACCCCTTCTCTGGAGAGACCAGGACGCACACATAAGAAGCAGCAAAAAACTTCTGCGACATCTGCCGCGAGAAGGGAGCAACGCCACGGCAGTTCAACATACCAACGGTCAGCACCAGCGACTTAAAGGACTGCACACAGCACACAGGATGGTGAGAAAGCTTATAATAAAGGTAATACTGAAAAAACATTGCAAGGAAATAATCAGGACAGAAGTATCCTTTAATCAGGACTAGTGTTAAGCGAACAGTTCGATCATAGTTCGGGTTCGTACCGAATTTTGGGGTGTTCGTGACACGGACCCGAACCCGAACATTTTCAAAAAAGTTCGGGTGTGGGTCCGTTGTTCAGCGATTTCTTCCCGCTTTCTAAAGGGCTGCATAGCAGCCAATCAGCTAGCGTTTTACTTCTTGCCCTAAGAAGCCATCACAGTCATGCCTACTAATGGCATGGCTGTGATTGGCCAAGTGCAGCATGTGACCCAGCCTCTATTTAAGCTGGAGTCACGTAGCGCCGCACGTCACACTGCTCTGTTTAGTGTATGGAGAGGACGCAGCTTCTGTGAGGGCGAGATTAGGCAGGGAAAAGTCAGCAAAAACACCTAATTAAGTGATCGATCTACAGCTGTGAAACATTCAACTTCTGCTAGTTAATTGCTCACTGGTTTTGAGGCTGCACAGAGCGTTTTCTCTCACTTTGAGACCATTTTGTGTCTTGTGGTGCACCAGCACAAGCTGCCACCAAGTCCATCAATCCATCAATACTAGTTTTTTTTTTTTTGCTATATCCTAAATCAGGGGCTTGGCTGTGCTTATTGTCACCCCTAGAAACTCAGGATAGAAATTTCTATATTTTATTAAGGGGTTAAATTCAATTGCCAAAATAGCAATCCCCTAAATCTGGTGTTCCAGCTGTGGCTAGCCAAGTGTAATACTGTCTGCTGTCTGGCAAAGGATAGATTTTTTTCTGTGGTGAAATTCAATTGCCAAAATAGCAATCCCCTAAATCTGATGTCCCAGCAGTGGCTGGCAAAGATTAATAGTGTCCGGCAAAGGATAGATAATTTTCTGGGGTGAAATTCAATTGCCAAAATAGCAATACCGTAAATATGGTGTTCCAGCTGTGACTGAACAAGTTTCATAGTGTCCATCATAGGATATATTATTTTCTGGGGTGAAATACAGTTGCCAAAATAGCAATACCGTAAATCTGGTGTTCCAGCTGTGGCTGGACAAGTTTAATAGTGTCCGGCAAAGGATATATTTTTTTCTGGGGTGAAATTCAATTGCCAAAATAGCAATACCATAAATCAGTGGTTTCAGCTGTGGCTGGCCAAGTTTAATAGTGTCCGTCACAGGATAGATTTTGTTCTGGTGTTAAATTTAATTGCCAAAATAGCAATACCCTGAATCTGGTCTTCCAGTTGTGATTGGACAATTTCCCTAGTGTCCGTCAAAGGATATATTATTTTCTGGGGTGAAAGTCAGAAGCAAAAATAGAAATACCGTAAATCTGCTGTTCCAGCTGTTGCAGGCCTAGTTTAAATCTGCTTCACAAGTAAACAGGACCCTTATAAAACATTTTACTTAATACATACGATAAAATACACCGCAAATAATCGCCAGTGAGATACCAAATCACCAATAATAAGATAGCCACGTAATGGCAGAACTTAGACATCAAAGTGTAATCAAGGGTAAAGGATGTTTGGAGCGAACAGGGTGGGAGTTCTTTCCCTAATCCACCCTGACTATTCCTCAGCCCAGGGACAGACCCTGATGGTGGGAATGCCCTGACCCCGTACCTGGCTTTTAGCACCCTACACTCACCCTATTTTGGTCACACACAGCTGCCTATGAAAAATAGGCATGTAAGATATGGCCCATAGGACATAGGCAAGTACAGTAAAAATCCCCAGATTGTCCCCTAGTTTAACTCTGTCCGTAAAAGGGTATATATTTTCTGGGGTGAAATTTAAATGCCAAAATAGCAATACCCTAAATCTGGTGTTCCAGCTGTTGCAGGCCTAGTTTAAATCTGTCCGCAAAAGGGTATATTTTTTTCTGGTGTGAAATTCAATTGCCAAAATAGCAATACCATAAATCAGTGGTTTCAGCTGTGGCTGGCCAAGTTTAATAGTGTCCATCTGAGGATAGATTTTGTTCTGGGGTGAAATTTAATTGCCAAAATAGCAATACCCTGAATTATGGTGTTCCAGCTGTTGCGGGCCTAGTTTAAGGACAGGACCTCTGTGTGTACAGCTCAAAAGACTTTGTAAATAAGGGAACATACCTGATAAAATATAGAAAATGGGGCAAAATTTCAACAAGGACTATATTAGTAAGTGTCATATAGTCATCTCACAAACACATTTATCAACAGTAGCCAGAAAGTGGCCAACCCCTTTAAACTAGGTACGACTTACACAAAACAATAGTATGTCTGTACCATATCATTGAGTGAAGTAAACATTTTTCTTCCTATCTTTTTCAGTATTTTTATGTACCGTATTTTTCGCCCTATAAGACGCACCCCCAAAAAAAAAGTGGGGGGAGGCAGTGTGTCTTATGGGGCGAATACTTCAGTTTGTATACTGCCGACCGCATGCTGCACAGCGTGGTGGCGGGTGTATTAGCAGGCAGGGATGAGGGAGGAGGGGTCGGCATCCAGCTCTGTAACTACAGCGGGCTTGGTGTAGCAGAATACAGTGACTGCACCGGGCCCGCTGTAATTACAGAGCTAGATGCCGGCCCCTCCTCCCTATTGGGGGTCATTCTATGGATAGCACTGTTATGGGGATTTGTGGATGGCACTGTTATGGGGGTCTGTGGATGACATGACAATGTTATGGGAGATATGTGGATGACACATAGCATAAAATGCTATTTATGTGTCATCAACAGATCCCCCATAACAGTGCCATCCACAGTCCCCAATAACAGTGCCATCCACAGTCCCCAATAACAGTGCCATCCACAGATCCCCATAACAGTGCCATCCACAGACCCCCATAACAGTGCCATCCACAGACCCCCATAACAATGCCACCCACAGATCCCACATAACACCATTAGGCACACCTTTTGGTTCAAAATATTTTTTTAAAATTTTCCTCCTCAAAAACCTAGGTGCGTCTTATGGGCCAGTGCGTCTTATAGGGCGAAAAATACGGTATATGTATTTTAGCTGTTCTCAGTTTGCTAGTACAAATGATTCTTCAAATCTACTTAATAGATGACCCTTGGGTCAAAGGGTTAGGGCTATTTGTTATTTCGGTGTTGAAATTTCTTATCTTTCACTGTAGGTGTCTATTAGCATTGGCTCTATTTACCTTGTTATTGATTTTACTTAGAATGATATTAGGTATCCACTTTGTTATAACAGTGTACAGTCATTTTTTTGTTGAACTTAGCAACTGAGAATAAAATGTTTTGAGGACTGAATATTTTTTTGCGAAAAAATTATTTCAATAGAATAATGCTTCAAAGAACAAATATTTTGTCTATACAGTAAATGTACAGGATTTGCTGCTGTCTTGGTGCCTTGGAGTACATGCCTCAGTGGTCAGAGCTGTTTTTTGGTCCCATGCTTTATTATACAGGTGCTTTTAATATCATGGGTCATCAGTATATATATATATATATATATATATATACAATGGATATAAAAAGTCTACACACCCCTGTTAAAATGTCAGGTTTCTGTGCTGTAAGAAAAAAAAAACAGGACAAAGATAAATCATTTCAGAACTTTTACCACCTTTAATGTGACCTATAAACTGTACAGCTCAATTGAAAAACAAACTGAAATCTTTTAGGTAGAGGGAAGAAAAAATATAAAACTAAAATAATATGGTTGCATCAGTGTGCACACCCTTAAACTAATACTTTGTTGAAGCACCTTTTGATTTTCTTACAGCACTCGCAGCCCCATTAACTTCTATGGGACCTGCGTTGCGTGAAAAACGCACAATATAGAGCATGCTGCAATTTACATGCAACGCAGAAGTGATGCGTGAAAATCACCGCTCATGTGCAGAGCCCCATAGAAAAGAATGGGTCCGGATTCAGTGCGGGTGCAATGCATCCACCTCACGCATTGCATCCGCGCGGAAAACTCGCCTGTGTGAAATGGGCCTAAAGGTGGAAAAAGTTCTGAAATGATTTATCTTTGTCTAATTTTTTCACAGCACAGAAACCTGACATTTTAACAGGGGTGTGTAGACTTTTTATATCCACTATGTATGTATGTATATATATATATATATATATATATATATATATCTTTAGCAATGACCTCTGTCGACTATACAGACTGAATGGTGTAGATGTATCCCTGGAGGTATGGTATCTAATTAAGGTTGTAGGTAAGCTGTCATTTTTTACATTGTGTTGTGTGATAACATGAGACTCTGAGCAAATGATATCAAAAGGGCACCAAGAGAAACTGAGAGTTAATGATTTGTTTTCCACAAATGTTGCCTGGACCAGGAAGGTTGTTCTAAGGCCATGATCATCCGGTCATGGTCATACGTGTTGCTTTGTGGCTGCTTGCCAGTCTTTGGAATAATGTCGATCGATATTATGCTGCTTTGTATTTAAGGTTGTCCATTCTGATACTTTGCAGATACATTACAAGTGAGCGAGATGACGCTGCATTATATCTTTAATGGTACAATGAAGTCTATAACGTGTCATATTAATGTATATTAATAATCTCTTTCTATCCATGCTCTGTCTCTTTCTATCCATTTTATCTTTCTATCCATTAATTTGCACCCTATTCTCAGTGATTTGCTTTTGATTTTTGTGTAGGGACTTACAAGACTCATGACACAGGTTAAGAGTTTGCATATAGTAGCCTGTATAATTACTAATACTGCATCTCATGTTTTGCCCTTGTGATACAGAATGGGGAATTTAAGGAGCAGTTTACATGGAGATTTTGACGGACAAATTTGATGCGATTCCACCTCAAAAAATGCCAGGCAGCCATGCTGACCTCTCATTGTTTTCAATGCCGCAGGTTATAACTGCAAATGCACCAAGAAAAGACAGGGTAAAAAACCTGGGCCAATCTGCACCGAATTCAACTGTAAAAAATAAGTGTGAACAGCTATTTATGCTAGTACTTTGTATGATGTATGAAATCTGCCATTACAGTTACTGTTATCACAGTTAGGACAGCGCTGGGTCAAGTTAAACCCGGCAGAAGCTCATACTGCTAAGCAGACCCAGCACAGTCTTAACTACAGTAATGGCAAATTTCAGTACATCAGTGCATCACACAAAGTACTAACACACCAAAACCTTATTCTACAAAAAGACCATTCACACCTAATGTATATACAGTTGTGTTCAAAATTATTCAACCTCCAATGCTGTAAAGGGTTTTAGGGAATTTAGTGTACATTTGTAATTGTGTTCAGAATGAAATCTTACAAGGATTTTTTAAAGAACCCAATGCAACTAAAATGACATCAATTGTTTTTGTAATACAGTATTAAATGTTTTTTTTGTGATTTCTTCATTGACACAATTATTCAACCCCTTAAAGACTACCACTCTTAAGAACAGAGGTTCATTCAAGTGTTTTCGATCAGGTATTGAAAACACCACTGGATGTCAAGGAGCAGCAATCAAGCATAATAAGCACCAATTAGGCAGATTTAAAATGACTGTGATACTCAGCTCCTTCTAGACATTTCCTGTTGTGTTTACAAACATGGTGAAGTCAAGAAAATGGTCCAGGAAGACAAGAGAAGAGGTGATTTCTCTTGACAGGAAGGTCAATGGCTATAAGAAGATTGCAAAGATGTTAAACATACCAAGAGACACCATAGTAAGCATCATTCCCAAATTCAAGGCAAAGGGCACTGTTGAAACGCTAGCTGGTCGTGGCAGAAAGAAGATGCTGACTTCGACTACTGTGTGATACCTGAAGCGCAAAGTGGAGAAAAGTCCCCGTTTGACTGCTGAGGAACTGAAAAAAGATTTGTCAGATGCGGGTACTGAAGTTTCAGCTCAGACAATAAGGCGCACTCTGCGTAATGAAGGCCTCCATGCCAGAACTCCCAGGCGCACCCCCTTGCTGTCTCCAAAGAATAAGAAGAGTCGATTGCAGTATGCCAAAAGTCATGTGGACAAACCACAAAAGTTTTGGGATAGTGTTCTGTGGACTGATTAAACAAAATTAGAACTGTTTGGGCCCATGGATCAACGCTATGTTTGGAGGAGGCCTATGAAGAAAAGAACACCTTGCCTACTGTGAAGCATGGCGGGGGGTCAATCATGCTTTGGGGCTGTTTTGCTTCTACAGGTACAGGGAAGCTTCAGCGTGTGCAAGGTACCATGAATTCTCTTCAGTACCAGGAGATTTTGGATGAAAATGTGATGCAGTCCGTCACAAACCTGAGGCTTGGGAGACGTTGGACCTTTCAACAGGACAATGATCCCAAGCATGATTCCCAAGAGCATGGTTGCAGATTAAAGGCTGGAACATTTTGAAGTGGCCATCGCAGTCACCAGACTTAAATCTAATTGAGAACCTCTGGTGGGACTTAAAGAAAGCAGTTGCAGCGCGCAAGCCTAAGCATGTGACTGAACTGGAGGCTTTTGCCCATGAAGAATGGGCAAAGATACCCGTAGATCGCTGCAAGACACTTGTGTCAAGCTATGCTTCACGTTTAAAAGCTGTTATAACTGGAAAAGGATGTTGTACTAAGTACTAAGATTGAATGTCACTTGGGGTTGAATAAAACTGATAATGATGTGAGCACAGAAAAGACATTTGTGGTTATTTCATTATAAATGTTATGTTATATTTGTCTGACTTACAAGTGCCTCTTTGATTTAATTGTAAACAAGATGACTGAAATGATCAAAATCAATGTCAAACTGGCCAAAACACTCCATTTCAGTGGGGGTTGAATAATTTTGAACACAACTGTAATATATATATATTATACATTGTATAAACAAAAGTTAACACTTTTTAAGGATGAAAACATAAGAAAAACTGTGAAAATGTTGTATTGCTGTAATTGTCACATGTCACTTTTACTGCATGGGGTAGGCTGTAAAACTGACACCCATAAAATGTAGCCAAATTGGGTTATTTTCCATTTCCACCCAGTAAGATTTTTTCCAGATTCCCATTACACCATATGGAATATTAAGTAATGCCATTAGAAAGTTAGACTTGTCATTCAAAAAACAAGGGAAGACAGGGAGTAAAAAACAAAACCTGGAAAATCGGAAAATGGCGGTGTCAGAAAGAAGTTACTGGAATGTAATGTCTGTTCAAAGTCATCACTTTGCGGCCCATAATAAATATTTATGCATTTAAAAAATCTGTGCATGCATGAAAATAATCTGTGTATCAGGAACATAGAGGGAAATTTATTATTCTCCCTAATATGCCAGTTTTCTGGCGTAACAAAATCACAAACCTCTTGTTTAACAAACACCATTGAGTCTAAATTTAAACACAAGTGGCATTTTTTTATGCCATCCTCCTCACTTTCTAACAAGGGGGTGTGGTAAAGGAAGGGAAAGGGCAGGGTCAGGGGGCCCAACACATTTATCTTATTTTAGGCCAATTGTCTAGTGTAAAAGAAGACTAAAATCTATGGCAGCTTGGAGCAGTAATAGATTTCAGTCTAAGCACACAGACTGCTGGATGATGCGCCTAATTTATGACAAAGCCTGCCCCCCACCATAGATTAAGCATGTAAATTTCCTCCATAGAGCTGAGAATCCGATTACAAAATACGATGTATTATAGTAAATATACAACATGTGAGAGTGACACTGGGTCGCACCTCCTCAACACTGTTTTTGATATAACGACTATCCTTCAACATAATTACATGGCATCTCAGCCCAATTTGTAATATATTCTATGCTGTGCATAAATAAGGCATTGGTATACAGTTTGATCAAAAAGCATAGGCCCACTTACCGCAACAAGGTTGCCTCTTCAAGTGGGAACCTACTCTAACTTTGGCGCAGCACTATGCGGCGACCACCGGCGTCCCAGCACCGCACCAGCAGAGGGCAGGGCCCAGTAGCCACACAGTGCCCCCACTGTGCAGCAAAGCCACCCTGGCTCTGGGCCCCACCACTCCACCAGCACAGGACCAAGGCAGCAATGGCCGCCGCACCTTGCTGCCCCATGTGAACGGGTGCAAAGAGTTCACCCGGTCATGTCTCTCTGGAAATCCAACTGATAGATGGTAGTAATTAATAGACCCTAAATTGACTAATGGAAATTAAAAACACGTGGTCCAAATGGGGAGGAGTGCTGACACTAGCAAAGAAAGACAAGAATATACTAAATATACGACATGTGAGAGTGACACTGGGTCGCACCTCCTCAACATTATGCTTTTGATATAACGACTGTCCTTCAGCATAATTACATGGCATCTCAGCCCAATTTGTAATATATTCTAAGCTGCCAGGGCCACATTGACGACATTCAACCCATGTGGCCATGGCCGGCACGGGACTTTGCCCTGGGGCGCGCCGTCTGGTCCTCGATCTCCTTTGATTTGGGGCGGGACTAAAGAGGAACTGGATGAATTTCATCAGCACCTCAATAATGGTGTCCAGGGTTTACAGTTTACAGTCACATCATCTAAGAGTGAATTACAATTTCTCGATGTACGGGTGTACATGGATGCTGGGGTGATCAGAACTGATCTCTTCCAGAAACCTACGAATAAGAACACTTTACTCACATATGATAGTAACCATCCCCACCACATGGTGGACTCCTTACCCTGGAGTAAATTATTGTGGGTACGGAGGATTGTATCCGATGATGGAAGATTTCCCACTAGGGTGGATGAGATGTTTATAAAATTTGCCCAGAGAGGATATCCCTGTAAATTATTAGGTCGAACCAAGGAGAAAATGTTGGCGGTTGACCGGGAATCCGTTTTAAGTGCATCCACAGATAATAAGTGGGAAAACAGAATCCCTTTTGTATCCATCTTTGTGAAGGATAGTGGGGAAATATCCTCTATACTTAGGAAAGAGTGGCATATCCTCCATAGAGGACTGCCGAATGTAAATGAATTTGCGGTACCTCCAATAATGGCATACAAAAGGGGCCCGAACATCCGGGATAGGATTGCTAAGTCAGATGTGAGGGGTACAATAACGGATAGACAGACACTTCTAGCACCTAAGAAGATGGGCAATTTCCTATGCCTCTTTCTGCTGTAATTGTAGTGGCATTATAAAGGGGGATAGTTTTTCACATCCTTATAGTGGAAAGATCTTTAAAATCAAGGGGCAGTACACGTGTAGATCTAGGAACGTGGTATACATGATCCAATGTCCCTGTAGCTATATTTTCATGGGGGAGACGACCATGGAATTGAGGGAACGTATTAATAAACATAAAAGTTCAATTAGGAAATCGATGATTGAGAAACCTGTCGCTAAACACTTTACTGAGTATGGTCATTCCATCAATCAGATGCGTTTCCGTGCGATTGACTCTGTTGGACTATTGAGGACTGAGGAGGAGTGGTGATAAGAACAAAATACTGAGGAAAAAATAATTAAAATGGATATACACCCTAAAAGCGTTTCAGCCGTATGCGTTGAACTTAGAATTTAATGTAATCAGCATTGATTAGTTATGAATATGGTGATAGGACTCTTCAGTATTGAATATATACTGAGTACACTTTGTGGTTTGTTTTTAGTGGTATGGCCTCTCATTTATAATGCTCTATTGTGGGGTAGTAATGACCCTTGCATAGTACACATATATGAGAGCAGTTTGATCAATGTATTAGATTAGTGTGGGCTGATGATGCACATGCATTGTGTATGAAATATCATGACATGACACCTTATATATTGGTTGGATTTTACATAATGCATGATGACATTTAACACGTGAAATATGCTATTTTGTACGTTTATGCCAATGAGATGATATCCCTCCTGCTTCGCACTGCCACACTGCCTTTTTCGGTCATATGGGTGTTTATAGAGTATTTATATATCATCTGACAGTGCCTGATGGTGCCGTTATAGCTATATGATTATTGTGACGGCTGGATGTGTGATCATACGTGTCCCAATTGTATAAGTGTATGGCTTGCGCTGTTGTTCCGGGTTGCGCTGCGGGTGTTGCCATAGTGTCTGGACGCTGGTCCTCTGGTTGGCTGTGGAACGCATGTGCAGATGACGCGTAGGGTGACTCAGCTGTTCTCGCTGACGTCACCCCTCCGGGGGCATGCATCCAGCCTTTTCTCAGAGTGGACCACTCGACATCACAGCAGGAGGGACATGCGCAGAACAGTTTGTAAGACGCAGGACTTGGACAATACATGAACTTGGACATGCTCTAACTGGTCACAGGTGTAGTATGTATTAGCAATTATGTTAAGCAGAGTCCAAAGGTTTGAACTATGTGAGGGGGAATTGGTATTGTGGGCAGTGCCAAGCGGTTAGTGATTGGTTGGTGTGATATTAGGGAGGTGCAATATTTTATTATATATATGTATGTGGAATTTACTTGGTATATGTGCTTGATAAAGGCTGTTCACAGCCGAAATGTTGTACTTTTATATGGATGCTATGAAGTCTGAATAAATGAAGATTATGGGGAATGCTGCCGTTGCCCTTTGTTTTCTTCAGTATTTGCTGACCATTTGGATCTGTGGTAGTTTGGCAAGGCTATTGCATCCCTGTATTGTCTTGAAGGACCAGGAGTGCTGCTCTTATCTTTGAATGGACACTATCCACAGAATAGGTCATCGATTTAAATTCCCTGTAAACAGCTTTAAAGAATTATTGGGGATTATTTATTTTTTTGCTCTCTTTGGCCATCTACTGTTCATTTTGTATTTTTTACAGATTTTATCTTTTTTACCGATTTTATCAAGCCCTTTGTAAATGTCAAAGGCTACAGCTGTCCCCTCAGATATGTATTTTTAAATGCCCTTTTTGTGGTTAATTGTCCTTTTTAAAGTAGCTGTAAACCATGAACTACTTGAGATCATAAAAGGAGAGTAATCGAGTCCCTAGGAGACTAAGAATATATAAGGAGATGCTACAGTTCCAGAATGATAGCGATTTTGTAACCAAATGGAAACGTATGCATGTAGAGTTTTCATTAAATCTCCTGGAGGTGGTCTTGAGGTGAAATTAAAAAGAATATGACATGGTGAAAGAGGAGTTAACAAAGGCTAAGACAGAATTGCAAACAAGGTTAACTGAGATCCAGTTCCAGACTTTTGAGAAAAGGTTAGATAAGAAATTGATAGTGACTAAAGCCAAAATTAAAGAGAGGAAAAGAGATAAGTTCATTAGAGAAAAACAGGACTATGATACTGATAAGGTGTTTGATTGGAGTGCAAGTAAAAGGAGGAGGAGAAGATACCCACGCCGAATGAAAAGCGATTATTGGACAACTGATTCGGACTCGAATATATCAGATCATTCCTCTAATGGTTGTACCATGGAAAAAATGGAGAAAGGGAACAATGTAATCCCTTTAGGTCAAGCACAAGGAGGGGGCATAGAAAAAGGAAAATGCAGCATAAACCATCGTTACAAGAGGAAACAAGTCTCTTGGAGACAATAACAACTCCACAAGAGACTGTGGGATCTATCAATAATGTTGTGGTGAATTTAACGGGTCGTGAACTGCCACCAGACTGTTTGAGGGTCCTGAGTCGGGGCCCTAATTATGGCCTGGTGAAACAGTTCGACCCAGTGACTTCAGAAACCGATTTATTTAAGGCAATGAGAAAATAAAATTTTCAAAAAATGCTTGGTAATAAATCTAAAGGAGTTAGATAATGCAGAGAAGTGAGGAACCAGTTACTATCGGACCTTTAGGGTTCAGTACCTCGGTGAATTTTGACCATACTGAAATCTTGTGTTTAGAGTTTATGACAGATAAGGATCTTGATGATCCCTTGACGAGTGGTTGGAAGTATCGAAATATTCTATCACAAGGTATTAGAAGGGGTTAAAGCTTTAATCTACCCTGTAGCAAGCAGTAATGTCATTAAGGATGAAGATAAAGCAATTAAATGGTTACAATCTTCTAAAGATATAGTCATTAAACCAGCAGACAAGGGGAGGAACGTGGTTCTAATGACAAAAGAATATTATGTCTTAAAGGCTAAGAGGCAATTGAGAGATGTGGAAGTGTATGAGACACTGGTAAGGGACCCCATACCAAGAATACAGACACAATTAAGGGGTGTATTGCAGAAATATGGTGAATGTAATTTCTTGTCTAGAAAGATGGCTGAGAAATTGTTACCATTGTTTACGTCTAAACCATCATTACTGAAAATACATAAGTCCATAACCCAACTCCTGGTCGACCAATTATAGCGGGGGTGGGTTCTGTGACTGAATCATTGTCCAAATATGTATATTGGTTCTTGCGACCACTTTTGAATGTGATTTCCTCCTCTCGCTGAGGTCCTTTCAGTGGCAGGGGGAGTATAAACTCGTATCCCTGGACGTAGAGAGTCTATACACATGTATCCCCCAAGATGAGGGGATCAGGGCTGTTTGTGAAGTGTAAGGGGGTATGGAAAAACGTTGAGAATTTATTGACTTCATCAGAGAGTCGCCTGTCCTAATCTTGAAGAATAATACTTTCTGGTTTGGGAACCAATGGTATCTACAAAAACATGAGACGGCCATGGGGACTCCAGTGTCTTGTACATTTGCTAACATCTACCTTGCTAGATTTGAAGATAGGTATATATACACAGTGGAGAACCCCTTTGTGTCATTCATCCGCTTTTATTTGAGATTTATCGATAGAGTTGAGCGAACCCGAACTGTATTCATACCGGACTTTAGGAATTTTCATACCCGACCCGAACCCGAACATTTTCATAAAAGTTTGGGTTCAAGGTCGGTGTTCGGCGATTTAATGGCGCTTGTTAAAAGGCTGCAGGGCAGCCAATCAACAAACGTTTAACTAGTGTGCCCTTAGAAGCCATCAAAGCCATGCCTACTAATGGCATGGCTGTTATTGGCCAGTGCAGCATGTGACCCAGCCTCTATATAAGCTGGAGTCACGTAGCGCCGCACGTCACGTCAGCTCTTACTAGTGTAGGGATAGGATGCTGCTGCTGTGAGGGAGAGATTAGGAAACAATTCTGGTGTACTTGGTGTTGTTAAATCTGCAAACTGCAGCGATTATTTTTGTGGGTTCTATGCTACATTTTTGTACCCATGAGCCCAGTGCCACAGAGAAATAAGCTTTAATCAGTCTGTTTGTTAGGTGGGTGTCGGCGACAATTTTAGCAAGTGCAATGCACTTGCAACTGCATGTGTGCCAGGGACATTACTTTAATCCTGTTCTGGTAGCTCAGTGGGTGACATCTAGCCATTTTTTAAGGACACCTGCACTGCATATGTGCCAGGGGAAGGGAAAATAATATAGTTAATCCGTCTGTGACTTCAGGGCCCCAGGGGGGGACATATTCCCACTTTTTTTCTGTGAACTACCCCTGTGCAGAATATCTAGGGAAAATCTATTCATTAAATTCATCTGTTAGATTTTAGGGGGACAAATTCCCTTTTATTGGAGGTCAAGTACCCCTGCGGCCTGCAGTGTATACCTGGCAGTGAAAAAATAGTTTTTATTACATTACTCTGTCACATATTTGTGTGACCTAAACCAGCACTGCATATCTGACAGTCAAATAAAACCAGTAAATACTGCTGTTACTGCTGTCGGTTGACAAATTCCCATTTTTTGTGCTAGAAAGTACATTTGCAGCCTGCGCTGCATTTCTAACAGTCTAAACAAAACCGTTAAATACTGCATTTGCATTTTTTGTTTTAAAAAGCACACTTTTTGTGCTAGATAGTACATTTGCAGCCTGCGCTGCATTTCTGACAGTCTAATAAAACCGTTAAATACTGCATTTACATTGTTGGTAGAAAAAAAAACACTTTTTTTGCTAGATAGTACATTTGCAGCCTGCGCTGCATTTCTGACAGTCCAATAAAACCGTTAAATACTGCATTTACATTTTTGGTTTAAAAAAGGACATTTTTTGTGCTTGATAGTATATTTGCAGCCTGTGCTGCATTTCTGAGAGTGCAATATAACCAGTAAATACTACTGTGACATTGTTAGTGAAAAAAATCACTTATTTTTTGCCATAAAGTACATTTGCGGCCTACACTGTATTTCAGAAATATAACCAGTAAATACAACTGTGACATTATTGAAACAGACAAATAGGTGGGGGGCACTCAGTGCTCTGACATTATATAGATGCAAGAGGTATGGTAATAAATTGGTCTTTTTATTCTAATATTCTTAAAAAACGGGTTGGATATCATAAAAAAAAGTACTATTCTGGACAGGATGCTTCCTTACTGGTGAAGTGATAACATATGTATCATAGGCAGAAAATATTTGCAAATATAGTCTGGTGTCCTGTAAATTCATATGAATTCATATATATTGCTATTGGTCAGCCTAAGGTCTGGACGAAGCCTCACACATCAAATATAGCAACGTGCGACCGTAGATCAAGTCCACACGTTCCTATTGTGTCGTGCTGCTTCCCCCTGTGTCAGGCTGTTCAAATTTCAAGTTACACACTGTGTGTTAATGTACACACCAATGTTAAAATGTGCAGGACATCAGGTTATTGCAATGACAGCCCTGTGTATGGAGGAGTCTCACACATAAAAGAGTAGCTATGTGCGACTATAATTCAAGTCCAGTAGGGGAAGTATTAATCCCCGAAACGCGTTTAGAATACAGCAGCAGGATCGAGAGTCATTTGGAATACAGACCGCCAAGAGAACTTACAACAGCAAGATTACGGTAGCTGGGACGCCAGCTACACACAGCGCTGAGAAACCACGTGGGACGCCGCGCGAATCTCAGCGCATACGAACCACCTGCAGATACTGAATACAGATCAGAGACCTCCGAGGATGGGTAATGTAGATTATAAAGCCCTGTAATGCCCTCGCTGAGTGAAGCGCTCAATACTCAGTGAAGGACCTGATCCTTTGACACTAAAAACAATTACACATATATCCAGGCAATAACAACCATTGTATTGAGCAATATTTGCAAAAGAGACCAGGCAAATTCTCAGCTATATCCTGGATATATGTACTGCAACATAGAAATTTATGTAATATCTACTGAAGTGACACACAGCAGTAACTGAATGGTATTAACCAACATAAAACAACAGTACAGAAAGGACTTTTTTATGGACTGTGGATCTTTTTAAGAACTTTCTCTCCGTGGCTTCTTCTCTAGGGATTTTTGCGGACTTTATGCAGCATTCCATTATATGTATTATAAATAGTCTACTAGTATTATTATACTACTGGTCCATGCAGATTTGATTTTATTAACCAATTGTGGCAAAAATCTAATAAGCCTGACGTGGGGAACGCGACACACAGGGTGGAGACGTGTGGACTTGAATTATAGTCGCACATAGCTACTCTTTTATGTGTGAGACTCCTCCATACACAGGGCTGTCATTGCAATAACCTGATGTCCTGCACATTTTAACATTGGTGTGTACATTAACACACAGTGTGTAACTTGAAATTTGAACAGCCTGACACAGGGGGAAGCAGCACGACACAATAGGAACGTGTGGACTTGATCTACGGTCGCACATTGCTATATTTGATGTGTGAGGCTTCGTCCAGACCTTAGGCTGACCAATAGCAATATATATGAATTCATTTGAATTTACAGGACACCAGACTATATTTGCAAATATTTTCTGCCTATGATACATATGTTATCACTTCACCAGTAAGGAAGCATCCTGTCCAGAATAGTACTTTTTTTATGATATCCAACCCGTTTTTTAAGAATATTAGAATAAAAAGACCAATTTATTACCATACCTCTTGCATCTATATAATGTCAGAGCACTGAGTGCCCCCCACCTATTTGTCTGTTTCAATATAGTACCTTGTTCCACGGTTCATTTGGGAGAACCAAAGGGGTGAGCACCGTTAGGTCCTGATATACGTTTAGGTGAGCCACCAATAGATACACAACTGTGACATTGTTGGTGAAAAAAAAACTCTTATTTTTTGCCATAAAGTACATTTGCGGCCTGTACTGCATTTCTGAGGGTGAAATTTAATCAGTAAATCTAGCTCTTAGATTGTGGGTGCACATTTCCACAATTATCAGACCAGTCATTAACAAGTGCCTTGGAGGGTCTGTTCCTGCTGCACTGCATACCTGTCAGGGAAATATAATCTGTAAATTCGGTGGTGTTTAGATTGTTGGGTGATCTATACCCCTTTTTTCTTTTAAAGTACCCTTGCACTGCATACCTAACTGGGAAATATATTCTGTAAATTCGGCGGCGTTTAGATTGTTGGATGCTGTAGTTATATGCTGTAAAATCTACATGATGTCTCCATGATAAATCTGCAGCGTGGGGGCCACGTGTGCCTTCTATACACTTTCAAAATAATCCCTCAGCGGGGCGAATAGATGCCGGATGACGGGGATGCTCCATGACCCCTTTTTTCTTTCAAACTACCCCTGCCCTGCATACCTGACTGCGAAATATATTCTGTAATTTCGGCGGGGTTTAGATTGTTGGGTGATCTGTACCCCTTTTTTGTTTCATGCTGCCACTGCCCTGCATTCCTGACTGGGAAATATATTCTATAAATTTGTCTGTGTTTAGATTGTTGGGTGATCTGTACCCCTTTTTCTTTCAAACTAACCCTGTACTGCATACCTGACTGGGAAATATATTATGTAAATTCGGCGGCGTTTAGATTGTAGGGTGATCTATACCACTTTTTTTTTCAAACTACCCCTGCACTGCATACCTGACTGGGAAATATATTCTGTAAGTTCGGTGGTGTTTAGATTGTTGGGTGATCTATACCCCTTTTTTCTTTCAAAGTACCCCTGCACTGCATACCTGACAGGGAAATATATTCTGTAAATTTGGCAGTGTTTAGATTGTAGGGTGATCTATACCACTTTTTTTTCAAACTACCCCTGCACTGCATACCTGACAGGGAAATATATTCTGTAAATTCTGTAGCATTTAGATTGCTGGGTGATCTGTACACCTTTTTTCTTTCAAACTACCCCTGCACTGCATACCTGACTGGAATATATATTCTGCAAATTCGGCAGGGTTTAGATTGTTGGGTAATCTATAGCCCTTACAAGCACACACTGGTAGAAGCGCTGCTGATGGCATCCCCACCTGACACCGGGCCTCAGTGGAAGAACAAGAGAACAAGGCGAAGGCAGAGGAGGAGGAAGACATCGCCAACGCAGCTGGGGCACCACCAGCACCTCAGAAGGCAGGGTTAGCATGGCCAAAATGTGAAAAAGCTTTGTCAGCACGCCACAAGAACCAGCACCACCAGCTGATATGGAACGTCTTAGCAGAAGGCAGCATCTCAGCAACATTGTGGAACAGTATGTGTGCACACGCCTACACATACTGACTGATGGGTCTGCCCCATTCAACTTCTGGGTCTCTAAATTGGGCACATGGCCTGAGCTTGCCCTTTACACCTTGGAGGTGCTGGCCTGCCCTGCAGCAAGTGTATTGTCTGAACGTGTGTTTAGCACGGCAGGGGCGGCGTTATCACAGGCAAGTGCAGCTCCTGTTCACTAAATTGAACCAGGCATGGATCCCACAGGACTTGTCTGTACCTTGTGCAGAATAGACATGTATACCGGCTTCACCAAGCCTTTGTTATACTCCAGCGCACTTTCTCTTTGTTTTCTTTTCTATATTTCCCAATATTTTGGTGTCAACCCAAATAAAAAATATATAACAAGATGTACACATGCGCTCCCGTGTGTATGTTTACACTGATATTAGCGTATACCCGCTAAGTCAATGCCCTCTGCTGGTTGCCTGTCCAGCCTGCTGTACTGGCCGGTTTGCTCAAATGATAGATAGTAAAGGCCCTTCACTGGTACGTGTAGGGTTAAGGCGTCCGCGCTGGTAAGATGTGTGCCTAGGAAGTCAGACCGCTCACGTGGCAGGCTGCGTCCAAGTTATAAGTTTTTAATAGACGATTTCAATGATGGCATAATCAGCCATTGACAGTTCGTTAGCAGTTAGTACATGGTCAGTGGTTAGCAGTTCGTTAGTAATTGATACTTAAAATTCATCTACTGATGTGAAAAAGACTGCTGCATTACCTAGAAGGCTGCGTAGAGTCTGTCCTGGATTAACTTCAGTCCTTTGGTTTATGTGCAGACGTAGTTCAGGGCTCTACCTAGTAGCGTGGCAGCGCTCCGGCCGGCAGCGCGTGCACACGTGAGGGAGCCGAGATGTTGCTTGGAGACTCTGAGAGCTTGTAACGTCACAGCTGTACGGAAGCCTGGAAGTGACTTGATTCCTCCAACGCGTTTCCGAGCTAAAGCGTGCTCTTTCGTCAGGGAGTCTTCCGCAAATGTTCGCGAACAGGCGAACCGGGCGAACCGCCATAGACTTCAATAGACAGGCGAATTTTAAAAACCAAAGGGACTCTTTCTGGCCACAATAGTGATGGAAAAGTTGTTTCAAGGGGACTAACACCTGGACTGTGGCATGCCGGAGGGGGATCCATGGCAAAACTCCCATGGAAAATTACGTAGTGGACGCAGAGTCGGGTTTTAATCCATAAAGGGCATAAATCAACTAACATTCCTAAATTGTTTGGAATAACATGCTTTAAAACATCCAGTGTGTGTATACGATCAGGTATGATGTTGTATCGATCAGATAGTGTAAGGGTTACGCCCGCTTCACTGACATTTACAGACCAAAATCCTCTTTTAATGCACCGCAAACAGTCCATTTGCACAACCGCAAACTCCCCATTTGCACAAGGTTGGATACCAAGCTAGCCACGTCCCGGTGATGTCATTGAAGGTTTCTTCCTCCACCCAGCCACGTACAACACCAAGGGTCCCCGAAAGGTCAATTGAATTGATTTTTCGAACGGGGAGATGGTTAAAAAAACGCTGGCTCCCTCCACTCTGTTTTAATCCACGGTCACTGCGTCTGCGCCGTGCAATTTACTGTCACACCCGATATGAGTGGTATTTTCTGTAGTACTATTCTCATCTGTTTAATCCCTGTTACATCCCATATCAGGGATTGCCTTTTGTGAAAAAAAATTTAGGCCTGGTACCTTCGACTGCCTTCACAATGACAGACCAAACTCTCATACACCAAACTGAATTGATTTCAGGAACCGGGAGATGGAAAAAGCAGCTTGGTCGGTCCTCATACTCCCAAATTGGGGCACTGCGCGTGCACAGAGCAATGTACTGTGACACCCTATATGAGTGGTGTCTTAACTAGTACTATTCCTATCAGCGGCGGGCGGGTGCGTGGTAACTTGAGAGCAGGTGACCAAAGCTGAGCTGGAGGAAGATGGTGCGTCAAGGTTCTTAGCGGAAGCTGTTGAAGATTGGGTGTCCTGTCTAAGCCAGTCAACTATGTCCTCAGAATTTTTCGGGTTCAGGGTACATGGCCTCTGAACACTAGGCATTATTCCAGGGACAGTGGAAATCACAGCACCACGACCACGATGGCCCCTGCGGGGTGGCCTGCCTCTGCCTGTCATTTTTTTTTCGATAAGTGGTATTGTGCCACCCTGTATCAGTGGTGGGCACTGGCAGTGGGCACACTACAGTCTGTGGAAGTGGGCCTGACACACACTGGCAGCAGGCAAGCAACTGAAATTAGACTAATGTGTAAAAATTAAATGCCCTATTTATCGTCAAGCTACTTTGCCACCCGGTATCAGTGGTTGGCACTGGCAGTGGGCACACTACAGTCAGTGGAAGTGGGCCTGACACGCACTGGCAGCAGGCAAGCAACTGAAATTAGACTAATGTGTAAAAATGAAATGCCTTTTTTTATGCAAAGTCCTGTGCCAGCCGGTATGAGTAGTGGGCACTGGCAGTGGGCACACTACAGTCAGTGGAAGTCAGCCTGACACACACTGGCAGGCAACTAACCTTAGATTAAAGTGTAAAAATTAAATGCCTTTTTTTGATGCAAAGTCCTGTGCCACACGGGATGACAGGGGTGGGCACTGGCAGTGGGCACACTACAGTCACTGAAAGTCAGCCTGACACACACTGGCAGGCAACTAAACTTAGATTAAAGTGTAAAAATTAAATGACTTTTTTTGATGCAAAGTCCTGTGCCACATGGGATGACAGGGGTGGGCACTGGCAGTGGGCACACTACAGTCAGTGGAAGTCGGCCTGACACACACTAGCAGCTGTCAAGCAGCTGAAATTACTCTAAAGTGTAAAAATTAAATGCCTATTTTGATGCAAAGTCCTCTGCCAGCCGGTATGAGTGGTAGGCACTGGCAGTGGGCACACTACAGTAACTGGAAGTCAGCCTGACACACACTGGCAGGCAACTAACCTTAGATTAAAGTGTAAAATATTAAATGCCTTTTTTTGATGCAAAGTCCTGTGCCACACGGGATGACAGGGGTGGGCACTGGCAGTTGGCACACTACAGTCAGTGGAAGTCGGCCTGACACACACTAGCAGCAGGCAAGCAGCTGAAATTACACTAAAGTGTAAAAATGAAATGCCTTTTTTTATGCAAAGTCCTGTGCCAGCCGGTATGAGTGGTGGGCACTGGCAGTGGGCATACTACAGTCACTGGAAGTCAGCCTGACACACACTGGCAGGCAACTAACCTTAGATTAAAGTGTAAAAATTAAATGCCTTTTTTTGATGCAAAGTTCTGTGCCACACGGGATGACAGGGGTGGGCACTGGCAGTGGGCACACTACAGTCAGTGGAAGTCGGCCTGACACACACTAGCAGCAGGCAAGCAGCTGAAATTACACTAAAGTGTAAAAATGATATGCCTTTTTTGATGCAAAGTCCTCTGCCAGCCGGTATGAGTGGTGGGCACTGGCAGTGGGCATACTACAGTCACTGGAAGTCAGCCTGACACACACTGGCAGGCAACTAACCTTAGATTAAAGTGTAAAAATGAAATGCCTTTTTTTGATGCAAAGTCCTGTGCCACACGGGATGACAGGGGTGGGCACTGGCAGTGGGCACACTACAGTCACTGAAAGTCAGCCTGACACACACTGGCAGGCAACTAAACTTAGATTAAAGTGTAAAAATTAAATGCCTTTTTTGATGCAAAGTCCTGTGCCACATGGGATGACAGGGGTGGGCACTGGCAGTGGGCACACTACAGTCAGTGGAAGTCGGCCTGACACACACTAGCAGCAGGCAAGCAGCTGAAATTACACTAAAGTGTAAAAATGAAATGCCTTTTTTGATGCAAAGTCCTCTGCCAGCCGGTATGAGTGGTAGGCACTGGCAGTGGGCACACTACAGTCACTGGAAGTTAGCCTGACACACACTGGCAGGCAACTAACCTTAGATTAAAGTGTAAAAATGAAATGCCTTTTTTTGATGCAAAGTCCTGTGCCACACGGGATGACAGGGGTGGGCACTGGCAGTGGGCACACTACAGTCAGTGGAAGTCAGCCTGACACACACTGGCAGGCAACTAACCTTAGATTAAAGTGTAAAAATTAAATGCCTTTTTTTGATGCAAAGTCCTGTATCACACGGGATGACAGGGGTGGGCACTGGCAGTGGGCACACTACAGTCTGTGGGCCTGCAGCTCCTCCCACACAGGCAGGCCATGCAACTGCAATATGCATATAAAGGAAAAAAAAAGCAGACTAATGGTGCAGCCCTAAAAAGGGCTTTTTGGGGTGCTGTCAGGACGCTGTCCTTACAGCAGAGATCAGATGAGTCTTTCAGGACTGGAGTGGACACTGAATTCACTAGCCTAGCTATCAATTTCCCTATTAAATTAGCAGCAATTACACTCTCCCTCCTCTCACTAAGACTGCAAATTCCAAATGAATCTAAAATGGATGCTGTGCAGGAGGTGGGAGGGTCTGGGAGGGAGGGTATGCTGCTGATTGGCTGGAATGTGTCTGCTGACTGTGAGGTACAGGGTCAAAGTTTGCTCAATGATGATGTATAGGGGCGGACCGAACATCGCATATGTTCGCCCGGCAGAGGCGAACGCGAACAAGCTATGTTCGCCGGGAACTGTTCGCCGGCGAATAGTTCGGGCCATCTCTATCCACCACCGCTTCCACCTACACCACCATGTCCACCGCCTCCTCAACCTCCTACTCCATATGGACCTCCTCCTCCTAGTTCAAGATTATTATTTTTAAGTTTTATTTATTTTATTTTAAGTCATTTCCCTATCCACATTTGTTTGCAAGGCACTTGTCATGCTCTTACCCACATTTTGCTGCCTTTTTTTTAGCCCTCTAGCCCTTTCTATGACTCTTTTAGAGCCATTTTAGTGCCCCAATTAGGGTCCTCATTGTCTTCAATGGAGTTCGGGTTCTGGGTCAATTTCGGGTCAAGTTCGGGTCCCGAACCCGGAGACAGGCCCTAATCAAGTATTGGGACATTTTGGGAGTTGATTCCCAACATCCGGCAATTGTATGTCAGACTCTAGCTGTGACCTTTCAAAGATGTAAAAATCTTCGAGATACATTAGTGAGGAGCCACTATCCAGGCCCGACCATTGGCCATATTTTTGGCTCTAAAGGGGCGAGATGGGGATGCAAGCCATGTGGCAATTGTGTTGCGTGTAATAATATTAACAGAGCGGATCGATTTTGGAATACCTGCAAAACAAAGGAGTTTGACATTACACATGCAGTCACCTGTACGACTGTCGGTGTGGTGTACTGGGCGAAATGCCCTTGTGAAAAGATCTACATCAGCATGACCTCAAGACCACTGAAACGGAGGGTACGTGAACATGTATTGGCAAGTGAAGCGGCAAAAGACGTGGAAGATGTGGATACACTACTCCCCATTCCCAAACATTTTATGGAGATAGACAATTCTTATGAGTCCCAGTTTTGATTTAGGGGCATTGATCGAATCCTGATCTCACCACATGGTGGTGACTGGAAAAAACTGCTCGCACAATGAGAAACCAGATGGATCTATCAATTGGACACTATGACACCGAATGGCATAAATGAACTGAATAGCTTTGTTCCCTTCCTCTGATCGTTTCCTCTGGATGGGATCAGTTGTAGTTCCCCTGCGTCTCTTTATTGGTTTTATTATATATAATTTTTATGGCTTATATTTTTAATTCATTAGTGCGTGTTTATGCCTACAATGTAGTGATATGTAGTCATTGGTAACTTTATCCTAATGTCTCTCTTTTTCCTCTTTCTTTAAGAACATGTGTTCTATTGATCTTTGAGTACCTAGAAGTCGGAGGAGGAGATTTTGGGGGTGATGACAATATGTTAATTAAAAAGGAAAGTCCAAAGAGAAGCATTGAAACATGAAGTAAAGAGACATAGTATACAAATAAAAAGAAAAAGAGTACACACCAGATTCCTCCTGAATAATACTTATACCGTATCCCCCCATCCCTCAAAGGATATAAAGTGATATACATTCTTTTCACTTCTTTTTTACTTCCTCACCTTTTTCAAACTTATCACTTTTTCACACTTGGTGCACACATCACTGCATGTTGATATTGGCACGTCATTTGTACCTCTTCTTTCCACTATCACCATCAACGTTCCTTGTTTGTTTTATTCTCATATTGCAATGGCACTTTATCCAAATTAATTGTTATATACATATATTGTATGCATTTATTGATAAGTATTTTTACACTTTATGGTAACAACAATGGTCTTTAACAATGATTTTCAATGAAAATAAGCAAATAACTCCATAACACCATGGCTTCATGAGGGATCGGCGATGTCAAACTAATTCAATCGGTTTCTATGAGGAGGTAAGTTCTAGACTTGACATCGGCGAATCAATGAATGTCGTATATCTGGACTTCTCCAAAGCATTTGACACTGTACCGCATAAAAGGTTAGTATATAAAATGAGAATGCTTGGACTGGGAGAAAATGTCTGCATGTGGGTAAGTAACTGGCTCAGTAATAGAAAACAGGGTGGTTATTAATGGTACACACTCAGATTGGGTCACTGTCACTGGTGGAGTAGCTTAGGGGTGAGTACTGGGCCCTTTCCTCTTCAATATATTTATTAATGATCTTGTAGAAGGCTTGCACAGTAAAATATACATTTTTGCAGATGACACTAAACTGTGTAATTGACACAGAAGAGAACCGTATACTGCTACAGATGGATCTGGATTGATGGAGGCTTAGACAGAGAAGTGGCAGATTAGGGTTTAACACTGACAAATGTAAGGTTATGCACATTGGAAGAAATAATGCAAATCACCCGCACATTCTAAATGGTAAAACACTGGGTAACACTAAGATGGAAAAGCACCTAGGAATTTTAGTGAACAGCAGACTTAGCTGTGAAAAACAGTATCAGGCAGCTGCTGCCAAGGCCAATAAGATAATAGGTTGCATCAAAAGGGGCATAGATGCCCGTGATGAGAACATCGTCCTACCACTTTACAAATCACTGGTCAGACCACACATGGAGTACTGTGTACAGATATGGTCTCCCGTGATAAGGCAGACATAGCAGGGCTGGAGAGGGTTCAGAGGAGGGCAACTAAAGTAATAACTGGAATGAGGGATCTATAAGACCCTGAAAGATTATCAAAATTAGGGTTATTCACTTTAGAAAAAAGATGACTGAGGGGAGATCTAATAACAATGTAGGGACTTTATTTGATATGTTATCTATGTTTTTCTGATTGCCAATATATGTATGTATAGCGCTATGTCTCGTGCAGACTATGCTTACCTACTATCGGAGAATTTCGGCAAGTTCCGTGTCCTCCTGGGCACATGTGCTGGCAATTGGTACTCTGTGTACTTAATACCTAATTACAAATGGCTCCGGCACTATACTGCCTCCCCTTGGCGCATGCGCGGGGGTTCACGTTCTCGCAATATTTTGTTGCCTGACCGGGATTCGCCGACCAATATGACCGGGGATGTGGCAATTGGTTCTGGTATCTGTGATTATGGATGACATTCTGGTGTGAATAGGAGGGACTGCTGATATGGTAGGGCTTTAAAAGAGCGCACTATGAGGATGTAGATACGCCCCCTGGAAGAAGCTGCCGGGCGAATTGTTGGGGATTTGAGGAGGTCGCACCACATTGCGGTCATTTTTGTATACTTGCTATGATAACCTTTTTCCACTGACTGTGTGTTAATGAGCCTTTATACTTATAGTTTATTAAGTAATTGAACTCTATACTGCACATAGGGACTCCATGAGGGTGGATGAAGTGATATAACTCGTTATTTATTGACCATTCTGTGTCTGTGGCCCCATATGCTGCTACATTGGATCCAATTTTACTGCCTGTGTGATTTACCTTATTATATATTTACCTTATTATATATTTTTATTGTTATAGTGATAATAAAGTTGATATATTTTATAAGCTGTGTGGATATTTTTGGGTGTGGTTGAGGGTATATTGCCACGCACTTAAAATGCTTTGACATGTTATAGGTGTTGACCTTTAGGAAGAGTCATACACTGAGCAAGTTAGTGAGAAATCATTTTGTTGAAGATGAGTCACATCCTTGGCTAAGGGATCATGTACCTATAGGAAACCGCAGTTGCGGTAATTGTTCATTCTGTAGGTATAATAGCCAGCAGACATATTTAAGCTTTGGAGAAATGCAAAAGTAAATATGTAGCGTATGCAATTTACTGTAGATGCGGAAGATTTTATATAGACAAGACAATTAGGAGCCTTTGTGATAGGTTTAGAGAACATTTAAATTCTGTTACTACAGGAAAAGACTATCCCTGGGTCATAGATCATGTCAGATTAGAACATGCAGGTGAACCAAAGGTTTTGAGTTTTTCTGGATTGGAGATAGTCCCATGTCAGCCACAGGGGGGTGATAGACATCATACCCTATTGAGAAAAGAGGCAAGGTGGATCATGCGTACAGATGCTTTAGGTCCTTTGGGCCTTAATGAGAAAAATTATTTCAGTGTATTTTTAAGGTATAATTTAGTTATGTTCAACAATGTTTGATCCTTTCTCTGTATTTTTATACCCGATTCACTGTGTTAGCAATGTTTGCTCTTTATAAGGATAGGGGTTAAAAGGGCAGGACGTATGAGCGTTCTGACGTCAGTGGCCTGAGGAAGCGCAATCTCAAGCAAAACAGGCGTCGCAACAAACTATTTGCCGAGGAGGTATGCTAGTCTGCCCCGACTTTTATTCATGTAATCAGTCTGGATAAATAAAGAAGAATCCATGATTGTGGTGAGTGCCGCCTGTTTATTTTCTGCTTTGAGTGTGTAAACCATGTAGGGTTTAAAGGGGTTGTCCGCATGTTTTTTTATTGATGACCTATAGGTAGAGATGAGCGAACACTTGGATGTTCGGGATCGAGAAGTTCGGCCGAACTTCCCGAAAATGTTCGGGTTCGGGATCCGAACTCGACCCGAACTTTATCCAGAACCCGAACCCCATTGAAGTCAATGGGGAACGAACTTTTAGGCACTAAAAAGGCTGTAAAATAGTCCAGGAAAGGGCTAGAGGGCTGCAAAAGGCAGCAAAATGTAGGAATCATGCGACATATCACCCACCACCGGAGAAGGCCACTCTCAGTTATTTCGGCCCAGCACCCAGACACAGGAGAGAGGTCCCACAGCAAGGAATCATGCGTCATATCAACCACCACCGGAGAAGGCCACTCTCAGTTATTTTGGCCCAGCACCCAGACAGAGGAGAGAGGTCCCACAGCAAGGAATCATGCGTCATATCACCCACCACCGGAGAAGGCCACTCTCAGTTATTTCGGCCCAGCACCCAGACAGAGGAGAGAGGTCCCACAGCAAGGAATCATGCGTCATATCATCCACCACCGGAGAAGGCCACTCTCAGTTATTTCGGCCCAGCACCCAGACAGAGGAGAGAGGTCCCACAGCAAGGAATCATGCGTCATATCAACCACCGCCTGAGAAGGCCACTCTCAGTTATTTCGGCCCAGCACATAGACAGAGGAGAGAGGTCCCACAGCAAGGAATCATGCGTCATATCACCCACCACCAGAGAAGGCCACTTTCAGTTATTTCGGCCCAGCACCCAGACAGAGGATTGAGGTCCCACAGCAAGAAATCATGCGTCATATCAACCACCACGGAGAAGGCCACTCTCAGTTATTTCGGCCACAGCACCCAGACAGAGGAGAGAGGTCCCACAGCAAGTAATCATGCATCATATCACCCACCACTGGAGAAGGCCACTTTCAGTTATTTCGGCCACAGCACCCAGACAGAGGAGAGAGGTCCCACAGCAAGGAATCATGCGTCATAGCACCCACCACTGGAGAAGGCCACTTTCAGTTATATCGGCCCCAGCACCCAGACAGAGGAGAGAGGTCCCACAGCAAGGAATAGGGCGTTATATCACCCACCACTGGAGAAGGCCACTTTCAGTTATTTCCGCCCCAGCACCCAGACAGAGGAGAGAGGTCCCACAGCAAGGAATACGGCGTCATATGACCCACCACTGGAGAAGGCCACTTTCGTTTATTTAGGCCCAGCGCCCAGACAGAGGAGAGAGGTCCCACAGCAAGGAATAATGCGTCATATCACCCTCCACTGGAGAAGGCCACTTTCAGTTATTTCGTCCCCAGCACCCAGACAGAGGAGAGAGGTCCCACAGCAAGGAATCATGCGTCATATCACCCACCACTGAAGAAGGCCACTTTCAGTTATTTCGGCCCCAGCACCCAGACAGAGGAGAGAGGTCCCACAGCAAGGAATAAGGCGTTATATCACACACTACTGAAGAAGGCCACTTTCAGTTATTTCGGCCCCAGCACCCAAACAGAGGAGAGAGGTCCCACAGCAAGGAATAAGGAGTCATATCACCCACCACTGGAGAAGGCCACTTTCAGTTGTTTAGGCCCCTGCACCCAGACAGAGGAGAAAGGTCCCACAGCAAGGAATCATGCGTCATATCACCCACCACTGGAGAAGGCCACTTTCAGTAATTTCGGCCCCAGCACCCAGACAGAGGAGAGAGGTCACACAGCAAGGAATAAGGAGTCATATCACCCACCACTGGAGAAGGCCACTTTCAGTTGTTCCGGCCCCTTCACCCAGACAGAGGAGAAAGGTCCCACAGCAAGGAATCATGCATCATATCACCCACCACTGGAGAAGGCCACTTTCAGTTATTTCGGCCCCAGCACCCAGACAGAGGAGAGAGGTCACACAGTAAGGAATCATGCATCATATCACCCACCATTGGAGAAGGCCACTTTCAGTCTTTTCGACCCCAGCACCCAGACAGAGGAGAGAGGTCCCACAGCATGGAATCATGCGTCATATCACCCACCACTGGAGAAGGTCACTTTCTGATATTTCTGACCAAGCTCCCAGACAGAGGAGAGAGGTCCACAGCAAGGAATAAGGAGTGATATCACCCACCACTGGAAAAGGCCACTTTCAGTTTTTTCGGCCCCAGCACCCAGACAGAGGAGAGAGGTCCCACAGCAAGGAATCATGGGTCATATCACACACCACTGGAGAAGGCCACTTTCATTTATTTCGCCCCCAGTACTCAGACTGAGGAGAGAGGTCCCACAGCAAAAAATATAGTGTTATATCACCCACCACTGGAGAAGGCCACTTTCAGTTATTTCGGCCCCAGCACCCAGACAGAGGAGAGAGGTCCCACAGCAAGGAATCATGCGTCATATCAACGACCGCCTGAGAAGGCCACTCTCAGTTATTTCGGCCCAGCACATAGACAGAGGAGAGAGGTCCCACAGCAAGGAATCATGCGTCATATCACCCACCACCAGAGAAGGCCACTTTCAGTTATTTCGGCCCAGCACCCAGACAGAGGATTGAGGTCCCACAGCAAGAAATCATGCGTCATATCAACCACCACGGAGAAGGCCACTCTCAGTTATTTCGGCCACAGCACCCAGACAGAGGAGAGAGGTCCCACAGCAAGTAATCATGCATCATATCACCCACCACTGGAGAAGGCCACTTTCAGTTATTTCGGCCAAAGCAAAGAATGAACTGTACATCCATTTCGGCCCCAGCACGCAGACAGAGGAGAGAGGTCCCACAGCAAGGAATCATGCGTCATAGCACCCACCACTGGAGAAGGCCACTTTCAGTTATATCGGCCCCAGCACCCAGACAGAGGAGAGCGGTCCCACAGCAAGGAATAGGGCGTTATATCACCCACCACTGGAGAAGGCCACTTTCAGTTATTTCCGCCCCAGCACCCAGACAGAGGAGAGAGGTCCCACAGCAAGGAATAAGGCGTCATATGACCCACCACTGGAGAAGGCCACTTTCGTTTATTTAGGCCCAGCGCCCAGACAGAGGAGAGAGGTCCCACAGCAAGGAATAATGCGTCATATCACCCTCCACTGGAGAAGGCCACTTTCAGTTATTTCGTCCCCAGCACCCAGACAGAGGAGAGAGGTCCCACAGCAAGGAATCATGCGTCATATCACCCACCACTGAAGAAGGCCACTTTCAGTTATTTCGGCCCCAGCACTCAGACAGAGAGAGAGGTCCCACAGCAAGGAATAAGGCGTTATATCACACACTACTGAAGAAGGCCACTTTCAGTTATTTCGGCCCCAGCACCCAAACAGAGGAGAGAGGTCCCACAGCAAGGAATAAGGAGTCATATCACCCACCACTGGAGAAGGCCACTTTCAGTTGTTTAGGCCCCTGCACCCAGACAGAGGAGAAAGGTCCCACAGCAAGGAATCATGCGTCATATCACCCACCACTGGAGAAGGCCACTTTCAGTAATTTCGGCCCCAGCACCCAGACAGAGGAGAGAGGTCACACAGCAAGGAATAAGGAGTCATATCACCCACCACTGGAGAAGGCCACTTTCAGTTGTTCCGGCCCCTTCACCCAGACAGAGGAGAAAGGTCCCACAGCAAGGAATCATGCATCATATCACCCACCACTGGAGAAGGCCACTTTCAGTTATTTCGGCCCCAGCACCCAGACAGAGGAGAGAGGTCACACAGTAAGGAATCATGCATCATATCACCCACCATTGGAGAAGGCCACTTTCAGTCTTTTCGACCCCAGCACCCAGACAGAGGAGAGAGGTCCCACAGCATGGAATCATGCGTCATATCACCCACCACTGGAGAAGGTCACTTTCTGATATTTCTGACCAAGCTCCCAGACAGAGGAGAGAGGTCCACAGCAAGGAATAAGGAGTGATATCACCCACCACTGGAAAAGGCCACTTTCAGTTTTTTCGGCCCCAGCACCCAGACAGAGGAGAGAGGTCCCACAGCAAGGAATCATGGGTCATATCACACACCACTGGAGAAGGCCACTTTCATTTATTTCGCCCCCAGTACTCAGACTGAGGAGAGAGGTCCCACAGCAAAAAATATAGTGTTATATCACCCACCACTGGAGAAGGCCACTTTCAGTTATTTCGGCCCCAGCACCCAGACAGAGGAGAGAGGTCCCACAGCAAGGAATAAGGCATCATATCACCCACCACTGGAGAAGGCCACTTTCAGTTATTTCGGCCCCAGCACCCAGACAGAGGAGAGATGTCCCTCAGCAAGGAATAAGGCGTCATAAGACCCACCACTGGAGAAGGACACTTTCAGTTATTTAGGCCCAGCAACCAGACAGAGGAGAGAGGTCCCACAGCAGGGAATCATGCGTCATATCACCCACCACTGGAGAAGGCCACTTTCAGTTATTTCGGCCCCAGCACCCAGACAGAGGAGAGAGGTCCCACAGCAAGGAATCATGCGTCATATCATCCACCACTGGAGAAGGCCACTTTCAGTTATTTCGGCCCCAGCACCCAGACAGAGGAGAGAGGTCCCTCAGCAAGGAATAAGGTGTTATATCACCCACCACTTGGGAAAGCAACTTTCAGTTATTTCGGCTCCAGCACCCAGACAGAGGAGAGAGGTCCCACAGCAAGGAATCATGCGTCATATCACCCACCACTGGAGAAGGCCACTTTCAGTTATTTCGGCCCCAGCACCCACACAGAGGAGAGAGGTCACACAGCAAGGAATCATGCGTCATATCACCCACCACTGGAGAAGGCCACTTTCAGTTATTTCGGCCCCAGCACCCAGACAGAGGAGAGAGGTCCCACAGCAAGGAATCATGCGTCATATCACCCTCCACTGGAGAAGGCCTCTTTCAGTTATTTAGGCCCCAGCACCCAGACAGAGGAGAGAGGTCCCACAGCAAAGAATAAGGCGATATATCACCCACCACTGTAGAAGGCCATTTTCAGTTATTTCGGTCCCAGCACCCAGACAGAGGAGAGAGGTCCCACAGCAGGGAATAAGGCATCATATGACCCACCACTGGAGAAGGCCACTTTCAGTTATTTTGGCCAAGCACCCAGACAGAGGAGAGAGGTCCCACAGCAGGGAATCATGCATCATATCACCCACCACTGGAGAAGGCCACTTTCAGTTATTTTGGCCCCAGCACCCAGACAGAGGGGAGAGTTCCCACAGCAAGGAATAAGGTGTTATATCACCCACCACTTGGGAAAGCAACTTTCAGTTATTTCGGCCCCAGCAACCAGACAGAGGAGAGAGGTCCCACAGCAAGGAATAAGGCGTTATATCACCCACCACTGTAGAAGTCCACTTTCAGTTATTTCGGTCCCAGCACTCAGACAGAGGAGAGAGGTCCCACAGCAAGGAATAAGGCGTCATATCACCCACCACTGGAGGAGGCCACTTTCAGTTATTTCGGCCCCAGCACCCACACAGAGGAGAGAGGTCACACAGCAAGAATCATGCGTCATATCACCCACAACTGGAGAAGGCCACTTTCAGTTATTTCGGCCACAGCTCCCAGACAGAGGAGAGAGTTCCCACAGCAAGGAATCATGTGTCACATCACCCACCACTGGAGAAGGCCAGTTTTAGTTATTACGGCCCCAGCACCCAGACAGAGGAGAGAGGTCCCACAGCAAGGAAGAAGGCATCATATCACCCACCACTGGAGAATGCCATTTTCAGTTATTTTGGCCCCAGCACCCAGACAGAGGAGAGAGGTCCCACAGCAAGGAATCATGCGTCATATCACCCACCACTGGAGATGGCCACTTTCAGTTATTTCGGCCCCAGCACTCAGACAGAGGAGAGAGGTCCCACAGCAAGGAATAAGGCGTTATATCACACACCACTGGGGAAGGCCACTTTCAGTTATTTCGGCCCCAGCACCCAGACAGAGGAGAGAGGTCCCACAGCAAGGAATAAGGAGTCTTATCACCCACCACTGGAGGAGGCCACTTTCAGTTATTTCGCCCCAGCACCCACACAGAGGAGAGAGGTCACACAGCAAGAATCATGCGTCATATCACCCACCACTGGAGAAGGCCACTTTCAGTTATTTCGGCCACAGCTCCCAGACAGAGGAGAGAGTTCCCACAGCAAGGAATCATGTGTCACATCACCCACCACTGGAGAAGACCAGTTTTAGTTATTTCGGCCCCAGCACCCAGACAGAGGAGAGAGGTCCCACAGCAAGGAAGATGGCATCATATCACCCAACACTGGAGAATGCCATTTTCAGTTATTTCGGCCCCAGCACCCAGACAGAGGAGAGAGGTCCCACAGCAAGGAATCATGCGTCATATCACCCACCACTGGAGATGGCCACTTTCAGTTATTTCGGCCCCAGCACTCAGACAGAGGAGAGAGGTCCCACAGCAAGGAATAAGGCGTTATATCACCCACCACTGGGGAAGGCCACTTTCAGTTATTTCTGCCCCAGCACCCAGACAGAGGAGAGAGGTCCCACAGCAAGGAATAAGGAATCATATCCCACACCAATGGAGAAGGCCACTTTCTGTTATTTTGGACCCAGCACCCAGACAAAGGAGAGCGGTCCCACAGCAAGGAATCATGCGTCATATGACCCACCTCTGGAGAAAGCCACTTTCAGTTATTTCGCCCCCAGCACTCAGACAGAGGAGAGAGGTCCCACAGCAAGGAATAAGGCGTTATATCACCCAACACTGGAGAAGGCCACTTTCAGTTATTTCGTCCCCAGCACCCAGACAGAGGAGAGAAGTCCCACAGCAAGGAATAAGGAGTCATATCACCCACCACTGGAGAAGGCCACTTTCAGTTATTTCGGACCCAGCACCCAGACAGAGGAGAGAGGTCCCACAGCAAGGAATAAGGAGTCATATAACCCACCACTGGAGAAGGCCACTTTCGGATATTTCGGCCACAGCATCCAGACAGAGGAGAGAGGTCCCACAGCAAGGAATAAGGAGTCATATCACCCACCACTGGAGAAGGACACTTTCAGTTGTTTCGGCCCCAGCACCCAGACAGAGGAGAAAGGTCCCACAGCAAGGAATCATGCGTCATATCACCCACCACTGGAGAAGGCCACTTTCAGTTATTTCGCCCCCAGCACTCAGACAGAGGAGAGAAGTCCCACAGCATGGAATAAGGCGTTATATCACCCACCACTGGAGAAGGGCACTTTCAGTTATTTCGGCCCCAGCACCCAGACAGAGAAGAGAAGGGCCCACAATAAAGGAATAAGGAGTCATATCACCCACCACTGGAAAAGGCCACTTTCTGATATTTCTGACCAAGCTCCCAGACAGAGGAGAGAGGTCCACAGCAAGGAATAAGGAGTCATATCACCTACCACTGGAAAAGGCCACTTTCAATTATTTCGGCCCCAGCACCCAGACAGAGGAGAGAGGTCCCACAGCAAGGAATCATGCGTCATATCACCCAACACTAGAGAAGGCCACTTTCATTTATTTCGCCCCAGCACTCAGACTGAGGAGAGAGGTCCCACAGCAAAAAATAAGGCGTTATATCACCCACCACTGGAGAAGGCCACTTTCAGTTATTTCGGCCCCAGCACCCAGACAGAGGAGAGAGGTCCCACAGCAAGGGACAAGGAGTCATATCACCCACCACTGGAGATGGCCACTTTCAGTTGTTTGGCCTAGCACCCAGACAGAGGAGAGAGGACCCACAGCAGGGAATTATGTGTCATATCACCCACCACTGGAGAAGTCCACTTTCAGTTATTTAGGCCCAGCACCCAGACAGAGGAGAGAGGTCCCACAGCACTGAATTATGCGTCATATCACCCACCACTGGAGAAGGCCACTTTCAGTTATTTAGGCCCAGCACCCAGACAGAGGAGAGAGGTCCCACAGCAGGGAATTGTGCGTCATATCACCCACCACTGGAGAAGGCCACTTTCATTTATTTCGGCCCCAGCACCCAGACAGAGGAGAGAGGTCCCACAGCAAGGAATAATGCGTCATATCATCCAACACTGGAGAAGGCCATCTTCAGTTATTTAGGACCCAGCACCCAGACAGAGGAGAGAGGTCCCACAGCAAGGAATAATGCGTCATATCATCCACCACTGGAGAAGGCCACTTTCAGTTATTTAGGACCCAGCACCCAGACAGAGGAGAGAGGTCCAACAGCAAGGAATATGGCGTCATATGACCCACCACTGGAGAAGGCCACTTTCAGTTATTTTGGCCCAGCACCCAGACAGAGGAGAGAGGTCACACAGCTGGGAATCATGCGTCAAATCACCCACCACTGGAGAAGGCCACTTTCAGTTATTTCGGCCCCAGCAACCAGACAGAGGAGAGACGTCCCACAGCAAGGAATAAGGTGTTATATCACCCACCACTTGGGAAAGCAATTTTCAGTTATTTCGGCCCCAGCACCCAGACAGAGGAGAGAGGTCCCACAGCATGGAATCATGCGTCATATCACCCACCACTGGAGAAGGCCACTTTCAATTATTTCGGCCCCAGCACCCAGACAGAGTAGAGAGGTCCCACAGCAAGGAATAAGGCATGATATCACCCACCACTGGAGAAGGCCACTTTCAGTTATTTCGGCCCCAGCACCCAGACAGAGGAGAGAGGTCCCACAGCAAGGAATAATGCGTCATATCATCCAACACTGGAGAAGGCCATCTTCAGTTATTTAGGACCCAGCACCCAGACAGAGGAGAGAGGTCCCACAGCAAGGAATAATGCGTCATATCACCCACCACTGGAGAAGGCCACTTTCAGTTATTTAGGACCCAGCACCCAGACAGAGGAGAGAGGTCCAACAGCAAGGAATATGGCGTCATATCACCCACCACTGGAGAAGGCCACTTTCAGTTATTTAGGCCCAGCACCCAGACAGAGGAGAGAGGTCCCACAGCACGGAATTATGCGTCATATCACCCACCACTGGAGAAGGCCACTTTCAGTTATTTAGGCCCAGCACCCAGACAGAGGAGAGAGGTCCCACAGCAAGGAATCATGCGTCATATCACCCACCACTGGAGAAGGCCACTTTCAGTTATTTCGGCCCCAGCACCCAGACAGAGGAGAGAGGTCCCACAGCAAGGAATAATGCGTCATATCACCCACCACTGGAGAAGGCCACTTTCAGTTATTTAGGACCCAGCACCCAGACAGAGGAGAGAGGTCCCACAGCAAGGAATAATGCGTCATATCACCCACCACTGGAGAAGGCCACTTTCAGTTATTTAGGACCCAGCACCCAGACAGAGGAGAGAGGTCCAACAGCAAGGAATATGGCGTCATATGACCCACCACTGGAGAAGGCCACTTTCAGTTATTTCGGCCCAGCACCCAGACAGAGGAGAGAGGTCCCACAGCAGGGAATCATGCGTCATATCACCCACCACTGGAGAAGGCCACTTTCAGTTATTTCGGCCCCAGCACCCAGACAGAGGAGAGAGGTCCCACAGCAAGGAATAAGGCGTTATATCACCCACCACTGGAGAAGGCCACTTTCAGTTATTTCGGCCCCAGCACCCAGACAGAGGAGAGAGGTCCCACAGCAAGGAATCATGCGTCATATCACCCACCACTGGAGAAGGCCACTTTCAGTTATTTCGGCCCCAGCACCCAGACAGAGTAGAGAGGTCCCACAGCAAGGAATAAGGCATCATATCACCCACCACTGGAGAAGGCCACTTTCAGTTATTTCGGCCCTAGCACCCAGACAGAGGAGAGAGGTCCCACAGCAGGGAATCATGCGTCATATCACCCACCACTGGAGAAGGCCACTTTCAGTTATTTCGGCCCCAGCACCCAGACAGAGGAGAGAGCGTCCCACAGCAAGGAATAAGGTGTCATATCACCCACCACTGGAGAAGGCCACTTTCAGTTATTTCGGCCCTAGCACCCAGACAGAGGAGAGAGGTCCCACAGCATGGAATCATGCGTCATATCACCCACCACTGGAGAAGGCCACTTTCAGTTATTTCGGCCCAGCACCCAGACAGAGTAGAGAGGTCCCACAGCAAGGAATAAGGCATCATATCACCCACCACTGGAGAAGGCCACTTTCAGTTATTTCGGCACCAGCACCCAGACAGAGGAGAGAGGTCCCACAGCAAGGAATCATGGTGTCATATCACCCACCACTGGAGAAGGCCACTTTCAGTTATTTCGGCCCCAGCACCCAGACAGAGGAGAGAGGTCCCACAGCAAGGGAATCATGCGTCATATCACCCACCACTGGAGAAGGCCACTTTCAGTTATTTCGACCCCAGCACCCAGACAGAGGAGAGAGGTCCCACAGCAAGGAATCATGCGTCATATCACCCACCACTGGAGAAGGCCACTTTCAGTTATTTCGGCCCCAGCACCCAGACAGAGGAGAGAGGTCCCACAGCAAGGAATCATGCGTTATATCACCCACCACTGGAGAAGGCCACTTTCAGTTATTTCGGCCCCAGCACCCAGACAGAGGAGAGAGGTCCCACAGCAAGGAATCATGCGTCATATCACCCACCACTGGAGAAGGCCACTTTCAGTTATTTAGGCCCAGCACCCAGACAGAGGAGAGAGGTCCCACAGCAAGGAATAATGCGTCATATCACCCACCACTGGAGAAGGCCACTTTCAGTTATTTCGGCCCCAGCACCCAGACAGAGGAGAGAGGTCCCACAGCAAGGAATCATGCGTCATATCACCCACCACTGGAGAAGGCCACTTTCAGTTATTTTGGCCCCAGCACCCAGACAGAGGAGAGAGGTCCCACAGCAAGGGAATCATGCGTCATATCACCCACCACTGGAGAAGGCCACTTTCAGTTATTTCGGCCCCAGCACCCAGACAGAGGAGAGAGGTCCCACAGCAAGGAATCAGGCGTCATATCACCCACCACTGGAGAAGGCCACTTTCAGTTATTTCGGCCCCAGCACCCAGACAGAGGAGAGAGGTCCCACAGCAAGGAATCATGCGTCATATCACCCACCACTGGAGAAGGCCACTTTCAGTTATTTCGGCCCAGCACCCAGACAGAGGAGAGAGGTCCCACAGCAAGGAATCATGCGTCATATCACCCACCACTGGAGAAGGCCACTTTCAGTTATTTAGGCCCCAGCACCCAGACAGAGGAGAGAGGTCCCACAGCAAGGAATCATGGCGTCATATCACCCACCACTGGAGAAGGCCACTTTCAGTTATTTCGGCCCCAGCACCCAGACAGAGGAGAGAGGTCCCACAGCAAGGAATCATGCGTCATATCACCCACCACTGGAGAAGGCCACTTTCAGTTATTTCGGCCCAGCACCCAGACAGAGGAGAGAGGTCCCACAGCAAGGAATAAGGCGTCATATCACCCACCACTGGAGAAGGCCACTTTCAGTTATTTCGGCCCCAGCACCCAGACAGAGGAGAGAGGTCCCACAGCAAGGAATCAAGGCGTCATATCACCCACCACTGGAGAAGGCCACTTTCAGTTATTTCGGCCCCAGCACCCAGACAGAGGAGAGAGGTCTCACAGCAAGGAATCATGCGTCATATCACCCACCACTGGAGAAGGCCACTTTCAGTTATTTCGGCCCCAGCACCCAGACAGAGGAGAGAGGTCCCACAGCAAGGAATCAGGCGTCATATCACCCACCACTGGAGAAGGCCACTTTCAGTTATTTCGGCCCCAGCACCCAGACAGAGGAGAGAGGTCCCACAGCAAGGAATCATGCGTCATATCACCCACCACTGGAGAAGGCCACTTTCAGCTATTTCTGGCCCAGCACCCAGACAGAGAGAGAGGTCCCACAGCAAGGAATAAGGCGTCATATCACCCACCACTGGAGAAGGCCACTTTCAGTTATTTCGGCCTCAGCACCCAGACAGAGGAGAGAGGTCCCACAGCAAGGAATCATGCGTCATATCACCCACCACTGAGAAGGCCACTTTCAGTTATTTCGGCCCCAGCACCCAGACAGAGGAGAGAGGTCCCACAGCAAGGAATAAGGCATTATATCACCCACCACTGGAGAAGGCCACTTTCAGTTATTTCGACCCAGCACCCAGACAGAGGAGAGAGGTCCCACAGCAAGGAATCATGCGTCATATCACCCACCACTGGAGAAGGCCACTTTCAGTTATTTCGGCCCCAGCACCCAGACAGAGGAGAGAGGTCCCACAGCAAGGAATCATGCGTCATATCACCCACCACTGGAGAAGGCCACTTTCAGTTATTTAGGCCCAGCACCCAGACAGAGGAGAGAGGTCCCACAGCAAGGAATCATGCGTCATATCACCCACCACTGGAGAAGGCCACTTTCAGTTATTTAGGCCCAGCACCCAGACAGAGGAGAGAGGTCCCACAGCAAGGAATCATGCGTCATATCACCCACCACTGGAGAAGGCCACTTTCAGTTATTTCGGCCCAGCACCCAGACAGAGGAGAGAGGTCCCACAGCAAGGAATAATGCGTCATATCACCCACCACTGGAGAAGGCCACTTTCAGTTATTTCGGCCCAGCACCCAGACAGAGGAGAGAGGTCCCACAGCAAGGAATCATGCGTCATATCACCCACCACTGGAGAAGGCCACTTTCAGTTATTTCGGACCCAGCACCCAGACAGAGGAGAGAGGTCCAACAGCAAGGAATCATGGCGTCATATCACCCACCACTGGAGAAGGCCACTTTCAGTTATTTTGGCCCCAGCACCCAGACAGAGGAGAGAGGTCCCACAGCAAGGAATCAGGCGTCATATCACCCACCACTGGAGAAGGCCACTTTCAGTTATTTCGGCCCCAGCACCCAGACAGAGGAGAGAGGTCCCACAGCAAGGAATCAGGTGTCATATCACCCACCACTGGAGAAGGCCATTTTCAGTTATTTCAGCCCCAGCACCCAGACAGAGGAGAGAGGTCCCACAGCAAGGAATCATGCGTCATATCACCCACCACTGGAGAAGGCCACTTTCAGTTATTTAGGCCTCAGCACCCAGACAGAGAGAGAGGTCCCACAGCAAGGAATCAGGCGTCATATCACCCACCACTGGAGAAGGCCACTTTCAGTTATTTCGGCCCCAGCACCCAGACAGAGGAGAGAGGTCCCACAGCAAGGAATCATGCGTCATATCACCCACCACTGGAGAAGGCCACTTTCAGTTATTTCGGCCTCAGCACCCAGACAGAGGAGAGAGGTCCCACAGCAAGGAATCAGGTGTCATATCACCCACCACTTGGAGAAGGCCACTTTCAGTTATTTCGGCCCAGCACCCAGACAGAGGAGAGAGGTCCCACAGCAAGGAATCATGCGTCATATCACCCACCACTGGAGAAGGCCACTTTCAGTTATTTCGATCCCAGCACCCAGACAGAGTAGAGAGGTCCCACAGCAAGGAATCATGCGTCATATCACCCACCACTGGAGAAGGCCACTTTCAGTTATTTCGGCCCCAGCACCCAGACAGAGGAGAGAGGTCCCACAGCAAGGAATCATGGCGTCATATCACCCACCACTGGAGAAGGCCACTTTCAGTTATTTCGGCCCCAGCACCCAGACAGAGGAGAGAGGTCCCACAGCAAGGAATCATGCGTCATATCACCCACCACTGGAGAAGGCCACTTTCAGTTATTTCGGCCCCAGCACCCAGACAGAGGAGAGAGGTCCCACAGCAAGGAATCATGCGTCATATCACCCACCACTGGAGAAGGCCACTTTCAGTTATTTCGGCCCCAGCACCCAGACAGAGGAGAGAGGTCACACAGCAAGGAATCATGCGTCATATCACCCACCACTGGAGAAGGCCACTTTCAGTTATTTCGGCCCAGCACCCAGACAGAGGAGAGAGGTCCCACAGCAAGGAATCATGCGTCATATCACCCACCACTGGAGAAGGCCACTTTCAGTTATTTAGGACCCAGCACCCAGACAGAGGAGAGAGGTCCCACAGCAAGGAATAATGCGTCATATCATCCACCACTGGAGAAGGCCACTTTCAGTTATTTAGGACCCAGCACCCAGACAGAGGAGAGGTCCCACAGCAAGGAATATGGCGTCATATCACCCACCACTGGAGAAGGCCACTTTCAGTTATTTCTGGCCCAGCACCCAGACAGAGGAGAGAGGTCCCACAGCAAGGAATCATGCGTCATATCACCCACCACTGGAGAAGGCCACTTTCAGTTATTTCGGCCCTAGCACCCAGACAGAGGAGAGGTCCCACAGCAAGGAATCAGGCGTTATATCACCCACCACTTGGAGAAAGCAACTTTCAGTTATTTCGGCCCCAGCACCCAGACAGAGAGAGAGGTCCCACAGCATGGAATCATGCGTCATATCACCCACCACTGGAGAAGGCCACTTTCAGTTATTTCGGCCCAGCACCCAGACAGAGTAGAGAGGTCCCACAGCAAGGAATAAGGCGTGATATCACCCACCACTGGAGAAGGCCACTTTCAGTTATTTCGGCCCAGCACCCAGACAGAGGAGAGAGGTCCCTCAGCAAGGAATATGGCGTTATATCACCCACCACTTGGAGAAGCTACTTTCAGTTATTTCGGCCCCAGCACCCAGACAGAGGGAGAGGTCCCACAGCAAGGAATCATGCGTCATATCACCCACCACTGGAGAAGGCCACTTTCAGTTATTTCGGCCCCAGCACCCAGACAGAGGAGAGAGGTCCCACAGCAAGGAATCATGCGTCATATCACCCACCACTGGAGAAGGCCACTTTCAGTTATTTCGGCCCCAGCACCCAGACAGAGGAGAGAGGTCACACAGCAAGGAATCATGCGTCATATCAACCACTACTGGAGAAAGCCACTTTCAGTTATTTCGGCCCCAGCACCCAGACAGAGGAGAGAGGTCCACAGCAAGGAATCATGCGTCATATCATCCACCACTGGAGAAGGCCACTTTCAGTTATTTAGGCCCCAGCACCCAGACAGAGGAGAGAGGTCCCACAGCAAGGAATAAGGCGTCATATCACCCACCACTGGAGAAGGCCACTTTCAGTTATTTAGGTCCCAGCACCCAGACAGAGGAGAGAGGTCCCACAGCAAGGAATCATGAGTCATATCACCCACCACTGGAGAAGGCCACTTTCAGTTATTTTGGCCCAGCACCCAGACAGAGGAGAGGGTCCCACAGCAAGGAATCATGCGTCATATCACCCACCACTGGAGAAGGCCACTTTCAGTTATTTCGGCCCCAGCACCCAGACAGAGAGAGAGGTCCCACAGCAAGGAATAAGGTGTCATATCACCCACCACTTGAGAAGGCCACTTTCAGTTATTTAGGCCCCAGCACCCAGACAGAGGAGAGAGGTCCCACAGCAAGGAATAAGGCGTTATATCACCCACCACTGTAGAAGTCCACTTTCAGTTATTTCGGCCCCAGCACCCAGACAGAGGAGAGAGGTCCCACAGCAAGGAATATGGCGTCATATCACCCACCACTGGAGAGGCCACTTTCAGTTATTTTGGCCCCAGCACCCAGACAGAGGAGAGAGGTCCCACAGCAAGGAATCATGCGTCATATCACCCACCACTGGAGAGGCCACTTTCAGTTATTTCGGCCCCAGCACCCAGACAGAGGAGAGAGGTCCCACAGCAAGGAATCATGCGTCATATCACCCACCACTGGAGAAGGCCACTTTCAGTTATTTCAGCCCCAGCACCCAGACAGAGGAGAGAGGTCCCACAGCAAGGAATAAGTGCATCATATCACCCACCACTGGAGAAGGCCACTTTTCAGTTATTTCGGCCCCAGCACCCAGACAGAGGAGAGAGGTCCCACAGCAAGGAATCATGCGTCATATCACCCACCACTGGAGATGGCCACTTTCAGTTATTTCGGCCCCAGCACCCAGACAGAGGAGAGAGGTCCCACAGCAAGGAATAAGGCGTCATATCACCCACCACTGGAGAAGGCCACTTTCAGTTATTTCGGCCCAGCACCCAGACAGAGGAGAGAGGTCCCACAGCACGGAATCAGGCGTCATATCACCCACCACTGGAGAAGGCCACTTTCAGTTATTTCGGACCCAGCACCCAGACAGAGGAGAGAGGTCCCACAGCAAGGAATAAGGCGTCATATCACCCACCACTGGAGAAGGCCACTTTCAGTTATTTCAGCCCCAGCACCCAGACAGAGAGAGAGGTCCCACAGCAAGGAATCATGCGTCATATCACCCACCACTGGAGAAGGCCACTATTCTGTTATTTCGGCCCAGCACCCAGACAGAGGAGAGAGGTCCCACAGCAAGGAATCATGCGTCATATCACCCACCACTGGAGAAGGCCACTTTCAGTTATTTAGGCCCCAGCACCCAGACAGAGGAGAGAGGTCCCACAGCAAGGAATAAGGCGATCATATCACCCACCACTGTAGAAGGCCACTTTCAGTTATTTCGGTCCCAGCACCCAGACAGAGGAGAGAGGTCCCACAGCAAGGAATAAGGCGTCATATCACCCACCACTGGAGAAGGCCACTTTCAGTTATTTCGGCCCCAGCACCCAGACAGAGGAGAGAGGTCCCACAGCAAGGAATAAGGCGTCATATCACCCACCACTGGAGAAGGCCACTTTCAGTTATTTCGGCCCCAGCACCCAGACAGAGGAGAGAGGTCCCACAGCAAGGGAATAAGGCGTTATATCACCCACCACTGGAGAAGGCCACTTTCAGTTATTTCGGTCCCAGCACCCAGACAGAGAGAGAGGTCCCACAGCAAGGAATATGGCGTCATATCACCCACCACTGGAGGAGGCCACTTTCAGTTATTTCGGCCCCAGCACCCAGACAGAGGAGAGAGGTCCCACAGCAAGGAATCATGCGTCATATCACCCACCACTGGAGAAGGCCACTTTCAGTTATTTCGGCCCTAGCACCCAGACAGAGGAGAGAGGTCCACAGCAAGGAATCATGCGTCATATCACCCACCACTGGAGAAGGCCAGTTTCAGTTATTTCGGCCCCAGCACCCAGACAGAGGAGAGAGGTCCCACAGCAAGGAATAAGTCGTCATATCACCCACCACTGGAGAAGGCCACTTTCAGTTATTTCGGCCCCAGCACCCAGACAGAGGAGAGGTCCCACAGCAAGGAATCATGCGTCATATCACCCACCACTGGAGATGGCCACTTTCAGTTATTTCGGCCCCAGCACCCAGACAGAGGAGAGAGGTCCCACAGCAAGGAATAAGGCGTCATATCACCCACCACTGGAGAAGGCCACTTTCAGTTATTTCGGCCCCAGCACCCAGACAGAGGAGAGAGGTCCCACAGCAAGGAATCATGTGTCATATCACCCACCACTGGAGAAGGCCAGTTTCAGTTATTTCGGCCCCAGCACCCAGACAGAGGAGAGAGGTCCCACAGCAAGGAATAAGGCGTCATATGACCCACCACTGGAGAAGGCCACTTTCAGTTTATTTAGGCCCAGCGCCCAGACAGAGGAGAGAGGTCCCACAGCAAGGAATAATGCGTCATATCACCCTCCACTGGAGAAGGCCACTTTCAGTTATTTCGTCCCCAGCACCCAGACAGAGAGAGAGGTCCCACAGCAAGGAATCATGCGTCATATCACCCACCACTGGAGATGGCCACTTTCAGTTATTTCGCCCAGCACCCAGACAGAGGAGAGAGGTCCCACAGCAAGGAATAAGGCGTTATATCACCCACCACTGGAGAAGGCCTCTTTCAGTTTTTCGGCCCCAGCACCCAGACAGAGGAGAGAGGTCCTCAGCACGGAATAAGGAGTCATATCATCCACCACTGGAGAAGGCCACTTTCTGTTATTTCGGACCCAGCACCCAGACAAAGGAGAGAGTTCCCACAGCAAGGAATAAGGAGTCATATCACCCACCACTGGAGAAGGCCACTTTCAGTTATTTCGGCCCCAGCACCCAGAAAGAGGAGAGAGGTCCCACAGCAAGGAATCATGCGTCATATCACCCACCACTGGAGAAGTCCACATTCTGTAATTTCGGACCCAGCACCCAGACAGAGGAGAGAGGTCCCACAGCAAGGAATCATGCGTCATATCATCCTCCACTGGAGAAGGCCACTTTCAGTTATTTAGGCCCCAGCACCCAGACAGAGGAGAGAGGTCCCACAGCAAGGAATAAGGCGTTATATCACTCACCACTGGAGGAGGCCACTATCAATTATTTCGGCCCCAGCACCCAGACAGAGGAGAGAGGTCCCACAGCAAGGAATCATGTGTCACATCACCCACCACTGGAGAAGGCCAGTTTTAGTTATTTCGGCCCCAGCACCCAGACAGAGGAGAGAGGTCCCTCAGCAAGGAAGAAGTCATCATATCAACCACCACTGGAGAATGCCATTTTCAGTTATTTCGGCCCCAGCACCCAGACAGAGGAGAGAGGTCCCACAGCAAGGAATCATGCGTCATATCACCCACTACTGGAGATGGCCACTTTCAGTTATTTCGGCCCCAGCACCCAGACAGAGGAGAGAGGTCCCACAGCAAGGAATAAGGCGTTATATCACCCACCACTGGAGGAGGCCACTTTCAGTTATTTCGCCCCAGCACCCAGACAGAGAGAGAGGTCCCACAGCAAGGAATCATGTGTCACATCACCCACCACTGGAGAAGGCCAGTTTTAGTTATTTCGGCCCCAGCACCCAGACAGAGGAGAGAGGTCCCACAGCAAGGAAGAAGTCATCATATCACCCACCACTGGAGAATGCCATTTTCAGTTATTTCGGCCCCAGCACCCAGACAGAGGAGAGAGGTCCCACAGCAAGGAATCATGCGTCATATCACCCACCACTGGAGATGGCCACTTTCAGTTATTTCGGCCCCAGCACCCAGACAGAGGAGAGAGGTCCCACAGCAAGGAATAAGGCGTTATATCACCCACCACTGGAGAAGGCCACTTTCAGTTATTTCGGCCCCAGCACCCAGACAGAGGAGAGAGGTCCCACAGCAAGGAATAAGGCACTATATCACCCACCACTGGAGGAGGCCACTTTCAGTTATTTCGGCCCCAGCACCCAGACAGAGGAGAGGTCCCACAGCAAGGAATCATGTGTCACATCACCCACCACTGGAGAAGGCCATTTTAGTTATTTCAGCCCCAGCACCCAGACAGAGGAGAGAGGTCCCACAGCAAGGAATAAGGCGTTATATCACCCACCACTGGGGAAGGCCTCTTTCAGTTTTTAGGCCCCAGCACCCAGACAGAGGAGAGAGGTCCCTCAGCACGGAATAAGGAATCATATCATCCATTACTGGAGAAGGCCACTTTCTGTTATTTCGGACCCAGCACCCAGACAGAGGAGAGAGTTCCCACAGCAAGGAATAAGGAGTCATATCACCCACCACTGGAGAAGGCCACTTTCAGTTATTTCGGCCCCAGCACCCAGACAGAGGAGAGAGGTCCCACAGCAAGGAATCATGCGTCATATGACCCACCACTGGAGAAGTCCACTTTCTGTTATTTCGGACCCAGCACCCAGACAGAGGAGAGAGGTCCCACAGCAAGGAATCATGCGTCATATCATCCTCCACTGGAGAAGGCCACTTTCAGTTATTTCGGCCCCAGCACCCAGACAGAGGAGAGAGGTCCCACAGCAAGGAATAAGGCGTTATATCACCCACCACTGGAGGAGGCCACTTTCAGTTATTTCGGCCCCAGCACCCAGACAGAGGAGAGAGGTCCCACAGCAAGGAATCATGTGTCACATCACCCACCACTGGAGAAGGCCAGGTTTAGTTATTTCGGCCCCAGCACCCAGACAGAGAGAGAGGTCCCACAGCAAGGAATAAGTCATCATATCACCCACCACTGGAGAATGCCACTTTCAGTTATTTCGGCCCCATCACCCAGACAGAGGAGAGAGGTCCCACAGCAAGGAATCATGCGTCATATCACCCACCACTGGAGATGGCCACTTTCAGTTATTTCGGCCCCAGCACCCAGACAGAGGAGAGAGGTCCCACAGCAAGAAATAAGGAGTCATATCACCCACCACTGGAGAAGGCCACTTTCAGTTATTTCGGCCCCAGCACCCAGACAGAGGAGAGAGGTCCCACAGCAAGGAATCATGCGTCATATCACCCACCACTGGAGAAGGCCACTTTCTGTTATTTCGGCCCCAGCACCCAGACAGAGGAGAGAGGTCCCACAGCAAGGAATCATGCGTCATATCATCCACCACTGGAGAAGGCCACTTTCAGTTATTTAGGCCCCAGCACCCAGACAGAGGAGAGAGGTCCCACAGCAAGGAATAAGGCGATATATCACCCACCACTGTAGAAGGCCACTTTCAGTTATTTCGGTCCCAGCACCCAGACAGAGGAGAGAGGTCCCACAGCAGGGAATAAGGCGTCATATCGACCCACCACTGGAGAAGGCCACTTTCAGTTATTTTGGCCCCAGCACCCAGACAGAGGAGAGAGGTCACACAGCAAGGAATAAGGCGTCATATCACCCACCACTGGAGAAGGCCACTTTCAGTTATTTCGGCCCAGCACCCAGACAGAGGAGAGAGGTCCCACAGCAAGGAATATGGCGTCATATCACCCACCACTGGAGAAGGCCACTTTCAGTTATTTCGGCCCCAGCACCCAGACAGAGGAGAGAGGTCCCACAGCAAGGAATCATGCGTCATATCACCCACCACTGGAGGAGGCCACTTTCAGTTATTTCGGCCCCAGCACCCAGACAGAGGAGAGAGGTCCCACAGCAAGGAATCATGTGTCACATCACCCACCACTGGAGAAGGCCAGTTTTAGTTATTTCGGCCCCAGCACCCAGACAGAGGAGAGAGGTCCCTCAGCAAGGAAGAAGTCATCATATCACCCACCACTGGAGAATGCCATTTTCAGTTATTTTGGCCCCAGCACCCAGACAGAGGAGAGAGGTCCCACAGCAAGGAATCATGCGTCATATCACCCACCACTGGAGATGGCCACTTTCAGTTATTTCGGCCCCAGCACCCAGACAGAGGAGAGAGGTCCCACAGCAAGGAATAAGGCGTTATATCACCCACCACTGGAGGAGGCCACTTTCAGTTATTTCGGCCCCAGCACCCAGACAGAGGAGAGAGGTCCCACAGCAAGGAATCATGTGTCACATCACCCACCACTGGAGAAGGCCAGTTTTAGTTATTTCGGCCCCAGCACCCAGACAGAGGAGAGAGGTCCCACAGCAAGGAAGAAGTCATCATATCACCCACCACTGGAGAATGCCACTTTCAGTTATTTCGGCCCCAGCACCCAGACAGAGGAGAGGTCCCACAGCAAGGAATCATGCGTCATATCACCCACCACTGGAGATGGCCACTTTCAGTTATTTCGGCCCCAGCACCCAGACAGAGGAGAGAGGTCCCACAGCAAGGAATAAGGCGTTATATCACCCACCACTGGAGGAGGCCACTTTCAGTTATTTCGGCCCCAGCACCCAGACAGAGGAGAGAGGTCCCACAGCAAGGAATAAGGCACTATATCACCCACCACTGGAGGAGGCCACTTTCAGTTATTTCGGCCCCAGCACCCAGACAGAGGAGAGAGGTCCCACAGCAAGGAATCATGTGTCACATCACCCACCACTGGAGAAGGCCATTTTAGTTATTTCAGCCCCAGCACCCAGACAGAGGAGAGAGGTCCCACAGCAAGGAATAAGGCGTTATATCACCCACCACTGGGGAAGGCCTCTTTCAGTTTTTCGGCCCCAGCACCCAGACAGAGGAGAGAGGTCCCTCAGCACGGAATAAGGAATCATATCATCCATTACTGGAGAAGGCCACTTTCTGTTATTTCGGACCCAGCACCCAGACAAAGGAGAGAGTTCCCACAGCAAGGAATAAGGAGTCATATCACCCACCACTGGAGAAGGCCACTTTCAGTTATTTCGGCCCCAGCACCCAGACAGAGGAGAGAGGTCCCACAGCAAGGAATCATGCGTCATATGACCCACCACTGGAGAAGTCCACATTCTGTTATTTCGGACCCAGCACCCAGACAGAGGAGAGAGGTCCCACAGCAAGGAATCATGCGTCATATCATCCTCCACTGGAGAAGGCCACTTTCAGTTATTTAGGCCCCAGCACCCAGACAGAGGAGAGAGGTCCCACAGCAAGGAATAAGGCGTTATATCACCCACCACTGGAGGAGGCCACTTTCAGTTATTTCGGCCCCAGCACCCAGACAGAGGAGAGAGGTCCCACAGCAAGGAATCATGTGTCACATCACCCACCACTGGAGAAGGCCAGGTTTAGTTATTTCGGCCCCAGCACCCAGACAGAGGAGAGAGGTCCCACAGCAAGGAAGAAGTCATCATATCACCCACCACTGGAGAATGCCATTTTCAGTTATTTCGGCCCCATCACCCAGACAGAGGAGAAAGGTCCCACAGCAAGGAATCATGCGTCATATCACCCACCACTGGAGATGGCCACTTTCAGTTATTTCGGCCCCAGCACCCAGACAGAGGAGAGAGGTCCCACAGCAAGGAATAAGGCGTCATATCACCCACCACTGGAAAAGGCCACTTTCAGTTATTTCGGCCCCAGCACCCAGACATAGGAGAGAGGTCCCACAGCAAGGAATCATGCGTCATATCACCCACCACTGGAGAAGTCCACATTCTGTTATTTCGGCCCCAGCACCCAGACAGAGGAGAGAGGTCCCACAGCAAGGAATCATGCGTCATATCATCCTCGACTGGAGAAGGCCACTTTCAGTTATTTAGGCCCCAGCACCCAGACAGAGGAGAGAGGTCCCACAGCAAAGAATAAGGCGATATATCACACACCACTGTAGAAGGCCACTTTCAGTTATTTCGGTCCCAGCACCCAGACAGAGGAGAGAGGTCCCACAGCAGGGAATAAGGCGTCATTTGACCCACCACTGGAGAAGGCCACTTTCAGTTATTTTGGCCCCAGCACCCAGACAGAGGAGAGAGGTCACACAGCAAGGAATAAGGAGTCCTATCACCCACCACTGGAGAAGGCCACTTTCAGTTATTTCGGCCCCAGCACCCAGACAGAGGAGAGAGGTCCCACAGCAAGGAATAAGGCGTTATATCACCCACCACTGGAGGAGGCCACTTTCAGTTATTTCGGTCCCAGCACCCAGACAGAGGAGAGAGGTCCCACAGCAAGGAATATGGCGTTATATCACCCACCACTGGAGGAGGCCACTTTCAGTTATTTCGGCCCCAGCACCCAGACAGAGGAGAGAGGTCCCACAGCAAGGAATCATGCGTCATATCATCCAGCACTGGAGGAGGCCACTTTCAGTTATTTCGGCCCCAGCACCCAGACAGAGGAGAGAGGTCCCACAGCAAGGAATCATGTGTCACATCTCCCACCACTGGAGAAGGCCAGTTTTAGTTATTTCGGCCCCAGCACCCAGACAGGGGAGAGAGGTCCCTCAGCAAGGAAGAAGTCATCATATCACCCACCACTGGAGATTGCCATTTTCAGTTATTTTGGCCCCATCACCCAGACAGAGGAGAGAGGTCCCACAGCAAGGAATCATGCGTCATATCACCCACCACTGGAGATGGCCACTTTCAGTTATTTCGGCCCCAGCACCCAGACAGAGGAGAGAGGTCCCACAGCAAGGAATAAGGCGTTATATCACCCACCACTGGAGGAGGCCACTTTCAGTTATTTCGGCCCCAGCACCCAGACAGAGGAGAGAGGTCCCACAGCAAGGAATCATGTGTCACATCACCCACCACTGGAGAAGGCCAGTTTTAGTTATTTCGGCCCCAGCACCCAGACAGAGGAGAGAGGTCCCACAGCAAGGAAGTAGTGATCATATCACCCACCACTGGAGAATGCCATTTTCAGTTATTTCGGCCCCAGCACCCAGACAGAGGAGAGAGGTCCCACAGCAAAGAATCATGCATTATATCACCCACCACTGGAGATGGCCACTTTCAGTTATTTCGGCCCCAGCACCCAGACAGAGGAGAGAGGTCCCACAGCAAGGAATAAGGCGTTATATCACCCACCACTGGGGAAGGCCTCTTTCAGTTTTTCGGCCCCAGCACCCAGACAGAGGAGAGAGGTCCCTCAGCACAGAATAAGGAATCATATCATCCACCACTGGAGAAGGCCACTTTCTGTTATTTCGGACCCAGCACCCAGACAAAGGAGAGAGTTCCCACAGCAAGGAATAAGGAGTCATATCACCCACCACTGGAGAAGGCCACTTTCAGTTATTTCGGCCCCAGCACCCAGACAGAGGAGAGAGGTCCCACAGCAAGGAATCATGCGTCATATCACCCACCACTGGAGAAGTCCACATTCTGTTATTTCGGACCCAGCACCCAGACAGAGGAGAGAGTTCCCTCAGCAAGGAATCATGCGTCATATCATCCTCCACTGGAGAAGGCCACTTTCAGTTATTTAGGCCCCAGCACCCAGACAGAGGAGAGAGGTCCCACAGCAAGGAATAAGGCGTTATATCACCCACCACTGGAGAAGGCCACTTTCAGTTATTTCGGCCCCAGCACCCAGACAGAGGAGAGAGGTCCCACAGCAAGGAATCATGCGTCATATCACCCACCACTGGAGAAGGCCACTTTCAGTTATTTCGGCCCCAGCACCCAGACAGAGGAGAGAGGTCCCACAGCAAGGAATAAGGCGTCATATCACCCACCACTGGAGAAGGCCACTTTCAGTTATTTCGGCCCCAGCACCCAGACAGAGGAGAGAGGTCCCACAGCAAGGGAATCATGCGTCATATCACCCACCACTGGAGAAGGCCACTTTCAGTTATTTCGGCCCCAGCACCCAGACAGAGGAGAGAGGTCCCACAGCAAGGAATCAGGCGTCATATCACCCACCACTGGAGAAGGCCACTTTCAGTTATTTCGGCCCCAGCACCCAGACAGAGGAGAGAGGTCCCACAGCAAGGAATCATGCGTCATATCACCCACCACTGGAGAAGGCCACTTTCAGTTATTTCGGCCCCAGCACCCAGACAGAGGAGAGAGGTCCCACAGCAAGGAATAAGGCGTCATATCACCCACCACTGGAGAAGGCCACTTTCAGTTATTTCGGCCCCAGCACCCAGACAGAGGAGAGAGGTCCCACAGCAAGGAATCATGCGTCATATCACCCACCACTGGAGAAGGCCACTTTCAGTTATTTCGGCCCCAGCACCCAGACAGAGGAGAGAGGTCCACAGCAAGGAATAAGGCGTCATATCACCCACCACTGGAGAAGGCCACTTTCAGTTATTTCGGCCCCAGCACCCAGACAGAGGAGAGAGGTCCCACAGCAAGGAATCATGCGTCATATCACCCACCACTGGAGAAGGCCACTTTCAGTTATTTCGGCCCCAGCACCCAGACAGAGGAGAGAGGTCCCACAGCAAGGAATCATGGCGTCATATCACCCACCACTGGAGAAGGCCACTTTCAGTTATTTCGCCCCAGCACCCAGACAGAGGAGAGAGGTCCCACAGCAAGGAATTATGCGTCATATCACCCACCACTGGAGAAGGCCACTTTCAGTTATTTCGGCCCAGCACCCAGACAGAGGAGAGAGGTCCCACAGCAAGGAATCATGCGTCATATCACCCACCACTGGAGAAGGCCACTTTCAGTTATTTCGGCCCCAGCACCCAGACAGAGGAGAGAGGTCCCACAGCAAGGAATCATGCGTCATATCACCCACCACTGGAGAAGGCCACTTTCAGTTATTTCGGCCCCAGCACCCAGACAGAGGAGAGAGGTCCCACAGCAAGGAATCATGCGTCATATCACCCACCACTGGAGAAGGCCACTTTCAGTTATTTCGGACCCAGCACCCAGACAGAGGAGAGAGGTCCCACAGCAAGGAATAATGAGTCATATCACCCACCACTGGAGAAGGCCACTTTCAGTTATTTCGGCCCCAGCACCCAGACAGAGGAGAGAGGTCCCACAGCAAGGAATCATGCGTCATATCACCCACCACTGGAGAAGGCCACTTTCAGTTATTTCGGACCCAGCACCCAGACAGAGGAGAGAGGTCCCACAGCAAGGAATCATGCGTCATATCACCCACCACTGGAGAAGGCCACTTTCAGTTATTTTGGCCCCAGCACCCAGACAGAGGAGAGAGGTCTCACAGCAGGGAATTATGCGTCATATCACCCAACACTGGAGAAGGCCACTTTCAGTTATTTAGCCCCAGCACCCAGACAGAGGAGAGAGGTCCCACAGCAAGGAATCATGCGTCATATGACGCACCACTGGAGAAGGCCACTTTCAGTTATTTCGCCCCCAGCACTCAGACAGAGGAGAGAGGTCCCACAGCAAGGAATAAGGCGTTATATCACCCACTACTGGAGAAGGCCACTTTCAGTTATTTCGGCCCCAGCACCCAGACAGAGGAGAGAGGTCACACAGCAAGGAATAAGGAGTCATATCACCCACCACTGGAGAAGGCCACTTTCAGTTGTTTCGGCCCCTGCACCCAGACAGAGGAGAAAGGTCCCACAGCAAGGAATCATGCGTCATATCACCCACCACTGGAGAAGGCCACTTTCAGTTATTTCGGCCCCAGCACCCAGACAGAGGAGAGAGGTCACACAGCAAGGAATAAGGAGTCATATCACCCACCACTGGAGAAGGCCACTTTCAGTTATTTCGGCCCTGCACCCAGACAGAGGAGAGAGTTCCCACAGCAGGGAATCATGCGTCATATCACCCACCACTGGAGAAGGCCACTTTCAGTTATTTCGGCCCCAGCACCCAGACAGAGGAGAGAGGTCACACAGCAAGGAATCATGCGTCATATCACCCACCACTGGAGAAGGCCACTTTCAGTTATTTCGGCCCCAGCACCCAGACAGAGGAGAGAGTCTCACAGCATGGAATCATGCGTCATATCACCCACCACTGGAGAAGGCCAATTTCAATTATTTCGGCCCCAGCACCCAGACAGAGGAGAGAGGTCCCACAGCAAGGAATAAGGCATCATATCACCCTCCACTGGAGAAGGCCACTTTCAGTTATTTCGGCCCCAGCACCCAGACAGAGGAGAGCGGTCCCTCAACAAGGAATATGGCGTCATAAGACCCACCACTGAAGAAGGCCACTTTCATTTATTTAGGCCCAGCACCCAGACAAAGGAGAGAGGTCCCACAGCAGGGAATCATGCGTCATATCACCCACCACTGGAGAAGGCCACTTTCAGTTATTTCGGCCCCAGCACCCAGACAGAGGACAGAGGTCCCACAGCAAGGAATCATGCGTCAAATCATCCACCACTGGTGAAGGCCACTTTCAGTTATTTCTTCACCAGCACCCAGACAGAGGAGAGAGGTCCCACAGCAAGGAATAAGGCGTTTTATCACCCACCACTGTGGAAGGCCACTTTCAATTATTTCGGCCCCAGCACCCAGACAGAGGAGAGAGGTCCCACAGCAAGGAATAAGGCATCATATCACCCACCACTGGAGAAGGCCACTTTCAGTTATTTCGGCCCCAGCACCCAGACAGAGGAGAGCGGTCCCTCAACAAGGAATATGGCATCATAAGACCCACCACTGAAGAAGGCCACTTTCATTTATTTAGGCCCAGCACCCAGACAAAGGAGAGAGGTCCCACAGCAGGGAATCATGCGTCATATCACCCACCACTGGAGAAGGCCACTTTCAGTTATTTCGGCCCCAGCACCCAGACAGAGGAGAGGTCACACAGCAAGGAATCATGCATCATATCACCCACCACTGGAGAAGGCCACTTTCAGTTATTTCGGCCCCAGCACCCAGACAGAGGAGAGAGGTCCCACAGCAAGGAATCATGCGTCAAATCATCCACCACTGGTGAAGGCCACTTTCAGTTATTTCTTCACCAGCACCCAGACAGAGGAGAGAGGTCCCACAGCAAGGAATAAGGCGTTTTATCACCCACCACTGTGGAAGGCCACTTTCAGTTATTTCGGTCCCAGCACCCAGACAGAGGAGAGAGGTCCCACAGCAAGGAATAAGGCGTCATATGACCCACCACTGGAGAAGGCCACTTTCAGTTATTTAGGCCCAGCACCCAGACAGAGGAGAGAGGTTCCACAGCAGGGAATCATGCGTCATATCACCCACCACTGGAGAAGGCCACTTTCAGTTTTTTCGGCCCCAGCACCCAGACAGAGGAGAGAGGTCCCACAGCAAGGAATAAGGTGTTATATCACCCACCACTTGGGAAAGCAACTTTCAGTTATTTCGGCCCCAGCACCCAGACAGAGGAGAGAGGTCCTACAGCAAGGAATAAGGCGTCATATCACCCACCACTGGAGAAGGCCACTTTCAGTTATTTCGGTCCCAGCACCCAGACAGAGGAGAGAGGTCCCACAGCAATGAATAAGGCGTTATATCACCCACCACTGGAGGAGGCCACTTTCAGTTATTTCGGCCCCAGCACCCAGACAGAGGAGAGAGGTCCCACAGCAAGGAATCATGCGTCATATCACCCACCACTGGAGAAGGCCACTTTCAGTTATTTAGGCCCTGGCACCCATATTGAGGAGAGGTTCATTCAACTTTGGGTTGCACCGCAAGATCATGGTAAAGTTAAAAAAATGAGGATTCAATAAAGAAGTCCCCTGGAGTATAAGAATATATGGTTGAGGGGGAGGCAGTTATAAATGTCTATTCTGCACAAGGGAGGGACAGGTCCTGTGGGATCCATGCCTGGTTCATTTTTATGAACGTCAGCTTGTCCACGTTGGCTGTGGATAGATGGCTGCGTTTGTCAGTAATGACGCCCCCTGCTGTGCTGAATACACGTTCAGACAAAACACTGGCTGCCGGGCCGGCCAGCACCTCCAAGGCATAAAAGGCTAACTCTGGCCACGTGGACAATTTGGAGACCCAGAAGTTGAATGGGGCCGAACCATCAGTCAGTACGTGGAGGGGTGTGCAGACGTACTGTTCAACCATGTTAGTGAAATTCTGCCTCCTGCTAACACGTTCCGTATCAGGTGGTGGTGCATTTAGCTGTGGCATGGAGACAAAACTTTCCCACATTTCTGCCCTGCTAACCCTGCCCTCAGAGGAGCTGGCTGTGACACAGCTGAGTTTGCGACCTCTTGCTCCTCCTCTGCCTCCGCCTCAGCTTCCAGCTGTTCCCCTGTGACATTTGGGAATGCTCTCAGTAGCGCGTCTACCAGCGTGCGCTTGTACTCGCGCATCTTCCTTTCACGTTCCAGTGCAGGAAGTAAGGTGGGCACATTATCTTTGTACCGCGGATCCAGCAGGGTGGCAACCCAGTAGTCAGCACACGTTAAAATGCTGTCGTTGCGCAGGCACTGCAGCATGTAGTCGCTCATGTGTGCCTTGCTCCCCAGAGGTAAGGACAAGCTGTCCTCTGTGGGAGGCGTATTGTCATCATCCTCCGTATCCCCCCAGCCCTGAACCAGTGATGGGCCTGAGCTGTGTCGGGTGCCACCCCGCTGTGAACCTGCTTCATCCTCATCCTCCTCCACCTCCTCCTCATCCTCCTCGCCGTCCAGTAGTGGGTCCTGGCTGGCCACATTTGTACCTGGCCTCTGCTGTTGCAAAAAACCTCCCTCTGAGCCACTTCTAACAGACTGGCCTTAAAGTGCTAAAAATGACCCCTCATCCTCCTCCTCCTCCTCATGGGCCACTTCCTCTTCCATCATCGCCATAAGCGCTTTCTCAAGGAGACAAAGAAGTGGTATTGTAACGCTGATAACGGTGTCATAGCCACTGGCCATGTTGGTGGAGTACTCAAAACAGCGCAACTGGTCACACAGGTCTCGCATCGAGGCCCAATCATTGGTGGTGAAGTGGTGCTGTTCCGCAGTGCGACTGACGCGTGCGTGCTGCAGCTGAAACTCCACTATGGCCTGCTGCTGCTCGCACAGTCTCTCCAGCATGTGCAAGGTGGAGTTCCACCTAGTGGGCACGTCGCATATGAGGCGGTGAGCGGGAATGCCGATGTTCCACTGTAGCGCAGACAGGCGACCATCGGCAGGATGTGAACGCCTGAAGCGCGCACAGACGGCCCGCACTTTATGCAGCAGCTCTGACATGTCGGGGTAGTTGTGAATGAACTTCTGCACCATCAAATTCAGCACATGCGCCAGGCAAGGGATGTGCGTCAAACCGGCTAGTACCAGAGCTGCGACGAGATTTCGCCCATTATCGCACACCACCAGGCCGGACTTGAGGCCCACCGACAGAAACCACTCGTCGGTCTGTTGTTCAATACCCCGCCACAACTCCTGCGCGGTGTGGGGCCTGTCCCCCAAACATTTGAGTTCCAGAATGGCCTGCTGACGTTTACCCCGGGCTGTGCTGAAGTTGGTGGTGAAGGTGTGTGGCTGACTGGATGAGCTGGTGGAAGCAGAGGAGGAGGAAGCCGAGTAGGAGGAGGCTTTAGGAGGCAAAGAATGATGCCCTGTGATCCTTGGCGGCGGAAGGACGTGCACCAAGGAACTCTCCGCCTGGGGCCCAGCCGCCACTACATTTACCCAGTGTGCAGTTAGGGAGATATAGCGTCCCTGGCCGTGCTTACTGGTCCACGAATCTGTGGTTAGGTGGACCTTGCCACAGATGGCGTTGCGCAGTGCACACTTGATTTTATCGGATACTTGGTTGTGCAGGGAAGGCACGGCTGTCTTGGAGAAGTAGTGGCGGCTGGGAACGACATACTGTGGGACAGCGGCCGCCATCAGCTGTTTGATGCTGTCTGTGTCCACCAGCCTGAATGACAGCATTTCAAAGGCCAGTAGTTTAGAAATGCTGGCATTCAGGCCCAGGGCTCGAGGGTGGCTAGGTGGGAATCTACACTTTCTCTCCAAAGTTTGTGAGATCAAGAGCTGAATGCTGCCGTGTGACATGGTGGAGATGCTTGGTGACGCCGGTGATGGTGTCGGTGGCACATCCTCTGTTTGGTGGGCGGCAGGTGCCAACGTTCCTCCCGAGGCGGAGGAAGAGGCCGAGTCACCAGCAGAAGAGTGAGCAGGGGTAGCCAGAGTGAGTTCCTTGCTTTTAAGGTGTTTACTCCACTGCAGTTCATGCTTTGCATGTAAATGCCTGGTCATGCAGGTTGTGCTAAGGTTCAGAACATTAATGCCTCGCTTCAGGCTCTGATGGCACAGCGTGCAAACCACTCGGGTCTTGTCGTCAGCACATTGTTCAAAGAAGTGCCATGCCAGGGAACTCCTTGAAGCTGCCTTTGGGGTGCTAGGTCCCTGGTGGCGGTGGCCAGTAGACGGCGAACTCTCTTGGCGTCAGCTGTTCTGCTTTTGCCCCCTGCTCCCTCTTTTGCTACGCTGTTGGCTCGGTCTCACCACTGCCTCTTCCTCTGAACTATGAAAGTCAGTGGCACGACCTTCATTCCATGTGGGGTCTAGGACCTCATCGTCCCCTGCATCTTCTTTTACACAGTCTTCCTCCCTGACCTCCTGTTCGGTCTGCACACTGCAGAAAGACGCAGCAGTTGGAACCTGTGTTTTGTCATCATCAGAGACGTTCGGACTCCGATGAGGTGGTATTCCCATGTCCTCATCATCAGAAAACATCAGTAGTTGTGCATCAGTGCATTCTATGTCTTCCACCACTGGGGAAGGGCTAGGTGGATTCCCTTCGGAAACCCTGCCAGCAGAGTCTTTAAACAGCATAAGAGACTGCTGCATAACTTGAGGCTCAGACAGTTTCCCTGATATGCATGGGGGTGATGTGACAGACTGATGGGCTTGGTTTTCAGCCGCCTCCTGTGCGCTTTCTGCAGAAGACTGGGTGGGAGATAAGGTTGTAAACGTGCTGGATCCACTGTTGGCCACCCAATTGACTTACGCCTGTACCTGCTCAGGCCTTACCATCCTTAGAACGGCATTGGGCCCCACCAAATATCGCTGTAAATTCTGGTGGGTACTGGAACCTGAGGTAGTTGGTTCACTAGGACGTGTGGCTGTGGCAGAATGGCCACGTCCTCTCCCAGCACCAGAGGGTCCACTAACACCACCACGACCGCGTCCTCCTCCCTTACTAGATGTCTTCCTTATTGTTACCGTTCACCAAGCACCACAATAAGAAAAAAAATATTTGGCCCAATGTATTGATTTCAAATTCAGGCCTTTTTTTACAGGCACCTAACACTATCTGCCTATTTATTTATGTACCGTATTATACTAATCCAGGCACAGCAGTAACCACTGATTTAGGGGAATATCTATTGTAGAGCTAGTATTTAGGCCCTGGATGAAAGGTATCCTTTTATGGACAAATTTACACTTGGAGATGCACAGTAGCGTGAGAAAAAAATATGTAGGATTATGCCTTCAGCAATTGTATTTTAACACTTTGTGTATTATACCCTTTAACGGACAGAAATACAATGGGAGATGTATTTAGTATAGATTAACACTTGGCCTGCAACAGCTGGGATACCAGATTCAGGGTATTGCTATTTTGGCAATTGAATTTCACCCCAGAACAAAATATATGTTTTGTCGGACACTATTATACTTTGCCAGCCACAGCTGAAACCAGTGATTTACGGTATTGCTATTTTGGCAATTGAATTTCACCCCAGAACAGAATATACCCTTTTACGGACAGATTGACACTTGGCCTACAACAGCTGGGACACCAGATTCAGGGTATTGCTATTTTGGCAATTGAATTTCACCCCAGAACAAAATATACCCTTTTACGGACAGATAAACACTTGGCCTGCAACAGCTGGGACACCAGATTCAGGGAATTGCTATTTTGGCAATTGAATATCACCCCAGAACAAAATATACCCTTTTACGGACAGATTAACACTTTACCTGCAACAGCTGGGACACCATATTCAGGTTATTGCTATTTTGGCAATTGAATTTCACCCCAGAACAAAATATATGTTTTGGCGGACACTATTATACTTTGCCAGCCACAGCTGTGACACCAGATTTATGGTATTGCTATTTTGGCAATTTAATTTCACCCCAGAACAAAATATATGTTTTGGCGGACACTATTATAGTTTGCCAGCCAGTGCTGGGACACCAGATTCAAAGGATTGCTATTTTGGCAATTGAATTTCACCACAGAAAATAATCTATCCTTTGCCAGACAACAGACAGTATTATGCTTGTCTAGTCAATGCTGGAACACCAGATTTAGGGGATTGGTATTTTGGCAATTGTATTTAACCCCTTAATAAAATATAGAAATTGCTATCCTGAGTTTCTAGGGGTGACAATTAGCACAGCCAAGCCCCTGATGTAGGATATAGCAAAAAAAAAAAAAAACTAGTATTGATGGATTGATGGACTTGGTGGCAGCTTGTTCTGGTGCACCACAAGTCACAAAATGGCCGCTGATCACCCCTGAAAAAAAGTGACAGAAAAACGCTCTGTGCAGCCTAAAAACCAGTGAGCAAGTAACTAGCAGAAGTTGAATCATTCACAGCTGTAGATCGATCACTTCATTAGGTGCTTTTGCTGACTTTTCCCTGCCTAATCTCACCCTCACAGCAGCTGCGTCCTCTCCCTACACTAATCAGAGCAGTGTGACTTGCGGCGCTACGTGACTCCAGCTTAAATAGAGGCTGGGTCACATGCTGCACTTGGCCAATCACAGCCATGCCATTAGTAGGCATGGCTGTGATGGGCTCTTAGGGCAAGAAGTTAAACGCTAGCTGATTGGCTGCTGTGCAGCCCTTTAGAAAGCGGGAGGAAATCGCCGAACAATGAACCCGAACCCGAACTTTCGGTGTCCCGAACACCCCAAAATTCGGTACGAACCCGAACTATTCTTGAACTGTTCACTCAACACTACCTATAGGTCATCAAAATCGGATCAGTGGGGCTCCAACTCCCAGCTCCCCTGCGCCTATCAGCTGTTTGAAGAGTTCTGTCTCCTCTTCATCCACTTTGAAGGGGCAGTTCTTTCCTGTTTAAGTGAATAAGACGGAGTCATCCCATTGAAGGGAATGGGAACAGAGCAGTTGTAATTAGACCTGCTCACTGCTGCAGTTGTGATGGTGAGCAGGTAAGTAATGAAGAGAGAGTAATGAAGTAATGAAGAGAAGGCAGCGCTCGTATGAGTGCTGTGGTCTCGAAAAACAGCTGATTGGCAGGGGTACCAGTTGTTAGACCCCTAACAATCTGATATTGATGGCCTATCCTGAGGAAAGGACATTAATAAGAAAAAGTGAACAACCCTTTTAATTTTAGTCATTTTTGCTTGTTATCTACAGGTATACATTTTGCAACATAGATTTAAAACTGTCCATTTTTCCTCTGCATTATTATGAGGCAATAGCTAATCCCAGTCTATGCCCTGAAATACTACCCTCAACCTGGGGAAATTGTGATCTTCAAAGTAAGAGGCCTATTTATGTACCGGTATATGCCACTTTTAAAAAATGATTTCAGTCACAGATTTTGTTGCAAGCCATTTTGCAACAAATCTGTGACTTTTCCGACAGGTCTAAAACAGGGGGCATTGTGCGGGCCTGCCAGCCCGCCTGTCTCATTAATCATTTTGTATTCCAGTTTTTGGCGTACAAAATTGCTTAAATCTATGCCCGCAAGGGATCTGGCGCAGATTTTAGATTGTTGCACGTCCTGTTGAAGGAAGTGCCTGCACATAACTTTTCCTCTTCCTCCAGCAGCACAGACCCTGTTAAGACCAGTGTGTAAATCACTGGTCTTAATAAATGTGCCCCTAAGTGTTTTTTTCCTCCCAGTGAGAGTTTGGTTTTTATAGTGCAGGGGAATATAATTATATTGTGGTCACAATTACCAAGTGTTTCACAAACAGTATTTCCAACAAGCTCTGCTTTGTTAGAAATTACGGCATCCAACAGAGCATCGTCCCTAGTGGGATTTACTACAAACTTTCCCTTAAAGCGGTCATGCAGCAAGTTGAGGAATTTTCTCCCCTTTGAATTTGAGGCAGAACCCTTACCCCAGTCAATATCTGGAAAGTTAAAATTTCCCATTATTACCATTGTACCCGCCTATGCAGCCTGCTCTATTTGGTTATACAGCAGAACTTCTATCTCCTCTGAGATGTTATCCATAAGGTTTCAACTATTTCTATTGACCCTGTATTTTCTAAAGAGTGTAAAACCCTGAATATTAACATCCCAGTCATGTGAAGAGTTCAGCCATTTTTCAGCCACACCAACTATATCTATCTGTTCCTCTAGGATAATAGACTTTAACTCCCCCATTTTGCTTGCTAAACTTCTAGGACTCGTCACCATATATTAAACTTACTCTTTAGTTTTTCACATTCAGTTTCCGGAATGTGATTTCTTGAGATTTTGTGGTCACCTTGGTTTTTATTGTCAGTTTGCAATAGGTTGATGTCACCAGCAGCTGTGTTTTTCATGTACTCTTTTGTGTACACTTATTCCTATGCCACCTCCCTACTTTCCTAAGTAACCCCAGCCCCCACTAAATCCCCACTGTCCCCTCCTATATCCCACTCTTTATCTACTCTATCTACCCCCATGGACGTGCACACATAGGGCTCAAAGGGGGCTTGAGCCCCTGCCCTTTTCTGTCTCTGCCCCTTTAATGCCCTTCTTTTTTTTTTTTCCGGGGTCGGCGGCGCTAGGTGGAACAAGCGGCTGCCTTTTTTTCCCCACTTTTGCAATTGCCAGGCGGCGGGCGTGTGTCAGCCGGGCCCGTGCGGCGCATGCACGCAGCACTATTCAGCGCTGCAGTCAAGTGCCTCAGTACTAGTCACGTGGGGGTGGCGCGCGGGAGTCTGGAGCTGAGCTGAATTCAACGTGCAACTACTAGTGGTGCTCATCGGTGAGTGAGCTTGTGTGGTGCTCGAGTGAGTGCCACTGCTGTCAGTCTGTCACTGTGCCAACATGGAGGGGTTGTCCGGTCGGGGGAGAAATGTACCATGGGGGGTGGGGATTCAAGATGTGCTGCAGTGCTGCCAGTGCAAGGCCCAGAAATGTGTGGGAGAAACTACTGTGTGTGGGGCAAATTACTATTACTATGTGGGGGCAGTGTGGGGACAAATTACTATGTGGGGGCAGTGTGGGGACAAATTACTATGTGGGGGCAAATTACTATGTGGGGGCAGTGTGGGGACAAATTATTATGTGGGGGCAGTGTGGGGACAAATTATTATGTGAGGGCAAATTATTATGTGGGGGCAGTGTGGGGACAAATTATTATGTGGGGGCAAATTACTATGTGGGGGCAGTGTGGGGACAAATTATTATGTGGGGGCAGTGTGGGGACAAATTATTATGTGGGGGCAAATTATTATGTGGGGGCAGTGTGGGGACAAATTATTATGTGGGGGCAGTGTGGGGACAAATTATCATGTGGGGGCAGTGTGGGGATAAATTACTCTGTGGGGGCAGTGTGGGGACAAATTACTCTGTGGGGGCAGTGTGGGGACAAATTACTATGTGGGGGCAGTGTGGGGACAAATTATTATGTGGGGGCAAATTACTATATGGGGGCAGTGTGGGGACAAATTACTATGTGGGGTCAGTGTGGGGACAAATTACTATGTGGGGTCAGTGTGGGGACAAATTACTATGTGGGGGCAAATTACTGTGTGAGGGCAGTGTGGGGGCCAATCACTATGTGGGGGCAGTGTGGGGACAAATTACTGTGTGGGGGCAATCACTGTGTGGGGGCAGTGTGGGGTAAATTACTGTGTGGGGGCAAATTACTATGGGGGACAGTGTGGGGAAAATTACTTTATTGGGGTGTTGCTATTGGGGAGGCACTGTAGGGGCAATTCTATTATTTTTGGGGACACTATACAGGGATTACTGCCTGGAGCACAATATAGGGTGTTATTATTACTGGGGGCACTCTAGGGGACATTATAGCTGCTGTGGACACTATAGGGACATTTGGGGTAATTTATCAAACTGGTGTAAAGTAGAACTGGCTTAGTCGCCCATAGCAACCAATCAGATTCCACCTTTCATTTTTGACAGCTCTTTTGGAAATCCACTTTTCTTTTACACCACTTTGATAAATGACCCCAATTATGTCTATTAGGGTCAGTATTTTTCAGCAGTATAATACCTGGGGCATTGGGAGCTCCAGGGGCACAGTATTAGGAGTGGCAGCAGGATGGGGAGGGGATGAAAACATTGAGAAATCTAACGTGTCTGTATTATAAACTCTGTAGAGACGAGATGCGGCTGAAAGAATTTACCATGGCGGTCTAACGGAGGAGAAGAGGAAAGAGAAGGTCTACATGACAGGAGATGTAAAGGTATGTGGTCCATCCTGCCGGCGGCAGCGCAATTTATTCACAGATACAATTGAGTCAACAGTCTGTCCTATCACCAGTGCAGGGTTAGGGTGACAGGGTCCTTTAAGGCTAGCGCAGGGGCTACCTGGGTAGAGGACGTGCGTGACGCACGTCTGTTACGTCACGTGACAGGTGCCCTTTTTTTTATTTTAAGCCCCTGCCCTTCAAAATGTCTGTGCACGTCCCTGTCTACCCCCATACCTGTATGACCACCCTCACTTCCCCCAGATCCTAGTTTAGAAGCTCCTCCATCCATCTAACCATTCTTTCCCCCAGCACAGCTGCATCCTCCCCATTAAGTTGCTGCCTGCTCCTACTGTGAAGCCTTCAGCAGAGTTGTCAGCCCAGTTCTCTATGTTGTCGGCCCAGTTCCAAATCCTTCCTTTCTGCACAACCTTTCGGGCCACTTATTTAACTCTCTCAGGCTCGTTTCACATATGTGTGAAACAGATCTGTCCTTGCCGGGCACAACCGTATGCTGCGGAATTTCGTAAAGCACCATTCACTATAATAGAGGCCATCGGAGATCCACCTGCAACCCAGCAAATATACTGAGCAGTGGCCGGACAAATACAGCTGTGCACAATTTGCCTAACCCAAACACCCGGCAGACGAGACATTGCTTGGGATTCATGGTTTCGGTGACAGATGACCCTTTTATCTGCAGTGCATGGCATGGATTCCATAGATCCATTATCTCTCTATAATTACTACTCACAGTTGTTACCACAAAGTGCTGCACACTGTATGGGATTTTTTATGTCGTATATAAGACCTGTACAGAATACGCCATGGCATAAATGTTTACATGCAGACATACAGTGGAGGAAATAATTATTTGACCCCTCACTGATTTTGTAAGTTTGTCCAATGACAAAGAAATGAAAAGTCTCAGAACAGTATCATTTCAATGGTAGGTTTATTGTAACAGTGGCAGATAGCACATCAAAAGGAAAATCGAAAAAATAACTTTAAATAAAAGATAGCAACTGATTTGCATTTCATTGAGTGAAATAAGTATTTGAACCCTCTAACAAAAAAAGACTTAATACTTGGTGGAAAAACCCTTGTTTGCAAGCACAGAGGTCAAACGTTTCTTGTAATTGATGACCAAGTTTGCGCACATTTTAGGAGGAATGTTGGTCCACTCCTCTTGCAGATCATCTCTAAATCCCTAAGGTTTCGAGGCTGTCTCTGTGCAACTCTGAGCTTGAGCTCCCTCCATAGGTTTTCGATTGGATTAAGGTCCGGAGACTGACTAGGCCACTCCATGACCTTAATGTGCTTCTTCTTGAGCCACTCCTTTGTTGCCTTTGCTGTATGTTTTGGGTCATTGTCGTGCTGGAACACCCATCCACGACCCATTTTCAGTTTCCTGGCAGAGGGAAGGAGGTTGTCGCTCAGGATTTCACGATACATGGCTCCGTCCATTTTCCCGTTAATGCGAATAAGTTGTCCTGTGCCCTTAGCAGAAAAACACCCCCAAAGCAAAATGTTTCCACCCCCATGCTTGACGGTGGGGACGGTGTTTTGGGGGTCATAGGCAGCATTTTTCTTCCTCCAAACACAGCGAGTTGAGTTAATGCCAAAGAGCTCTATTTTGGTCTCATCAGACCACAGCACCTTCTCCCAGTCACTCTCTGAATCATTCAGGTGTTCATTGGCAAACTTCAGACGGGCCTGCACATGTGCCTTCCTGAGCAGGGGGACCTTGCGAGCCCTGCAGGATTTTAATCCATTGCGGTGTAATGTGTTTCCAATGGTTTTCTTGGTGACTGTGGTCCCTGCTAATTTGAGGTCATTAACTAACTCCTCCCGTGTAGTTCTAGGATGCTTTTTCACCTTTCTCAGAACCATTGACACCCCACGAGGTGAGATCTTGCGTGGAGCCCCAGAGCGAGGTCGATTGATGGTCATTTTGTGCTCCTTCCATTTTCGAACAATCGCACCAACAGTTGTCACCTTCTCTCCCAGCTTCTTGCTAATGGTTTTGTAGCCCATTCCAGCCTTGTGCAGGTCTACAATTTTGTCTCTGACATCCTTGGACAGCTCTTTGGTCTTTCCCATGTTGGAGAGTTTGGAGTCTGCTTGATTGATTGATTCTGTGGACAGGTGTCTTTTATACAGGTGACTAGTTAAGACAGGTGTCCTTAATGAGGGTGACTAATTGAGTAGAAGTGTCTAACCACTCTGTGGGAGCCAGAACTCTTAATGGTTGGTAGGGGTTCAAATACTTATTTCACTCAATGAAATGCAAATCAGTTGCTATCTTTTATTTAAAGTTATTTTTTCGATTTTCCTTTTGATGTGCTATCTGCCACTGTTACAATAAACCTACCATTGAAATGATACTGTTCTGAGACTTTTCATTTCTTTGTCATTGGACAAACTTACAAAATCAGTGAGGGGTCAAATAATTATTTCCTCCACTGTATGTATGGGGTATGTGGGGGCGAGGGGGAAGGAGTACTGTGATAAATCTTTAATTGGTGCATATTGCTGTATCTGATTATTTAATGAAATAAAACACATTTCTGAAAATATAACGTGCGTGCATCCCAGACAACCTCTTTGAGCCTTAAAGCTCCTTCCAAGACACATGCTGTGAAGGTGAAGACATCATACAAGCTTTCCATGCATTATTGAGTTGGCCTGCAGTCATGTGTTAATAAGCCACACTGTTAGGAGTAGAAATGTGCTAAAGGGATTCTATAAGTTTGACCCATGAAGGGTTAACTAACAATATGGGCTATCATTTTGCAGTCATGTCGTGTTTATATCTCATCCCTGTCCCTGTTCAGAAGGAGCATCCCGTGATTTTCTTGCACTTGCGCTTGAATGAATCTCATACATGCTGCAAGCATTGCTGTACAAGAGACGTATGTAAATTAGGAAAGTTGCCATGCACATGGTCACCAGTGTTATAGGAATGCTATTGGGGGCTGAGTATATGTTGTCCAATTTCAAAATCCTCTCCTGCATAACGGAAACAGGACGGATCTGTTATGCAGGCCATAGACTTCTATTATGACGGAATGAATAACAGAATGCCTCTAAAGGCATTCCGTTATGCATTCCGTCATAGAATTGCGTTATGGTCCGTGGTAACGCCCAAACGAAGAGTGAACGAATTTCATAACATGAAATTCGCTCATCTCTAGCTGTCATGTGTCATAGAAGGAATGTACAGTACAACACGCCCATTCTTTGTACTATGTTATTTGCTATTCTGTATTTGTATATGCACGCCACTCAGGGAAATTAGTTAGTTTAGGTTCAGGTTGGAAGAAAATATATATTGCAATAAAAATACAGTAAGAAGAAAGCCATTCTCTTATCATATTTGCCCAGTGAATAAGAGAATGTATTAAGAATTTTTTTTGTGATATATATATATATATATATATATATATAAGATTTTTTTTAATGTTTCCATATTTTGCTGACGATTTTCGCCTTTTTTTTTTATGCTACTCTTTTGAATGGAGCATTCAGGCCTGAAGATTAGGGATTCTATTTGTGCCGAGGTCCAGTCCCCTGGAAAATATGGCTTTGGGAACTAGGCCAACTGTGAAGAGTATATTCTGGGGTGAGTGAATAATTGAGCAGCAGGCATGCCCATATGTCAGGTTGTGCCACAAATACTTCACTGCACATCTACCATGAACAAACAGGATTACTAAAGACAATTAATCTGGCACGCTTTATTAAAATCAAGAGCAGGCCCCAGCCCTTTCCACAGTGTGCAGCAGATGCCATATTCAATTCAATAGAACTCAAGTGTTCCTTTTTCTAAAGCTGAAAGGAATCCAAGGCCCATGTAAGTCTGGCAAGGACTAAGAGCAACCACTGTCTGATAATAACAATCTTAATCAAATATGAGATCAGCTTTATTTCAGACTCCTAGCGAAACACTTGGCTTCTGTCTATCAGCTGTTGCTTCACACAAACCTACAATTGTTTCTATACAAAATAAGATGCCTGTAAAGATTTTTTGTTTATTCAGATACAAGTCGTTGACAGTAGATTACCAGAGCCTGCAGAAGTTTGTGTCTATAGATGGACTGGCAGATAGATAGATAGATAGATAGATAGATAGATAGATAGATAGATAAAAAGTATTCACCATTTGGTCTTTTGTGGCATATTTTATTGTAAAATAAAAAAAAAATCATGCCAAGCTGTGACAGCTAAATGATTATGGCCATACTATTTTGTGGATAAAACTATGGTATTAGCAGCAAAATTGTGAAATGAGCAAACTATTTGAATACCCCGTTTGCAAAATGTGGTCATGTTCTTGGCCTCAGCTTAAAGCCTCAGCCTAAAATCTCCAGATAATTAAATTAACAGTCACATGGAGACCTGTGTGCAGTCAACATATTTTAAGGGACTTGAATGTTAACCTCTTCGTGCAAATACACCATGATAGGCAATTATTAGACTTGAGCGGACACCTGGATATTCGGGTTCGACGAGTTCGACCGAACTTCACAAAATTGTTCGGGTTTGGGATCCGAACTTAACCTGAACTTGACCCTGAACCCAAACCCCATTGAAGTCAAAGGGGACCCGAACTGTTGGGCACTAAAATGGCTGTAAAATAGCCCTGGAGAGGGCTAGAGGGCTGCAAAAGGCAGCAAAATGTAAGCAAATGCTCTACAAACAAATGTGGATAGGGAAATGACAAAATAAAATAAATAAAAATTAAACATTATTAATTGGCAACTCGGAGGAGGTGGATGTGGAGTAGGAGGTTGAGTAGGAGTCAGGTGGGGATACCCTAAGAAGCGCGTCTACCAGCGTGCGTTTGTAGTCAGGCATCTTTTGATCAGTAACAGACGTTTTTACAAAATTTAGTTTCCTGCCAGCAATGCACAGCAGGGGCTTATCACTGGCAAAACTGGGTTAATGTCACCTAACAATGGAACAGGTGATATTCAGAAATGTAGGAGCCTGGCACCCAGACAGAGGAGAGGTTCCTTCACGGCAAAACAGGCTTCATGTAATCCAGCAATGCAACAGGCGATTTTCAGAAATGTAGGCCCCTGGCACCCAGTTAGAGGAGAGATTCATTCACGGCAAAAAAGGCTGTCACCCACCAATGGAGCAGGCGATTATTAGTAAGTTAGGCCCCTGGCACCCAGATAGAGGAGAGGTTCATTCACAGCAAAAAGAGGTTAATGTCACCCTCCAATGGAACAGGCGATTTTTTGTAAGTTAGGCCCCTGGCCCCCAGACAGAGGAGAGGTTCATTCACGGCAAAAAGCGGTTAATGTCACCCACCAATGGAACAGGGAATTTTTAGTAAGTTAGGCCCCTGGTACCCAGACCAAGGAGAGGTTTATTCATGGCAAAAAGAGGTTAATGTAACCCACAAATGGAACAGGAGATTTTCAGAAATGTAGGCCCCTGGCACCCAGACAGAGGAGAGTTCATTCATGTCAAACGAGGCTTCATGTCACCCACCAATGGAACAGGCGATTGTCACTAATGTAGGCCCCTGGCACAAAGAAAGAGGAGAGGTTTATTCACGGCAAAAAGAGGTTATTGTCACCCACCAATGGAACAGGCGATTTTTAGTAAGTTATGCCTCTGGCACCCAGACAGAGGAGAGGTTCATTCATGGCAAAAAGAGGTTAATGTCAACCACCAATGGAACAGGCGATTTTCAGAAATGTAGTCCCCTGGCACCCAGACAGAGGAGAGTTCATTCACATCAAACGAGGCTTCATGTCACCCACCAGTGGAACAGGCGATTGTCACTAATGTAGGCCCCTGGCACCAAGACAGAGGAGAGGTTTATTCACGGCAAAAAGAAGTTAATGTCACCCACTAATGAAACAGGCAATTTTCAGTAAGTTAGGGCCCTGGCACCCAGACAGAGGAGAGGTTCATTCACTGCAAAAAGAGGTTAATGTAACCCACCAATGGAACAGGTGATTTTCAGAAATGTAGGCCCCTGGCACCCAGACAGAGGAGAGTTCATTCACGTCAAACGAGGCTTCATGTCACCCACCAATGGAACAGGCGATTGTCACTAATGTAGGCCCCTGGCACCAAGACAGAGGAGAGGTTTATTCACGGCAAAAAGAGGTTAATTTCACCCACCAATGGAACAGGCGATTTTTAGTAAGTTAGGCCCCTGGCACCCAGACAGAGGAGAGGTTCATTCACGGTAAAAAGAGGTTAATGTCACCCACCAATGGAACAGGCGATTTTTAGTAAGTTAGGCCCCTGGCACCCAGACAGAGGAGAGGTTCATTCACGGCAAAACAGGCTTCATGTCATCCACCAACGCAACAGGCGCTTTTCAGAAATGTAGGCCCCTGGCACCCAGACAGAGGTGAGGTTAATTTACGGCAAAAAGAGGTTAATGTCACCCAACAATGAAACAGGCGATTTTCAGTAAGTTAGGCCCCTGGCACCCAGACACAGGAGAGGTTCATTCACGGCAAAAAAGGATTCATGTAATACACCAATGCAACAGGCAATTTTTAGAAATGTAGGCCCCTGGCACCCAGACAGAGGAGAGGTTCATTCATGGAAAACAGGCTTCATGTCATCCACCAATTCAACAGGTGATTTTCAGAAATGTAGGCCCCTGGCACCCAGACAGAGGAGAGGTTCATTCACAGCAAAACAGGCTTCATGTCACCCACCAATGGAACAGGCGATTGTCACTAATGTAGACAGAGGAGATCTTTATTCACGGCAATAAGAGGTTAATGTCACCCACCAATGGAGCAGGCGATTTTCAGTAAGTTAGGCCCCTGGCACCCAGACAGAGGAGAGGTCATTCACTGCAAAATGAGATTAATGTCACCCAACAATGAAACAGGCGATTTTTAGTAAGTTAGGCCCCTGGCACCCAGACAGAGAAGAGGTTCATTCACGGCAAAAATCAGTTAATGTCACCCACCAATGGAACAGGCGATTTTCAGAAATGTAGTCCCCTGGCACCCAGAGAGAGGAGAGGTTTATTCACGGCAATAAGAGGTTAATGTCACCCACTAATGGACCAGGCGATTGTCACTAATGTAGGCCCCTGGCACCCAGACAGAGGAGAGGTTCATTCACGGCAAAACAGGCTTCATGTCATCCACCGACGCAACAGGTGCTTTTCAGAAATGTAGGCCCCTGGCACCCAGACAGAGGAGAGGTTCATTCACGGCAAAACTGGCTTCATGTCACCCACCAATGGAACAGGCAATTTTCGCTAATGTAGGCCCCTGGCACCCAGACAGAGGAGAGGTTTTTTCCTGGCAACACAGGCTTCATGGTACCCACCAATGAAGGAAATGTGTACCCGAACTTTTGGGCACAAATATGGCTGTAACAAAGTCTTGGTATGGACTATAGGGCTGCAAAAGGCATCACAATGTGGGTAAGTGCCCTGCAAACAAATGTGGATAGGGAAAAAACATAAAATAAAATGAAACAAGTAAAAATTAAACATTATTAACCAGAAACTCAGAGGAGGAGGTGGATGTGGAGTCGGAGGTTGAGGAGACAGCGAATGTTATGTTGTTGGTGGAAGCGGCGATGAAGGAGGAGGAGGGGGGTATCTTAAAAGGTTTTATTTTTATTTATTTAATTTTTATTTATTTTTTTAAAATTGAGGTAGCCTCCAAAATAATGGTACAAATAAAAAAATGATTCAATGAATCAGTGCACTGGAGTACAAGAATGTATGGTTGAGGCGGTTATAAATGTCTATTCTGCACAAGGTACGGACAAGTTCTGTGGGATCCATGCCTGTTTCATTTTAATGAACACAAGCTTGTCCACGTTGGCTGTGTTTGTCTGTAATGACGCCCCCTGCCATGCTAAATACACGTTCAGACAATACACTGGCTGCAGGGCAGGCCAGCACCTCCAAGGCATAAAGTGCAAGCTCAGGCCATGTGGACAATTTGGAAACCCAGAAGTTGAATGGGCAGAACATCAGTCAGTGCATGTAGGCGTGTGCACACTTACTGTTCTACCATGTTGTTCAAATGCTGCCTCCTGCTAAGACATTCTATTTCAGCTGGTGGTGCAGGTTGCTGTGGCGCGGTGATAAAACTTTTCCACATGTCAGCCATGCTTACCCTGCCCGTGAAACAGCTGCGTTGGCAACCTCTTCCTCCTCCTCCTCTTCCTTCGCCTTGTGCTTCCACTTGTCCCCCAGTGTCAGTTGGGAATGCCCTCAGGAGCGCGTCTACCAGTGTGCGCTTGTAGTCGCGCATCTTCCTATCGCACTCCACTGCGGGAAATAAGGAGGGCACGTTGTCTTTGTAGCGGGGATCCAGCAGAATGGCAACCCAGTAATCAGCACAAGTTACAATGTGGGCAACTCTGCTGGCGTTGCGCAGGCACTGCAGCATGCAGTCGCTTATGTTTGTCAGGCTGCCCAGAGGTAAGGATAAGCTGTCCTCTGTAGATGGTGTATCGTCTGTGTCCTCCGTATCCCCCCAGCCAAGCTCCAGTGATGGCCATGAGCTCTGTTAGGTGCCACCCTGCAGTGAACCCAGGTCCTCCTCCTCCTCTACCTCATCCTCATCCTCCTCCTCCTCCAGAACTGTGCCCTGGCTGGCCACATGTGTACCTGGCCTCTGCTGGTGCAGGAACCCACCCTCTGAGACACTTCTGAATGACTGGCCTGAAACCCTGTGAAATGCCCCCTCTTCCTTCTCCTGCTGTGCCACATCCTCTTCCATCATCGTGGTAATTGTTTTTTTAAGTAGACATAGAAGTGGTATTGTAATGCTAACAACGGCGTCATCAGCACTGGCCATGTTGGTTGAGTACTCAAAAGACCGCAAAGAGGTACACAGGTCTCGCATGGAGGACCAGTCACTGGAGGTGAAGTGGTGCTGTTCCGCGGAGTAACTGACTCGTGCGTGCTGCAGCTGAAACTCCGCTGCGCGCACAGTCTCTCCAGCATATGCAAGGTGGAGTTCCACCTGGTGGGCACGTCGCATATGAGGGGGTGAGCATGAAGGCTGAAGTTATGCTGCAGCGCAGAAAGGCGAGCGGAAGCAGGGTGAGAACGCCGAAAGCGTGCACAGATGGACCGCACTTTCTGCAGTAGCTCTGACATGTCTGGGTTGTTTTAACAAACTTCTGCACCACCAGATTCAGCACATGCGCCAGGCAAGGGATGTGAGTCAAAGCGGCTAGACCCAGAGCTGCAACAAGATTTCGCCCATTATCGCACACCACCAGGCCGGGCTTGAGGCTCACTGGCAGCAACCACTCATCGGTCTGTTGTTCTATGTCCCTCCAAAGCTTCTGTGCGTGTCAGTGTGGGGTTTTTCCCCAAACACATGAGTTTTAAAACCGCCTGCTGACGTTTACCCCTGGCTGTGCTGAAGTTCTTTCGCTGACCGTATGTGGAGGTGGTAGAAGAGGAAGAGGAGGATGCGGAGTAGGAGGAGGAGGCAACAAGAGGCAAAGAATAATTCCCTGCGATTCTCGGTGGTGGAAGGACATGCGCCAAACCACTATTCGCCTCGGGACCGGCCGCCACTTCATTTACCCAGTGTGCAGTTAGGGAGATATAGCGGCCCTGGCCGTGCTTACTGGTCCATGTATCTGTGGTTATGTGGACCTTGCCACAGATGGCATTGCGCAGCGCACACTTGATTTTATCCTCCACTTGGTTGTGCAGGGAAGGGACGGCTCATCTGGAAAAGTAGTGGCGGCTGGGAACTACGTACGGTGGGACAGCCACCACCATCAGCTGTTTGAAACAGTCCGTCTCAACGAGACGGAATGACAGCATTTCAAAGGCCAGCAATTTTGAAATGCTAGCATTCACGGCCAGGGATTGAGGTTGGGTAGGTGGGTATTTCCTCCTTTTCTACAGTGTTTGGGAGATGGACAGCTGAACACTCGCGTGTGACATGGTGGAGATGCTTGGTGAGGTTACGGAGGTGGCGGTGTTGGTGACACATCCTCTGTTTGCTGGTTGGCAGGTGCCACGGTGACACCAGAGGTGGAGGAAGAGGCAGAGACAGCAGCAGAAGAGGAAGCAGGAGGAGCCTGAGACCTTTCTTGGTTTTTAAGGTGTTTTCTCCACTGCAGTTCGTGCTTTGCATGTAGGTTGTGCTCAGGTTTAGAACGTTTATGCCTCGCTTCAGGCTCTGATGGCACAACGTGCAAACCACTCGTGTCTTGTCATCAGGACATTGTGTGAAGAACTGCCACGCCAATGAACTCCTTGGAGCTGGCTTTGGTGTGCTCGGTCCCTGGGTGCAGTGGGCAGTAGCAGGCATACTGTCTCTGGAACAGCCGCTCCGCTTTTGCACCCTGCTCCCTCTTTTGCTGTGCTTTTACCTCTGTGCGACCACCGCCTCTTCCTCAGAACTGCACACGTCACCAGCACGATCTTCAGTCCAGTCTGGGTCTAGGACCTCATCATCTTCCACATCATCTTCCACCCATTCTTGACCCCTGCTCTCCTCGTCGGTCTGCACAAAGCCACAGCAGTTGGCACCTTTGTTTCGTCATCATCAGAAACGTGCTGCGGCAGTCTTCCCATGTCCTTATCCTGCAACATAAGTGGTTGGGCATCAGTGCATTCAATGTCTCCACTTCTGGGGCAGGGCTTGGTTGATGGGCCAGGGAAACCCTGCCAGCAGAGTCATCAAAAAGCATAAGAGTTTGCTGCATGACTTGGAGCTCAGACTGCTTGGCTGATTTGCAAGGGGGTAAGTTGAAAGACTGATGGGCATGGGCTTCAGGTGCCAACTCTGAGCTTTCTGCAGATTAATGGGTGGGAGGTACTGTGAAGGAACTGGAGCCACTGTCAGCCATCCAATCTACTATCGCCTGTACTTGTTCTGGCCTCACCACTCGTAGAGCGGCATTCGGGCCTACCAAATAACGCTGCAGGTTCTGTCTCCTACTCGCACTCGAGGAAGGTGTTTCACTTGGACCTGTAGTTGGCGCTGAATGGCCACATCCTCTCCCAGCAACAGGAGCTCCACCAACACCACCACGACCATGCCCACCTCCCTTATTTGATGTTCTCCTCATTATTTGCGTTCACCCACCAAGCTGACAGATGGTTTATCTCCGGTGTCAATTTAACGGCCAATTGTCAACAATTAAGTTCACTAACACTAAGGCAGTGCCCGTGTCATAAAAATGCTCTGTGGACCAAGAATACCGCTTTTTTCCACAAAAATACACTAATGCACTATTTCACTGCAGAAATGTAAATGAGGTATTTTTACGCTGTATGCACAACTGCTTTTTGAAGCAAGAATACAGCTTTTTTTCACAAAAATACACTATTTCACAGCAGAAATGTAAAATAGGTATTTGGGCGGTGTATTTTAAACAGCTTTGTAGACCAGGAATAACGCTTTTTTTCCCCAAAATTCACAAATGCACTATTAAACGGCTAAAAATTAAATGTAGGTATTTGTACGCTGTATGCACAACTGCTTTGTGAACCAAGAACACGGCTTTTTTTCCCTAACACACAGTAATGCACTATTTCAGTCCTGCAATTTAAAATAGGTATTTGTACGCTGTATGCACAACTGCTTTGTGGACCAGGAATACCGCTTTTTTCCCAAAAATACACTGATGCACTATTTCACTGCAGAAATGTAAAATAGGTATTTGGGCGGTGTATGCACAACTGCTTTGTGGACCAAGAACACGGCTTTTTTCCCCAAAATTCACAAATGCACTATTTAACGGCTGAAAATTAAAGGTAGGTATTTGTATGCTGTATGCACAACTGCTTTGTGGACCAAGAACACGGCTTTTTCTCCCTAAAAGACAGTAATGCACTATTTCAGTGCTGAAATTTAAAATAGGTATTTGTACGCTGTATGCACAACTGCTTTGTGGACCAGGAATACCGCTTTTTTCCCAAAAATACACTGATGCACTATTTCACTGCAGAAATGTAAAATAGGTATTTGGGTGGTGTATTTTAAACTGCTTTGTTGACCAGGATGCACTATTTCACTGCAGAAATTTAAAATATGTGTTTGTTCGCTGTATGCGCAACTGCTTTGTGGACCAAGAACACGTCTTTTTTCCCCAAAATTCACAAATGCATTATTTAACGGCTGAAAATGAAATGTTGGTATTTGTACGCTGTATGCACAACTGCTTTGTGACCCAAGAACACGTCTTTTTCTCCCTAAAACACAGTAATGCACTATTTCAGTGGTGAAATTTAAAATAGGTATTTGTACGCTGTATGCACAACTGCTTTGTGGACCAGGAATATCGTTTTTTTTCCACAAAAATACACTGATGCACTATTTCACTGCAGAAATGTAAAATAGGTATTTGGGCAGTGTGTTTTAAACTGCTTTGTGTATCAGGAATACTGCTTTTTTTTCCAAAAAATACACTGATGCACTATTTCACTGCTTAAACTGAAAATACGTTTTGGTGCGTTGTATGCTCTATAGCACCACAATACAGATTTTTTCCCAGACTACAGAAACGACTATGTCACCCCTAAATTATACAAAAGGTCACCGAGCTACCAAAAAGGATTAGACTGATTTCCCTGGCAGGCTGGCACACATGCAGGTCACATGCTAAAATGGCCGCCGGCCCCCTCCTCAGTAACAGATGGATTAAAAAAAAACACTTTGCAGTATCACTGGGCTCAGGGCTGGGTACAAAAATGTAGAATTGCAGTAGCACCCTCCCTCAATAATTGCTGTAGCTTGAAGATTTCACACCACCAGGTTCAACAGATTTCTTTCCTAATCTCTCCCTGAGAACACCGGGAGCAACTTTTCCCTACACTAAGAGCAGCAGAGTGACGAGCGGCACTACGTGACTCCAGCTTATAAAGAGGCTGGGTCACATGCTGCACTCAGCCAATCACAGCCATGCCATTAGTAGGCATGGCTGTGATGGCTTCTTAGGGCAAAGATGTAAAACGCTTGTTGATTGGCTGCTCTGAACACTTTTATGAAAATGTTCAGGTTCGTGTCCCGAACATCCTAAAATTCGATGCGAACCCGAACTATATAGTTCGGGTTTGCTCAACTCTAGCAATAATTATTGTAAAGCGCTGGTGCTATATAAATAAAGATTATTATGCTGAGGTCAATTGTGACCACGGCATCTTAATGGTTATTTTCTGGGAGCACTACCAAGATCCCAGATGCTGTTTGATTTCAATAGCAGCCTCAGGTATTCTGAAGGGTCTGAGGCCTGTCATAAATAAATCTTTATCAAGCCCTGCCTTTCACACCAGGGCTTTTAGATCTAGCAGGCTGGTCCCTGCCAGATCTGCCTGCATCTTGCCATTGCTGGTATCTACCACATTGCTGTCTGGCCCCATTCACTATAAAGGAACCCGGCAAATATGCTGAGAATCGGCCAGATGAAAACAGAAGTGCGCAGTAGTTTACGTTTGGCCAATTCTCTGTATGTTTGCCGGGTTGTGGCCAGATCTTTGCCGGTCTCCATTATAGCTAATGGAGCCGTCGAATGTCAACTAGTGTCTGTCAATGTTGGATCCAGACCTCTCAGGCAGGCTGCTACCTGCCGGGACAGCCTACCGGAGATGTCTAACGCTAGTGAGAAACTAGCCTAAGCATTCAAATCACTTCCTTTCCTCATTGTAAAATAAATAAATAAGTAATCAAAAAAATTGTTGGCATCGCTGTATCCCAAAATATCTGGACTGTTAAAAAATAAATGTAATTATCCCTTACAGTGAACAGCAAAACAAAACAAAAAATTGACAATTCGCTGTTTTTTGGTCGCTTCACCGCCTAAAAAAAATTAATAAAAAGTGATCATAAAGTCATATACACCTTTATGGCAAAGGTAATGCCACAAAAATGAAACCCATAAAACCACTGGTGTAGCTATCGGGCAAGCAGGGAAAGTGACTGCCTCGGAGCCTGAGCTCAGTAAGAGCCCGAGAGCTCTAGCAGGGGTATGGCAGCAGGGCCATATTTCTAATAATTAAATATTTTTTAATTTATTTTATTTTACATTTCCCCTCTCAACTTGCCTAGTGGGCGTGCTAACGCTGCATTTTGAAAATGAAGAGAGGGGAGAAAGGTATTCTCTTACCACTCCTCTGCTGCACTGTGTTATCTGATTGGTGGAGCAGCAGTGAGCGGAAGCCCTCTGAGCACCGCTGCAGCCAGCCTGCCAGCCAATGCTGCCGACCTCCTGCTTCAGACTCACTGTCAGCCTGAACAACAATGGTGGGTCTGTGTACCCAGTCCTGTACTGTGCCCCCTAAGCTGTATTATTCCCCCTGCCCTGAACTGTGGCGCCTGCCCTGTACTGTGCCCCCTGCCCTAAACTGTGCTCCCTATGCTGTACTGTGCCCCCTACCCTGTACTGTGCCCTATACCCTGCACTATGCCCCATTATAATACCCTGTAGGAGGCATATTAAAGGAGTATAAAGGGATACTCTTGTACTGTGCTGTTTTGCCATCCATCTAATGTATACAAAAAACATATACGTTAACAGATGCCTCAGACCATACAGTGGCATCCGTCAAGATAGAGTCCCGTTGTAAAAAAAGAAAAAAAAAGTATGTGGTGTTATACGCTTTGCTATCCATTTTGTTTTTACAACGTATACATCAAACTGATGGCAAAAACATTATGTGAACCCACACTTAAATATACACACATGCAAAGCCAAAATGGTCATGGGGAGTGGAGGAGAGGGGACCCAGTCAGTTCTAGCTATGCTCCTGCATAAAACTATGGTGGAATTGTTTTTTTTCCCAATTCCACCCAACTTGAAATTTATTCGAACTTCTCACTACATTGTATGAAATATTAAATGGTGCCATTAGAAACTGCAACTTGTCCCACAAAATACAAACCCTCATACAACTCTCATGCGAATGGAAAAAAAAGAAAAAAAAGCTATGGCTCCAGGAAGGCAGAGAATTAAAACAAAAAAGGAAAAAAAAAAGGAAAATACTTGTGGCAAGAAGGGGTTAATGAACCTGTATCTAAATGCTTCGATTGGCAGTAAGCCTATTTCCTACAGAAAACTATTTCACAAAGGTCAGATAACACTCTCAATGATGAAAAGTGTATTGAAAAGCAGCAGCCAGAAGGTGGATATAAATAAATGTACATTTTGCTGAATATATTTCAGATATATTACATTTATGAAATGGCCTTAAGCATCCTTACAAAATGACTGACAGTGCTAGGAGCGCACAGGTTAATAAACCTAGCAAGAAATATATACTTTGACAGTTCCGAAAGCATTATAGTCTTCCATGGTTTTGATGGAAGAGAGTTTACGTACAAAGGTAACATAGTTGATAAGGTTGAAAAAAAAAACACATGTCCATCAAGTCCATCCAATCTATAATCTTGATGTGTTGATCCAGGTGACAGCCAAAAAATACCCCACAAGGTAGAGACCACTTGCCCCATATTACAGGCAGCAAAAAATTCCTTCTTGCCTCCAAATCTGGCAACCAGAACAAATCCTTTCAATGTCAATGATCAATGTCAATCTCTAGAAAGCTAGTACATATAACTTGCATTGTAATATTATATTTTTAATTGTCTAAGACGTAGAGGAAGGCCCCTTGTCATGGTTATAGATAGTGCTGAGTCAATCGAAGTGAAACAAATTGACTTCTGTCCGAATTTCAGGAAACAGTTGATTTGCCATGAATCCAAATTTCCTGGCACTTTGTGTTAGCAAATGTTACAAGTTGAAAGTCAGAAGCCCGGGAACGTGATATGACCCATAATGCCATGCAGCCAGACAATCAGCAGATAGCCATAGCCTGTTATACATACATAGACTTACTGTGCATCAGACTCCGTTTTAAGAATTCACGTCAGGGCTGATGTATGAAGTTGTAACTATAGTCAAGGACAATTTACGTCGTTCACAGCCCACTGGGTAAATGTGGTTCAGGCCCAGGCGCACCAGAAACTTGGCCAGATGATGGCAATGCCACCTTCGCTTTGTATTGCTGGGATTTCTGCGCCAATGTCTTCCTCTTCTTCCACTCTGTCCTCACCCTCCCCTCTAGGCACAGTTCACAGTGGTTCTCCAGCATATTATCTATGCAAAGATAGGAATTGTCACAGCGTTCTGCACCTCGTCAGCCTGGCCGAATGGAGCCACACCAGGGAGAAACTGCTTGGTGTCATCAATTAAGAAATCAAACACTGGCTGTCTCCTCGCCAACTGGTGATAGGAAACATGGTTACTGACAATGAGAAGAACATTTTGTCTGTGCTGTGTCTGGGAGGGATGACCCATGCGCACATGTCGTCAATCTGGTTGTCACCCCATTCCTAAAGTCTTCCACTGAACTGCAAGAGTTGTTGCCACTCTTACTATGCAAAACATGCCCTCCTTGAGCTGCAAAGGAAAAATGCTCTTCCCCAACATTGCCTGATATGCAACGTTTTCCCCGTTTGGAACTCCACACTACATTTGTTAGACCACCTGAATGAGCAGAATTCTTAATGCTGCACACGGCTAAGTTTACTCCCTGATGTAACTTTCACATTAGCCAGTGGCAGCTCACGTGCTGCTTGCTCAGGCCTTCTGAAGAGGCCACGTTAGGCTACTTTCACACTAGTGTTAATATTTTCCGGTATTGAGATCCGTCATAGGGTCTCAATACCGGAAAAAAACGTTCCGTTTTGTCCCTATTCATTGTCAATGGGGACAAAACGTAACTGAACAGAACAGGATGCTCCAAAATGCATTCCGTTCGATTCTCGTGCCGGAGAGCAAGCCGCAGTATGCTGCGGTTTGCTTTCCGTCCTGGGATGCGGAGCAAGACGGATCCGTCATGACCCACAATGCAAGTCAATGGGGATTCATTTTCTCTGTCATAGTCTGTGCAAAGTGAAAGGTTTGTTAGAGGTACCACTATCGTAGAAAAATTCATAATAAACTTGTGGTAGAAGTTGGCAAAGCCTAGAAAACGCTGCAGTCCCTTGAGGTCCTTAGGCTGAGGCCAATCCAAGACAGCAGAAAGTTTGGATGGATCCATAGCCAGTCCCCTTTCTGACATAACGTTCCCCAGAAAAGGCAATTCCTTAACTTCAAATAGACACTTCTCAAGTTTGGCGTAGAGGCGGTTTTCCCTCAGCTTCTGGAAAATGTCACATGTGTCTCCGATGGGACACCAGATCAGACGAGTAGATTAGTATGTCGTCTAAATAGACAACAACAAACCTACCTAAGAAATCCCTGAGGACATCATTTATGAACTCCTGGAAGACCGCAGGAGCATAACAGAGAACAAAAGGCATAACAAGATATATGCACTCCTCAAATTGAGTTTGGTGAAAATCTGGGCCCCTGCCACCTGAAAAAACAAATCGTCAATCAGAGGCAGAGGGTACCGGTTCTTCACCGTGATCCGTTTGAGGGCGTGAAAATCAATGCAGGGTCTCAAGCACCCATCTTTCTTCTCCACGGAAAAGAACCCAGCTCCAGTGGGGGAAGTGGATGGACGAATGAAACCCTTCTCGAGATTCTCCTTAATGTAATCACGCTGTGCCTTAATCTCAGGCCCAGTGAGATTATATAGATGTCACCGGGCTGGCATGGCACCTGGCAACAGATCTATGGGACAATCATTTGACTTATGGGGAAGTAACACATCAGCCCCCTGTGGACTGAACACGTCCTGGAAGTGATGATAATGCTGGTGTAATGTATTTAATACTTCCGTGGAGGCTAGTGGCAACTCAGGACAAATGCACAGAGTGAGTCATTCAGTACTCCACCAGCAAATCTGACCTAAGCGCAAGTCCACTATCAGATTATGGAGTCTCAACCAAGGGAGACCCAAAATCACAGGAGTGGATGGCATGTCCAGGATAGTGATGAGCGGCAGGTGCCATATTCGATTTCGACGAAATTCGCGAATATTCGAAAGAATATTCGTTTCATATTCGTCGAAATCGAATATTCGTCATTATTCTAGTTATCGCGATTAATATGCGATTTAAATAATCGCGTATTGCGATTTTAACTTAAGGCTACTTTCCTATTGGTTTCATATCTAGAATTATAGCGAAGATGACGGATATGACGAATGTATTCGTCATATTCCTCAAAACGAAGATAACGAAGTATTCTACATCTTCGTTTTAGCAACCTATTAGTCAACTTGCTAATTCTAGCAATCAAATAGGAAGGTTGACTATAGAGACAACTGTGTTTAATTCGCTATGCGATTATATATATTTTTTTTAATAAATAGAATAATTATAATAATTATATCAAGTAATATAATTATTCTATAAAAAAAAAAAAAAAAAAATCGCATAGCGAATTTAACACAGCTGTCTCTATAGTCAACCTTCCTATTTGATTGCTAGAATTAGCGAAGTTGACGAATAGGTTGCTAAAACGAAGATGTAGAATACATCGTTATCTTCGTTTTGAGGAATATGACGAATACATTTGTCATATTCGCTAATTCTACCAAGCCAACCATAAACTTCCTTGCTCATGGAGCGTCCCCATCACCATGGGAACGTCTCCATATACTAAAATGTACTGTCGGATTTGAGGAATTACGTGGAAATCTCAATGTGATTAATTAAAGTTATATTAATCGCATTGCGATTTCAACTTAGAGCTGGGTTTATAATGGGTCAGCTTGCTAGAATGAACTAAGTTAACGAATATGGAATATAGCAGCAGTGCTAAGTTGAATTCGCAATGCGATTAATTTAACTTGAAGTAATCGCATTGCGATTTCAACTTAGCACTGCTAGTGCTATATTCCATATTCGTTAATTCTAGCCTATGTAAGATAGCAGTGCTAAGTTGTATTCGCAATGCGATTAATATAACTTGAATTAATCGCATTGCGATTTTAACGTAATTCCTCAAATCCGACAGTACATTTTAGTATATGTTTTTACACAAAGGCCTTACTAGGCGAAACCTATATTATCTCCCAAAACCAAGATTAAAAAACCTTTTTTATATTATTCATAAACTTTATTAAATACTGAAAATAATGAGCGACACACATTAAAAATGTGTGTGTCGCTCATTATTTTCAGTATTTAATAAAGTTTATGAATAATATAAAAAAGGTTTTTTAATCTTGGTTTTGGGAGATAATATAGGTTTCGCCTAGTAAGGCCTTTGTGTAAAAATAGTAAATACCTAATCCCCCAAAAATTAGTCCGTAGTTTTTGATTTTAGTATATGGAGACGTTCCCATGGTGATGGGGACGCTCCATGAGCACGGAAGTCGGCAGAAGCAGCAACGGGCACTGACTAGAGCAGCCAGGAAGCCAGGAATCCTCAGGACAGGTAAGAACTACTTTTGGGAAGTGGGAAAGAAAAAAATATAACTAAAAAAAAACAAAAAAAAATGAATATTCGAAATAGCAAATTTATAGCGCTATATTCCAAATATTCGCAAATTAGCGAAGTGCCGATATTCACTAAAAAAATTCGCTATTCAAATATTTGCGCTCAACACTAGTCCAGGACAAAAAGGCTTAAGGTCTCCCGATAATCAACCCCCACTGTTACCGATATCCCGGGCGTCATCCACACTGCACAACCATCCTGAAGAGGCGATCCATCAATAGCGATTACCGACAGGATGGTCTTTGGCTGGGTAAGTGGGATGCCAAGTCGATGCACCAAGACTAAGTCCATAAAATTTCCTGCTGCCCAGAATCAATTTTGGCAAAAAAAACGTGGACTTTGTCTTTCCAAAATAGTGAGATAGGCACCATCACTTGAGTTGGAGGAGGGATAACAGAACCTAGGAGGGTCTCCTCTATGCCCCCTACGTTCATTCGTTTCCCACCGACAGGAGGGGACAGGTCTTAATTTACCATGTCCTGCTTTTCCGCAAAACAAGTACAGACCTTTCTGCTGGCGATGAGCTCATTCCGATGGTGTAAGATGGGAGGACCCAACCTCCATTGGCTCTTCTGCCGGCTGGTGGCTCCTGGATGTGGCCATGACGGAGTGAAGCGAGAAGATCGTTCCAACAGTCTCTCACGGATCCGTCTGTCAGCATCGATAGCCTGGGAGATAGCCATCTCCAATAAGACGGGAGTGGGTAAGGCCAGAATAAGATCCCGGACTGCATCAGAAAGTCCCAGTCGGAAACGATGTAGGAGGGCTGCATCGCCCAAGGTGGTGATGGCTATATATAGCTGCATAAGCCTATGCAAATTGTAGTCATAACATTCAGATCGGGGATAGAGTAGAAGTTTAACAGAAAAGAAATGTATATGATGTAAATTATAATAATAATAAAATGTTGCCGCTGTGAGAGAGAAGATGAAGAGAAGATGGTATGCACTTAGAAAGATAAGCGTGAGTCCGCACGGCCATATGTGTTAGCCACGTGGCAGTATGCAGTGGAGATGGAAGCAGGAAGACCTTCCAAATCCCTTGTGCAAATGGCCAGAAGCATGCTTTCTTGATTGAGTAGTGACAGCCACATTGTCAGAATTTGACAATACACATTTTTAGACCCTCACTACTGGTCAAAAATGGGTGCATTTTTTAGAACTTCTAAGAGGGATGCAAAAATGGAATACTATAGAGACATGCTGTGTAGTCAGTTGGTCGCAACCGATGAGCACTATCGCTCATCCTCAGGAAGGTCTGATCAGGAGGACCTTCTGCGCTCCAGCTCCACTGCCATGACTGGTGGTGGTGGTGGTGATGGTGGTGGCGGGGGATGGGGGGGGGAATTAAAGCAGTACCAGCTCCATCAGCAGCAACTTAAGTCTTAAGTCTCTGATGAGCAGTTTTCTTCAGCCATCTTCATTAGCAGCAGTGGGACATGGAGCAGAACCTCAACCAGCAGGTGGTGGCATACTTGGACAGTACCCTTTCACCCATGATCTAAGATCCCCTGTACCACTGGGCAGCCAAACTTGAAGTGTGTCCGCAACTAGCCAAGTTTCCCATGGGCATGCCTTCCTGCCCGGTCAGCAGTGTGGCATCAGAGTGGGTGTTTAGTGTGACAGAGGGCATAGTTACCCCTAACAGTGATGAGCGGGAGGTGCCATATTCGATTTTGCGATATTTCGCGAATATTCGATTGAATATTCGTCGAAATTCGTCATTATTCTATATATTGCGAATGTTACGCAAATTTATATTCGCGTATTGCGATTTGAACTTTGAAAAGTGTATAGAGGCAAATTTCCTATTGGGTTAGCTTGAATTCGCAATGCGAGTATATGTTCGCATTGCGTATTCAACTTAGAACTGAGTTACTAATGGTTGTATTGCTAGAATATAACGAAGATTAAGAATATAGTGCTATATTCGATATTTGTTTTCTTCGTTATATTCTAGCAATACAACCATTAGGAACTCAGCTCTAAGTTGAATTTGCAATGCGAACATATACTCGCATTGCGAATTCAACTTAGCATGCCTCTATTAAACCTATTGACATAGATAATGGCGGGTACACTTCCAAGGAAAAAACATATGAAAAAGCAAAATAGGAAAGTGACTCCTAAAAAATATTATTTATTAGTATAGTTTAAAATGATTACCCAACTAATCATGCAAAAAAACTCCCTCTAAATACAGGAGGAAGGGTAGTATTGGGCGGCTCAGGTGTGACAACGAGTGCAGGGTAGTGTGAGGAGCTAGCCCTAACCCTCACCCTGTCTTGTCTCAGCCCGAGGGCAACCCCTAATGGTGGGGACCCCCCGTCCTCGTGCCTAGCCTACTTGCCCTATATAAGACCCTATTTCCTCTTTATGATTAAAATAACTTAGTGATATTACCAACAAATCTCTAAACCCCGACGCGTTTCCCCCAACTCGGGTTCATCAGGGGTATCACACTTATAATTGTTGGAATAATAATGTACATCCCGATCCTGTTCCAATGATATGGAACCTTGGAGCCGACAGTGGTGAACAGGTAATTGGCACCACACCAGCGTCCTCTGTGTTTAGATATCTCAGATGGAGGTGACCGGTCTGCAGACCGGTCACCTCCATCTGAGATATCTAAACACAGAGGACGCTAGTGTGGTGCCTACCTGTTCACCACTGATCGACTCCAAGTTCCATATCATGGAACAGGATCGATGTCATGTATTCCAACAGTATAAGTGTGATACCCTGATGAACCCGAAGTTGAACCTGGGTTTAGAGACTGTTGGTAACATCACTAGGTTATTTAATCATAAAGAGAATAGGTCTTATATAGGCAAGTAGGCTAGCACTGACGGGAGTCCCACCATAAGGTGCCCTGACTGGCTGAGACTGACAGGGTGAGGGTAGACTAGCTCCTCACACTACTGCACTCGTGTCACACCTGAGCCATACTACCCTTCTCCTGTATTAGAGGGAGTTTTTTTGCATGATTAGTTGGGTAATCATTTTAAACTATACTAATAAATAATATTTTTTAGGAGTCACTTTCCTATTTTGCTTTTTCGAATTCAACTTAGAGCTGGGTCCCTAATGGTTGGATTGCTAGAATATAACGAAGATTGAGAATATAGTGCTATATTCTCAATATTAGTTAATTCTACACAGATGCAAACTGAATGTGCAATGCAAGTAATACAGGTTATATTAATCGCATTGCGAATACAACTTAGTCAAATTTGTGAGATCGTGATTCTCACATCCGACAGTACATTTTAGCATGGAGGCGTTCCCATTGTGATGGGGACACTCCATGCACACGGGAAGTCGACAGAAGCGGCAACGGGCATTGACTAGAGTGGGCAGGGAGCCAGGAATCCTCCGGACAGGTAAGAACAGCTTTTGGGAAGTGGGAAGACAACCAGAGAGGAACAAGGATTAACAACTTAAAAAAAGACTATTCGAAATAGCGAATATATAGCGCTATATTCGAAAGTGCCGATATTCGCTAAGAATATTCGCGCTCAACACTAACCCCTAAGAGAACTGTCCTTTCCTCCAAAAATGTTGAGAGACTAACCTTTATAAAGATGAATCAGGCATGGATCAGCCAGGATTTCCAGACATCGGTGCCTGATGCAAGAGAGTATATCATTCTGCCACCTATGATCATACTGTAGTGTGCTGCCACACTGGAATATTGTGCAAAATAGGTCTTAACTTATGGCTATGTGTTGCTGCCACCATTATGATGCTGCTACCTGCCTGATGCCACCAACTTGCTTCCTTAACTGCCATTCCTACAAAGAACAGGCTTCTTGGCCTACTGATATGAAAATGTTACCTTTTTACAAGGATATGCATGCCACATGCCCTTGCTATCACACTGCTGTTGTTTGGTTCTGCTACTGCAGTGATCTGCCTCCATCTTGTTATGTATGCCACTGCTGGTGCCCCCCTCCCCACTCTGTCATGGGGCCACTATTGTCACTGTTACTGCTGCTACCATCTCACTACTCTGTCATGGGGACACTATTGTCACTGTTACTGCCATTGTTGCTGCCACCCTCCGCACTCTTTCATGGGGCTTCTACTGTCACTGCTGCTGCCACTGCTGCTGCTGCCACTCTTCCCACTCTGTCATGGGTCCACTACTGTCACTGTAACTGCCACTGCTACTGCTGCCACCCTCCCCACTATGTTACATGGCCACTATTGTCATTGTTACTGCCACTGCTTCCACCCTCTCTACTCTGTCATGGTTCCACTGCTGTAATATTGGTGCCCTGCACAGTTATGTACACAGTGATAAATTAGAGCAGAGTCTGTAGTTCAGCAGTCCCCTATGCTGTTCCTGCACTTTCCCTGCAGTTTAACTTCCAAGCTTTCACACTGAGATTGGGTCACCAAGTGGTAAGAATATGATTAGGCAGATTGACCTGGGTATACCTGATTTATCACGATTTGTTACAAATTCATTCGGAACAAATCAAATTTATTGTCGAACTTCGGCGAAGCTGCCGAATTAAATTTTTCAAAACTTTGTTCATATCTAACAAAAGCTGTTGAAAGGTTTCAATGAAGACCAATTGAAAAAATATATTTTTAGCCTAAAATAAGTAAAATTCAATTATAAAAAATTGCCTCTGAAGGTGTTCAAAGCCTTTAACTATTCACAAATATTACTATATACTATATATGTGCAAATTCACATTTTTTTATGACTTTCTTGATTTGTAGTACTCTTCATTTTTTTCCCTTTAGTGTTCTTTTCTATGGAACATTAGTCAGACAGCATAATAACTGACAGAAAAATCTAGATAACTGGCACACTGGATTTATTCCACAAGCAGACCACAACTATAAATGAATACAGAAAGACTGTACATTACCAGCAATTAAAACACAAGAACCTAACTGGGTACTTGGAAAATTAGAGTAATAAGAATGGGGGTTACTCCAAGGGAGAAATTAACAAAATGACCATTAAATGTTTTAAGTGCAGTAAAATATATAATTCTATGCGTCTGAACACAAATGAGCTTATTACCATTTTCATAATCATGCAGTGTATAACTACATTAAACCTAATTAACAGAAAATTAAATATTAACTAAGCACTTTTTCAATATGCTGTCATGAATGTTACATTTAAACATAATAGGTGGAAAATAGTAAAACAAATTGACTATTAATATTACTGTTGTCTCATATAAAAGTCTGTATTACAAAACGTCATAATCAGCATATGGAATGGACTATAAATGGAAACCACAAATGCTTAAGTAAATATATATATATATATATATTGTGGTAAGGTGCAGGGTGCCGTCGTGGATGGCAGGTATGTGTCACCGAGGTTCATAGCCTCGGTGAGGTAAGAGCCGTTTTTGTTGATGTCAGCAGCAGCTAGTGCTACTGACATAGTTTTAAATAGCATGGCTGCAAAGCCGATCCGGGCCGGCTCTTACCGGGAGCAGCTAAAGTGTAGGGTGGGTGGCTGCTCCCCACGACCCAGTCCTGGTTTTGGGCTGGGTTTAAAAACTCAGCCAGCACCAGCAGCTGGTGCTGTGATTGTCCTGGAGCTGCTAACAGTCCTGTGGAGTTCTATGACCTGGAGGAAAGAGCTCAGCAAGGTGGTGTTTTTCCCTGCAACTTGAAGGTGGAATCTCCTGCGGCTGGGCCGACTGCTAGGTGTGAACCCTCACCTAAACCTCCCAGGTGACTGAACCCTGTGTTGGCCTGTTTCGTTTGGCCACATTATTTCTGTTATGTGTGAATTATCACCAAGAGACTGTTTTTCATTTATGTTGTGCAAGTGTGAATAAAACACTGTTTATTGCACATTCTGGACTCCTTGTTTTGCCTCAGTACTGCACCCGCACCGCTATCTACCAGAGCGACTCCCCACATATATATATATATATATATATACACACTCACCTAAAGAATTATTAGGAACACCTGTTATATTTCTCATTAATGCAATTATCTAGTCAACCAATCACATGGCAGTTGCTTCAATGCATTTAGGGGTGTGGTCCTGGTCAAGACAATCTTCTGAACTCCAAACTGAATGTCAGAATGGGAAAGAAAGGTGATTTAAGCAATTTTGAGCATGGCATGGTTGTTGGTGCCAGACTGGCCGGTCTGAGTATTTCACAATCTGCTCAGTTATTGGGATTTTCACGCACAACCATTTCTAGGGTTTACAAAGAATGGTGTGAAAAGGGAAAAACATCAAGTATGCGGCAGTCCTGTGGGCGAAAATGCCTTGTTGATGCTAGAGGTCAGAGGAGACTGGGCCGACTGATTCAAGCTGATAGAAGAGCAACGTTGACTGAAATAACCACTCGTTACAACCGAGGTATGCAGCAAAGCATTTGTGAAGCCACAACATGCTCAACCTTGAAGCGGATGGGCTACAACAGCAGAAGACCCCACCGGGTACCACTCATCTCCACTACAAATAGGAAAAAGAGGCTACAATGTTGCCTGGTCTGATGAGTCTCGATTTCTGTCGAGACATTCTAATGGTAGAGTCCAAATTTGGCGTAAACAGAATGAGAACATGCATCCATCATGCCTTGTTACCACTGTGCAGGCTGCTGGTGGTAGTGTAATGGTGTGGGGGATGTTTGCTGGGCACACTTTAGGCCCCTTAGTGCCAATTGGCTATCGTTTAAATGCCACAGGCTAGCTGAGCATTGTTTCTGACCATGTCCATCCCTTCATGACCACCAGGTACCCATCCTCTGATGGCTACTTCCAGCAGGATAATGCACCATGTCACAAAGCTCGAATCATTTCAAATTGGTTTCTTGAACATGACAATGAGTTCACTGTACTAAAATGGCCCCCACAGTCACCAGATCTCAACCCAAAAGAGCATCTTTGGGATGTGGTGGAACGGGAGCTTCGTGCCCTGGATGTGCATCCCTCAAATCTCCCTCAACTGCAAGATGCTATCCTATCAATATGGGCCAACATTTCTAAAGAATGCTATCAGCACCTTGTTAAATCAATGCCACGTAGAAATAAGGCAGTTCTGAAGGCAAAAGGGGGTCCAACACCGTATTAGTATGGTGTTCCTAATAATTCTTTAGGTGAGTGTATATTCAGCACTCAAGAAGAAATTAGTGTGTGTACTTTTTTCCCATTTGCAAGCAACATTCTATTCTTCATCGTTTCTGTTGATATGAAATTAGAGTAAAAGATATTGTCCTATTGTAACCATGCATTACACAGGTTGCTTTTAACCGCTACAGGACCGCCAGATGCAGGGATGCGTCCTGGCGGCGGCCCTGTAGCTCTAATCGGACGCATCTACGCGTCATCTCGCGAGGCGCGAGATGACGCGATGATGCGCCCGCACATGCACAATGCACGCCGTCGGCGCGCTCGCATGTAGTTATACTACAGCCTGCCAGCGCCGATCGCGCGCTGGCAGGCTGTATATCGCATAAAAAATCGCAGATCAGACGCTGTTCTGTGAACAGCGTCTGATCTGCTTGCTGGCCGCTCCTCTGGTGGTCCCTTTGCTTGGGACCACCAGAGGAAAAATATCTAAGTGTGCACCAATCACCACACAACCCCCCCCACCCCCCGTGTCACTGATTAACCCCTGATCTCCCATGTCACCCCCCCTGATCACCCCCTGTCACCCCCCCCTATCACTGATCACCCCCTATAAGGCTCATTCAGATGTCCGCATGTGTTTTGCGAATCCACGAAATTTTGCGGAACAGAATTGCGGACGCTTGAATGAGGTCTTAGGGTCCCTTAGCGATCGCAGCTTTACAGCTTTTCCCTCTTTTTTTCTTTTTTTTTTTGCATATTTTTTAGAGATTTTTTCATCCACATTGATCAATGTGAAAGAAAAAATCTGTGACGTTCATTTTTTTCTTTCAGCGCAGCGGCTGAATGGAAAAAAAAATTCTCATTACCCATATGGTCAATATAAGGAGAATCGCAAAAACTCCTAATTCTGGCCATATGTGTAATGATTGCGGTGACCCTCAAATGCCAGGGCAATGGAAAATCCTAACATGTGACCTCATTTTAGAAAGTAGACACCACAAGGTATTCGCTGAGGGGCATAGTGAGTTCATGGAAGTTTTTATTTTTTGACACAAGTTAGCAGAAAATAACATTTTTTGAAAAAAAAAATTCCATTTCCGCTAACTTTTGACAAAAAATAAAAAATTCCATGAACTCACTATGCGAAATGGGGTCACTTATGGGGTGTTTCTACTGTCTGGGCATTGTAGTACGTCAGGAAACAGGACAGGTGCTCAGAAAGTCAAAGCGCGGAAACTCACTTTTTTGCACCATAGTTTGTAAACCCTATAACTTTTACCCAAACCAATAAATATACACTTATTGCATTTTTTTTAATCAAATACATGTAGAACAATAAATTTAGAGAAAAATTTTAATTGAAATGTAGGGCTATTTGAAAAATTTTACAACAGAAAGTGAAAAATGTCGTTTTTTTGCAAAAATTTGGTCAAAAAAAGTAAAATTCCAAAAAAAGTTAAAATTTCAGTAGCGACAAAATACCACCAAATGAAAGCTGTATTAGTGAGAAGAAAAGGGGGTAAAATTCATTTGGGTGGTAATTTGTATGACGGAGCAATAAACGGTGAAAGTAGCGTAGTGCGGAATTGTAAAAAGTGGCCTGGTCATTAAGGGTGTTTAAGCTAGGGGGGTTGAAGCGGTTAAAGGGCTTGTGTCATCAAAAAATAACCTATTGTTTAAATCACATTTTTATGATTATCATTTTTTAACTAATTTCTGATGATGTTATTTGTTTATGTTTATATTTAACCCCTTCTACCCCGGCCAGTTTTTGCCCTCCTGCCCAGGCCATTTTTTGCAAATCTGACATGTGTCACTTTATGTGGTAAAAGAAAGAAAGTGATACCTCATAAAATATATATTACTTAACCTTCCCCATATGTCTATTTAAGGTTGGCATCATTTTGTAAATGTCATTTTTTTTTTTTTTTTTAGGACGTTAGAAGACTTAGAATTTTAGAAGCAATTCATAAAATTTTTAAGAAAATTTCCAAAACCCACTTTTTAAGGACCAGTTCAGAACTGAAGTCACTTTGTGGGGCTTACATAGTGGAAACCCTCTATTAATTACCCCATTGTAGAAACTACACCCCTCAAGTTACTCAAAACTAGGTATTCCACAAGAATTAAAGGAAAATGGAGATTACATTTCTAAATTGAACTTTTTTGGCAGATTTTCCATTTTAATCCATTTTTTTCTTTAACAGATCGAGGGTTAACAGCCAAACAAAACTCAGTATTTATCACCCTGTTTCTGTTGTTTACAGAAACACCCCGCATGTGGTTGTAAACTGATGTAAGGGCACATGGCAGGACATAGAAGAAAAGGAGCACAATATGGTTTTTGGAAGGTAGATTTTGCTGGACTGGTTTTTAGATGCCATGTCCCATTTGAAGCCCCTCTGATGCACCCTTACAGTAGAAACTCCCAAAAAGTGACCCCATTTTGGAAACTAGAGATATAAGGTGCCAGTTTTATTGGTACTATTTTGGGGTACATATGATTTTTAATTGCTCTATATTGCATTTTTTGTGAGGCAAGGTAATAAAAAAATGGCTGTTTTGGCACCGTTTTTATTTTTTATTTTTTACTACATTCCTCTGACAGGGTAGATCATGTGCTATTTTTATAGAGCAGGTTGTTACAGACGCAATTATATCAAATATGTCTACTTTCTTTGTTTGTTTCAGTTTTACATAGTAAAGCATTTTTTCTTTTTAATTATATTTTTGTGTCTCCATTTTCTGAACGCCTCATTTTTTTAAATTTTTCTGCCGATCATCTTATGCTGAGGCTAATTTTTTGCAGGAAGAGTTGATGTTTTTATTGGTACCATTTTTGGGAACATATGATTTTTTGATCATTCATTACTCTTTATTGGGCAAGGTAACCAAAAAATTTGTTTTTTTGGCACAGTTTTTATTTATTTAATTTTACAGCATTCACCTGAGCGGTTAGATCATGTGACATTTTTATAGAGCAGATCGTTACGGATGTGGTAATACCTAAAATGTATACTTTTTTTTTATTTTATTTAAGTTTTACACAATAATAGCATTTTTGAAACAAAAAAATGATGTTTTAGTGTCTCCATAGTCTGAGAGCCATAGCTTTTTTATTTTTTGATTAATTGTCTTAGGCAGGGTCTTATTTTTTGCGGGATGAGGTGACGGTTTGATTGGTACTATTTTAGGGGGCATATGCCTTTTTGATCGCTTGGTGTTGCACTTTATGTGATGTTAGGTGACAAAAGTGGCTTATTTTTACACAATTTTTATTTTTTATGGTGTTTATCGGACGGGGTGGATCATTTATAGAGCCAGTCTTTACGGACGCGGTGATACCTAATATGTGTGTTTTTACATTTTTGAGGGGTTAGGTCATGTAATATTTTTATAGAGATGATTGTTATGGACATGTCGATGCCTTATATGTCTACTTTTTTATTTATTTCACTTTAAAAAAGTAATAGCATATTTAAAACACAAAAATTATGTTTTAGTGATTCCATGTTCTGAGAGCTATATTTTTTTAAATTTTTTGAGCGATTTTCTTATGTAGGGGCTCATTTTTTGCAGGGTGAGGTGACAGTTTTATTGGTACAATTTTGTGGGACATTTTTGATCTCTTGGCGTTGCACTTTTTGTGATGTAAGGTGACAAAAATGGCTTATTTTTACACAATTTTTATTTTTTATGGTGTTTATCGGACGGGGTGGATCATTTATAGAGCCAGTCTTTACGGACGCTGTGATACCTAATATGTGTGTTTTTACATTTTTTTTCTATTTTTTATTATAAAATCAGTGGAAAGAGGCTTTTTTCTTTTTTTACTTGAAACTTTATTTTTTTATTTAAAACCCTTTTTTTGTTATTTTTTAAACTTTATTTCTGTCTAACTCTGGGACTTCAACTTTTGAGAGTCTAATTCCCTCTGCAATGCATTACAATATATCTGTATTGTAATGCATTGCCTGTTAGTGTATGACACTGAGTTGGCTAAGCCTGGGGCTGTATCTCCTCGCCCCCCTAGAAGGCAGGTCCCGATGCCATGCAAGGCATTAATCAGCCGGCATCGGCTTTTACAGCAATGCCGGTGAATACAGTAGGGGCTAGGCTATCACTGACTGCCAGGCCCCTGCAGTGATCGGGCGAGCACCACTCTGGTGCCCGCCTGATCACCATGACGTAATAGTACTTCAAAATGCGGTCACTTGCCGTCATGGTGTACTATTACGTCATATGTCGGTAAGGGGTTAAACAGAAACTATAAAATCCTGCAGATTTTGCACTGGCTACTAAGCCTAATAACAGGTTCCACTTTAATGAACTTACCTTCTTATCTGTCATTCTAATCCTGCCTGTAATGATATCACCTCTGTGTATAGATAAGACAGCATCCATCATTCACAATAGGTGATTGTCAGAGTGTATCTATTCTTTCCTTGTACAATGACCTCGACACAGGTCACTGAACATGCCTAGAAAACTCTCCCATGTACGTAAATGAGAACCCCTCCAGACCATTGTGTCTATGGATCATAGGGCTGCCATAAAGCAGTTCTTTAAATACTTTATAAATGCTGTTAAGAACAACTCTGGCAAAATGGGAGCCCCCATAATCATGTTCAGAAAATATAATTAAAAAATCTTCAATCAGAAAATAAAAACAGATTAGATAAAAAGGAGATTTGTTACTATCTGGTTTTAACAGGCTGATAACATTTTTGATGATCCATTTCCTGTAAGTAGTGTGATACATAGTTGAGCCTGCTCTTGTGCTTAAAAGCAGTAGCAATGGCTATGTTTTCTTTTATTGCATAATGAATAGTGCCCTAGTGGTAGAAAGAATACAAGAATCTTTATTGTATGCAGCTATTGCAAACAGTTTCATTTCATTTAATAGAGAATGGTGTAACTAGCAAATTTCTAAATAGTTTTATTTAAAAATATGTCTGCATCCACCTGAAAAAAGCTATGAAGTCATGGCCACTAGAGGTCTCACTTCCATCTAATTTGCAGTGCACTGCCTGTTGTCAGGCAAGATCCATCCCTGGTAAGAGGGACTCAGAAAACGGCTGAGAGGAAATGGGGGCATGTCAGAGCTAACTGAGATCCCAAACCTGATAAAACAAAACAGCTTCTAAACATCACAGGAGCCTCCTGCTTTTCTGTAAGAGTGATTTATCCTTCCTTATCATCTTATCAGGGGAGAGGAGGTAACTATACCTCTGCCCTTGCTTTTAATCAATGGCGTTCTGTACAACTGAGCTTTGAATGCCGCGGGCAGCTCAGCCAGAAATCCACCAGGGGTAGACTTGGCAGGCTGCAGTGGTTCAGACTTTAGTGTATGATCAACTCTCCTCTGCTGTGTGTGATGGCTGTAGTGCCCAACCAGGAAACCACTAAAAAAGAACTGGGGACTGTGGAGCTGCTGATACCCTGAGCCTTAAGCACTTCAAACAGCGGGCCAGCCCAGGTGCACTTTTGGTGCACTTGTGGGTTCAGCACCTACGGCATTTAAAGTTTGCTTTAACAGCGACTCCATTGATTAAAAGCTGGAACAGAGTTCTCTTACTTGTGTCTGTCAGCAGTTTTGTATCAACAAAACTACTGACAGACTCTCTTTAACCTCTTAGTGATCAGCATGTTTTGGGTCTTAGTGACCAAGCATCTATTTTTTTTTTTGCTATAACTTTTTTACTTTCAATGTAGCTATATGCCGACTTGTTTTTTTCAAGACAAACTGTAGTTTTTAATGGCTCCATTTTGTGGTACATATAACTCATTGCAGCATAATTACAATAACTTTATTGTCTGGGTCAGTATGAGTCCACCAAATACACATAGTTTGTTTATTTATAATTTATTAAAAAATTGAAAATGTTTTTGCATCACTGCATTCCAAGAAACACAACATATTTTTCTTTTCTTCAGAGCTGTGTGAGGATTTTTGCGGGACAAGTTATAGTTTTCATTGGTATCATTTTAAAGTACATAACTTTTTGATTGCTTTTTATTTTTCATTCCATTTTAAAGTTTTGTTCTAGTTTTTTTGTGTAATTGTTTTTGTCGTTCACCACTTTAACATGAAATCCTTTGATCAGTTCTATAAAACACTGTACTACTTATGTAGTACAATTTATTATACTGTCCGTAGGACACTGACAGGAACTACCAGGCTGCTCCAAGCACAACCTAATAGACATACACTAGGCCTAGGGGCCTTCATTAGGCTCATAGCTGCTATATGGAGGTTTTGGCACCCAACAATCTCATTAGTGAGGTGCTGATGTCTTACAAATTTAGTTCTTTCCCTCTTAAACTGCCTAGATGCCACTGTCGCTATTGGCTGTGGCATCTAAAGGGTTAAGCAGCCAGGATCAGCACTTTGACTGATCAGGGCCATTAGAACAGGAGCCTGGCTGTCATGCAAGAACTGAACTGCTGCTTTCTGCTGCACGGGAGACCTGTGAAATGCTTAGACATGTTGTAAATAGGCTGCAGTCTGCTAGTCTAAGGCCCCTTAGTGACAACCAAAAAAAAGGCGTATTGGTGGTCACTAAGAGGTTAAGGGATGATGAAGTGCTAATCAATAGACTAAAAGTAAGTTATATAGTAGAACTAAAGCTTGCTTTAGCATTTCTTTCCTTCCATTTAATTTATGCTAATATATTTCCTTGTAGGTCGTTTTCTGAAATATGACTTGAAGTAAGTATGGCTCGATAAATGTATCTACAGTGAATGTTCCTGAGTGTTTCCTTGTAGGTTATGCTATCTTTTCTTGCCTAGTAACAGACATAGTTACATCACCAGGTTATTTTAAGTCTAGACTGTCTGGTAATATCTATCACATTATTACATCCTGAGGGAGCTTTACCTCTAGTCTTGATAACAGTTCAACTATTTATTTGATTATACAGAAACTGTGTTCAAGTATTTCCTCTAGTGAGATGTCTTACTTCTTGAGGGAAGCATATAGCAGCAGGGAAAGTAAACAGGAGGCCTGTTCTTCATTTAAAACTTGCAATACAGATGAAAAAGAACCTGGTATTTATTGCACAGTATGGTGTGTCTGACTGTAGCTGGCTTCAGATTAAGCCTTGCCATAGACACATTCAGTGTTTGATGCAAAATCTCTATATCCTTATTCCGTATGGTCACGGCCGCCACTTTGCTGACTATTTATGGCACTGAGAAGCGATGTTAATTATGCTGAAAAGTAGTTATTAGATCAAAGCATAGCATGAGGAGGTGTGATCCAGGTTCATTTTTGTTTTTTAGATATTTTATAGTTCCTTTCCTTTTTTGCACTCCTCCCATTCGACCAAGGTGATTTTAATTAGCAGGAGACTGCATAAGACCTCTTGCACGCGGCCGTTGCCTTGCCATGACCGTCTTGCGGTCTGCATACGGCGGGTCCACAATACATGGGGTATCGGCCGTGTGCATTCCGCATCACGGATTCGGACTCATTCACTTAAATGGGTCTGCAAACCTGGAGATGCGGTGCGGAATGGAACGGAAGCACGGAACGGAACCCCACAGAAGCACTCCGGAGTGCTTCCATGGGGTTCCATTCCATGCTTCCGTTCTGCAAAAAAATAGAACTTGTTCTATTTTTTTTAGTACTATTTTGCGGAGGCAAGTTGACCAAAAGACAGCAGCTCCGGCCTTGTTTTTATTTTTATTTGTTTATGGTGTTCACCCATGTAGCAAAAGTAACATAGTCACTCTATAGTTAAAGAGGTTTTCCAAGATATTACTACTGACGACCTATCCTCAGGATGACAGGGACCTGCGATAGTGCCGCCCCTGTCATTGTACCCCTCAGATGACGCGTTCATACATGATCGCGGCATCTGAGTGTACAAACAGTGTAAAATTAACATTAAAAAAAACATTACATCAAACTTACCGTGTCCATTTGCTCGCGACGGGCCAGCCGCCACCATCTTGCTTGAAGATCTCGACCGAAATCACGTGCAGCGTGAGATTACGTCATCATGCCGGCCGGCGTGATGATGTAATATCAGGCCGCACGGGATTTCAGACGAGATCTTCAAGCAAGATGGTGGCGGCCGGCCCGTCGTGAGCAAATGGACATGGTAAGTTTGAATTTCAGGATTAATCGATTCGCTGACACGAAGCACGAAGAAATTCGGCTTCTAGGCGAATCGAATAATTACTGAAATTCAGAATACTAAGTAGGGTTACCTCTACAAGAAGTGTGTAGCAACTAACATAGCAGAAGAATAAAGACATGATTGTAAGAGTGGGGAGAGCCTAACTTAGTTCCAGCTTGCTTTAATTCACGTTACTGTACGTCTTCGCGTTTCGCCTTGCTTCTTCAAGGGGAGTGAAGAAGCAAGGCGAAACACACATTGGGTTGGTATCCTTTCTCCCTCTGTGCTCCTGGTGGGTAAATGCCTTTTCATACTGCTAGTTCACCTGAAGTTCATGTAGGACTTATGTTGCTCATGACATACAGTGCGGTTGGATACATGTATTAGAGAGTGCACCTTTGGTGACTCCACATACTGTGTATATGACCAGCGCTGTGTATGCATGATAGTATGGTTTTGTGATCTGATATGTAGTCCGCAAATTATGTTACATCAGTCATCTTCCTCATGTTTGTTACACAGTTTTTTGACGCCTATTTGCTGGATATTTGCAATCAGAGTGATGGCTTTTATCTACTGTGGGAGTCCTGTGGGAGGGAGGGGTTCTGCTTGTCACAGTATTGTCCTGCACTGCTACCACTACATGATTTGTGTTTTTAGTATATGCTATAATATGTTTTTTAAACAATAAATAATGATGTGACATTATATGTGCCAAATTTTGACAAGAAGTAATTTGTCACAAATCACTATTTTAAAAACCCATTCAGCCTATCAATTAATGGGACCATTTTAATGTCCGATTAGACAGAAGTGAACCCGTCTAACAGCCGTTAAAAACGGTAGTACGCTAATGTAATATGGCCTTTTCGGTTAAAAAAAAAAAATTCACTTTGCGGCAAATTGACTTTTTCCTAAACATTGATTCGAATTTCGCTTTGGATGTTTTGATTTGCTCAACACTAATTGTAATCATCATATCTGTTTATAATTGTGATAATTTACACTGTTTAGTTCAATGATTATTATAGAATCAGATTTATAAGTGAGTCGGCTCGGACTGCCATAACTGCACAGGTGTATACTGTCCATGACATGTCTGTGGCAAATACTTTATCCTTGCTAGGAACCACTTTGTTAGTTTTAGGTCACCGACACTATTGTACAGCCGTCTATAGTAGTGATATCCTGGAAATAAAATTTAGATCCGATTAAACCGAATCAGGGGTCCAATTTCCCTGTGAATGACATTCTGGTGTTCTCTGTTGTCTCTCTCTTTAGCTCTCTCTTTTCTATAGACTCCAATTTATTTATTTTTTTAAGTTCAGGTCTAATTTTGATTGTACATGTGTAGAATTGATTTGCCTCTCTTAGCTATAGTCATATCTTTGTCATATTATCAACTATTTCAAAAATGAATTCTGCATCCGACATTTTAAATGGAGCTAAAATATAGATAGCAAAATGAATATAAAATAACAAATAGGTGTCATGCAATCAATGATGCAAATGAAAGGGGCTGACTTTAAAATGATGGCCTATCCTGTTTATAGGCCATTAGTGTATAATCAGTAAGTGTTTGACCCTGGGACAGCCTCCCATCAGCAGAATGATCTGTGGCGCTCCCTGATCTGTGGTTTTTTATCCAGGTACTTACAGATGTGTGTGTGTATGTAGTACAGCTCATCCTTCATTTCAGTGGACTAAGTATAGATCATCATTTTCTAGTCTGGACAACCCTTTTACAAAATCTGGTCACACATCAGTACATCACATTCACTAGATTGGAAAAATCTAGGACAGAAGGAAAAAACTGACACTACAATTCAGAGCTGTCTGAATTTCACCCATGATTATTCTGTAACTCTTGAGAGGTGGGTTTGTAAGATCCAATAAGAGTGCAGAAATGTGTTAAGTGGAAAATTATTACAAATGAAAATGTTTACATATGTGTAAGTATATTGTAAGCATTCTAATATGTGAACAAGCAATGTATGAATATTAAGCTGCAATGTATAGTTCTAGTCCTAAAAATATTTACCAATATATTTAGTTTTCATTTCAATGTTAAAAGTATCCAAAAATGACTACCTCACATTTTGACCTTAATAGGATTTCTCCAGTCATGCCAACCTCAGAAAAATTGAATCAGTTATCTCCATCAACAGCCAATGTCATGGTTTCTGAGGATTTCATAAGTGCATGATGACCCGATTCTACTACTAAATTTAAGCTTTTGTGTCAGCGGCGTGTCCAGTGAATGTCAAACAGTCATTGACCTTTACTGAAATCATTTTTTATTTTATTGTGCATTAGTTTAAATTTATTTAAATGCTGCTTAGCTTCATTGGCATTCCCATGAAATTATGAGTTTATTTTGCATTTTCTCTGTTATTAGCAAGAGAAAATGTTAAACGTTTCAGTAAAAAAAATCCTTGCTGGTGGTTTCAGGTGTGTTTCTTACCTAATTATACCCGACGACTGATGTCTGTAAGGGTGTCCTCACGCAAGGATTCTGCAAAATAGATGCATTCATCTGAGTGTGGTTTGCAGAAATTCATGTGCTTCCTACCAAAACAACTTAATTCAGATAAATGGAACTGATTTATAGTATCAGAAAATTTCTACATCAGGATCTGCTGCGTATAGTCAATTACCAGTGTGGCTGAGGCATGGTAAATGCACGTGTGATACAGCTAATTGCTAGGCGGTACCTATGTTTACAACTACGGGCAATTACAAATGCAGCTCGGCCATTGGGCAGTCTGCGTTAGAGCTTTAAAACAGCCTTGTCCATCTTACAAAGGAAAAACGTATCCTTTATTGTTAACTTATCTCTATGGGTTACCGTTTGATCCTGTTGTGGTGACCATTTGACCTATTTTGAACTGTTTAAAGTACTTGTCTGAGGAAAATATTGTACATCTAATTAAAAATTTTGTATAACCACTAAGCTATTCAATAAAATGCATCTGCATAGGCCACCTGCTGTCTATTCTTTTCCTTACTTCTCTGTCCATCTCGCAGAGGTGGACGAACATGCTCAGTTCCATGCGTCAACTGCCACCAGCCGTATCTTCTGTTAAAAGCTGTAAAAGTTACAGGGAGAAAGCTTCATCAGAATAGACCCCTCCCTGAGAAAGGACACACACCCTGAGAAAGGTTAAGCCCCCTGAGGAAGAACACACTTCCTGAGTTGCTACCCCGAAGACACTCTAGAAAAGCAACTGGAGCAATGAATGGGGAAATCTCTGGGAGAAATCTCTCCATTTTTGGTACAGTGCTGTTTGTAGCTCTGTTAGAGATTTTATTTTTTACATTAATAATGGGATAACCCTTTTGTTATGTGACTACGGCATGCCAAATTACCGAAGAATTAGACAGTAATGCATATGTTATGTTTGTTGCATGCTATTATCTCTCACTTTACTTAAATATGCCATGTAACTTGCATCTGGTACCACAGTGGAATGCTAGCAAAAATATTAAAAAAAGATATTGCACTAATGTCGGTGAAATGCTGGGCATCCTGGACATCTGTATGCTGGTAAAAAATGTCGCTGGCAGTCTGCAATGGTGAATTACCATTCTGTTTAAGGTATGTTGCCTTGGGCCGGATGCGGTGGACATTGCAGGTGAGCAGCAGTGCGGATAGCAAGAAGCTCATTATTGATATTGTCTTGCATTGTAATATAAATCTATTGCACTGTATGATATACTACACTGTATATGTATATGTGTATGTTGTAAACAGTAGTAAGGCTATACTGCCACCTACAGGCCAATTATTTTATTGCTATTGGATAATGTACTTTAAGAAACACAGGACCTTTTTATCACATGATCTAATTTTGAAGGTCCTTAAGCTATATTGAGTGATGAGATGATAAATGTCAGCACCATACAGACTAATAGTCAGTACGAGAGATGAGCGAATTTTAAAAAAAATTTCAGAACAAACTTGGTTCGATCCGAATTTATCTATGGTGAATCGCGTTAAAAAACGGCTATTTCCTGGCTGCAGAGAACCTTTATAGTGGTGTAGAACACTGTGCCTTTCAGTAACAAGCATAAGGAGTCTTCATTGGTAGCGAAACAACACTGTGAGTCAGTATAACATGTAGATGACAGGCGTCGCTCTTAGAATCACTGCACACTTCACTTATTTGGGCAATTTGGGGCCAAAACTGACTAAATAACTCAAGTGTGAACTCAGGCTTACAGGTCAATGTTAGTGTCGAGAAGAAGCGCACTCCTTTTATACTGTTGTCAGCTGATTCCACATAGATGTCTACAGAACCAGTTTTATTAAATGCTCATAGAAGTAGAGCCCCCCCAACAGAGTAAAGTGGGTGTCAGCAGCGCGTTTGTGTTGACATCGCTGATTATTTTACTCTTCCTCTGATCCATCAGAACAATAACCCCCAAAACACAGATCCTGTTTGTGGAGCATCTGCCTTCACTTGGTCAGCACTTGGTCACTAATCCATCAGTATTGACAAAGCCAAAAAAACAGGAGTGGATCCAAAACAGAGATGACAAGTGAATAAAATATTTGCCTGTCTTCTGTGTTTTGTACCCACTCCTGCTTTTAGCTACCAAATCATTAGCCAATTCTGGTGCATAGGGACCATGTCATGCAGGCCTTACACAGACAGGATACATTGTGCGTCTCATTTTTTATTTCTTCTAACATATCAAAAGAAGGGTCAAATAAATGATGATATCAGCAAGGCAAAATAGTGTCCCAGTAATGAAGTGGGGAGTGTGGGAAAAGCATGAGAAGTCATAGTTGTTAGGTGGAAGACCACAGAGTAGTGTGGTGGCAGCAGCATCAGGAGGCCACAGAGTGGCACAAGGACAGACTGTGGAGGTGGCGGCAGCAGCAGCATCAGGTGGAGGCGACAGAGTGGCACAATGACAATGTGGAGTTGGCAGCAGCATCAGGAGGCTACAGAGTAGCACAATGACAGAGTGTGGAGGCGGCATCAGCAGCAGCATCAGGAGGAGGCCACAGGGTGGTGCAATGACAGTGTGGAGGTGGCAGAAGCAGCAGCATCAGGAGGCCTCAGAGTGACCCAATGACAGAGTGTGGAGGTGGCAGAAGCAGCAGCATGAGAAGGCCACAGAGAGGCCCAATGACAGAGTGTGGAGGTGGCAGCAGCTGCAGCATGAGGAGGCCACAGGTTGGCACAATGAAAGACTGTGGAGGTGGCGGCATCAGCATCAGGAGGAGGCCACAGGGTGGAACAATGATAGTGTGTAGGTGGCAGCAGCATCAGGAGGCCACAGAGTGGCACAATGACAGAGTGTGTAGGTGGCGGAGGCAGCAGCAGCATCAGGAGGAGGCCACAGGGTGGCAAAATGACAGTGTTGAGGTGGCAGCAGCAGCATCAGTAGACCTGAGTGGTGAGATGGCAGCAGCATCAGGAGACCCAAGAGTGACCGGTTGACAGAGTGGGGAGGTGGGTGTCAATACAAGTACCAGCTGAATATGGTGGGTGAAAGAAGCACTTGGCATTAGATGTGTGGCATAAGGCGGGTGGCAGCATCAGAATAGTAGCTAAGGCAGGTAGCCAGAAGAAACAGGTCTCTTTTGTCAAAGTGGAAATCCTGGCTGATGCATGATTCATCTTGACAAAGGTAAGTCTCTCCACATTTTGGGTGGACAGACGAGTTCTATTTGGGGTAACAATGGCCCCTGCTGCACTAAACACCCGCTCTGATACCACATAACTCGTTGGGCGGGACAGCTTTTCCAGGGCAAACTATGCCAGTTGCGGCCACAAATCCAGTTTGGCTGCCCAGTAATCCAGCGGATCTTTAATGTGTGGTGGCAGGGTAATGTCCAAGTATGCTACCACTTGCTGGTTCAGGTCCTGCTCCAGGTCTACCTGCTGCTGCTGCTGGTGAGTAGTTTCTTCACTAGGCGGGAGAAGAAAGCTGCTCATCAGCAACTCTAGACTCCAGTTGCTGCTCATGCTGCTGGAACTGCTCTTAGTCCCCCACCCTTCCACAGCAGCCATGGCAGAGGAACGTGAGCACAGAGGGCCCCCCTGGTTAGACCTGCAAGAGGCTGGACGATGGCGCAGATAGGCAGCGGCCAACTGACTACATAGAATGTCTCAATAGTAGTTCAACTTGTCCTCCCTCTCAGCGGGTATAAAAAAAGCCCCCATTTTGGACCGGTAGCGAGGGACCAACAAGGAGGAGAGCCAGAAGTCATCCCTCTGCCGAATGCTAACAATTCGGCTGTCACTACGCAAGCATGTGAGTATGCAAGGGGCCATTTGTGCAAGTGACTCGGAGGGACTCCCTGTCTCCACCTCCACTGCATACTGCCACGGTGTGTCTGAGCCCTCTGCCTTATCTTCCTCATTGCCCTGTAGCTCCTCTGTCTGCTCTTGCTTCTCCTCTTCTGTCACCTGTGTAGAAAAATTCCCCATTTCGCTACACATTGCTTGTGCTCCAATGTCCTACTCCTCCCTCTTCTCCCGATGATGACAAAGCCCCTAATTCTGCCGGCTCCCAAGTGCGATCAGCTACATATCATCATCGAGTACTGTCTGCACGTCCCTGATGTCCTCTGAGTCTCTGAGCCAGGAGCCTGACTACTCACAAGGCCACTCTCCTAATCACTACTTGCCCACCTACCAGAGGAAGTGGCGGATGTCTCCTCCACATCTTGGCTGGGCAGTAGCTGATGACTGTCCTCTAGTAGCTCGTCCTCGCAGTATAGTGAAGCTGAGCCCACAGCATATAATACTTGTCTGGCAGAGGGAACAGAAAAGGACAGAGGCAGGTTGAGGACAGGTGAGGGCATAGGGCCTGCTCCCGGGCCAGGCCAACTAAGGGTTGTGTCTGACGAACCCACCGACTCTTGGCTGGGGGTTTCTGATGTCACTTGAGACGAAGTGGATGACCGAGTCAACCATTCAAGAACCGCTCGGCTGCTGGTCAAGACACGACCATTAGATGACACCGGGAGCTCAGACCTCTCGCTGCGACTCCTGCTGCCACACCCCCTTACTCTGCTGACCTGTGCCTACGCCAGAAACATTTAGGCCTCTGCCACTCCCCTGTGCAGGGTCTGGCACTTCTCTGTCTGACATACTGCTAAATTAAATAAATAAATAAAAAGGAAATTAAAACACCCCCAAAAAGTCTGTAATTATCTCACTTCACCACACAACGACTAATAAGCCATTTTTTTCCCCACTAATCGGCTCCTGTGAACAAGGCAGACATAGCAGAGCTAGAGAGGGTTCAGAGGAGGGCAACTAAAGTAATAACTGGAATGGGGCAACTACAGTACCCTGAAAGGGTATCAAAATTAGGGTTATTCACTCTAGAAAAAAGACGACTGAGGGGAGATCTAATAACTATGTATAAATATATCAGGGGTCAGTACAAAGATCTCTCCCATCATCTATTTATCCCCAGGACTGTGACTGTGACGAGGGGACATCCTCTGCGTCTGGAGGAAAGAAGGTTTGTACACAAACATAGAAAAGGGTTCTTCACGGTAAGAGCAGTAAGACTTTGGAACTCTCTGCCTGAGGAGGTGGTGATGGTGAGTACAATAAAGGAATTCAAGAGGGGCCTGGATGTATTTCTGGAGCGTAATAATATTTCACGCTATAGCTACTAAAGATGGGTCGTTGATCCAGGGAGTTATTCTGACTGCCTGATTGGAGTCGGGAAGGAATTTTTTCCCCTTAAGTGGGGAAAATTGGCTCTACCTCACAGGGGTTTTTTGCCTTCCTCTGGATCAACTTGCAGGAAACAGGCTGAACTGGATGGACAAATGTCTTTTTTCGGCCTTATATACTATGTTACTATGTTACTAATACACGCCAAATAAGGCTTTATAACATAAAACTGCACCGCTGAATGGAAAATAGGCCTTCACTTTTTTCCACTTATACATGCCACAAAAGACTTTAGAACATATGACTGCACTGCTGAGCAGCAAATAATATATTTTTTTTGCCACTAATACATGCCAAAAAGGGCTTTAAAACATGTAAAGGCACCACTGAATGGCAAATAGGCCCTTACTTTTTTCCACTTATGCAAGCCACGAAAGGCTTTAGAAGATACAACTGCACCGAAAAACGGCAAATAATATATATTTTTGTGCCACTAATACACGCCAAAAAGGGCTTTAGAACATATAACTGCACCGCTAAATGGTAAATATATATTTTTTGCCACTAATACATGCAAAAAAGGGCTGTAATTTTCTCACTTCACAACACAACAGCAAATACTTTGATTTTGTGCCACTAATACACGCAAAAAAGTGCTTTAGAACATATAACTGCACCTCAGAATGGCAAATAATATATATTTTTTTGCCACTAATATATGCCAGAAAGGGCTTTAGAACATATAACTGCACAGCTGAGCGGCAAATAATATATATTTTTGTGCCACTAATACACACCAAAAAGGGCTTTAGAACACGTAACTGCACTGCTGAATGGCAAATAGGCCCTTATTTTTTTCCACTTATACACGCCACAAAAGGATTTAGAACATATAACTGCACTGCAGAACGCCAAATAATATATATTTTTTTGCCACTAAGGCTCCATTTACACGACCGTATGTTGTCCGCAAAAAAACGGATCCGTGTCCGCAAAAAAACAGATCCGTGTCCGTTTTTTTGCTGATCAATAGACTTCAATAGGGCCATGTCCTGATTTTCACTGACAAGTATAGGACGTTTCATTTTTTTTTGCTGAGCTGTGCAATGGAAGAGAAGTGAATGGGACAGCATCTAATCCGCAAAAAAACGGATCCGTTTTTTTGCGGACAACATACGGTCGTGTGAATGGAGCCTAATACACGCCAAAAAGGGCTTTAGAACATATAACTGCACCGCTGAATGACAAATAATATAAATTTTTTTGCCACTAATACACGCCAAAAAGGGCTGTAATTTTCTCACCATACCACACAATGGCTAATAAGCCTTTTTTCCCCCCACTAATACAACCTAAAAAATGCTTTAGAACATATAACTGCACCGCACAAGGGCAAAAAGTACGTAGAAATATTTACTTGTAATAACCCCTGTTAATGGCTGTATCAAACAGCACTTTCACCCCAATAACAAGAACGGTTTGCTGGAATTGCAGAGCTGTATAATGGAAATTTGGATCCTCATTCAGTGCAGCAAGGTGTAATAGGATTGTTCCTATTACCCAGGCTGTAAATTCCCATACTGAACCCTGCTCTGCTTCAATAGTGTGGATTTATTTCTCCCTATCCTTTCCCTGAACTTCTATATAGGAAAATAAAAGTTTTAAAGTCTTTTCTACCACTGTCTCTAGCACCTGCTGACGTCTCTTCCTGCACTTAGTACACTGGAAAATGGCTAAATCCAAGATGGCTGAGGCTATTTATAGGGCTGTGACATCACAGGGCTGGCTGCTTATTGGCTACATGCATGGCATTATTGGTGATCCCGCCTTGCCAGAGTTCCTTGCTCCATGTCCTAACACGTGCAGCAGCCATTTTAGGAAAATATGCTATTCCTTACCATGAAGCGTGTGGAAATTAGAGATGTCGTGAACATAAAATTTTCCGTTCGCGAACGTGCAAACTGGGCGAACCGCCATAGACTTCAATAGACAGGTGAATTTTAAAACCCACAGGGGCTCTTTCTGGCCACAATAGTGATGGAAAAGTTGTTTCAACGGGACTAACACTTGGACTGTTGCATGCCAGACGGGGATCCATGGCAAAACTCCCATGGAAAATTACGTAGTTGACGCAGAGTGTGGTAAGTTGAATTCGCAATGCGATTAATATAACCTGCATTAATCGCATTGCGAATTCAACTTAGAGCTGGTTCCTAATGGTTGCATTGCTAGAATATAACGAAGATTAAGAATATAGCGCTATATTCTCAATATTCGTTATATTCTAGCAATACAACCATTAGGAATTCAGATCTAAGTTGTAATCACAATGCGATTAATATAACCTGTATTAATCGCATTGCGATTACAAGTTGGATCTGAGTTCCTAATGGTTGTATTGCTAGAATATAACGAAGATTGAGAATTTAGCGCTACATTCTCAATCTTCGTTATATTCTAGCAATACAACCATTAGGAACTCAGATCTAAGTTGTAATCGCAATGCGATTAAAATAACCTGTATTAATCTCATTGCGATTACAACTTAGATCGCACAAGCTGTTTTCGCCAGGAACTGTCCGCCGGTGAATAGTTCGGGACATCTTATTTGCGAATTCAACTTAGAGCTGGGTTCCTAATGGTTGCATTGCTAAAATATAACGAAGATTGAGAATATAGCGCTATATTCATTATATTCGTCAATTCTAGCAATACAACCATTAGGAACTCAGATCTAAGTTGAATTCGCAATGTGATTAATACAGGTTATATTAATCGCATTGCGATTACAATTACTAACACTGCAGCTTCAGAATGAATCTAAGATGGATGCCGTCCTTGTTTTTTGATAGGAGGTGGGAGGGTCTGGGAGGGAGGGTATGCTGATTGGCTGGAATGTGTCTCCTGACTGTGAGTTACAGGGTCAAAGTTTGCTCAATGATAAAGTATAGGGGCGAACGTAAACATCGCATATGTTTGTCTGCCGCTGCGGACGCGAACAACTATGTTCGCCGGGAACCATTCGTCGGCGAACAGTTCGGGACATCTCTAGTGGAAATTCGGATTCTGAGCGAATCAAATTTTTCCTGAAATTCGGATCGCATTCCACTTCGGCAACTTTGTTTCGCTAATTTCTAGTCAGTAGTATGCAGGTAAATAAGAAAGGTGTGCTGGGGTGAAGCTGCTGCTGAAGACTGATTCAGCCATACTACTGCATTGTAGCCAGCAAGCAAGTGGAGGTACTAGTCATAAGAGTACACCACCTCAGGGCTTAGATAGGGCCACAGAAAAGCTGAGCATCACAGTGGAGAGGTCCAGCACAGAGCAAGAGTAGCCAACTTCTGCTTCTTAACTCCCATACCCTGAAGCAACAATTGAGTATGTCTTGAAGAGAGATACTGTAATTATTGAGGAACAGTGCAAAGTGTACGCTGTGAGTTGTGAGGAAGAAGATATCACAACTTGGACCTGTCTGTACAGACTAAATGTAAGTGTGTATCAAAGAGAGAGATACTATGACCTGGAGAGATGACAATGCAGACTGTGTCTAGTAAAGTATGAGGAGAATTACCATGGCATATAAAGTGGAAAAGCTATCCTCATTGCTGCCACTTTTGGGAGACCAAAGCCAGGGGGCTGACTTCCAGGGAGTTGGGTGCGCTGCAAGCTCATTTGTTTAAAAAAATGAAGTAAAGCTTTTCAAATTTGATAAAAACTGAAGAATGTTGTAAGGTCCATATTTGCTAATGTGTCCGCTCCTAAAATCTGTCTCAAAAGTGGATAAGGGCGTGTCCTAAGACACAATTTTACACCAAAATTGCCCGTGCAACTGTAATAAGTCTGGTGTAGGTCTAGACAGTGTGTCTAAGGGCTGTTTCACACTTGTGTTGTGGAATTCTGGGCCCAATGGTTCAGTTTTGTCCCCATTCATTGTCAATGGGGACAAAACTGATCAGGATGCATTCCTTTCCGTTTTGTTGTGTTTTTGACCGGCTACAAAACCGCTCCAAACGGAACAAACTGGATCCGGCAGCAAAATCAATGTAAGTCAATTATGCCAGATACATTTTTGTATCTGTCACTCAATTGACTTACAATGATTTTTAGCGCTGGATCCAGTTTGTTCCATTTTGATGTAACACAACCACATTCGGATGTGTTAACATCAAATGGAACTGTTTTGGTCTGGGTTTGAGATCCTCTGCCAGATCTCAAATCCGGAAACCAAAGAGCAAGTGTGAAATAGGCCTAAGTTTGCACTATTTATAGGTATAGTAAATTTGAGCCATAGTGTTTTGTTGAATAATCGTATCAAGGCTGATTAGATAAAGAAGCATGCATATCAATAGTACAAATATTTCACTGTCTAATGAGACACTAAAATAAAACAAAAGATCTTTATTGGTATCAATAGTTAAAAGAAAAGAGTATGGAACTGTCTGTCAACACAAAGGCATGAGACAGTATATGTAGGTAATATATAGATGGCCTGTGTAAAGCTCAATGATGTACATTGACCTCACCAGGTGAATGTTTATATTGGGGATCAATGTACGTACACATCGTATTTTTAGTGGAATAGAACAAGTGTGTGCACAGATATGTACCCACAAAGCTGCTTCATATAGGGTGTGACTGTAGGTCCGTGTGCTACCACACGGATATAGTAGAGGATATAGTACTAGAAGATAGACAAATGTGTCATGTATGATGAGACATGCTAGTATTTGGAGGATGATGGAATTTATTCAAAGCGAATCTTTCCTGCAGAAGCAGTCTCTCTTGGAGTAGACATGATCTCAGTTTGCTTAAAGTCGACAAGATGACTGTTACTCTGTTACTCAACAACTACCAAGATTAATCTGCTGGAATGTGGACAGTTGGCATGTATAGTGATGCATAGTGATGTAATGGTGAGTATATGATCGCCAATGTAGAGCAAAGGATAGTCGGCAACCAACACTAAGCACCGATCAGGTGCATAGAGGAAAACTGCACATGTTTGGTATTAGATTGTTGAAAACTGATAGGCAGTTGTTTAATAGTGTTCATATCCATTATCCATTTACAGCTGGTTTGTTGGAGCACAACTTCAAAATGTAAGTTACATAACTGGACTCAGCATCACTTACACAATTCACCCCTTACCGGGGGCAGACATACTGCCTGTGCAGCCGGTTAAGCTGCACATGTGCCCAGTGTGGGAGGGGGCCTATTCTTGAATACTAGTGAGCGCTTCCATTATCGAAGAGCCCAGTAGTCTGCAGGAGTTGGGGAGTGAAGCGCTCTGGGCCATGATGCACTGTCCTGACTGTGTACAGTGTCAGGATGTACAGCACGCACTATGACCTGACTGTCAGCTGAATGAGTGCAGCGTGGGCCGGAGGAGACCAGTGAGCAGGGCCTGCAGGAGAGGATACCAGACATGGAGAGCAGTGGCAGAGCAGGAGAGGTAAGTTTATTAATTTTAATTCTGATCTGGGGTCTGATGGAGGTCTGAGCATCTGATATGGAGGTCTGAGCAGGGATACGGAAGCCTGAGCATCTCATATGGGAGTCTGAGCATCTGATATAGGAACTTGAGCATCTGATATGGGGGTCTGAGCATCAATATGGGGTTTGAGCATCTGCTATGGGGATCTAAACATCTGATATGGGAGCCTGAGCATTTGATATGGAGTTCTGAGCATCAATAGGGGGTTCTGAGCATCTGATATGGGGGGTCTGAGGATCTATTATGAGGGTCTAAGGATCTGATAAGGGGGCCTGGGGATCTGCAATGAGTGACTGATTTGAGGATCTGATTTGACATCTGATATGGGGGTCTGATCTGAAAGAAAGATGTTTTTTTTGTATTGTCACTAGTGTTGAGCGAACAGTTTCAAAAAAGTTCGGGTTCGGGTTCATTGTTCGGCGATTTCTTCCCACTTTCTGAAGGGCTGCACTGCAGCCAATCAGCTAGCGTTTTACTTCTTGCCCTAAGAGCCCATCACAGCCATGCCTACTAATGGCATGGCTGTGATTGGCCAAGTGCAGCATGTGACCCAGCCTCTATTTAAGCTGGAGTCACGTAGCGCCGCACGTCACACTGCTCTGATTAGTGTAGGGAGAGGACGCAGCTCCTGTGAGGGCGAGATTAGGCAGGAAAAAGTCAGCATTAGCACCTAATGAAGTGATTGATTTACAGCTGTGAATGATTCAACTTCTGCTAGTTAATTGCTCACTGGTTTTTAGGCTGCACAGAACGTTTTTCTGTCACTTTTTTTCTGGGGTGATCGGCGGACATTTTGTGACTTGTGGTGCACCAGAACAAGCTGCCACCAAGTCCATCAATCCCTCAATACTAGTTTTTTTTTTTGCTATATCCTACATCAGGGGCTTGGCTGTGCTTATTGTTACCCATAGAAACTCAGGAAAGCAATTTCGATATTTTATTAAGGGGTTAAATACAATTGCCAAAATACCAATCCCCTAAATCTGGTGTTCCAGCTTTGGATAGCCAAGTATAATACTGTCTGCTGTCTGGCAAAGGATAGATTATTTTCCGTGGTGAAATTCAATTGCCAAAATAGCAATACCCTAAATCTGGTGTCCCAGCACTGGCTGGCAAAGTATAATAGTGTCCGCCAAAACATATATTCTGTTCTGAGGTGAAATTCTCTTGCCAATATAGCACTACCCTGAATCTAGTGTTCCAGTAGTGGCTTGCAAAGTATAATAGTGTCCACCAAAACATAAATTGTGTTCTGGGGTGAAATTCAATTGCCAAAATAGCAATACCCTGAATCTGATGTCCCAGCTGTTGCAGGCCAAGTGTTAATCTGTCCGTAAAAGGTATATTTTGTTTTGAGGTGAAATTCAATTGCCAAAATAGCAATACCCTCAATGTGGTGTTCCAGTAGTGGCTTGCAAAGTATAATAGTTTCCGAAGTAACATATATTTTGTTCTGGGGTGAAATTCAATTGCCAAAATAGCAATACCCTGAATCTGGTGTTCCAGTAGTTGCTTGCAAAGTATAATAGTGTCCGCCAACACATACATATTGCTCTGGGGTCAAATTCAATTGCCAGTATAGCAATATCCTGAATCTGGTGTTCCAGTAGTGGCTTGCAAAGTATAATAGTGTCTGCCAAAACATATATTTTGTTCTGGGGTGAAATTCAATTGTCAAAACAGCAATACCCTGAATCTGGTGTCCCAGCTGTTGCAGGCCAAGTGTTAATCTGTCCGTAAAAGGGTATATTTTATTCTGGGGTGAAATCCAATTGCCAAAATAGCAATACCCTAAATCTGGTGTTCCAGTAGTGCCTGGCAAAGTATAATAGTGTCCGCCAAAACATATATTTTGTTCTGGGGTGAAATTCACTTGCCAATATAGCAGTACTTGCAGGCCAAGTGTTAATCTGTCCGTAAAAGGGTATATTACACTCAAGGTGTATATACAAGTGCTGGGAGGGTCATCCTCATTAACTTCACACGCTACCGTGCATCTCCCATTGTATTTCTGTCCGTTAAAGGGTATATTACACAAAGTGTTAAAATACAATTGCTGAAGGCATAATCCTACATATTTTTTCTCACGCTACTGTGCATCTCCACGTGTAAATCTGTCCATAAAAGGATACCTTTCATCCAGGGCCTAAATACTAGCCCTAAAAGAGATATTCCCCTAAATCAGTGGTTACTGCTGTGCCTGGATTAGTGTAATACGCTACATAAACAAATAGGCAGATAGTGTTAGGTGCCTGTAAAAAAAGGCCTGAATTTGAAATCAGTACATTGGGCCAAATATTTTTTTTCTTATTGTGGTGCTTGGTGAACGGTAACAATGAGGAAAACATCTAGTAAGGGACGCGGAAGCAGTCGTGGTGGTGTTAGTATACCCTCTGGTGCTGGGAGAGGACGTGGCCATTCTGCCACAACCACACGTCCTAGTGAACCAACTACCTCAGGTTCCAGTACCCGCCAGAATTTACAGTGACATTTGGTGGGGCCCAATGCCGTTCTAAGGATGGTATGGCCTGAGCAGGTACAGGCTATAGTCAATTGGGTGGCCGACAGTGGATCCAGCACTTTCACAACATTATCTCCCACCCAGTCTTCTGCAGAAAGCGCAAAGGTGGAGCCTGAAAACCAAGCCCATCAGTCTGTCACATCACCCCCATGCATATCAGGGAAACTGTCTGAGCCTCATGTTATGCAGCAGTCTCTTATGCTGTTTGAAGACTCTGCTCACAGGGTTTCCCAAGGTAATCCACCTAGCCCTTCCCCAGTGGTGGAAGACATAGAATGCACTGATGCACAACCACTGATGTTTCCTGATGATGAGGACATGGGAATACCACCTCATCGGAGTCCGCACTTCTCTGATGATGACGAAACACAGGTGCCAACTGCTATGTCTTTCTGCAGTGTGCAGACTGAACAGGAGGTCAGGGAAGAAGACTGTGTGGAAGACGATGCAGGGGACGATGAGGTCCTAGACCCCACATGTAATGTAGTTCGTGCCACTGACTTTCATAGTTCAGAGGAAGAGGCAGTGGTGAGACAACAGCGTAGCAAAAGAGGGAGCAGGGGGCAAAAGCAGATCAGCCGTCGCCAAGAGAGTTCGTCTGCTACTGGCCAACGCCACCAGGGACTGAGCACACCAAAGGCAGCTTCAAGGAGTTCCCTGGCATGGCACTTCATCACACAATGTGCTGACGACAAGACCTGAGTGGTTTGCACGCTGTGCCATCAGAGCCTGAAGCGATGCATTAACGTTTTGAACCTTAGCACAACCTGCATGACTAGGAATTTACATGCGAGACACGGGCTGCAGTGGAGTAAGCACCTTCAAAACCAAGAAAGGGCTAAGGCCCCTCCTGCTTCATCTTCTGCTGCTGCCTCGGCCTCTTCCTTCGCTTCTGGAGGAACGTTGGCACCTGCCGCCTAGCAAAAAGAGGATGTGCCACAAACACAACCACCTCTGTCACCAAGCATCTCCACCATGTCACACGGCAGCGTTCAGCTCTCTATCTCACAAACCTTGGAGAGAAAGCGATAATTCCCACCTACAGTAGCCACCCTCGAGCCCTGGGCCTGAATGCCAGCATTTCTAAACTACTAGCCTTTGAAATGCTGTCATTCAGGCTGGTGGACACAGACAGCATCAAACAGCTGATGGCGGCCGCTGTCCCACAGTATGTCGTTCCCAGCCGCCACTACTTTTCCAAGAGAGCCGTGCCTTCCCTGCACAACCAAATATCAGATAAAATCAAGTGTGCACTGTGCAACGCCATCTGTGGCAAGGTCCACCTAACCACAGATACGTGGACCAGTAAGTACGGCCAGGGACGCTATAGCTCCCTAACTGCATACTGAGTAAATATAGTAGCGGCTGGGCCCCAGGCGGAGAGTTCCTTGGCGCATGTCCTTCCGCCGACAAGGATCGCAGGGCGTCATTCTTTGCCTCCTGTAGCCTCCTCCTCCTCGGCTTCCTCCTCCTCTGCTTCCACGAGCTCATCCAGTCAGCCACACACCTTCACCACCAATTTCAGCACAGCCCGGGGTAAACGTCAGCAGGCCATTCTGAAACTCATATGTTTGGGGGACAGGCCCCACACCGCGCAGGAGTTGTGGCGGGGTATTGAACAACAGACCGACGAGTGGTTTCTGCCGGTGGGCCTCAAGCCCGGCCTGGTGGTGTGCGATAATGGGCGAAATCTCGTCGCAGCTCAGGGACTAGCCGGTTTGACGCACATCCCTTGCCTGGCGCATGTGCTGAATTTGATGGTGCAGAAGTTCATTCACAACTACCCCGACATGTCAGAGCTGCTGCATAAAGTGCGGGCCATCTGTGCGCGCTTCCGGCGTTCACATCCTGCCGCTGCTCGCCTGTCTGCGCTACAGCGGAACTTCGGCCTTCCCGCTCACCGCCTCATATGCGACGTGCCCACCAGGTGGAACTCCACCTTGCACATGCTGGAGAGACTGTGCGAGCAGCAGCAGGCCATAGTGGAGTTTCAGCTGCAGCATGGACGCGTCAGTCGCACTGCGATACAGCACCACTTCACCACCAATGATTGGGCTTCCATGCGAGACCTGTGTGCCCTGTTGCGCTGTTTCAAGTACTCCACCAACATGGCCAGTGGCGATGACACCGTTATCAGCGTTACAATACCACTTCTATGTCTCCTTGAGAAAACGCTTAGGGCGATGATGCAAGAGGAGGTGGCCCAGGAGGAGGAGGAGGATGAGGGGTCATTTTTAGCACTTTCAGGCCAGTCTGTTAGAAGTGGCTCAGAGGGAGGTTTTTTGCAACAGCAGAGGCCAGGTACAAATGTGGCCAGCCAGGGCCCACTACTGGAGGACGAGGAGGATGAGGTGGAGGAGGATGAGGATGAAGCAGGTTCACAGCGGGGTGGCACCCGACACAGCTCTGGCCCATCACTGGTGCAAGGCTGGGGGGATACAGAGGACGATGACGATACGCCTCCCACAGAGGACAGCTTGTCCTTACCTCTGGGGAGCCTGGCACACATGAGCGACTACATGCTGCAGTGCCTGCGCAACGACAGCAGACTTGCCCACATTTTAACGTGTGCGGACTACTGGGTTGCCACCCTGCTGGATCCCCGGTACAAAGACAATGTGCCCACCTTACTTCCTACACTGGAGCGTGATAGGAAGATGCGCGAGTACAAGCGCACGCTGGTAGACGCGCTCCTGAGAGCATTCCCAAATGTCACAGGGGAACAGGTGGAAGCCCAAGGCGAAGGCAGAGGATGAGCAAGAGGTCGCCAACGCAGATGTGTCACGACCAGCTCCTCTGAGGGCAGGATTAGCATAGCAGAAATGTGGAAAAGTTTTGTCTCCACGCCACAACTAACTGCACCACCACCTGATACGGAACGTGTTAGCAGGAGGCAGCATTTCACTAACATGGTTGAACAGTACGTCTGCACACCCCTCCACGTACTGACTGATGGTTCGGGCTCATTCAACTTCTGGGTTTCCAAATTGTCCACGTGGCCAGAGTTCGCATTTTATGCCTTGGAGGTGCTGGCATGCCAGGCGGCCAGCGTTTTGTCTGAACGTGTATTCAGCATGGCAGGGGGCGTCATTACTGACAAACGCAGCCGCCTGTCCACAGCCAACGTGGACAAGCTGACGTTCATAAAAATGAACCAGGCATGGATCCCACAGGACCTGTCCCTCCATTGTGCAGAATAGACATTTATAACTGCCTTCCCCTCAACCATGTCTTTTTGTACTCCGGGGCACTTCTTTATTTAATCCTCATTTTTTTAACTTTACCATGATCTTGCGGTGCAACCCAAAGTTGAATGAACCTCTCCTCAATCTGGGCGCCGGGGCCTAAATAACTGAAAGTGGCCTTCTCCAGTGGAGGGTGATATGACGCCTTATTCCTTGCTGTGGGACCTCTTTTCTCTGTCTGGGTGCTGGGCCTAAATAACTGAAAGTAGCCTTCTCCAGTGGTGGTTCATATGACGCCTTATTCCTTGCTGTGGGTCCTCTCTCCTCTTTCTGGGTGCTGGGGCCTAAATAACTGAAAGTGGCCTTCTCCAGTGGTGGGTGATATGACGCCTTATTCCTTTCTGTGGGACCTCTCTCCTCTGTCCTTCCAGGTGCTGGGCCTAAATAACTGAAAGTGGCCTTCTCCAGTGGTGGGTGATATGACGCCTTATTCCTTGCTGTTCGACCTCTCTCCTCTGTCTGGGTGCTGGGGCCGAAATAACTGAAAGTGTCCTTCTCCAGTGGTGGGTGATATGACGCCTTATTCCTTGCTGTGGGACCTTTCTCCTCTGTCTGGGTGCTGGGCACAAAATAACTGAAAGTGGCCTTCTCCAGTGGTGGTTGATATGACGCCTTATTCCTTGTTGTGGGACCTCTCTCCTCTGTCTGGGGGCTGGGACCGAAATAACTGAAAGTGGCCTTCTCCAGTGGTTGGTGATATGACGCATGATTCTCTGCTATGGGACCTCTCTCCAATTGATATTTTTTAATTTTTATTTATTTTATTTTATTTTAATTCATTTCTCTATCCACATTTGCTTGCAGGACATTTACCTACATTTCGCTGCCTTTTGCAGCCCTCTAGCCCTTTCCTGGACTATTTTACAGCCTTTTTAGTGCCTAAAAGTTCGGGTCCCCATTGACTTCAGTGGGTTTCGGGTTCGAGATAAAGTTCGGGTCGAGTTCGGATCCCGAACCCGAACATTTTCGGGAAGTTCGGCCGAACTTCTCGGACCCGAACATCCAGGTGTTCGCTCATCTCTGCAGACGAGTTATTCTTGGGGTTACTATGGCAACCGCCGCACTAAACACCCGCTCTAAAGCCACACTACTGGCCGGGCAGTTGCAGCCACAAATCCAGTTTGGCTTCCCAGTAGACCAGCGGATTTTCAATGTGGTTTGGAAGGGTGGTGTAAAAGTATGCCACCACCTGCTGGTTCAGGTCCTGCTCCAGGTCTACCAGCTGCTTGTGAGTAGTTTCTTCACTATGCGACTACGATAGCTACTCATCAGCAACTGTAGACTAAGGCTGCTGCTGATGGAGCTGGTACTGCTCCTGCCACCCTACCCCTCTCCAGCAGCCAGGGCAGTGGAATGTGAGTGCAAAGGGCCCCCTGATCAGACCTGCAAGAGGATGTACGATGACACACATAGGCAGTGGCCAACTGAGCCATCGGATGTCTCTATAATTGTTCAGATGGTCCTCCCTCTCCATGGGTGTAAAAAAAGGCCCCCATTCTGGACCTGTGGACTGCTGTATGTGGGGGAGACGACTCAACCGTGTAAGAACTGACTGAATCAACATAAGTATACTATACGGAAGGCGCTTACCAGACAACAAAATGATGATCCAGACATGGGTGACATACGGAAACCGGTACCGGAGCACTTTGTCAAATCCCAACACAGTGTAGCTCAATTAAGATTCAAAATAATAGATGGTATTCCACAAGTGAAAAGGGGTGGAGACAGGGAGAGAGCATTAAAGAGGCTCAAACTTAAATGGATTTATGAATTGGACACTCTAGAACCAAAGGGCATGAACCGGGAGTTCAAAGTAGGCACCTTGTTTTGATATACTAACTCTCCCAAGATGGTTTTTGTATTTTTAATGTTACATTTAGAATAGTACCCGACGTTATGGTCGTGTTTTTGATTAATGTTTGTTATCATTTTTTTAGATCACATGCAACACTAAGAAGGAGACTAAGAAGGACACCAAAGGGTGTGATTACCCAATTCCATTTTTGATGGACATCTATGTGTATAAAGACCACTGGGGACAGGGGATTCCCGGAGGATTGGTGGGTTAATGTTTTGATAGTTGTATTAGCTTAACGTGCACCAAGGAGTGACTGTTACAATGGGGCTTAGGAAGCGGCGGTGAGCATAAAGGGCTCACTTAAAGAGCAGAAACATGACAGTCCACAGGGAAAGACTGACAATGGGATAAGGTGGGTCTCTCCACAACATGGGATGAGACCTCCCTTTCCTTATTTGTACAGATAGAATGTATGATGCCGACGACATGGATGCGCACCACCTGACGGATGGGTGCGTCCGTGTCTATTATGCGGTACCTATAAATGGATCCTGAGGACTGTCACACTGCATAAAGTCACATGGTGAATTGCCCCATGGAGTTATCACTCCGATATGGTGTTTTTTATATCTATATAGAATCTCCTAATAACATTAACCCACTTGAACCTTAGGGGGTCCCTCGACCAAAGTTTGCCAGGTATCTGGCTTTAGGGTAACCTTGATAAACCTATGGCATATGATGGTAGTTCAGCGTCCCGCTTTTGTGAAAGAGTCCGGTTACTTAGCAACAATAAACACACTGGAACATGTGACAGGAAGTAATGTAACAGGCGGGGCGGAAGCGCTCCGCCGGCCATATAGGATGCTAGAACCACAGTAACTAGTAACCAGGAACCCGGGACCGGAACTGATGTAAGCGGTGACCGGAAGTGAGGCAACACTGAGGGCGGAAGTGCCGTACTGCCGGCAGGAGACGCCTAAAACATGTGCCATGAGGAGTATATTAGATTGCACCTACCGAATTGGATCCTTCTCAGTCTCCAGTAAGACACTTATGCATTGGATATTGTCACTATCATGTTTGTAAAATGTATTAAGATTGGTAGAATGTTAGGGGTGGAGTAGTGGGGAGGAGTTACTCCACCCACACACCCTAGGATTGGGTACACTTCTGTATAAATGAATGCTCACTACATGTAAATTCATTATGCTTGAAAAAAAATCAGAGAAGTTGAAACGTTGCACACTGGGAAAATAAAGAAGATTTAAAAGATCAACTACAAGAGTGCTGTGGAAAACTTTCTTTTGATTACATCAATCAGGGATCAGAGCCCGGGATCCAACACCACTTGCACCGCCACACTATTACAAGGTATTGACCAGAGGTTGTGCTGTCCCCTTGTTTGCATGTTGGATCTTGACATAGGGGCCACTTAATATGGTGGATTTGGTGATCTCTGTAATGGAGACACCCCTTTGCTCGGTTTTCCTTCCTTTGAGGGATATCTGGCTTTCATTGTTTTGTAGACCCAATACTGGGGCTCCACATTTATTTTGCATATCACTGTTCTCCAGATCTTGGCTGGGCAGTTGACTGTCCTCTAGTAGTTCTTCCTCGCTGAAAAGTGTAGCTGAGGGAACAGAAAAGGACAGAGGCAGGTTGAGGACAGATAAGGGCACAGGGCCTGCTTCCAGGCCATGCCAAATAAGGGTTGTGTCTGACAACCCACCGACTGTTGGCTGGGGGTGTCTGACGTCACTTGGGATAAAGTGGATGCCGAGGTAATCAATTAAGAACCGCTGGGTTGCTGGTCAAGACACGACCACCTGATGACACCTGGAGCTCAGGCCTCTCACTACGACTCCTGCTGCCACGCCCCTTACTCTGATGCGACCTGTGCCTGCGTCAGAAATATTTAGGCCTCTGTCACTCCTCTGTGCATGGCCTGGCACTTCTCTGTCATACACACTTTTAGCAAAATAAATCAAAAGCAAATTAAAACAACCCTAAATGCAATGAACATGCTTTTCTTTTTGTACTGAAATAAGCCACAAAACGCTTTCAACACAAATAATGGCAACAGTGAACTGAGTATATATTTTTATTGTAGTACAGAAATACATCAGTAAATGCTTTTAACGCCAAATAACTGCAGAAGTCAACTGCGTATATATTTTTCTTTTTGTAATGAAATAGGCCATTAAATGCTTTTACTGCAAATAACGGCAACAATGAACTGCGTATATATTTTTCTTGTAGTACAGGAATACGTCACTAAACGCTCTCAGCACATATAGCTGCAGAAATGAACTGCGTATATATTTTTCTTTTTCTAATGAAGTAGACCACTAATGCTTTTACTGCAAATAACGGCAAAAGTGAACTGCGTATATATTTTTCTTGCAGTACAGAAATACGTCACTAAACGCTTTTAACCCCAAAATACTGCAGAAGTGAACTGCGTATATATTTTTCTTGTAGTACAGAGATATGTCACTAAATGCTTTCACGACATATAGCTGCAGAAGTTAACTGCGTATATATTTTTCTTTTTGCAATGAAATAGGCCACTAAACGCTTTAACCGCAAATAATGGGAACAGTGAACTGCGTATATATTTTTCTTGTAGTACAGAAATACCTCACTAAACGCTCTCAGCACATATAGCTACAGAATTGAACTGCGTATATATTTTTCTTTTTGTAATGAAGTAGGCCACTAAATGCTTTTACAGAAAATAATGGCAACAGTGAACTGCATATATATTTTTCTTGTAGTACAGAAATACCTCACGAAATGCTTTTAACACCAAATAACTGCAACAGTGAATTGCATATATATTTTACTTTTAGTACTGAAATACACCACTAAAGCTTTGACCACATATAACTGCAGAAGTGAACTGCGTATACATTTTTCTTTTTCCACAGATATAAGCCACTAAAGGCTTTTTTAACATAGCACTTGCACCCCAAGAACAAATGGAATGACAGAGCTGTATAAGGGCTATTTGGATGCCCAAATTATCTTTCCCTGCACTTGTAAATTGCTGTTCTAGCACTGTCCCTAGCACCTTCTGACGTCTCTCCCTGCACTAAGATGCTGTGAAAAGATTCCTACCTATCCTTTCCCTGCACTCATAAATAGTTTTTTTTTTTTTCACAATTAGCTTTTTCCAATTGCTATCCCTAGTGCCTTTACACGTCTGTCCCTGCACTCAGAACCCTGGAAAATGGCAGAATCTAAAATGGCTGCCGTATTTATAGGGCTGTGACATCACAGTGCTGGCTGGCTGCTGATTGGCTGCATGCATGCATGTCAATCTTGGTGATCCCGCCTTCCCAGAATTCCTTTCCCCAAGTCCTCAGTCCTCACACGTGTGGCCGCCATTTTAGGAAAAATTGCAATTTATTACCACGAAGCGTGAGGAAATTCGCATTCGTTGCGAATCGAATTTTTTCTGAAATTCAGATCAAATTCCACTTCGTCTGATTCGATTCGCTCATCTCTAGTTATAAATATATAAACTCTGTAATGCAAAACTGTCTTTAAAACATCTTCATAGCATTAAATATTCATCTTGTCAGTGCTATTAAGATATGTGGAGCTATGTTCTAAGGGCTTGATATACAGTTTTAGCAAATTAAAGTAAAACAGATATAATAATAGCTTTGGGGTAAAAGTAGAATTCAACAATACATACATGCTATACATTTATAGGGAACACTGAATACAATTTAAATGAATAAGCTGAAGCGTTGTGTTGACAACTTATTAACATTTTAACTGTGATTTCCAAGCCTGGGGTTAGTTAAATTTTACAGTCAAAATTCTCCACTGAAATAGCAATACAAATATGTCAAACAGCTAAACTCATTATAGCTTAAGGCTTCTTTCCAAAAATAAAATATAGTCTATCTCTGTCAGTTCACTGTGAGCACCTTGTTTTACACAAACTACTCAAGAGCCCCATAATTTATGCTGCTGAAAAACCACATGTCTAAAATTTGTCGGCAGCAATCATTTTCATTCTACTGCAAGAAACAATTCATGAATTGTCTCTTCATATGACACAGCCAGTGCTGGTAAGTAGCTTTCTACACATTGGCTAGAGCAGTAGGAAAATATTCAAGCAGGTAGCTCATTTGTCTTGTTATTATTAATGCAACCATCCATGAATATTTGCAAACTATACAGCCTTCTGACTGTACCATATGACCAACATAACTCTAAATATCTTTAAATGTACAGTAATTCATGCATTCAATACTATATAGAAAGCAGTGTTGAGTTGAAGTACCATGGGACCATTGTACAATAACCCACCCCAAAAGTGATAAACACATATTTTTAGTCAATAATATCATGACAGTGGTTGAGCACAACAGAGGACTCTAGTCTGCTGATGGACCAGACCATCCCTGGAAGGATACAAGATTCATGAGGGACCATCACCTAAAAAACAGGGAGATACTCAATGCTATATTAAATATATTCTAAAATAAATAAAATAAGATATTCTGATACACAAAGAGTCATATGTAATGCCCTACTGGGGGCATTACCACTCTTTCGCCCCATCACTATCTTTAATAGTGCATCCTGTATCATCATTTGTATCTATTTCTGGGTCCTGCACAATGTGTATCTGTATTTATCATTTTGCAACTGTTTAAATGTAATGTGCCTGGTTCACCAGCAGATGGCGGCGGTCATGGCAGTGCTAGTCTTCCTAGAGTGGATCCTTCTATACATTCTAGACCTCTTTAGAGAGGGAGATGTTAGTTAGTTAGAGTCAGTCTAGTTTATCCCCTGCAAGGGGAAGGCTTTGTGTCAGCCAGCAGGGCACTGTCTGCTCTGCTAGGCCAAAGAAAAAGATAAAAGAGCTTCAGAGCCAGGAAGAAAGGTTCCCTGGATAAAGACAAAGCAAAGAGAAAGATAAAAGCTAAAGATACAGATTCAGATAAAGACAGAGTCAGACTATGGAAAGCTAAGTTACAGCAGAAGAGGAAAAGTTCCTGTTTAATCCAGTCAGCATAGCAGAGCTGAACGAGTACAGATGTAGCAGGGCTAAATGTGCTTGCCTGCTAGAAATTTATGCCAAAACATGCTGGTAACCAAGATAAGGTTGGAAGATTGTTCCTGATGCAAGTTTATTCAAGTCAAGCTGTTTTAACTTCAATACAAGTCTGGACTTAATTTATTCTATCAATCCCTCAACTGTTAACTCTATTTGCACTGCTGCGGATGACCACACTTGGGGTTCCAGGATATCCAGGTAGGAGCACCATAAGAAGTGCACAGCCACACCTAGAGGGACATTATAGGTCACCCTCATACCACTCTGGCATTCCTACACCTGGTTTCCACCATTACCTGCTACATAGGAGTCCTTCGTTGCTGAAATGCAACTGGCGTCACGACAAAAACTCACATAACATCTTAGAAGAGACCCCTGGCCTGCCCGCTGCAATATACAAAATATCATCTGAAAACTAATTTGTGAATAAATGAAAATGCTAATACGTGTTGCTATAGCAGCAGCTTGCACTCGCCATTGCACTGTTCCCCGCCTCAGGTGCTCCCAGGTTTCAGCGGCTCAGACCTACCAGCCTCTCTCTTTTTCTTTTCCGGTTGGCCCAGCTGCTGCTGTACCTCTGTGCCTGATCACTCAGAAATGTGGTGTTTTCAGCAAAATGGGGGATGGGTGCTACTCTAACCCACTACAAGGGAAACTTTATTATACAGAATATAAAAAATATTCTAAAAGAGACAGAATTAAAGGGGACAGAAGCAATCAGTACTTAAAAATACCCTTACAATACAATTGGCCATTTAGTTTTTTTTCTGTCTCTTTCACCATATGGGATAAATATGTTTATATTTTAATACTTTAGGCATTTTAAGATGTGGAGGTGCATATGATCTTTATTGTTCATTGTTTATTATTATTATGGAGAAAGGTGGTGATTTGAATTAAATTGTTTTTCTCACACACTAATGTGATTTAATACATTAGTTTGTGGGAAATTCAGTATATTCCAATAATGTACTGCCACCTGCAGGAAACATGATAATGTACCAGTGATAGGCCTGGTAGCCTAGTACAGGCTCTGGCCTATGACTAGCAACTAACTGTTTCCTCAATCCCAGTGCAGAGAAGCAATTCGGGCCACATCAGATGTTGTGGTCACAATTAACGACGGCATCTGAGGGTTTAAATGTCTACGATTGGCATTATTGCTGATTGCAGATATTAGCCCAGGGTGTCTGTTGTGTGAAACAGTAGGCACCCAGCAGCTATGGAGCCCTCTCCATCTTTAATGGGGTTGTCTCACTTTAGCAAATCGAATATATCATGTAGAAAACGCTAATTCAAGGTACTTACTAAAGTATAGGGATTATCCATATTTCCTCTTTTGCTGGCTTGATTAATTTTTCCATCATATCATACACTGCTCAGGGGTTATGGCCACCCTGCAATCCAGCAGCAGTGGCCAAACTTGAACACTGCACGAAAAAGCTCCAGCTTCTCTGGTGGCCAAGACTGTGGGAGTACTCATAGTCACAGATACACAGCAGTTCCTGTCCCAGCCATTTCGTATCTGCGCTGCAGTGGTGGCTGTAACCCATGGAAAAGAGCAGTGTACAATGCAGTCTGTGTCCGCATTTTGTGGACATATTTAATCTTTTTGAAAAATGGACATACGGATGTAGAAAGCTCATAGATGATCAATGTGCTTTTTGTATCCTTGTGTTCGTTTTGCAAAAAAAATTAACATGTCCTATACGTGGCAGCAAAATAAAGACCACGGACCGATTGAAGGCGAAGAGTCCACAAAAATTCGGATGCAATACGGAAGGTATCTGTTTTTGCAGACCTCAAAATACATATGGTAGTGTTCATGAGACTTTAGACTGCTTGAATTACTTAGCTCCTGACCCAGAGAAGAAGTACCTCCTCCCACTGAGCAGGGCAACATAACTAAATAAGTGTCTCCATTTCAGCTCTTGGACTTAAAAAAACATAGAATAAGTGCATTAACATTAAAGCGTACCTGAATTTTTAAAAATAGTTTGCATAATGGCTGTGCTTCTTTTTACAATCATAACTGTGAAAGAATAGTTATCTTTGGGCTTCCATAATTTTTTTTAGCCATATTACTCCATGTTTCAGCTGCACAGGTAATTGCATTTCATTCAGAAGCAGGGGGTGTCTCCGTTTTATAGAAGTCTGTCAGCTTTGTATTGCTGTGATGTCCTTTCCCTTACTTCCCACTATGTTTGTTTTCCACTCTGGAGCTCACAGAACAGATAAGGAGGGATTAATCACACTTACAAACACACAAGCTGTGTAAAAGCAGTTGTTTTATCAGGCTCACAATTTCAGCTAGCTCTGAACCCCCCCTCCCCAAACACACACAAACACTTATATTTAGAAATCTTCTCTGTTACTCAGTCTCTGTTACCAGGGACAGATCTTGCCTGAAAAGAGGCAATGGTCTGCAACTTAGGTGGAAGTGAGACCCCTAGTAGCCATAAATTTACAACTTTTTTTCAGGTGGGGGCAGGCATATTTTTTCAAAATTAATGGATTTAGAAATATGATTGTTGCACCATTCCCTATTAAATGAAATTAAATTGTGTGAAAGTACAGAGAAACTTTAACAAGGACATTACCCCAGCAAGTAGCAAATTAACCCATTTGCATTAGTCCTCTGGGGTACTGCACAAATACTTAAAGCATCACTAACCTTTAAATAAACTTCGTATTAGTCAATAGTAGCGATGAGCGGCAGGAGCAATATTCAAATTCACAATATTTTGTGAATATTTGGGCGATTATTCGCCATATATTCGAGAATTCATGATCTCCAGTCATTATTTTATTGATTGTGAAAATTCGCATTACGAAAATTTGCAATCAACACTGCTCCTAAAATCAAAGATATTGCAGCCTTCTCATTGGCCCTCAAACTAGAAGCAGGGAGGGATCATGTGTACTGTTTAAAAAAAAAATCTCGAATATTTGAAATCACGAATATGCATCACTATTCTAAATATTCGCGAATTTTCAAAGTGCAAATATTCGCGATAAAAATTTGCAATTCGAATAATCGTGATCAACACTAGTCAATAGTACAGTGTGTGTACATGAGAAATGATACTATTTCTGGCCATTATATCTCTTTATCTATGCCTGTCTTCTCAGCTCCTACTCACTCCTCCCCCTCCCCTCTCCCTAGACTTGCATTGACATGTGTAATATTTATTTATTTATTATACCCACTTATATAATCCTGACATATTCCGCAGTGCTCTACAGACATTAGCATCACACTGTCCCCAATGGGACTCACAATTTAAGGTCCATATCAGTATGTCTTTGGAGTGTCGGAGGAAACAGGAGTACCCGGAGGAAGCCTACGAAAACAAAGGGAGAACATGCAAACTCTGTCCAAGATTTGAACCCAGTGCTTCAAGGCACCAGTAGTGATGTCCCGAACTATTCGCCGGCGAACACTTCCCGGCGAACATAGCTTGTTCGCGTTCGCCGCCGGGGGACAAACATATGCGATGTTCGGTCCGCCCCCTATACATCATCATTGAGCAAACATTTACCCTGTACCTCACAGTCAGCAGACACATTCCAGCCAATCAGCACCCTCCCACACCCTCCCACCTCCTAAAAAAGGGCAGCCATTTTAGATTCAGTCTGAAGCTGCAGTGTGTTAGTGAGAGCAGGAGAGTGAAGCTGATGCTGCTGTGCTGATGAATTCATAAGGAAAGCATTAGTTAGGCCAGTGTTCTGTGTCCACAGACTCATCTTCTGTAAGAACAGCGTCACAGCATCCCAAAAAGCCCTTTTTAGGGCTGCTACATTAGTCTGCTTTTATTTTATTTTTTTCCATATATATATTGCAGTTGCCTGGCCTGCCCGTGTGTGAGAGGCTGCAGGCCCACAGACTGTAGTGTGCCCACTGCCAGTGCCCACCACTCATACCGTGTGGCACAGGACTTTGCATAAAAAAAGGCATTTAATTTTTACACTTTAATCTAATTTCAGTTGCCTGCCTGCTGCCAGTGTGTGTCAGACCCACAGACTGTAGTGTGCCCACTGCCAGTGCCCACCACTCATACCGTGTGGCACAGGTCTTTGCATTAAAAAAAAGTCATTTAATTTTACGCCTTTAATATAATTTCAGTTGCCTGCCAGTGTGTGTCAGGCCCACACAGACTGTACTGTGCCCACTGCCAGTGCCCACCACTCATATCGGGTGGCACAGTACCTTGCAGATAAAAGAGTAATTACATTTTTACCCTTTAATAGAATTTCAGTTGCCTGCCAGTGTGTGTCAGGCCCACACAGACTGTACTGTGCCCACTGCCAGTGCCCACCACACATATCGGGTGGCACAGTACCTTGCAGATAAAAAAAAAGTCATTTAATTTTTACCCTTTAACCACTTTAGCCCCCATAGCTTAAACACCCTTAATGACCAGACCACTTTTTACAATTCTGCACTACACTAATTTCACCGTTTATTGCTTGATCATACAACTTACCATCGAAATGAATTTTACCTCCTTTTCTTCTCACTAATAGAGCTTTCATTTGGTGGTATTTCATTGTTGCTGACATTTTTACTTTTTTGATATTAATAAAAAATTACCAAAATTTTTGCAGAAATTTTTAATTTTTTTTAAAAACTACATTTCTATATAAAATTTTCTCTAAATGTATTGTTCCACATGTCTTTGATGAAAAAAAAATGTAATAAGTGTATATTTATTGGTTTGGGTAAAAGTTATAGCGTTTACAAACTATGGTGCAAAAAAGTGAATTTCCGCATTTTGAAGCAGCTCTGACTTTCTGAGCACCTGTCATGTTTCTTCAGGTGCTAGAATGCCAGGATAGTATAAATAGCCCCCAAATGACATCATTTTAGAAAGAAGACACCCCAAAGTATTTGCGGAGGAGCATGGTGAGTTCATGTATAATTTCATTTTTTTTTTACAAGTTAGCAGAAAATGACACTTTCTGAGGAAAAAATAATAATAATAAAGTTTCCATTTCTGCTAACTTCTGGCAAAAAAAAAAATCTCCCACGGACTCACTATGCCCCTCAGTGAATACCTTGGGGTGTCTTCTTTCCAAAATAGGGTCATTTGTGGGGTGTGTTTACTGTTTGGCATTTTGGGCGGGGCTAAATTGTGAGCAACCCTGTAAAGCCTAATGGTACTCGTTGGACTTTACGCACCTAGGCTGCAAAAAAGTGTCACACATGTGGTATTGCCGTACTCAGGAAAAGTAGGGCAATGTGTTTTGGGGTGTATTTTAACATATACCCATGCTGGGTGAGAGAAATATCTCTGTAAATTGACAACTTTGTATAAAAAAATATAAAAATTGTCATTTACAGAGATATTTCTCATACCCAGCATGAGTATATGTAAAAATAAACCCCTAAACACATTGCCCTACTTCTCCTGAGTATGACGATACCACATAAGTGACACTTTTTTGCAGCCAAGATGCGCAAAGGGGCCCAAATTCTAATGAGTACCTTTAGGATTTCAAAGGCCATTTTTACGCATTTGGATTCCAAACTACTTCTCACGTATTAGGGGCCCCTAAAATGCCAGGGCAGTATAAATACCCCACAAGTGACCCCATTTTAGAAAGAAGACACCCCAAGGTATTCTGTGAGGGGTATGGTGAGTTCATGTAAAATTTTATTTTTTGTCACAAGCTAGTGGGATATGAGACTTTGTAAAAAAAAAAAAAAAGTAAATTTCCGCTAACTTGTGCCAAAAAACAAAAATCTTCTATGAACTCGCCATGCCCCTCACCGAATACCTTGGGGTGTCTTCTTTCCAAAATGGGGTCACTTGTGGGGTATTTATGCGGCCCTGGCATTTTAGGGGCCCTAAAGCGTGAGAAGAAGTCTGGAATCCAAATGCATAAAAATGCCCTCCTAAAAGGTACTCATTGGAATTAGGGCCCCTTTGCGCACCTAGGCTGCAAAAAAGTATCACTCATGTGGTATCACCATACTCAGGAGAAGTAGGGCAATGGTTTTTGGGGTGTATTTTTACATATACCCATGCTATGTGTGAGAAATATCTATGTAAATGACAACTTTTTAAAAATTTTTATACAAAGTTGTCAATTTACAGAGATATTTCTCTCACCCAGCATGGGTATATGTAAAAATGCACCCCAAAACACATTGCCCTACTTCTTCTGAGTGAAGGACATATGAGTGCTTGCGAAGTAAGGCCCCATTCACACGTCCGCAAAAATGTCCGCATAAATTCAGCAATTCTGCGGAATAGATGCGGACCCATTTAGTGCAAATGGGGCAGGCGGTGATGCGGAGTGCACACTATGTGTTTCGGCCCCGAAACATCCAGCCGCAGCTCCGCAAAAGATAGAGCATGTCCTATTTTTGTCCGCAATTGCAGAAAAGAAAAGCCATTTTCTATATAGTTCTGGCAATGTGCGGATCCGCAAAATGTGGAAAGCACATTGCTGGTGTCCGTGTTTTGCGGATCCGTGGATCCACAAAACACATACAAACGTCTGAATGAGCCTTACAGAGGGGTGATTACTGATTAGTGACAGGGGGTGATCAGGGGTGACATGGATTGATCAAGGGGTTAATCAGTGATGGGGGGGGGTGTTGGTGTGTGGTGATTGGTGCACTTACAGTGTCCTCTGGTGGTCCCAAGCAAAAGGGACCACCAGAGGAGCAGGCAGCAGGCATTTCAGATGCTGTTTACAAAACAATGTCTGATATGCGATTCAGATGCCGTTTTTTTTAACATCTATGATCAGCGCTGGCAGGCTGTAGTTAAAGTTCCTCCCGTTGCGATCCTGTGAGCGTGCGCGCTCACAGGAAACCTCGTCTCTCGCGAGATGATGCACCGATGCGTCTACGAGGAACATCCCAGCCGCCCGCAGGATGCATCCCTGCGTTAGGTGGTCAGGAGGTGGTTAATGTAATTGCAATTGCTTGCCAGTGTGTCAGACCCACTGACAGTACTGTGCCCACTGCCCACCACTCACATAGGGTGGCACAGTACCTTGCAGATAAAAATGTCATTTCATTTAGTACCCTTTAATATAATTGCAGTTGCCTGCCAGTATTCGATACATGTCCCCTGATAGGGGACGTAACAGGGATTAAACTGATAAGAATAGTACTACTTAACACACCACTCAGATAGGGTGTCACAGTACATTGCACGGCGCACGCACAGTGACCTAAGATTTAAACTAAGCGGACCGAGCATGGGTCTTTTTCCATCTCCCGGTTCCAAAAATCTATTCACTAGTGTTGAGCGAACAATTCGAGCATAGTTCGGGTTCGTACCGAATTTTGGGGTGTCCGGGACACGGACCCGAACCCGGACATTTTCAAAAAAGTTCGGGTTCGGGTTCGTTGTTCGGCGATTACTTCCCGCTTTCTGAAGGGCTGCACAGCAGCCAATCAGCTAGCGTTTTACTTCTTGCCCTAAGAGCCCATCACAGCCATGCCTACTAATGGCATGGCTGTGATTGGCCAAGTGCAGCATGTGACCCAGCCTCTATTTAAGCTGGAGTCACGTAGCGCCGCATGTCACACTGCTCTGATTAGTGTAGGGAGAGGATGCAGCTTCTGTGAGGGCGAGATTAGGCAGGGAAAAGTCAGCAACAGCACCTAATGAACGGATCGATCTACAGCTGTGAATGATTGAACTTCTGCTAGTTACTTGCTCACTGGTTTTTAGGCTGCACAGAGCGTTTTTCTGTCACTAATTTTCTGGGGTGATCAGCGGCCATTTTTTGACTTGTGGTGCACCAGAAAAAGCTGCCACCAAGTCCATCAATCCATCAATACTAGTTTTTTTTTTTTGCTATATCCTACATCAGGGGATTGGCTGTGCTAATTGTCACCCCTAGAAACTCAGGATAGCAATTTCTATATTTTATTAAGGGGTTAAATACAATTGCCCAAATACCAATCCCCTAAATCTGGTGTTCCAGCTTTGGCTAGCCAAGTATAATACTGTCTGCTGTCTGGCAAAGGAGAGATTATTTTCTGTGGTGAAATTCAATTGCCAAAATAGCAATACCATAAATCTGGTGTCCCAGCTGTTGCAGGCCAAGTTTCATAGTGTCCGCAAAAACATATATTTTGTTCTGGGGTGAAATTCAATTGGCAAAATAGCAATACCATAAATCAGTGGTTTCAGCTATGGCTGGCCAAGATTCATAGTGTCTGCAAAAACATATTTTGTTGTGGGGTGAAATACAATTGCCAAAATAGCAATACCCTGAATCTGGTGTCCCAGCTGTTGCAGGCCAAGTTTCATAGTGTCCGCAAAAACATATATTTTGTTGTGGGGTGAAATTCAATTGCCAAAATAGCAATACCCTGAATCTGGTGTCCCAGCTTTTGGAGGCCAAGATTCATAGTGTCCGCAAAAAAATATTTTTTGTTCTGGGGTGAAATTCAATTGCCAAAATAGCAATACCATAAATCAGTGGTTTCAGCTGTGGCTGGCCAAGTTTCATAGTGTCCTGCAAATTATATATTTTGTTCTGGGGTGAAATTCAATTGCCAAAATAGCAATACCATAAATCAGTGGTTTCAGCTGTGGCTGGCAAAGTATAATAGTGTCCGCCAAAACATATATTTTGTTCTGGGGTGAAATTCAATTGCCAAAATAGCAATACCCTGAATCTGGTGTCCCAGCTGTTGCAGGCCAAGATTCATAGTGTCCGCAAAAACATATATTTTGTTCTGGGGTGAAATTCAATTGCCAAAATAGCAATACCATAAATCATTGGTTTCAGCTGTGGCTGGCCAAGATTCATAGTGTCCATAAAAACATATATTTTGTTGTGGGGTGTAATTCAATTGCCAAAATAGCAATACCCTGAATCTGGTGTCCCAGCTGTTGCAGGCCAAGATTCATAGTGTCCGCAAAACATATATTTTGTTCTGGGGTGAAATTCAATTGCCAAAATAGCAATACCATAAATCAGTTGTTTCAGCTGTGGCTGGCCAAGTTTCATAGTGTCCTGCAAATTATATATTTTGTTCTGGGGTGAAATTCAATTGCCAAAATAGCAATACCATAAATCAGTGGTTTCAGCTGTGGCTGGCAAAGTATAATAGTGTCCGCCAAAACATATATTTTGTTCTGGGGTGAAATTCAATTGCCAAAATAGCAATACCCTGAATCTGGTGTCCCAGCTGTTGCAGGCCAAGTTTCATAGTGTCCGCAAAAACATATATTTTGTTATGGGGTGAAATTCAATTGCCAAAATAGCAATACCATAAATCAGTGGTTTCAGCTGTGGCTGGCCAAGATTCATAGTGTCCGCAAAAACATATATTTTGTTGTGGGGTGAAATTCAATTGCCAAAATAGCAATACCCTGAATCTGGTGTCCCAGCTGTTGCAGGCCAAGTTTCATAGTGTCCGCAAAAACATATATTTTGTTCTGGGGTGAAATTCAATTGCCAAAATAGCAATACCATAAATCAGTGGTTTCAGCTGTGGCTGGCCAAGATTCATAGTGTCCGCAAAAACATATATTTTGTTGTGGGGTGAAATTCAATTGCCAAAATAGCAATAACCTGAATCTGGTGTCCCAGCTGTTGCAGGCCAAGTTCCATAGTGTCTGCAAAAACATATATTTTGTTCTGGGGTGAAATTCAATTGCCAAAATAGCAATACCATAAATCAGTGGTTTCAGCTATGGCTGGCCAAGATTCATAGTGTCCGCAAAAACATGTATTTTGTTGTGGGGTGAAATTCAATTGCCAAAATAGCAATACCCTGAATCTGGTGTTTGAGCTGTTGCAGGCCAATTGTAAATCTGTCCATAAAAGGATACCTTTCATCCAGGGCCTAAATACTAGCCCTAAAAGAGATATTCCCCTAAATCAGTGGTTACTGCTGTGCCTGGATTAGTGTAATATGCTACATAAATAAATAGGCAGATAGTGTTAGGTGCCTGTAAAAAAAGGCCTGAATTTGAAATCAATACATTGGGCCAAATATTCTTTTTCTTATTGTGGTGCTTGGTGAACGGTAACAATGAGGAAAACATCTAGTAAGGGACGCGGACGCGGTCGTGGTGGTGTTAGTGTACCCTCTTGTGCTGGGAGAGGACGTGGCCATTCTGCCACAGCCACACGTCCTAGTGAACCAACTACCTCAGGTTCCAGTACCCGCCAGAATTTACAGCGATATTTGGTGGGGCCCAATGCCGTTCTAAGGATGGTAAGGCCTGAGCAGGTACAGGCGCTAGTCAATTGGGTGGCCGACAGTGGATCCAGCATGTTCACAACATTATCTCCCACCCAGTCTAATGCAGAAAGCGCACAGGTGGCACCTGAAAACCAAGCCCATTAGTCTGTCACATCACCCCCATGCATATCAGGGAAACTATCTGAGCCTCAAGTTATGTAGCAGTCTCTTATGCTGTTTGAAGACTCTGCTGGCAGGGTTTCCCAAGGGAATCCCCCTAGCCCTTCCCCAGTGGTGGAAGACATAGAATGCACTGATGCACAACCACTGATGTTTCCTGATGATGAGGACATGGGAATACCACCTCATCGGAGTCCGCACGTCTCTGATGATGACGAAACACAGGTGCCAACTGCTGCGTCTTTCTGCAGTGTGCAGACCGAACAGGAGGTCAGGGAGGAAGACTGTGTGGAAGACGATGCAGGGGACGATGAGGTCCTAGACCCCACATGGAATGAAGGTCGTGCCGCTGACTTTCATAGTTCAGAGGAAGAGGCAGTGGTGAGACCGAGCCAACAGCGTAGCAAAAGAGAGAGCAGGGGGCAAAAGCAGAACAGCTGCCTCCAAGAGAGTTCGCCTGCTACTGGCCACCGCCACCAGGGACCGAGCACCCCAATGGCAGCTTCAAGGAGTTCCCTGGCATGGCACTTCTTTAAACAATGTGCTGACGAAAAGACCCGAGTGGTTTGCACGCTGTGCCATCAGAGCCTGAAGCGAGGCATTAACGTTCTGAACCTTATCACAACCTGCATGACCAGGCATCTACATGCAAAGCATGAACTGCAGTGGAGTAAACACCTTAAAAGCAAGGAACTCACTCTGGCTTCCTCTGCTCTCTCTTCTACTGCTGCCTCGGCCTCTTCCTCCTCCTCGGGAAGAATGTTGGCACCTGCCGCCCACCAAACAGAGGATGTGCCACCGACAACACCACCTGCGTCACCAAGCATCTCCACCATGTCACATGGCAGCGTTCAGCTCTCCATCTCACAAACCTTGGAGAGAAAGCGTAAATTCCCACCTAGCCACCCTCGAGCCCTGGGCCTGAATGCCAGCATTTCTAAACTACTGGCCTTTGAAATGCTGTCATTCAGGCTGGTGGACACAGACAGCTTCAAACAGCTGATGTCCATGGCTGTCCCACAGTATGTTGTTCCCAGCCGCCACTACTTCTCCAAGACAGCCGTGCCTTCCCTGCACAACCAAGTATCCGATAAAATCAAGTGTGCACTGCGCAACGCCATCAGTGGCAAGGTCCACCTAACCACAGATACGTGGACCAGTAACCACGGCCAGGGACGCGATATCTCCCTAACTGCACACTGGGTAAATGTAGTGGCGGCTGGGCCGCAGGCAGAGAGTTCCTTTGCGCACGTCCTTCCGCCACCAAGGATCGCAGGGCATCATTCTTTGCCTCCTGTAGCCTCCTCCTCCTACTCGGCTTCCTCCTCCTCTGCTTCCACCAGCTCATCCAGTCAGCCACACACCTTCACCACCAACTTCAGCACAGCCCGGGGTAAACGTCAGCAGGCCATTCTGAAACTCATATGTTTGGGGGACAGGCCCCACACCGCGCAGGAGTTGTGGCGGGGTATTGAACAACAGACCGACCCGTGGTTGCTGCCGGTGGGCCTCAAGCCCGGCCTGGTGGTGTGCGATAATGGGCGAAATCTCGTCGCAGCTCTGGGACTAGCCGGTTTGACGCACATCCCTTGCCTGGCGCATGTGCTGAATTTGGTGGTTCAGAAGTTTATTCACAACTACCCCGACATGTCAGAGCTGCTGCATAAAGTGAGGGCCGTCTGTGCGCGCTTCCGGCTTTCACATCCTGCCTCTGCTCGCCTGTCTGCGCTACAGCGGAACTTCGGCCTTCCCGCTCACCGCCTCATATGCGACGTGCCCACCAGGTGGAACTCCACCTTGCACATGCTGGAGAGACTGTGCGAGCAGCAGCAGGCCATAGTTGAGTTTCAGCTGCAGCACGCACGCGTCCAGGGGAGCACCCAGAAATTTTGTCTAGGGGGGGTCCGAAAAGAAAAAAAATTGTGCAGCGCCAAAAAATTGACCCCGCCCATTTTTCTAAGACCATCCTACATATAATAGGCCACTCCCAACAAACACTGTACAGCTGAAATGATATTGATGAGGATGACGGTAAGAGTCTCACCCTCATGCTACATAGACACACTGTACCTAATACTCCACCATACAGGGCCCAACATAAAGCCCCTGTACTCTCACTGCCCCCCACATAGCTCCGTGGCAGGAGCTGTTGCAGTTTCACTTCCTCCCTCCTAGTCCTGAAGGCACCAAAAGTGGAGTGGAGGAGGAGCTGCGCGATATTAAAGGTGTGTAGGTCCGGGTGGAGGAGCCCGGGTCTACACATCATACCAAGGGGATGGCGTGTCCTGGCTGCACTGCCTGCTTCACATTATACAATGGACAACAGCAGGCTACAGCCAGGAAGCTCCTCCGCTCTTCTCCCTCCCCAGATCTTGCTCAAGGCTTGTGATTCCCCCCCACCATCCGCCACCCGCCCCTGGCCTGCCACCCCCTTGGGCCGTCCTCACGTAGCTCTGAATCCTCCTTTTGCAAATGGCAGGAGGAGAAGCCGGTGCATCTCCTATCCTACATAGCGCCACATACCTCCTACATTCAGTGATGTCACCTTTGATGTAGACGTTCTCTTTTCTCATCTTCTCCATTCAGACCAGACCGCCATGATGATTTTTCACCCATCTCCTGTCTCTGCAGAGATTGACAAACAGACATTAGTTTCCCACTTTTCCATCATCTTCACATCTTCTGAACACCCCATCCTGCCATCCCCAATACTGTTCCCGCTGTGCTCCTCAATACTATACTGCAGAAACTATCCCCTGAAAAATACCTGTACCACACAGATAGTGCCCCCTTCTACAAATATTGGCACACAGTGCTCTAAAAACATAACTGTGCCCAGTATATAGTATCCCTGACACTAATAGAATAAACATATTGTCCCCAAAAATAATTGTGCTAAGCTGATACTGTGCCAGGGTGCCCACCAAAGTAACAGTGCTCACCAAATTCCCACCAATAGAAATAATTCCCTGCCTGAGCACACTTAGTAATAATGCCCTCATAGTGCCCATACTAGTGTGATCATGTTCGCCATAGCCCCCAGTAGTAGTAAAGCTCACCATAATGCCCCCTAGTAGTAATAATTCTCCCTATAATATTACAGTACAAGAAATATACCTGCTTAGTGCCCGCAGTTGAGCTAATGTCCCCATAATGTATGCCAGTATAAAATACCTCTATATAGTGCCCCAGTAAATGCCCCCGTAGTGCTCCTCTCCCACTTGACCATAGTGCCCCGATAATTTGCCAGTATAAAATACCCCATCTTAGTGCCCCCAGCACATGCCTCCATGGTGCTTCTCTCCCCTTCCCCATAGTGCCCCTATAATATGCCAGCAAAAAATGCCCCTTTGTAGTGCCCCCAGCAGATGCCCCTATAGTGCTCCTCTCCCCCATAATGTGCCAGTAGAAAATGCCCCTTCTTTGTGCCACCAGATGCCCCCATACTGCTCCTCTCCCCCATAGTGCCCCCATAAAGTGCCAGTTAAAAATGCCCCTTCTTAGTGCCACCAGATGCCCCATAGTGATGCCCGGCCCTATAGTGCCTCCCATGTGCCAGTAAAAAATACACATTAGTGCCAGCCAGATACCATAGTGCATATAGGGGATATTGTGCCAGTAAAAAAAATACAATAGTGACACCAAATAATGCCCCTATAGTGCCACCAGATGCCCCATAGTGCTGCTCTCCCCTATAGTGCCTCCCATAATGTGCCAGTGAAAAATGCCCCTTAGTGCCACCAGATGCCATAGTGCCCCCATAATATGCCTATAAAAAGCCCCTTTAGAGCCCCCAGATGCCCCCATAGTGCTCCACTCCCCATAGTGCCCCAAATAATGCCGCTATAGTGCCACCAGATGCCCTAATAGGGCCCCCTCCAAAATAAGGCAGTAAAAATGCCCTCAAAATGGGATAGAAATAAATAAATAAATGCCCCCATAATGCTCCACTCCCCCATGGTGTGGTGCCCCAAATAATGCCCCTATAGTGCCCCCCAAATGGGGCAGTAAAAAAATCCACAAGATTCCCTATAGTATGCCCCCAAAATGGGCTACAAATAAATGCCCCAGATGCCCCCATAGTGCCCCCTACCCAAAACGGGCCAGTGAGAAATGCCCCCATAGTGCCCCCACAAAACAAAATGCCACCAGGTGCCCCCTAAAATGTGCCACCATTAAAAAAAACAAAAATAAAAACACTAATACTTACCTTCATGAGGTTAGCAGCAGACCTCTTCCGGCCGCGCTGTGTGCTGCCCGGCTCAGGCGGCGCGATGATAATGATGTCATCGCGCCACCTGAGCCGGCCTCTGATAGGCTGCAGGCACTAATGCCTGCAGCCTATCAGAAGAACAGGGAAGGGAGACGCCTCTCCCTCCCCTGCCACAGCACATTGATCTGTATCGCTGTCCTGAGGACGGCAACACAGATCGATGAATATAGAGATGAACGCTTCCGCAATGGAAGCGCTCATCTCCTACTGCCTCCCCACCGCCGTCTGCAATTGGAACCAGGGCCGCGCCGCCTGTTGCGATCGGCGGTGCGGCCCTGAGTGATTTAAAAAAAAATTGGATCTGGGTTCTAGGGGGGGTCCAGACCCCTAAAACCCCCTGTCGGTGCGCCCCTGCACGCGTCAGTCGCACTGCGGAACAGCACCACTTCACCACCAATGATTGGGCCTCCATGCGAGACCTGTGTGCCCTGTTGCGCTGTTTCGAGCACTCCACCTACATGGCCAGTGGCGATGACACCGTTATCAGCGTTACAATACCACTTCTATGTCTCCTTGAGAAAACGCTTAGGGCGATGATGGAAGAGGAGGTGGCCCAGGAGGAGGAGGAGGAGGATGAGGGGTCATTTATAGCAATTTCAGGCCAGTCTGTTAGAAGTGGCTCAGAGGGAGTTTTTTTGCAACAGCAGAGGCCAGGTACAAATGTGGCCAGCCAGGGCCCACTACTGGAGGATGAGGAGGATAAGGAGGAGGTGGAGGAGGATGAGGATAAAGCAGGTTCACAGCGAGGTGGCACCCGACACAGCTCAGGCCCATCACTGGTGCGTGGCTGGGGGGATACGGAGGACGATGACGATACGCCTCCCACAAAGGACAGCTTGTCCTTACCTCTGAGGAGCCTGGCACACATGAGCGACTACATGCTGCAGTGCCTGCGCAACGACAGCAGAGTTGCCCACATTTTAACGTGTGCGGACTACTGGGTTGCCACCCTGCTGAATCCCCGGTACAAAGACAATGTGCCCACCTTACTTCCTGCACTGGAGCATGATAGGAAGATGCGCGAGTACAAGCGCATGCTGGTAGAGGCGCTCCTGAGAGCATTCCCAAATGTCACAGGGGAACAGGTGGAAGCCCAAGGAGAAGGCAGAGGATGAGCAAGAGGTCGCCAACGCAGCTGTGTTACGGCCAGCTCCTCTGAGGGCAGGGTTAGCATGGCAGAAATGTGGAAAAGTTTTGTCTCCACGCCACAGCTAACTGCACCACCACCTGATACGGAACGTGTTAGCAGGAGACAGCATTTCACTAACATGGTTGAACAGTACGTCTGCACACCCCTCCACGTACTGACTGATGGTTCGGCCCCATTCAACTTCTGGGTTGGATTTTATGCCTTGGAGGTGCTGGCTGCCCGGCGGCCAGCGTTTTGTCTGAACGTGTATTCAGCACGGCAGGGGGCGTCAATACTGACAAACGCAGCCTCCTGTCCACAGCCAACGTGGACAAGCTGACGTTCATAAAAATGAAGCAGGCATGGATCCCACAGGACCTGTGCCTCCCTTGTGCAGAATAGACATTTATAACTGCCTCCCCCTCAACCATGTATTCTTGTACTCCGGGGCATTTCATTATTGATTCCTTATTTTTTTTACTTTTCCATGATCTTGCGGTGCAACCCAAAGTTGAATGAACCTCTCCTCTGTCTGGGTGGTGGGGCCGAAATAACTGAAAGTGGCCTTCTCCGGTGGTGGGTGATATGACGCATGATTCCTTGCTGTTGGACCTCTCTCCTCTGTCTGGTTGCTGGGCCGAAATAACTGAAAGTGGCCTTCTCCAGTGTTGGGTGATATGACGCATGATTCCTTGCTGTGGGACCTCTCTCCTCTAGGTGCTGACTGAAAGTAGCCTTCTCCGTGGTGGGTGATAGACATGATTCCTGTGGGACCTCTCCCTGTCTGAGCTAAATAACTGAAAGTAGCCTTCTCCAGTGGTGGGTGATATGACGCATGATTCCTTGCTGTGGGACCTGTATCCTCGGTCTGGGTGCTGGGCCGAAATAACTGAAAGTGGCCTTCTCCAGTGGTGGGTGATATGACGCATGATTCCTTGCTGTGGGACCTGTCTCCTCTGTCTGGGTGCTGGGCCGAAATAACTGAAAGTGGCCTTCTCCAGTGGTGGGTGATATGACGCATGATTCCTTGCTGTGGGACCTCTCTCCTCGGTCTGGGTGCTGGGCCGAAATAACTGAAAGTGGCCTTCTCCAGTGGTGGGTGATATGACGCATGATTCCTTGCTGTGGGACCTCTCTCCTCTGTCTGGGTGCTGGAGCCGAAATAACTGAGTGGCCTTCTCCAGTGGTGGGTGATATGACGCATGATTCATTGCTGTGGGAGCTGTATCCTCGGTCTGGATGCTGGGCTGAAATAACTGAAAGTGGCCTTCTCCAGTGGTGGGTGATATGACGCATGATTCCTTGCTGTGGGACCTCTCTCCTCTGTCTGGGTGCTGGGGCCAAAATAACTGAAAGTGGCCTTCTCCAGTGTTGGGTGATATGACGCATGATTCCTTACAGTGGGACCTCTCTCCAATTGATATCGGTTAAATTTTATTTTATTTTAATTCATTTCCCTATCCACATTTGTTTGCAGGGGATTTACCTACATTTTGCTGCCTTTGGCAGCCCTCTAGCCCGTTCCTGGACTATTTTACAGCCTTTTTAGTGCTTAAAAGTTCGGGTCCCCATTGACTTCAATGGGGTTCGGGTTCGGGATAAAGTTCGGGTCGAGTTCGGATCCCGAACCCGAACATTTTCGTGAAGTTCGAACCCGAACTTCCAGGTGTTCGCTCATCTCTACTATTCACTACACCGGCCCTGGCCTTAATAAGGGACAAAACAGAGATGAATAAACTGATAGGAATAGTACTTAGTTAACACTAGTTGCATTGGTGGCAAATTCCATTGCAAGTGCCCAAAATTAGAAGCGGACAGAGCAAGCTTTTCTCTCTATCTCCCCATGCAAGGATTCAATTCAATACACGTCCCCTAATAGGGGACTTAACAAAGATTAAAATGGTAAGAATAGTTGTTCACACTATTTGTATTGGTCGGACGCGCAGTGCCCCAAATTGGAAGTAAGAGGACCAACCAATCATCTTTTTCCATCTCCCGGTTCCTAAAATCTATTTGATACACGTCCCCTGATAGGGGACGTAACAGGGATTAAACTGATAGGAATAGTACTACTTAACACAACACTTATATAGGGTTGCACAGTACATTGCACAGCGCACGCTCTGTGCCCGAAATTGGAAATAAGAGGAACGACCAAGCTTCTTTTTCCATCTCCTGGTTCCTAAAATCTATTCGATACACGTCCCCTGATAGGGGACGTAACAGGGATTAAACTGATAAAAATAGTACTACTGATTACTGAACACACCACTCATATAGGGTGGCACAGTATTGCGTGAGGAAGAGACCTTCAATGACGTCAGTGAGGACAAAGAACGGGACATGGCTAGCTTTGTATCCAACCTTATGCAAATGGGGAGTTTGCGGTTGTACAAATGGACTGTTTGGGGTTGTTTGCGGTGCATTAAAAGAGGGGAGTTTGGTCTGTCACAGTTAGGTCTGTTATTGTGAAGCGGGCGTAACCCTTACACTACCTGATCGATACAACATCATACCTGATCGTATACACACACTGGATGTTTTAAAGCACGTTATTCCAAACAATTTAGGAATGTTAGATGATTTATGCCCTTTATGGATTAAAACCCGACTCTGCGTCCACTACGTAATTTTCCATGGGAGTTTTGCCATGGATCCCCCTCCGGCATGCCACAGTCTAGGTGTTAGTCCCCTTGAAACAAATTTTCCATCACTACTGTGGCCAGAAAGAGTCCCTGTGGGTTTTAAAATTCTTGGACAAGATTAAGGCATTTTTCTAAGTGAAAAACAATTAGCAGAAAGGGGGGATTAAACAGCTGATAGCATGGGACCTAGACATTTTATACTAATAAAACATATTATAAAGCTTCTTGAGGTCACTTGTACTGAACTTGTACTGTATTGATTTATGTAAGGTTCTATGAAAAGTTAGTGACCATTTAGGCTACTTTCACTCTAGCGTTTTTTTGCAGATCCATCGTGGATCTGCAAAAACGCTTCAGTTACAATAATACAACAGCATGCATCCGTCCTGAACGGATCCGGTTTTCTATTGTGCCAGATTGTGTCTGAAAATTCGGATCCATCCCTACGGACTTACATTGTGCGCCAGGACGGATTCGTTTGGCTCCGCTTCATCAGGTGGACAGGAAAACTCTGCAGACAGCGCGGAATGGTGACTGAACGGTAGCAAGCTGATGCATACTGAGCGGATCCTTTTTCATTCAGAATGCATTAGGGCAAAACTGATCCGTTTTGGACACCTTGTGAGAGCCCATGACAGATCTCATAAACGGAAAGCCAAAACACTAGTGTGAAAGTAACCCTAACTTGTTTAGTGATGTTAGACCACAAAATCAAGCACACAAACGATAATGTGATTGCATTCTAGTGATGCAAATTATTTTATATGTTTTTCCACAAAATAGCTAATTAGGTAAAAGGTTTCTCAATGTATTTTTTCATAATTATGTTTGATTTTTAGCAGAAAATGCAGCATCTGTGTCGGACTGTAGTTGCAGGAGTTGCTTAAGACCTATTCTAAGGTTCTGTAAAATGTACTTGCCTCATTTTTTTCCCTTTGATTTGCATTCCTGAGTTACCAACATGTCCTAATTACTAATGTCAGAAGCTTTTCCCTGTAGGTTGATTTCTAATTATGGACTGAAATTATGAAAGCCTCATGACATAAATTATCATAGAGAACTATGGATGTATGATAAATTCCATATGACAGCAAGACAAAATGTCTCATAAAGTTGTGTATGTTTTAAAACTATTTGACATTTTATTGTGCTGTATCATATTGCTGTACATTCAGTTCTTATTTAGACTTTAGAAATATATAAGACACATGTCAATCATTTTATAAAATATTTTCATCTAATTTAACATTTGGTAATGACGAATGACACCCATAAGCAGATCGAGTATTGCAAAGTAGCACATTGCTGCTGTCAGGCCATATTAATTCTATATCACAAAACATGGATGCAAAGGCCCCATAGTGTTTAATTCTTATTACATTAAAATAAACATATTAACCTAACGTATTCTACTGTTACAAATCAGACTCCATGGGCTTGTAAGACTACGGTGTCCATATTAGGACATCGTCAGACATCATCCACAACTCCATCCTCCGTCAGGCAAAACACCCTCCTTCGTCAGCCCAAACTCCATCAGTCCTCTTCCCTCAGGCAAAACTCCATCCTCTGTCAGCCAAAACTCCTTTCTTCCTCATCCAAAACTGCCTCCTCCCTCAGACATCAGCCAAAACGCCCTCCTCCCTCATCCAAAACTCCATCAGATGTCAGCCAAAACTCTCCTCAGACCTCAGCCAAAACTCCCTCATCCAAAACTGCCTCCTCCCTCAGACATCAGCCAAAACTCCCTCATCCAAAACTGCCTCCTCCCTCAGACATCAGCCAAACCTCCCTCATCCATAACTGCCTCCTCCCTCAGACATCAGCCAAACCTCCCTCATCCAAAACTGCCTCCTCCCTCAGACCTCAGCCAAATCGCCCTCCTCCCTCATCTAAAACTCCATCAGATGTCAGACAACACTTCCTTCTCCCTCAGAAGTCAGTCAAAATTCCCTCCTCCCTAACTCAAATGTAATACACAACTCTTAGCCTGAAGAAGCTGCTAGCTGCTGGAAAGGCAAAGGACCTGTGATGATGTCATGACCATGTGATGAGTCACGTGTGTGGGAGGGGTCAGATTTGCATAGCAGCGGCTATTGTGTACAAAACTATAGTCATCAAATAGAGCTGTGTGTGTGTAGCCTGCAGGTAGCAATCTACATCTAGCAGAGCTGTGTGTGTGTGTCACCTGCAGGTAGAAATCTACATGTAGTAGAGCTGTGTGTGTAACCTGCAGGTAGCAATCTACATGTATCAGAGCTGTGTGTGTGTGTGTAACCTGCAGGTAGCAATCTACATGTAGCAGAGCTGTGTGTGTGTGTGTGTAACCTGCAGGTAGCAATCTACATGTAGCAGAGCTGTGTGTGTGTAACCTGCAGGTAGAAATCTACATGTAGCAGGGCTGTGTGTGTGTGTGTGTAACCAACAGGTAGCAATCTACATCTAGCAGAGCTGTGTGTGTGTGTGTGTGTGTAACCTGCAGGTAGCAATCTACATGTAGCAGGGCTGTGTGTGTGTGTGTGTGTGTGTAACCTGCAGGTAGCAATCTACATGTAGCAGAGCTGTGTGTGTGTAACCTGCAGGTAGCAATCTACATGTAGCAGAGCTGTGTGTGTGTGTGTAACCTGCAGGTAGCAATCTACATGTAGCAGAGCTGTGTGTGTGTGTGTGTAACCTGCAGGTAGCAATCTACATGTAGCAGGGCTGTGTGTGTGTGTGTGTGTGTGTGTAACCTGCAGGTAGTAATCTACATGTAGCAGAGCTGTGTGTGTGTGTGTAACCTGCAGGTAGCAATCTACATCTAACAGAGCTGTGTGTGTGTAACCTGAAGGTAGCAATCTACATCTAGCAGAGCTGTGTGTGTGTGTGTGTGTAACCTGCAGGTAGCAATCTACATGTAGCAGAGCTGTGTGTGTGTGTGTGTAACCTACAGGTAGCAATCTACATGTAGCAGAGCTGTGTGTGTGTGTAACCTGCATGTAGCAATCTACATGTAGCAGAGCTGTGTTTGTGTGTGTAACCTGCAGGTAGCAATTTACATGTAGCAGAGCTGTCTGTGTGTGTGTGTGTAAGCAGAGCTGTGTACTGTGTAATAGAGATAGGATACACACATATCTCTACTACACAGTATACACATCTCTAATAGAGATGAGCGAACTTCAAAAATTAGTTCGGCGTTGAGGTTGGGGTAATCGCCGCATCCCGTTATGGATTCCACTACCGCGGACTATCCCGGCATATGGAATCCATAAGGGGCGGCTTCCACGAACCCGAACTTTGGAAAAGCCGAAGGACCTGGGGTGACGTCACCGTCATGTGATCAGTGCAGGGGGCGCGGCTCAGCACTGGATCAAATCCAGTACTAACGCCGAACTAATTTTTGAAGTTCGCTCATCTCTAAACTCTAATACACAGCTCTATTTGATGACTACAGTTCTGTACACAGCCGCTGTGAAATCTGACCCCTCCCACAGACATGACTAATCACATGGTCATGACATCATCACAGGTCCTTTGCCTTTCCAGCAGCTAGCAGCTTCTTCAGGCTAAGAGTTGTGTATTACATACTTTTGAGTTAGGGAGGAGGGAATTTTGATTGACTTCTGAGGGAGAAGGGAGTTTTGTCTGACATCTGATGGAGTTTTGGATGAGGGAGGAGGGCGATTTGGCTGAGGTCTGAGGGAGGAGGCAGTTTTGGATGAAGGAGTTTTGGCTGAGGTCTGAGGGAGTTTTGGCTGACATCTGATGGAGTTTTGGATGAGGGAGGAGGGCGTTTTGGCTGAGGTCTGAGAGAGGAGGCAGTTTTGGATGAGGGAGGAGGGCGTTTTGGCTGAGGTCTGAGGAGGAGGCAGTTTTGGATGAGGGAGGAGGGCATTTTTGGCTGATGTCTGAGGGAGGAGGCAGTTTTGTATGAGGAAGAAAGGAGTTTTGGCTGACAGAGGATGGAGTTTTGCCTGAGGGAAGAGGACTGATGGAGTTTGGGCTGACGAAGGAGGGTGTTTTGCCTGACGGAGGATGGAGTTGTGGATGATGTCTGACGATGTCCTAATTTGGACACCGTATAAGACTTTAGGATATATTCTTGAAAAGGAAAAAATATTTTCTAGGTCAGTATAAGGCTAAGTCTAATTGTACAAAAACTACAGCTAAAAACACTAGATAGATAGATAGATAGATAGATAGATATGGAAAAGGAGGAAGCAGCACACTATATTACATGTGGGTGCACAATCTGGCCATACGAACCAGGTCCACATCAATAGAAATGCAAAAAAGGCAGCAGCACTACGATATAGTCAAAAAAGGTTGTGAAGGTTTATTCAACCAGTGTCATAATAGCGACGTTTCAACCGCATAGCTTGAGAAAGACCGCAACAAGCGATTGAAACGTCGCTATTATGACACTGGGTGAATAAACCTTCACAACCTTTTTGACTATATCAGAGTGCTGCTGCCTTTTTTCCATTTCTAGATAGATAGATAGATAGATAGATAGATAGATATAGATATATACAGGTGCATCTCAATAAATTAGAATATAATCAAAAGGTTAATTTCAGTAATTCAATTCAAAAAGTGAAACTCATATATTATATAGATTCAGTACACACAGAGTGATCTATTTCAAGCATTTATTTATTTTAATGTTGATGATTATGGCTTATAGCTAATAAAAACCCAAAAGTCAGTATCTCAGAAAATTAGAATACTACAGTATATAAAACCAATTCAAAAAATGATTTTTAATACGGAAATGGCCTACTGAAAAGAATGTATGGTATATGCACTCAATACCTGGTTGGGGCATGAATTACTACATCAATACAGCGTGGTGCTTTGTGTACTGGGTGTGGGTGTTCCCATGTATTCTGGTTCTGCGATGCATGCTGATTGCAGCATTGTGTGTGAACAGGGTCTGAGTATGGATGCTTTTGTGTTCGTATAACCTGTGTGGTTCCATCACTCTTGTTGTGGAGGCTGGCTGCCTGTTACCTTGTACTGGCTACAGTTTATCCTGTGTATGCTGGCTGTTGTTTGGGAGTGCTGGCTGCAGCATTCTGTGACTGTGTGAACTGACACTTGTATAGTTTGTTCTGTGCTTCTGGTTTCTTCTGGTTTTGGTGGGGTTAACATTCCCTGGTGTGTTCCTGGGTCTGGCTTATCAGGTGCCCTCATTATTGCAGCTATTTCTATCTGTGAGCTGTGGGGCTTGTGCCTTGCTGGGTGTAGCCCTTGCTGATCACCCAGGTGGTCAGTTCTGCCTTGTGCCTTGCTGGGTGTAGCCCCTTGCTGCTGACCCAGGGGGTTTTGCCATCTGTGTGGTGTCGCCTGGTAAAGTGTTGTTGATGTTGTATCCTGTCTCTTGTCTTGCCTGGCAGTGTAACTTCTTCTAATCCTGTCTTTTCCATGTGTAGCCTGGCAGTGCTCCACTGCTTCTGATCCTGTTTGTTTAATATATAGCGTAGCAGTGCACCACTACTTCTGATCCTGTCTGTTTCATGTATAGCCTTGCGGTGCTTCACTGCTTCTGATCCTGTCTGTTTCATGTATAGCCTGGCAGTGCTTAACTGCTTCTGACCCTGTCTGTTCCATGGATAACCTGGCTATGCTTTCTGCTTCTGTTCCTGTCCTGTGTAAATCCTGCCTTCGTGAGAGGGCTCCTGGGTTCCCTGGAGGGAGGACATCTACTCTGTGTGCAACTCTGCTTGTGACTGTCATGCTTCCATTCCACATGGGGTCCAGGCATTTGCTTGTGTGTTGGTTCCCGTTTGTCTTTTCTGATCCATGTCCTGAGTTTGTTTGGGTTCCAATCTTTCTGTTGTTGTCTGGTGCTTGCATCAGCTTGGTTCTTTGCAGGAAGCAGCCTAGTGTACAGGGAACATTCCTGCATGTGCGACCAGTGAGCCCTTGGCTAAGTTTATCCCCACCACTAGGGGCTGTGCAAGGAACGGGGGTCACTGGTTCTTTGCCTCTAGTCTACCGGTGAACTTGCTTCAGTGGTAGGTCTACCGCTATTGTCTAACCTGCTTATCCTCTACTGTCATGTTTATTTATTTATTACATGTGTAATAAAGTATTCTGTTTGTTCCTGGTCTGTAGTCTGCCTGTGTCCTGTTTGCGAGATGTTCCAGAGGTCTGCCTGGCCCCCGGAACATGAGAGATAGATTGCACCTTTATTCTCTTCCCCGTGAAATAAGCATGCAGTTTTGGCTGAGTGTACCTATTTATGGAGGATTTTGGAGAAATTACTGTCTTGATATCCAACTTTTATTATAATTGTTATATCTATATCTAATAATTGTATGTTTTTAGGAAACATTTACCTGAGTCAGTGAACAGCATTTCCAGACATTTTCTGTATGTTGAGGCTAGGACCAGGACCTAGAGAGCAGGGGGAGTGGAGCAGTATTAGATCTGCAGCGGAGGGGAATTGATAATGTGATTAACACATTTTTTTTTTTATTGATGTTAACCAATTCTGGACAATTTTTTCCCCCAGGAAACTTCCTTTAAGTGGTTGAAAAATAAAGAAGCACAGAAATTTTAAATTACATGACAAAAGCTAGAGGATTACTTAAAAGGGGTTGTCCAGCTTTGCCTCACTTTTTAATTATGCCCTGGAATGCGCTCCACCTAAAATAAGACATCTACTCTCCTGCTCCCCACTCTTCAGTTTCAGCACCATGGCTCCATTCAGCAATCTTTACAGTCCGCAACCTGTAAGCTTCTGATCAGGGTCACGAGCACTGCTGCAGCGAATCACCGGCATCGGTGGTGATGTGCCTCCCAGCAGTAGAGATGTCGCGATCTAAAAATTTTCCGTTCGTGAACGGCGAACGCGAGCGTCCGCAAATGTTCGCGAACCGGTGAACCGGGTGAACTGCCATAGACTTCAATTGGCAGGCGAATTTTAAAACCCACAATAGTAATGGAAAATTTGTTTCAAGGGGACTAACACCTAGACTGTGGCATGCCGAAGGGGGATCCATGGCAAAACTCCCATGGAAAATTACGTAGTTGACGCAGAGTCGGGTTTTAATCCATAAAGGGCATAATTCACCTAACATTCCTAAATTGTTTGGAATAACATGCTGTAAAACATCCAGTGTGTGTATACGATCAGGTATGATGTTGTATCGATCAGGTAGTGTAAGGGTTAAGCCTGCTTCACAGTGATAGACCAAACTCTTACAGACCAAACTCCCCATTTAACGCACCACAAACAACCGCAAACAGTCCATTTGCACAACCGCAAACTCCCCATTTGCATAAGGTTGGATACCAAGCTAGCCATGTCCCGTTCCTTGTCCTCATTGACGTCATTGAAGGTCTCTTCCTCCACCCAGCCATGTACAACACCAAGGGTCCCCAAAAGGCGACCCCCTCCTACATTACAAATACTAGTCATTTCTTAGTGAAACTCAGGGATCTGAGCTTGCTTACTTGCCCGATTCTTGTCAGCTTCTACGTGGTTTCGCTATACACGTCTATTGACCACGCTTTTGGGTTAAATGTCGTCGATGAGGCCCTGGCCGGCACCGGGCTCTCCCCAGGTAGCTGTAAGTTTGTCCTCCACCTCCTGGAAGTGGTCCTAAGGTGGAATTATTTCCTCTTTGGGGACACCTTTTACCAACAGCAATGTGGAGTTGCTATGGGGTCGAACGTGGCACCCACGTATGCTAACATGTTCATGGCAGACGTGAAGGACAGACTGATTTACTGGTCGACCCACTTTGGGGGGGCCTGGTGCTGGTGGCGCTACATCTATAACATTTTTGTTGTCAGGGGGGGCACCCCAGAGGAATTACAATCGTTTCACCAGCGTCTCAATGATTTGTTCCCAGGGTTGGCATGCACCATGACCGCATCTCCAACAGAACTGCAATTTTTGGATGTGATAGTCCATATTGATAAAAGGGTAGTCGCGACAGATATCTTTCATAAACCAACTGATAGGAACAATCTATTGAGATATGACAGCAACCATCCGCGTCGGACGATTCAATCCTTACCCTGGGGCCAAATGTTGAGAGTGAGACAGGTTGTATCTAGTGATGACCAATTTGACAAAAGAGTTGACGAGATGGGGAAGAAATTCCTTGATAGGGGATATTCCCAGGGATCGGTACAAAAAATGAAACGAAAAGTGGCGAATGTTGACCGGGAGTGCACGCTCCGCACTAAAGTGAAAGAAGGGGAGCACAAACGGATCCCCTTTGTCTCCACGTTTGCTGCCTGTAGTGGGGAGATCGCATGAATTTTACGCAAGGAATGGCACATTTTACAAAAGGGATTACCCACGATTCAGGAGTTTAAGAGTTTTCCTATGATGGCGTATAAAAGGGGCGCCAATTTACGTGATAAGTTGGTGAGGACAGAGGCAAAGGATTCCTGTGGGGATGGACAGAGGTATCTGGCACCAAGAAAATTGGGGTGTTATCCCTGTCTTGGGTGCTGTAACTGTGGGATCATGGTGAAAGGAGATACCTTTGCCCATCCCTACAGTGGAAAATCCTAAAAGATTAAAGAGTTCTATACTTGCAGATCCCGTGACGTCATTTATATGATCACCTGCTCGTGTGGCCTCATCTATATAGGTGAGACCACAAAGGAGGCACGGGAACAAATTAATTCTCATAAGAGTAACATCAGAATGGGGCTGTTGGATAAACCCGTAGCTAAGCACTTTTTGGAACGTGCACACTCCGTTAACCAATTGCTTTTTCGCATAATTGATTCTGTGGGCAAATTGAGATGTGGGGGCTATAAAGATCGTGTCCTACGGAAAAAAGAGCTTTGATGGATTTTTGAATTGAAGACACTCCAACCCCATGGGATGAATATTGAATTTAATGTGGATAATATTTAATGCTTCCAGGTTATTATGTGATATCTGTACTCAGTATGATCATGAAGGTGCCACTCCTTTAAGACAAATCAAACAAATCACAGAAAAAACTATATATAAACGGCATTCAACACCCCTGAATGGCATTTTGAATACCTATTGATGCCCTTTGGGCTTTATAAACTGCAGCCATATTCCAGGGAACCGTGACTTGTTGGCCATCAAGTGGGCCTTTGAAGAGTGGCACTACTTCTTGGAGGGGACTCAGCACCAAATCACTGTGCTTATTGACCATAAAAATCTGATTTATTTTGATATGGTCAAGCGCTTGAATCTCCGGCAAGCACGATAGACTTGTTTTTCACACGGTTAAACTTTGTAGTTACTTTACATCCTGGTTCTGGTAATATGAAGGCAGATGCCTTATCGCATAGCATTAGTATTGAAGACTGCGTTTATACTGAACCTGGTAATATTCTGTCTCCTGGTGTAATTGTCACCGCCATTAATCCTGGCTGTGAAAATTCGAGGTTTGTTAGGACTTGGTATGGTCCTGAGGAAAGAACACGGGTGCCGGCTCAGGACATCCATGCGCCTCGCCTTTTCAGGAGGTTCCATGCAAAATTTCCAAACCTTGCTACACACGTTGAGCGTCTCGTGGCTCCTTGTAAGAGGAGGGGTAATGTCACAAATTTACCAGTCTGAGCTCCGATGGCGACATCACAGGCTTCGACGCAAACATGCCAGGAGAGATGAGCTGTGACGCAACAGTATCCTTGGTGACGCAACGGTATCCCTTGATACAGGGTGAGATGCTCTGTTTCTCTCCACAGCAGCGTGTACTGGAGGAAAACTAGCAGTTCTTAAATATTCTTCTGTTCTGTTTCTGTGTATGTTCTGTTTTTGTGTGTATGTCTGACTTATGGAGCACTAAGTCATCGACCTATCAGGTTCTGATCTTGGGACTTGGTTCTCTATTTAAACCTCTTTCTGGCCATATACCTTTGCTAGTGATAGCTTCAGAGTCCCTAGCTGTGCCCCTGGTTCTGATTCTGTGTGCTTGTGTATTGCTATTATTGTTATTGACTGTGCTCCCTGTCTGGTTCTGACTTTGGCTTGCCTTTGTGACTACCCTCTGTCTTGTGATTTTGTACTGTTTTGTCCTTCCGGTTCTGACCCACTCCCATACGACACCGTCTCTGTGTTGTTCTTTCTCTGTGTGTGTGTCTATCTTGCAATTGTAGCAGAGAGTTCTTGCAAAAAGGGGAACAGAAAAGTCTCAAAACTGCCTAAAGACCTTCCATGCTTGTTAAGAAACTAGTAATTTGCTGATTAAGCAGTTTTTCCATGCAAAAATCTCCTTGAATCTGTACAGTTGGTCAACCTTATGAATCCATAGTCTACAGAATGCAGTTTGCTTGACAACCAGCCCATTGGAATAAGGAAACAGGCAGCAGTTATACGCATTTTAAATAAATAGGAAGGTAGTGGAACTAACTTGGGAGGTGGGAACCCCATAAAAGCTACTATCAGAATCAGACACACTGTATAAACAAGTAATATCCAGCATTTTATACCACCTAGTAAAGACCTTGTAAACATTGTCCTGTATTCTTACACATCTGAAGGAAAACTGTTGCAAGATAAAAAGTGAAGTCATCTCTGCAGGTGCAAAAGTCATATTCAAGTCTATTTTCCAAAGGCCAACAAATGCTGGCTAAGCTTCACAAAGGGTACTGGGGAGCTAAATCTCCTAAAAAATTGAGAGATAAGCTTACAAGGTGGGACCAAACTAGACATCAGGTTTTCAAACCAAGAAAGAGGACGAAAAAGATCATGTCTAAATTTATGTCAGGGTAAATAAGAACATAAGAAGAGGGATAAAACTTACAGCCCTCTTCACTCACATTGAGGACATCCCAGTGCCCAAAAACATGGGAGATAGGATTCAGTGAATTACAACTCGGAGTGAGGAGGCCCTCAACAAGATCACCTGGGGCTCTATCAATTGAATCTCTCAGTTGACGTGAAGGGGAAGGAAGAAGGACTGCATAACCATACTTTTCAAGCCAATTAGATCACTTTTGATTTGTTTAGAATCGATTTGGCACAAATGAAATTTTTGGGAAAATATTTGAAAAATCAGTCACTAAACAAATTTCAAGAAGTTCGCTCATCTCTGGTACCTTCTTTTTGTACTTTGCATTTCCCAAAGCTAAGTGGCAATGTGCTAGTAAACTACCATAATCATCAGTTGACCATCTCCATGTAAAACCTTTATACCAGACTGGCTAGCTGTGTATACGGGTCTCTTACTTTCCTCCCCAGTGTGTTCACTTGTGTGCTCCTCTTAACTACTGACTTCTAGTGCTTTGGCAAATTCTGTCTCTACTCTGCTTCTTGATGACATAACAATTAGAGACAGTGACTTAGCATTGAGACAAGAATTAGGACTACTCCAGAGATTTGTTCAGATTCTGTCAAGACAACCCGAATTCTGCTTCCTAGTGATACATTCTGAATAGACAGCTCTCTATTGCTGGTACTGCAATGTGTACTCTCGATCTGGCTGTAAAGAGTTCTGGGAACTGAGGGCATTGGCATTAGTACACAACATACAGACAGACACTGGAGAAAGATCCCACCCCTCAGCTACCCAGTTATGTACAAAGACTGTTCAAGCTCCAAACAGTGAGTGTCCATAACTAAAAAGATTAAAAATACTGCAAAACAAGGTAATAAAAATAGATAGTATATAGTGCGTCAATATTTTAATACCTTAGGAGAACCTTTTAAGTAGTTGCAATGCATATTTACTAGCAGACACATTCTCACTGCATTTTACAAAATGGAATCATATTTGGTAGTGTGTGAAAGGGGTTGTCTGCTTATTAAAGTGCCTGTTTCTTATGACAATGCCCAAAAATTATGCAGGTCCTGCTGATGGCAAGGGGATTTTAATATAGGCATTTTCTGAGATTCTAATATTGATATCCTCTGGACTCCTGCTGATCAGCTGTTTGAGGAGGCTGCGGCACTCAAGTGAGCGCTGAGGCCTTCTTGCAGCTTGCCAGGCACAGCGCCATCTATTATATAGTGGCTGTGCTTGGTATCTCAGCTCAACCCCAATACTTGAAAGGGACTGAGCTGTGCCAAGGCCACCTCACCAATGAATGTAATATCACTGCCAATTTTTTTATGATTGCATTTTACTCATTTTCGGCAAAAATATTTTTTTCATTTGTTCTTTATTAACAATATTGAGCTGTTCTGTCACAAAGGGCTATCTTTAAATTACTAAGAGGTCATAAACACTTATTTAACGGTACTTTTACACTAGCGTTAGAGGAATCCGGCAGGCATTTTAGTTGCCGGAACTGCCTGCCAGATCCGGAAATCTGTGTGCAAATGGATACCATTTGTTTCCGGATCTGGATGCGGATCCATTTGACAAATGCATTGAAATATCAAATCCATCTCTCCGGTGTCATCCGTAAAAATGGATCCGGTATTTATGCAGACCGGAAAACTGGATCTGTTTTTCAGAAAAACTTGGTACTGGATCCGGCATTAATACATTTCAATGGAAAAAATAATTCCGGATCCGGCATTTCGGCAAGTGTTCCAGAATTTTGGCCGAAAAAAATACCGCAGCATGCTGCGGTATTTTCTCCGGCCAAATACCGTAAAAGTGACTGAACGGAAGATATCCTGATGCATACTGAACGGAATGCTTTCCATAGCCTTTAAAGCTCACTTTAATTAGTGATGTAGTTCTACAAACAGTGTAATCTTGAGCACCAAAATCTATTAATGATCAGGAATCACTTTATTAAAAATTAGTAGCAGCACAATTGAATATGTCTTTGTGACTCAACATTTCTATGCATCTGTGTGAAATAAATGAGACAATCAATTTTTTTTCCAACAATTACTCTATAAATGTACAATCAGTTTAAGCAGATTTACATTTAATTAATTCCCTTGATAATGAACACACATTTAAAAAAAAAAATGAAACAACAAAGTATCTTTTTGCTGATCTTGTTTTTAGGTCAGTCTGTACTGTTATTGTATCATCATTTTCTGTCATCTCCTGGTAGAATTTGTACTGCTACTCAGTGGGGAATATGCTAATGTTTGGAATCATCTTATCCTTGTTAATTACTTATACAAGCAGATTCCTTTGTATAATGAATTGCATCAGAAAAAGCAACTTATTCCAGCAATACTTTGTATATTTATGATCTATTGTAAGGACAGTGCCCTTTTGTAATATTAAGAATTTCCAAAAATATAATAGTTTTACTTTACTGAGCAGAGATATGTTGTACATTAGCTTATGTGATCAACTGTGCTCCAAGAATCCCTAAAGTCATTCATTCCAATTTACAGCTGTTCTAGTCTTGTTAGTCATCATTAGTTCAGGAAATTATGACTTTTTCTGTTTTAGCACGTGTGGACAAAATAATACATTAACAAAGCTTTCCGACAAAGTTGAGGATACGTCATCAGTATAAAAATCTAATGAAACCCCTTTAAATATATTTCAACATAATTCCGATAGTACATCTGAAAAAGTTATCAGAAACAAAAGTATTTCAGAAGACTGAACACAGTGATGCTTTTTGCCTGTCTATAAGCATATAATTATTTTTTAGCCATGGACTTGCAGAAAATATTCTGTGAAAGTCAGCACAAATGGCACCTCTAATCAGAAAGAAAACGAAAGCTCAGGTCACCTGTTACTCCACCAGTGCACATGTATGCTGACAGCACCTGTCAAATGACAACATATTCATTATTATCTGTATATTTAAGGTTACATTTTTTCACCAAGTCTGAATTTTGGACCATCAAGCAATAGGATGAGTACAACTTTTTCAGTGTTAAGTATTTAAAAAAATACAAAAATCTTTAACTAGCAAGAAGGCACTGACTACTACTACAACTGCAATCTATATTTATAGAAATATCTATGATCCTTAAAATTGCTTAATCGAATTAGTAGTAATAGTTGTAATGCAAAGGCATCAGCTATTTTGAATACACAAAATACCCAGGCCAAACCAACATGGAGGTCCCTTTGCAGACTTTAAGATACATCCCAGATTTAGACAACATAAAAGTAGAAACATTTATTATTTTTTATTTTTTTCTGTTTTGCACTCCCTGCCTTCCCAGGACCATAACTTTTATATTTGTCTGTTCACATAGCCATATGAGGGCTTGTTTTTTGCGGGACAAGTTGAAAAAAATACCAAATGAGGTGAAATTGCAAAAAAGAAAGCAATTCCACCACAGTTTTACGGGTTTTTTTTATTTTCCAGCTCCTCCTCTTCCTCTTCATGGTCCAATTGGCGCTGAGAAGACGAACTGGGGGAGGCCTGGCTATTGCCTTGTCTGACACATTCAAAACATCCTCCTTAATTGTGAAAAGCGATCGTTTGAGTAGACACAGCAGTGGGATGGTTACACTCACAAAAGTGGCAGTTGACTGGAAATGCGACGACTATGTTGCAGCTGGTATTCCACAACTGCCCTCTGCTGCTCACAAAGCCTGGCCAACATGTAGAACGTAGAGTTCCACCGCATGCTCACGTCGCGCAAAAGTCGGTGAGCTGGAAGCCACAAGCGCTGCTGCAGCGTTGAGAGACCCGCTGAAGCTGTGAACGACTTTCGGAAATGGGCACACTAGAAGCTCCTGCAAATTGGGGTAGGTTTTGATAAACTGCTGAACCACTAAGTTTAAGACGTGGGCTAGGCATGGAATGTATGTCAGTTTGCCGAGCTCCAAAGCCGCCACCAAGTTACGGCCATTGTCAGACACAACCATGCCTGTTTCTAGGTTGAGTGGCGAGAGCCACAGCTTGGTCTGGTCCCTTATACCCTTACACAGCTCTGCGGCGGTGTGCTGTTTGTCCCGTAAACAGATTAGCTTCAGCATGGACTGTTGACACTTACCCACAGCAGTGCTACACTGCTTCCAGCTAGCGACTGATGACTGACTGCTGTTGGAGGTAGAAGTGGAGTAGGAGGCTGCTGAGGAGGAGAAGTGGGGGTTGTAGCCAGTAACATAGCTTCTGGCGGAGACCCTGATGGATGTAGGGCCCGCAATCCTGGGTGTGGGTAGCCATCCCAGGGTCCGAATCACTCCCGGCCTCCACAACATTCACCCAGTGTGCGGTCAGGGAAATGTAGTGTCCCTGGCCACCAGCACTTGTCCATGTGTCCGTGGTGGGGTGGACCTTTGGAGTAAGTGCGTTGGTCAGGGCCCGGGTAATGTTCTGGGACACATGCTGGTGTAAGGCGGGCACGGCACACTGTGAAAAATAGTGGCGGCTGGGGACTGCATACCGAGGGATGGCCGCCGTCATCAGGCTGCGGAAGGCTTCAGTGTCCAGAAGACTAAATGGCAACATACCAAGGGCCAGTAGTTTTGAAAGTTGCACATTTAGTGCTATGGCCTGTGGGTGGGTGGGTAGGTATTTGCACTTGTGTTCAAATGCCTGTGTTATCGACATTTGGACGCTGTGCTGGGACAGGGAAGTGGATGTTGTTGCTGACGGTTCATGCGAAGGTCCAGGTGCAGGGCGAGGGGCATCCGGGCCTGCGCCTTCGACAGGGGATTGGCCAGCAGCTCATAACAAAGGGGAAGTGGAGGCAGTGGTGGGACCCGCTTATTAGGGTGCTTGGATGCCATGTGGCGGATCATGCTGGTGGTGGTGAGGTTGCTAGTTTTCATGCCCCAGGTCATTTTGGTATGGCACAGGTTGCAGACTACCACTCTTTGTCGTTTGCGCTCTCCTCAAAAAAGCGCCATACTGCAGAACACTTACCCCTTGGCAAGGTAGATTTATTCATGGGGGTGCTCGGTGTAACGGTTGCTGGCCTGTTTGGTGTGGGCCAACGTCTCCCTTTTGCCACCCCACTGCCTCGTTCAGATCGTTGCTGTGATGCGGATCCCTCCCCCTCTGTACTGCTGTCCTCGCTCAGCTTTTCACCTAACCATTTTGGGTCAGTGACTTCATCGTCCACCACCTCCTCTTCCACTTCCTCACTCTGCTCATCCTCCTGACTTAACCTAACCACCACCTCAGTGATTGGCAACTGTGTCTCATCATCATCCACCTCGTGAACGAATGATTGCGGTTCACCACCGTCATCTTCTTGAGACTGTGAAGGCTCAAAAGGTTGGGAATCAGGGCACAATATCTCACATACCTCTTCAAGCGTGCTTGGAGAAAGAGCCAAACCAAGTACTGGCGATGAAAAGAGATCATGTGAATATACGAGTGTGGGATCACTTGTTTGGCCAGATGCGACATAGTGGGAGGAAGGAGGATCAGAGTGAAGATTCAGGTTGACCAGACTCTTGACTTCGTGAAAGAGAGGGTGGTGTTTAACCGACTGGAAGCATTATCTTCTGCAATCCAACCGACCACCTGTTCACACTGGTCCGACTTGGATAGTGTTGTCCTGCGCCGCCCAGCTAACTTGGACATCTGGGTAAGGTGTTTTTTTTATTTTTTTCTGGTGCACTGGCAGCAGGCACAGTTTCATTGCGCCCAGGGCCATGTCCTCTGCTTGCACCATCAGCATCATGCCCAGGGCCACGGCCTCTGCTTGCACCATCAGCATCACGCCCAGGGCCACGGCCTCTGCTTGCACAATCCGCATCACACCCATGGCTACGGCCTCTGCTTGCACCATCAGCATCACACCCACTTCTCGCTCCTTTTGCGCTCGTCTTTTTCATATTAATGGTTTTGTCTGTAGATGGCGCAGATTGTTTTACTGTCCGCTAAAGACAAAGTTTTCTGATGCAGGACAGTACTGGATACAAAAAAATTCAGATTTTCGGCACTACACTAGCCCAGAAATAATGTAATGTTTACAGTACACACTGTATTGGCTGTAATGTACTGAATACAGAAAAATAAAGATTTTCAGGAGTACACTAGCCAAGAGATAATGTCATTTTTACAATAAACACTACAGTAGACAACAGATAATGACATTTTTACAGTACACACTGTATTGGCTTGCTGTAATGTACTGGAGACAGAGAAATACAAATTTTTCGGCACTACAGTAGGCCACAGATAAAAAAAAATTACAGTACACACTGTATTGGCTTGCTGTAATGTACTGAATACAGAAAAATAAAGATTTTCAGGAGTACACTTGCCCAGAGATAATGTCATTTTTACAATACACACTGCATTGGCTTGCTGTAATGTACTGGAGACAGAGAAATACAAATTTTCAGCACTACAGTAGGCCACAGATAATGACATTTTTACAGTACACACTGTATTGGCTTGCTGTAATGTACTGGAGACAGAGAAATACAAATTTTCAGCACTACAGTAGGCCACAGATAATGACATTTTTACAGTACACACTGTATTGGCTTGCTGTAATGTATTGGAGACAGAGAAATACAAATTTTTGGCAATACAGTAGGCCACAGATAATGATTTATTTACAGTACACACTGTATTTGCTTGCTGTAATATACTGAATACAGAAAAATAAATATTTTCAGGAGTACACTAGCCCAGACATAATGTAATTTTACAATACACACTGTATTGGCTTGCTGTAATGTACTGGAGACATAGAAATACACATTTTCAGCACTACAGTAGGCCACAGATAATGAATTTTTTACAGTACACACTGTATTGGCTTGCTGTAATGCACTGGAGACAGAGAAATACAATTTTTTGCCACTACACTAGCCCAGAGATAATGACATTTTTAAAATACACATTGTATTTGCTTGCTGTAATGTACTGGAGACAGAGAAATACAATTTTTGGCACTACAGTTGACCACAGATAATCCAATTTTTACAATACACACTGTATTGGCTTGCTGTAATGTAATGGATACAGAGAAATTCAAATTTTTGGCACTACATTAGGCCACATATAATGTAATTTTTACAATACACACTGTATTGTCTTGCTGTAATGTACTGGATACAGAAAACACTGATTTTTGGCACTACACTAGCCCAGAGATAATGTAATTTTTATAATACACACTGTATTGGCTTGCTGTAATTTACTGGAGACAGAGTAATGCAAATTTTCGGCACTACAGTAGGCCACAGATAATGGCATTTTTACAATACACACTGTATTGGTTTGCTGTAATGTACCGGATACAGAGAAATACAAATTTTCAGCACTACAGTAGGCCACAGATAATGACATTTTTACAGTACACACTGTATTGGCTTGCTGTAATGTATTGGAGACAGAGAAATACAAATTTTTGGCAATACAGTAGGCCACAGATAATGATTTATTTACAGTACACACTGTATTTGCTTGCTGTAATATACTGAATACAGAAAAATAAATATTTTCAGGAGTACACTAGCCCAGACATAATGTAATTTTACAATACACACTGTATTGGCTTGCTGTAATGTACTGGAGACATAGAAATACACATTTTCAGCACTACAGTAGGCCACAGATAATGAATTTTTTACAGTACACACTGTATTGGCTTGCTGTAATGCACTGGAGACAGAGAAATACAATTTTTTGCCACTACACTAGCCCAGAGATAATGACATTTTTAAAATACACATTGTATTTGCTTGCTGTAATGTACTGGAGACAGAGAAATACAATTTTTTGGCACTACAGTTGACCACAGATAATCCAATTTTTACAATACACACTGTATTGGCTTGCTGTAATGTAATGGATACAGAGAAATTAAAATTTTTGGCACTACATTAGGCCACATATAATGTAATTTTTACAATACACACTGTATTGTCTTGCTGTAATGTACTGGATACAGAAAACACTGATTTTTGGCACTACACTAGCCCAGAGATAATGTAATTTTTATAATACACACTGTATTGGCTTGCTGTAATTTACTGGAGACAGAGTAATGCAAATTTTCGGCACTACAGTAGGCCACAGATAATGGCATTTTTATAATACACACTGTATTGGTTTGCTGTAATGTACCGGATACAGAGAAATACAAATTTTCAGCACTACAGTAGGCCACAGATAATGTAATTTTTACAATATACACTGTATTGGCTTGCTGTAGTGTACTGGATACAGAGAAATACAGATTTTTGGCACTACACTAGCCCAGAGATAATGTAATTTTTAAAATACACACTGTATTCGGATGTAGTTCTATATTGGATACAAATTTGTCCCAAATAAAATGTATTCTCTGCGGTAATACTGTATATACGGTTGCGGCCTAAACGCACACACAGATGTGCCCAAAACTAGTTAACTATGACCAAAATATAAATATCTCTGGAGTAATTAATATAACAGTTGCGGATTGAATGCACACACAGACGTGGCACAAGTTCCCCAGAACAAATAATTTCTCTGATCGTGCATATCTTGGTAGCAGGAACAATGTTGTGAATAAGCCCCTTTTTATAATGTCTGCCCAACACACTGCTTTATGATGGTGCAGTGTATATCTCAGTACCAAGGAACACTGTAGTGAATAAGCCCCTTTTTATAATGTCCGCCCGACACACTGCTTTATGATGGTGCAGTGTATATCTCAGTACCAAAGAACACTGTAGTGAATAAGCCCCTTTTTATAATATCTGCCCAACACACCGCCTAATGATGGCGTATTGTAGATGTCACTTATCGGAAATCTTTCTGTCTTTTTGAAGTTAAAAAAGCGATTTTCAAGCCCTGCACTATCTTTCCCTTCCTGGTGACGCCTGTCCCTGATAGTGCTGAAGCAAACCACGTCTTAAAAAAATAATAAACGGTGCTGCACTGCTGTCAAACACACACTCTAGTCCTTAAAAGGACTGTTAGGTCTTTCAATAAGGTTTTTGTGAAATCAGTAAGTTTAGAGCTAAGCGCTATCTGTCCCTGCCTACTGTCTGCTCTCCCTAACGCTGAATGAGCCGAGCGCCGGACCTCAGCTCCTGGTATCACGTGTTCCAGCCGGCCAATCAGTGTAAGGCTTACAGCTAACATTGCTATGGCTTACACTGAGGGGAATTACTTACCTGAACCTTCATTGGCTGCTTAGAAGGCGCCAAACGTGCGGGGAGGAGACTCAAGCAATGCGACGAACACACGTGGTGCTCGCCCGAGTAAGGTCGAGCGCCGAGCATAGCGATCCTTGAGCCGAACCAATACTCGGCTGAGCATGCTTGCTTCTCACTAGTATACATACATAATACAGACAATGGCACTAAGCACGAACAAGACGAGTTACAAACTGGTACAGAAGGAGAGAGGGCTCTGCCCATGAGGGCATACAATACACATACATTACACATGTGGGCCAGGCTTTGTGAGCAGCAGAAGGCAGTAGTGGAATACCAGCTGCAACATGGTTTTGTATGTCTGACCTCTGTGAGGTTTTACGCAACTTTGAGGGATAAACACAGATGGTGAGTGGCGATGCCACTATTATCAGCCTAACAATCCTACTTCTGTGTCTACTGAAATCCTGGATGCTAACAATGAAGGCGGACACTTTACATGTGGAAGAGGTGGAACTAGGGGGAAGACATTACACAGGGTGATAGCCAGACCACCCTCAGTTTGTCTTTTCAGTGTGAATTGGATGATGATGAGGAGGAGGAGCAAGAGACAGTTGCCTCCGCTACAGAGGGTAGTAACCATAGCAAGTTTATTCCATCTGTTCAGCATAGATGGGCAGGAGAGGAGGAAGAGGATAAGGAGATTGAGAGTCATCCTACTAATGAGGACAGCAAAGTCTATTCTGTTGGGACTCTGACACACATGGCTGACTTTATGTTATACTGCCTTTCCTGTGACCCTCACATTTTACGCATTTTGTACAACAGCGATTACTCCATAAAATTCCATCTGACATTGCTGGCGGCAGAGTACGTAGTTCCTTGGGCAACCCAGGAGGGGAGATGAGGGGAACACACAGCAGTTCCAACAGAGGCAGGAAAACACTCTCCAAGGCCTGGGACAGTTTCATAACACCCCGCCAGCACCCTGCCAGCAACCTCACCTTGATGCGCGGCATAGTGTCACAAGGATGGAAAAAATTTGGAAGATGGTGAAGGAGTACATAGCAGACCATGTCAGCGTCCTCAGTGATCCCTCTGTCCCTTACAACTACTGGGTGTCCAAGCTGGACACGTGGCAGGAACTGGCACTCTTCAGCTATAGCTAAATGATAAGAAAGATAAAAGATATACTATATTGGACTGTAGTATTCAGGGTAAATGACCGCATGGATTGTGATGTGGCACAAATTAGTAAAATTTCCACCAAAAACATAGTTTCCAGATGGAATACAGTATATGTCACAGATGTGGATTAAACGCACACATAGATGTGGCAAAAATTAGTTACATTTCCCCCAAAAACATAGTTTGCAGATGGAGTACAGTATATGTCATGGATGTGGATTAAACGCACACACAGATGTGGCACAAATTATTTCAATTTCCCCAAAAACCAGATTTTGCGGAGGAAGTACAGTATATGTCACAGATGTGGATTAAACGCACACACAGATGTGGCACAAATTATTTAAATTTCCCCAAAAACCAGAGTTTGTGGATGGAATACAGTATATGTCACTGATGTGGATTAAACGCACACACAGATGTGGCAAAAATTAGATACATTTCCCCCAAAAACATAGTTTCCAGATGGAGTACAGTATATGTCACGGATGTGGATTAAACGAACACACAGATGTGGCACAAATTATTTAATTTCCACAAAAACCAGAGTTTGTGGATGGAGTACAGTATATGTCACGGATGTGGAATAAACGCACACACAGATGTGGCACAAATTATTTCAATTTTCCCAAAAAACATAGTTTGCGGACGGAATACAGTATTTGTCATGGATGTTGATTAAACGCACACACAGGTGAGGCAAAAATTTGTTAAATTTCCCCAAAAAACATAGTATGAGGATGGAGTACAGTATATGTCACGCATGTGGATTAAACGCACACACAGATATGGCACAATTTATTTCAATTTCCCCAAAAACCAGAGTTTGCAGATGAAGTACAGTATATGTCACGGATGTGGATTAAACGCACACACTGTTGATAAGAAATGTGGCGCTGATTAGTTGAATTAAGCGAAAATACTCAGTCTGTGGATGATGTACAGTATATGTCACTAATAGGTATTAAAGAGATATATATTTGTGCTGTAAAAACACTCACACTAGCCCTTAATAGGATTATTGGTTGCCTTAAAAGCTTTAGGCAGTTGTTAAAACAGCGATTTTTCTCCCTGCACTGTATCTCTTCTTCAGCACGGTTGTCTTTGAGACTGATTAATTGAGGGCAGGTACTAAAAATATATTACTGCTCTCAAACACACACACACTGTAGTCCTTAAAAGGACTTTTGTGTCTTTGCAAATCTTGTTGGTAATCTGTTAAATTTCGCACTATACGCTTTCTTTCCCTGCCTACGCTCTGCTCTCCCTGATGCTGACTGGGCCGAACACGTGTCATCGGGTGCTATATAGCACCCGATGACGCGTTCCAGCCAGCCAATCATTGTAATGCCAGTAGCTAACATAGTTACGGCATTACACTGAAGGGCATTACTTACCTGTGCGTTGATTGGCTGCTTTGGAGGCACCAAACGTGCGGGGAAGACACTTGAGCATTTCCCTTGAGCACACGTAGTACTCGGCCGAGTACCGCCATGGGCCGAGCATAGCGATGCTCAAGCCGAACCGGTACTTGGCCGAGCATGCTCACTCATCACTAATCAAATGTTTTTGGAAAATTCGGCAAACCGACCAAATCAAATTTTTGAGAAAGTCGCTCATCTTTAGTAGCCACTCTCCAGTTATTTTTTTGGACTGCCGAAAATAGCTGAGCACTGGGTCAGCTATCTCCAGCAGTCCCATAGAAGTAAATAGAGCTGTGGTCTCAATTGCAAGGTCCACTCTCCATTCATTTCTGAGGGACTTCCGAAAATAGAAATTTTTCGGAAGTCCCATAGAAATGAATGTAGAGCAAGCTGGGCATCAGCTGTGTGCTCTCCTTCACATTCAGGGCCTGTTCTGGAGATAGGTTCGGCCCCCACCTCTGGGACCCAAACCTATCAGACATTGGTAAAATATCTTAGAGATATACTGTACCACCAATGTTGAAGATGAGACAAACCCTTTAAAGCCTCTTTCACATGAATGTGTGCGCCCCATGACTGTGGGGCAGCCGCAGTGGCTCACGGACCCATTCACTTCAATGGGTCTGTGATCTGCCCGTTCCGCAAAAAGATAGGACACGTGCGCTACTTAGCCCCACAGAAGCACTCCGTAGTGCTTCCGTAGTGTTCCTTGATTCCATTCCGCATCTCCGAATTTGCGGACCAATTGAAGTAAATGGGTCCACATCCGTGATGCGGAATGGCCACGAAATGATGCCCGTGTATTGCGGATCCGCAAATGCAGTCCACAATACGGGCATGGGGTGCTCAGGTTCGTGTGAAAGAGGCCTAAGCTGGATGTATACCATTAGGTGATTGGGTATGTAATATGCCAGAGGAATAAAAGTTTCAGTTATAAAAACCTAGCTTTGAGATGGGTTCTCCTAAGCAACTTCCTCAATTAGAGATTGTGAAAAATTATTTATTAAAATGGTAGAATATGAGAAAATGTATCATAAAAGCAAAAAGTAAAACAAGGAGGAGACATACAGATGCAGCATAAAATTTAGTTATCATTTTTTTTGTCTTTTCTGCCCTGAGGGAGGGGGGTTATGTAAAGATTGTTTTTTTTAGTTTTTAAAGATGACCTATACTGCTTAAGGATGAATGAACCAGTTCAGACTGAACCAATTTCGGTACAAACTTTGTTATTTTTTATATTTTTTGGACAGCAGACGAACCCAAGTCTTTCTGGGTTCGTTGGACGAATACACAAAAATGGTAAATAGTGCCATGAAAAAAGCACTAGGGAGGGAGAGGAAGGGTTCTCACATGACATTGAGTAAGTGGGGGGGGGGGGGGGTCCCTGGTTGGCTCTCAGGCTGACAGCCTTAGGCCCCTTTCACACGGGCGTTGCGGGTGCACTCCGTCAAACAGTGCGGGTGCGTTGCAGGAATCGCCGCGATTTTTCCCTGCGAGTGCAAAGCGCTGTCATGCGTTTTGCACGCGCGGGAGAAAAATCGGCACTTTTGGTACCCAGACCCGAACCTGCACTTCTTCACAGAAGTGCATGTTTGGGTCAGAAATTGTCCCGCTGGTATTATTTCACATTATAACATAGTTATAATGTAAAATAATACCTTTAGCCATCTTCTAATGTTTAAACAGGTGCAGAATGGGTTAAAATAATAAACTAATAATAACATACCTGTTCCATTTGATGTAGCTGGCATCCTCTCTGTTAGCTTGCTAGTAGGAAAAGGACCTGTGATGATGTCACATAGTCACATGGAACAATCACATGCTCCATCACCATAGTGATGGAGCAGGTGATTGGGCCATGTGATGCTGTACATCATCACAGGTCCTTCCTACTAGCAAGCTAACGAGAGTGCCGAGCTTCGATCAAATGGGACAGGTAAGATATTAGTTCATTATTTTTAACCCATTCTGCACCTGTTACGCATTAGAAAGATGACCAAGGGTATTATTTTACATTATAACTATGTTATAATGTGAAATAATACAGAACCGGTTACACATCCCGATGGTTGCATAGCAACCATGCAGGAACATCGCAAAGCATCCGCACTTGCTTGCGGATGCTTGAGATTTTCCCGCAGCCCCATTCACTTCTATGGGGCCTGCGTTCCTTAAAAACGCAGAAGATAGAGCATGCTGCGATTTTCACGCATCGCAAAAGTGATGCGTGAAAATCAACTGTCATGTGCACAGCCCCATAGAAGTGAATGGGTCCGGATTCAGTGCGGGTGCAAAGCGTTCACATCACGCATTGCACCCGCGCGGAAAACTCGCCCGTGTGAATGGGGCCTTAATAGTAATTCAGCTATAAAACAAATAAAGTCCCAGCTTTAAAATAAATAAAAAGTCTCAAACCGCAATGTTGCTTGGAGCGCAGCAGATCTGTAGTGAAGTAGGTTCTAATTCACACTCAGTCCGCAGTTTCAAAAAAAATCTCAAAACCTGTATACAAGAACAGATACAAAGCATCAAAAAAAGAGTAGATACGCATAGTGTATCTGCACATTTTAAAAAGGTGCATAATAAAAACCCACAGGGCTTAAAATTTACAGGTTTGGGGAAAGTGTGGATGAAATGGAGAGGGCAAGATCCAATCATGGTGTCATATTTACCCATCAGATAAACACCCCAATAAATAAGCAAATTGACCACTAATACGTTCTTAAACCTAATTTATTAAAATTTTGGCACATATTTGGCCACGGTGTTTATTGTTACCTGTTTGTTATAACCATTTAGAAATACTTTTCATTACTTCAAATTATCACCGGCTTACCATATTACTAACCTTAAAAACATAGTCCGCTCGTTGAGCAACTATTTTGCCCCCAAAACAAACACCGTGACATCTTTTTCTTCGGGTGTGTCGGGCGGGAGTTTCTTCTTGGTCCCGACGTAACTGTGCAGCACCTAACTGCTGTTCTGTCTTTTACAGACCCCACGAGACGTCCGTTACCTGAACCACCAATGGGCTTCTTCATCCAACCTCGTGGACCTCACAGACTGCTCCACCTGCATCTGTAGCCAAGGGAAGTTTTTCACCAACATGTCATATTGCACATGCAAATTTAGAGGGTTCATGACAGCATGTCCCCACTTTTTTGCATCCGCAATAAGGTTTGTGGTCGGGGCTTAAACATGAAGGAATGACCCCTACCTACTGGATACCTAAAAGCGGTTAGAATTATGCCGGAACCGCGACGCTGAAGGGACACCTGAAGGGGGGCATCCCCTGGTGTGAGATAGAGAAAGTAAGGGTGGGTAGGGTGGGTACGCTGGAGACGACGTTTACTGTGGGAGGGAATGCCCGGCCAGATATAGTCATCATCGCCCCTCCCACAAATACAGGCCAATAAATCGGCCTTTACACTCGTGGTCGGGGCTACCTACTGGATACCTAAAAGCGGTTAGAATTATGCCGGAACCGCGACGCTAAAGGGACACCTGAAGGGGGCCAAAAAGGACATCAAACTCGATCAAAGAGCTTTATTACAACCTCCAATTGTGATTTCGCTACCAACAAGCGAGCTGCAGCTAGGGTAATGGGATCGGAAATAGTGAAGCGTACCAAGGCATTGTGGCACCGTAGACGTCCGCTTCGGGAAACTTGTGAAAGAGAATTAGCTCGGGACAGGGCACCGGCTGCTATATTTTGGATTCGGGTACATGAACGTGTGTAATGAATTTGGTGTAGTAACAAGCGAAGCACCTGACGCCTAACAAAAGATATCAGTTGGACCAAGCCGTTAATCAAATATCCATGACCGCGACATTGACATAAACATACACCATGTAACCAGCCCATGCCGACCCGCTGCATGCACAGCCGCCATTATAGGATAAAGTTCAACCAACGCTGAAATCTGCCTCACTCGTCCACCCACCAGCTAGCCAGTGGGGGCCAAAAAAGGGCAGCAAAACCTGAGTTTGACGTGCCCTCAGGAAACTAGGAGAATTACTGTATACCTCTGGAATAAAAGAGAAATACCATACCAATGCCTGAGAAAGTGGTCCCACATGGAAAGTCAGCAATCGCCTGAACATCAAGGCATATATAAACACTTGATCCTGCAGAGATAAACACAAGAAACCCTTTAATCTTCACCAATGCTACTAACGTGGTATCATGGTGAACTGATGAAATAAGGAGTCGAATACGTATGCGTAAAAACGTGCGTCAAGCGTAACCCTATTCAGAATCTGGCGCCGAATCTGCAGTGTGGACCAACATCCTAACAGTGCCCCTATACATATATATACACATATACATATAAACTAAACTCACACTCTGCCCGGCGCTTCCAGCTGTGGCCACATAGAGGGCGCCAGAGCCACAACTATGCGTGTCTGTGGAACCCAGCCACCAGATCAGAGCGAGGGGCAGAGGTGAGTGCATGCCCGAATAGTGCGGGAAGAGATACTGACTAAAACAGACGCCGTGCATGCTATGCACCCCACCTCACTAGTAGCTCTGCGTGAGGAACTATATTTTGGAAAACACATGACAGCCAGCTGCAGAGCTGAATACATTGCCGAGTGACCCCTGTAAGCGACTCCTGTGACGTGCTTTCCACATAGTGTAATCTCACACTAAAGCCATATTAAGAAGCCAGACATAACCTGTCTAGAACACTAGACTCAATGTCCCTTCCCCATAATAAATGTATGTTTTCTTTTTTTTTTTTCTCTGACATTTAATTTATTTAATAACACACCCTCTTTTTTTTTTTTTAAACACACACTCTTCCTGAACCTTACTACTCCCCCTTGCTGAGTGAATTCACCTGTGCACCCCCTGGATAGAAACAATATGCTGAAGCCTAATTTGTCCGCCCCTCCCCCTGCCTGTCTAAGAGCACAGCGGCCTGTGCAATACTTTATCGTTCGGGCACACGCTGTACCCTGCACCCTACGTGTCATTCGCGTGGGGAGAAGAGCGTGTCTCCCTGGCAGACCGCTCCGGTGCGGTGCTGCTCCCCCTTACCCAGGGAGCCGACACACCGCCGGCCGGACTTAAAGCAACGATGCTGCTGGGTGAGGCAGCTACTTGTCTGGACCGTAGAAAGTCGGGGCCTGGAACTGCCGTATAGCGCTGCACCCTTGTTGCTCCCTAAGGACGGTATGTAGAGCTCCCACACCATACGCTGGAGAAGACGTTCACTGTGGGAGGGGACGCCCGGCCAGATATAGTCATCATCGCCCCTCCCACAAATAAAGGCCAATAAATCGGCCTTAACACTTGCTCACAGTGTGATATTTACCCATCCGATAAACATCCCAATAAATAACCAAATTGACCACCAATAGGTTCTTAAACTTAATTTATTTTAATTTTGGCATATATTTAGCCATGGTGTTTATTTTACGTGTTCGTTATAATCATTAAATAATACTTTTCATTACTTCAAATTATCAATTGCTTACCATATTTCAAATCTTAAAAACATAGTCCGCTCACTGAGCGATTATTTTCCCCAATCAGCCATATAGCCAAACCTGCAAGCCTACGTTTAAAATATCTAATCCAATTTCAGAAAGGGAATTTTTATTTCTGTCATACAGACCTGGTGTAAATTCTTCAAGCTCTGTATGTTTACATGTCAGACCTTTTTGTTTAGATATGAACTTCCCAATTCTTCTATTTACTCTTATCCTTATATTTTCCCATTTTGCCACTATTTCGGAAAAAGCTAATTTAGTATTAGGTAAAAAATGTTGAATGTTCAATAGGGCGTTTTGTAATTCATTTATTATAAAATGGGTACTGACTTTTCCTAAATCATCTTCACCTAGATGAAGTATTAGCAGATCAGGAGACGGACAATTTTTCTTGAATTTTAGACACCATTCCAGGATATTTTTAACTAGAATATTATGGATACCGCTCCAGAATATAAGGACCTTATTCTTAAAGCCTAAAGTTTCTGATTTATAATTTCCTAGTATCCAAATGATCTTTGGATCTGCAAAAGATCAACATAGGAGATCAGGTCGAATATACAATTTTTACCTGTCAGAGCTCCATCTGCCCAACTTTTTTATTGTTTTGGTATGTATTCCCATCTTGTGTGTGTATGTGGCAGCTTCGAATCGAAAAGAGCGAGATGACAATTTTAAATTGTCTAGTTTAAACTGTTTTGTGCATTTTTTGAACATATAGTTAAACTGATATTTAGTTAGAGGGGACCCATCACAATGTTTAAACAATGGGCCTGGCAAAGTGCCTCTAAATTTTAACCATCCAATGAGTGCTAGAACTGGGCAGATTATATGTTCGGCAATTTTGCTAATATGAATCCAAGTTCCTTTACCAGATTAGGTCATTCAATTGTAAAGGCACATCCACATTTCTGTTTTTTACAGTTAATTCGGAAATCCACATCGCTCCAAAAAAAGCAAGTAAAAAGGCGGATTTGAATAAAGAGGCTTCATATTCTGATAAACAAATTAAAGGTAAGAAATCGATAAACCTCTTTAAATTTTCTACTGATAGTGGGCGAGTTCTAGGTAATGTTGTTTGATTTTTTTATAGCTCCTTTTATTATTTGTTTTAATAAAAAAATTACAGAAAAGGGGGGGATATTCAATAATTTTTGAAAAACGGAAACGCCAGACAGAATTTTTGGTATGTGTTTACCCAGTTTTTCCAGATTTTAATAATTCATCTATGAAATGTATCGCTGGTATTATTTCCTTGTTGTTAGGGTTGTAATTGTTATTTGAACAAAATATAGTCCGCTTAATCCATATGGCCGAATATGTGGCCCATGAATTTTTTGCTATAGCTGTACCAATTAGTCTGGTGATATTTGACCAATCGATTGCTATAATCCTGTCGGACAGGGGATTCCTTTTTCTTCTGCTTCTGGTAGAAGTTGTTTGAATTTTGCATGGTTCTGTAGGGATAGAGAGTCGGCAATAGTGTTAGATTTTCAAGGTAAATACTGTGCTTTGATCCAAATATTGTAATTTAAACATAAAAGCACTATTTGTCTTAATATGCAAATAACTGCTTCTGATTTTGCTGACAAGCGGTTTATGGCAAACACTACGCCTTTGTTGTCCGTGTAAAATAAAATACGTTTGTTTTTTAGTTGTTCTCTCCATATGGTCAATGCCACCAAAACAGGGAATAGTTCTAAGAAATTAATATTTTTAATAAATGGTGTATCTTCCCATTCAAGTGGCCATCTTTCAACTGACCATTGCTTTTTGAATACAACGCCATATCAGATTGATGCAGCTGCATCGGTATATAAGTGTAGGGAATCAGTTGCAATGAATTCCTCTTGCCATACCGTTTTGCCATTAAATTCATCTAAGAATTCAATCCATATTGAAATGTCATCTTTTATTAGTTTATTTAGGCGTATGTGGTCCCACGGGTTCTTTTTACCCAACATAGCTGCATATAATCTTTTTGAAAATATTCTTCCCATAGGGATGACCCTAGAAATAAAGTTTAATGAGCCTACAATGGATTGGATTCTCTTTAAGTTGCTCTTTTTACACTTGGAAATATTCATTAACATGGCTTTGGTAGAAATGATTTTTTCCATTAGAATTTTGAATTCCATTTTAGTTGTGTCTATTTCAATACCCAAGAATTTTATATGATTAGTAGGATAAACAGTTTTTTTCTTTGGCTATAGGAATATTTAAATAATCTACTATCTGTCGGAAAGTCTTTAATAAATTTATGTAGTCACAAGAGTGACTAGATCCAATAAATAAAAAATCGTCCATATAGTCAAGGGTATAACCCTCCCTTGTATTAAGATTCGACCATCCACTGTAAAAAAGTTGAGAAAGCCTCAAAGTAATTACACTATAAAGAAAAACCCATGGTCAAGGCTTTATCGTAATAATATCTTCCTTCAAAGTAAAAACCTAAAGAATTGTAGCCGTTTGGGTTTATAAGTAGTAACCTAAGTGCTGACTTGATGTTAGTTTTTGATAATAAAGCATTAATCCCGGCTTTCTTGAGATATTTTAGTGCTTGGTCAAATAATGCGTATTTTACAGAAGCAGACTTTTTATTAATCAAGTCATTAACTGAATTGCACTTTGGGTAGGATAAGTGATGTATTAATATGAAGCCATTAGCTTTTTGTTTGGGTACTAGGCCAAAGGGGGGGACCTTAAAATTTTCAAATGATGGAGAAAAAAATGGTCCAGAAACTCTGTTTTCGGATACTTCTTTCTTTATTTTTCTAAAACTACTTTTTTATTTAAAAGTGGAAGTTAATGTAGCAACAAGAGTACTAGGTTACCAATAAAGGTGCTCCTTACCAATAAGAGACACCCACTCTAAAAATATAGATAAAATGATAAGATAGGTAGGGCACTCCCAGAGATTTCTGAACAATTGAAAAACTTTATTAAAAGTTCTATATAAAAAAATGTAAATTATCCCAAAATCAAAAAAAATGGCAGAGGATAAAAGATGAATAAGAATTAATAAATTAAACGGTATCAAATAAAAATATAAGGACTGAGTATAGAAGTAAAGGCCCCTACACCAATAGCGTATGTACGCAGAACTTAGGTAAGGGAAGCAGCCAATAATCATATAGTGTAACATGCAAAAACCATGACTAACTGAACATCTATAAACAGTAAACAATTAATTAGCTGTCCATAATACCACCTATGCCAGCATGGTTCAATGATAAATAAAAAGGATCTATTATTGTGATAATAGTCTTTCTTTGATACTTGCAGTGTCCTCAATAAAAAGGGCGGCGTCCTGCTCTAATGGCTTAGGCAGCGGCGTCCCGCTGCACAATGAACTGAACGCGATCGCTACTTTTCCAGCTTCACAGTACACATATAAGAACAGTCTTACCAGGACAGTGTGTTCATAGGGTGATCTCGCCCAAGTGTATTTGGATTCTATTTTCAATATGTCCTGGGAACCCATAGTAAGTATATGACCAGGTCTTGTTCTAACACCTTTACCGAAATTTCTGTACGCTTCTAAAATGTCTAAGTGATGGAATAATCCACTACAAGGTTTTGGGTGTTTTTTCCCTAACACAGCTGCGTATATACAAAATCTTTGTAATCAGTTAAAGAAGGATTTTTGAGGACTTTTTCTTTTTTCTTCTTCATCCTTTTTAAACTCATTTTTTGAAGGTAATAGTGAAAAAAACATCCACAAATTTGTTATGCCATATCTCTTCTTTTACTGTTTTGGGTAGATAAAAACCTAATGGTGATATTTGACATGGCAATGTTTCACCAAATGCACAGTCTTTTATTCCTGCACCTAGTTCTGTTAAAGGTACTAGATGTTTCTCATTAATAGAATTTTTTGATGTTTCTAGATAAATCTGACATTCTGAATTAAAAGAGGAATCATGAGATGACCAAGCATATTCCTGACTATGTGTGGATTCCTTCTGAGTCATGAATGCCAGAAATTCCTGAAATAACTGTAACTTGTTCTAATTAGAGTTGAGCGAACACCTGGATGTTCGGGTTCGAGAAGTTCGGCCGAACTTCCTGAAAATGTTCGGGTTCTGGATCCGAACTCGACCCGAACTTCATCCCGATCCCCATTGAAGTCAATGGGGACCCGAACTTTTGGGCACTAAAAAGGCTGTAAAATAGTCCAGGAAAGGGCTAGAGGGCTGCAAAAGGCAGCAAAATGTAGGTAAATGCCCTGCAAAAAAATGTGCATAGGGGAATGAATTAAAATAAAATAAATAAAAATTAACCAATATCAATTGGAGAGAGGTCCCATAGCAGAGAATCAGGCTTCAAGTTACCCAAAAATAAAGAAGTTCACTTTCTGTTATTTTGGCCCCAGCACCCAGACAGAGGAGAGAGGTCCCATAGCATAAAATCAGGCTTCATATCACCCACCACTGGAGAAGGCCACTTTCAGTTATTTAGGACCCAGCACCCAGACTGAGGAGAGAGGTCCCACAGCAGAGAATCAGGCGTCATATCACCCACCACTGGAGAAGGACACTTTCAGTTATTTAGGCCACAGCACCCAGAAGGAGAAGAGAGAACCCACAGCAAGGAATAAGGCGTCATATCACCCACCACTGGAGAAGGCCACTTTCAGTTATTTAGGCCCCAGCACCCGGACAGAGAATCAGGCATCATATCACCCACCACTGGAGAAGGTCAATTTCTGTTATTTCATCCCCAGCACCCAGACAGAGGAGAGAGGTCCCATAGCATAAAATCAGGCTTCATATCACTCACCACAGGAGAAGGCCACTTTCAGTTATGTAGACCCCAGCACCCAGACTGAGGAGAGAGGTCCCACAGCAAGGAATCATGCGCCATATCACCCACCACTGAAGAAGGCCACTTCCAGATATTTAGCCCACGGCACCCAGACAGAGGAGAGAGGCCCCATAGCACAGAATCAAGCTTCATATCACCCAACTACTGGAGAAGGCCACTTTGAGTTATTTAGGCCCCAAAACCAGAAAGAGGAGAGAGCTCCCACAGCAAGGAATAAGGCGTCATATCACCCACCACTGGAGAAGGCCACTTTGAGTCATTTCGGCCCCAGCACCCAGACAGAGGAGAGAGGTCCCACAGCAGAGAATCTGGCGTCATAACACCCACCACTGGAGAAGGCCACTCTCAGTTTTTAGGCCCCAGCACCCAGACAAAGGAGAGAGGTCCCATAGCACAGAATTAAGCTACATATCACCCACCACTGGAGAAGGCCACTTTGAGTTATTTAGGCCCAGCACCCAGACAGAGGAGAGAGGTCCCACAGCAAGGAATAAGGCATCATATCACCCACCACTGGAGAAGGCCACTTCCAGATATTTAGCCCACGGCACCCAGACAGAGGAGAGAGGTCCCATAGCACAGAATCAAGCTTCATATCACCCAACCACTGGAGAAGGCCACATTGAGTTATTTAGGCCCCAGCACCCAGACAAAGGAGAGAGGTCCCATAGCACAGAATCAAGCTTCATATCACCCACCACTGGAGAAGGCCACTTTCAGTTATTTAGGCCCCAGCACCCAGACAGAGGAGAGAGGTCCCACAGCAAGGAATTAGGCGTTATATCACACACCATTGGAGAAGGCTACTTCCAGATATTTAGCCTACGGAACCTAGACAGAGGAGAGAGGTTGCATGGCAGAGGTTTAGGATTCATGTCACCCACCATTGTAACAGGCAACTTTCAGTTATTTAGGCCCTGGCGCCCAGATTGAGGAGAGGTTTATTCATTTTTGGGTTGAACCGCATGATCATGGTAAAGTAAAAAAAAAATGAGGATTCAATAAAGAAGTGCCCCGGAGTACAAGAATACATGGTTGAGGGAGAGGCAGTTATAAATGTCTATTCTGCACAAGAGAGGGACAGGTCCTGTGGGATCCATGCCTGGTTCATTTTTATGAACGTCAGCTTGCCCACGTTGGCTGTGGACAGGCGGTTGCGTTTGTCAGTAATGACGCCCCCTGCCGTGCTGAATACACGTTCAGACAAAACGCTGGCCGCCGGGCAGGCCAGCACCTCCAAGGCATAAAATTCTAACTCTGGCCACGTGGACAATTTGGAGACCCAGAAGTTGAATGGGGCCGAACCATCAGTCAGTATGTGGAGGGGTGTGCAGACGTACTGTTCAACTATGTTAGTGAAATGCTGCCTCCTGCTAACACGTTCCGTATCAGGTGGTGGTGCAGTTAGCTGTGGCGTGGAGACAAAACTTTTCCACATTTCTGCCATGCTAACCCTGCCCTCAGAGGAGCTGGCCGTAACACAGCTGCGTTGGCGACCTCTTGCTCCTCCTCTGCCTTCGCCTTGGGCTTCCACCTGTTCCCCTGTGACATTTGGGAATGCTCTCAGGAGCGCGTCTACCAGCGTGCGCTTGTACTCGCGCATCTTCCTATCACGCTCCAGTGCAGGAAGTAAGGTAGGCACATTGTCTTTGTACCGGGGATCCAGCAGGGTGGCAACCCAGTAGTCCACACACATTAAAATGTGGGCAAGTCTGCTGTCGTTGCGCAGGCACTGCAGCATGTAGTCGCTCATGTGTGCCAGGCTCCCCAGAGGTAAGGACAAGCTGTCCTCTGTGGGAGGCGTATCGTCTTCGTCCTCCGTATACCCCCAGCCACCCACCAGTGATGGGCCTGAGCTGTGTCGGGTGCCACCCCGCTGTAAACCTGCTTCATCTTCATCCTCCTCGTCCTCCAGTAGTGGGCCCTGGCTGGCCACATTTGTATATGGCCTCTGCTGTTGCAAAAAAACTTCCTCTGAGCCACTTCTAACAGACTGGCCTAAAAGTGGTAAAAATTACCCCTCATCCTCCTTCTCATCCTCCTCCTGGGCCACCTCCTCTTCCATCATCACCCTAAGCGTTTTCTTTAGGAGACATAAAAGTGGTATTGTAACGCTGATAATGGTGTCATCGCCACTGGCCATGTTGGTGGAGTACTCGAAATTGCGCACAGGGCACACAGGTCTCGCATGGCCCAATCATTGGTGGTGAAGTGGTGCTGTTCAGCAGTGCGACTGACGCGTGCGTGCTGCAGCTGAAACTCCATTATGTCCTGCTGCTGCTCGCACAGTCTCTCCAGCATGTGCAAGGTGGAGTTCCACCTGGTGGGCATGTCGCATATGTCTAGTTTCAGAGCTGCGACGAGATTTCGCCCATTATCGCACACCACCAGGCCGGGCTTGAGGCCCACCGGCAGAAACCACTCGTCGTTCTGTTGTTCAATACCCCGCCACAAATCCTGCGCAGTGTGGGTCCTGTCCCCCAAACATATGAGTTTCTGAATGGCCTGCTGACGTTTACCCCAGGCTGTGCTGAAGTTGGTGGTGAAGGTTTGTGGCTGACTGGTTGAGCTAGTGGAAGAAGAGGAGGAGGAAGCCGAGTAGGAGGAGGAGGCTACAGGAGGCAAAGATTGATGCCCTGCGATCCTTGGCGGCGGAAGGACGTGCAGGAAGGAACTCTCTACCTGGGTCCTAGCTGCCACTACATTTACCCAGTGTGCAGTTAGGGAGATATATCGTCCCAGGCTGTGCTTTCTGGTCCACGTATCTGTGGTTAGGTGGACCTTGACACAGATGGTGTTGCGCAGTGCACACTTGATTTTATCGGATACTTGGTTGTGTAGGGAAGGCACGGCTCTCTTGGAGAAGCAGTGGCAGCTGGGAACAACAAAGTCTCCCTTTCTGCTAACTTTTGACAAAAAATTAAATTTTTCACGGACTCACTATGCCCCTCAGCGAATACCTTTGGGTGTCTTCTTTCCAAAATGGGGTCATTTGGGGGGTGTTTGTACTGTTCTGGCATTTTGGGTGGGGCTAAACTGTGAGCAGCCATGTAAAAGCTAAAGGTACTCGTTGGAATTTGGGCCCCTTTGCGCACCCAGGCTGCAAAAAAGTGTCACTCTTGTGGTATCGCCGTACTCAGGACAAGTAGGGCAATGTGTTTTGGGGTGTATTTTTAGATATACCCCTGCTGGGTGTGAGAAATATCTCTATAAATGACAACTTTAAAAAAAATGTATACAAAGTTGTCAATTTACAGAGATATTTCTCTCACCCAGCATGGGTATATGTAAAAATACACCCCAAAACACATTGCCCTACTTCTTCTGAGTATGGCGATACCACATGTGTGCCACTTTTTGCAGCCAAGATGCGCAAAGGGGCCCTAAAACCAATGAGTACCTTTTAGGATGGCATTTTTACGCATTTTTCTTTCTCACGCTTTAGGGCCCCTAAATTGCCAGGGCAGTATAAATACCCCACATGTGACACCATTTTGGAAAGAAGACACTCCAAGGTATTCTGTGAGGGGCATGGCGAGTTCACAGAAGATTTTTTTTTGGCACAAGTTAGCGGAAATTGATTTTTATAGTTTTTCTCATAAAATTCTTGGGTGTATTTTACATATACCCATACTTTGTGTGAGAAATATCGCTGTAAATTGACAACTTTGTATAAAAAATTAAAAAGTTGTCATTTACAGAGATATTTCTCTCACCCAGTATGGGTATATGTAAAAATACACCCCAAAACACATTGCCCTACTTCTTCTGAGTACGGCGATACCACATGTGTGACACTTTTTTGCAGCCAAGATGCGCAAAGGGGCCCTAAAACCAATGAGTACCTTTAGGATTTCACAGGGCATTTTTACGCATTTGGATTCTCACGCTTTAGGACCCCTAAAATGCCAGGGCAGTATAAATACCCCACAAGTGACCCCATTGTGGAAAGAAGACACCCCAAGGTATTCCGTGAGGGGCATGACGAGTTCACAGAAAAAAAAAAAATTGGCACAAGTTAGCGGAAATTGATATATTTTTTTTTTTTTTTTTACAAAGTCTCATATTCCACTAACTTGTGACAAAAAATTAAATTTTACATGAACTCACCATACCCCTCAACGAATACCTTGGGGTGTCTTCTTTCTAAAATGGGGTCACATGTAAGGTTTTTGTACTGCCCTGGCATTTGAGGGTCTCCGCAATCATTACATGTATGGCCAGCATTAGGAGTTTCTGCGATTCTCCGTAAATTGACCATACGGGTAATGAGATTTTTTTTTTCCGTTCAGCCGCTGGGCTGAAAAAAGAAAAAAAATGAACGGCACAGATTTCTTCATTCGCATCGATCAATGTGGATGAAAAAATCTCTGCCAAAATCAGTGACTGCGGTGCGGTGCGGTGGGCTGGGCGCTCACTACCTAACAAGTAGCTAGCTAACTGGCGGTGATAAGGGACCCTTATGCCCCATTCACACGTCCGAAATTCTGTTTGCGGAACGGAATTGCGGACCCATTCATTTCTATGGGGACAGACTTTGTCCCGCTCGGATCCGGAATTGCGGATCCACACTTACGGGTCTGCACTTCCGTTCCGCAAAAATATAGAACATGTCCTTTTCTTGTCCGCAATTGCGGACAAGAAAAAGCATTTTCTATATAGTTCTGGCAATGTGCGGATCTGCAAAATGCGGAAAGCACATTGACGGTGTCCGTGGATCCGCAAAACACATATGGACGTGTGAATAGAGCCTTACAGGGGGGTGATCAGTGACAGGGGGGTGATCAGGGAGTCTATATGGGGTGATCAGGGGTTAACAAAGGGTTAATAATGGTTATAAAGTGAGGGGGGGGGTGGGGGGGTAGTGTAGTGTTTGGTGCAACTTTACATTGTTACCTGGTCCTCTGGTGGTCGATCCCTGTAAATGGGACCACCAGAGGACCAGGTAGCAGGTATATCAGACGCTGTTAACAAAACAGCGTCTGATATACCACTTTGATCTAATTTATTTTACATTTACAGCCTGCCAGCGATGGATCATCGCTGGCAGGCTGTAGTATAACTGCAGAGCCGCGCTCTGCTGTGAACGCGCGCGCGTGCGCGCGTTCCCAGCAGATCTCGCCTCTCGCGAGATGACGCACGGATGCGTCCAGGAGGAACAAACTTGCCGCCGCCTGGACGCATCCGTGCGTTAGGCGGTCGGCAAGGAGTTAAGATGGCAGCTGAGGGTCATGTGACCAGGCAATTTATCTCCATGTGACATCACCTCTATTCAAAGCCACCTTTTTTTTTTTTTTTTTTTTATTACATTTTTATTATTTTCAAAAAAGTATATTACAAAATTTCATACAATTGCTTCTTATTTAAATACATGATTATAACAATTCATAATATATAATCTCTACAATTTCCCCCCCCACCCCCATCCTTCCCTTTCCCACCCACCCTCCCCCCCATCTTGGTCGGATCAGTGGAGAAATAGGTTTTCAAGCATTCAATAGTATTAGATATTAAACCGTCTTATACATTCCTCATATTTCAATATACATATCAATAAATTCTCCCAGCTCTTAATGGAGGGTGGGGTGCGTGATCCCCATTCTCGTGCCAATACTACTCTTGCGGCTACAAGACCTCTATTCCATATTTCCTTTATCGGGTTCTTATTGTGGATCATAGGGGGGAGTATTCCAAGCAACGCCAAGCCACAATCCATTGGAACAGATAACGACGTCTGTAGGTTCAATTCCTGAAATACTCTCCCCCAGAACCTTTGCATTTCTCTGCATTGCCAGATGACATGAAAAAAGTCTGCCTGTTCTTGATAACACTTCCAACATCTGGAATCATAGTTCTTATAAAATTTCCCCAAAACCTTAGGCGAGTAATACACCCTATGTAGAATGTTGAAGAAGATCATTCGGAAATCGCTAGAGATCGATACTTTCCCCATATTTCTATATATCCTATGCCAATCTAATGTGACTAATCCTAAATCCTTTTCCCATAATTTCTCACTTTTAAAATTACTTTTTTTTCCCATTTCCTCCTAAATAATTTATATAATTGCGAGATTTTTATCTTAACCTTTTCGTTTGTGTAACAAAAATCTAAAAAAGTATTTCTATTAGTGTCAAGATATTGTTTATTCTTCGTGTATCTAATTGCGTGTTTTAATTGAAATAACAGAAAGCGATTCTGAAATTTCTGATTATCAAATCTAGACATAACATCTAAGTTTACCTCTCCCTCTTTATTTATCTGTGAAACAAATTTTAACCCCAAATTTACCCAAAATTGATGATCCTTAAAACCAACCAATTCCCTAAGGTTATTATTACTCCACAAAGGGGCGTAACACCAGGTTTTTTCCATCTCCATTAATTCCTTGATCTTCCTCCACATCCGATGGAACATATTCAAGATAGGACATTTCAGCGATACCCCCCTCATACAGTCAGATTCCATTACAGAAAATATATTATAATTCAAATGTGGCAATTATTAAAGCCACCTTTAATAATTATAGATAAATATTACTCCTCTAGGCCTAAATGGTCTATTTGATATAAATGTAATTCAAACAATGTAAAATCCCATACAGTATAAGTAAATATATATCAAAAGTATAACAAAATATATAAAACAGACAGTCTCATCTCATTCCGTTGTGGATGCTTTTCATAAACAAGGGCACGATTCACTGAATGGTTGTTGCCAACAGAATATAGCAGTTGTTAACAATGCAGGCTTGTGGCAGTATATGTACACAGCTGTTTTGGTTGTTTAGTACTGGACATTATGGGGCACATTTATTAAAGAGGAACTGTCAACTCTCCTGATATGCCTGTTTTAATAGCTTCATGCATTCCCCATGTAATAATTCTGGAACATCTATTATTATGGCTCGATGTTGTGCCGTTCCTTGATTATTTCTAATAGAAGTTATGAATGACTTGCTAGCAGTCTGCAGTAAGGGTAGAGAGGGGTGGTAAACAGTTGGGGGGTGTACCTGCACAGTCTCACTCTATCCAATCAGTGCTACTGGTGTCATACAGTGTAGGTACACACCCCCAACTTGTTACCACCCCTCTGTACCCTTACTGTAGTTTTTTCATGCTCGGATTGTCTGTTTAATTTTTATTTGGTGTGCATTGGAAGAGGGGTAGTCTTATACGGCGAGCATAGCCCAAATCCCATATTTTAACAGGAAAAGTAGGCCCAGTCGTCTTATACGCCAGAAAATACGGTAATATATTCATGTTCTACAGACAGATTGTGTTGCATTTTTCCCAAAATGTCACCCCATGCATTGCAAAGGGTAAAATCTGAGGTGAAAATTTGCTGAAAGAATTGACATGCTGTGGATGGGAACTACACTATGTGTAAACTTATGCACATATGATTTTCCACAGCACCTGAAGTGTAGATTTACCGCCAGCAAATCTGGATGGAACATCTGCAGCATTTCTGCTAGCCGTGGATTTATTATTTATAGCAGTGATCAATTCTCAGATTGTCTGTTTTAGCTGTGTCTATTACAACTTTGATTAAACCGATCAGAGGTGGATCTACCACTGTATCAGCCATAGAGGCTGTTATGGGAGCCCATGGTACCAGTATATGCTGTCCTGCACTAGTCAGGTCTCAAAACCTTAGTCCTGATTCTAGCCAGTGTTCAGAAGTTCTCAGGAGTAAGATTGAGTGTGATGTGACTGGAAGACACATGATGACAGTGTGATGAGGGAAGAGCAGCATAAAATATGGAAGAACACAATGAACGTAGTTTGATAAAGAATGATATGAAGGACCAATCACTTAAATATTGTGTGCAGCAGTAGTGATTGTATTATAAAACATAACTTTTAATACTATTACTAAAAAATAGGCCTTGTAATTAGGAACAAAAACACTGACTAACCAACAAGTATACATATAAATAGTGTTGAGCGAACAGTTCGAGAATAGTTCGGGTTCGTACCGAATTTTGGGGTGTCCGTGACACGGACCCGAACCCGGACATTTTCAAAAAAGTTCGGGTTCGGGTTCGGAGTTCGGCATGTTCTCTCGGCGCATTTTGAAAGTACTATATAGCAGAATAGTACAGGCTTAAAGCTGAAATCGCATTGCGATTCTTAGAACTCAAATAAATCGCATCACACTACACGTTCTAATTGCATTAGATTTTAACTTTACTGTTTGGTTTTGTATCGCGATAATACAAAATTTGAATAATCGTGTGCGTGCTGTTCTAGCACGCAGTGCTATTCGTATCCCACTCTTAAGTTCTAAGATGTTAACTTATGCATTTTTTTTTTTTTGCCAGGCATCAGCAGTAAGTTAAAATAGAATGCGATGCCTGTCAAAAAAAAAGCATAAGTTAAAATCGAATGCGATTAGAACTTAAGAGTGGGATACGAATAGCACTAGTGTTGTTGAGCGCACATTTCGAGAATAGTTCCGGTCCGTACAGAATTTTGGGGTGTTCGTGACACGACCCGAACCCGAACATTTTCATAAAAATTCGGGTTCGGTTTTGTAGTTCGTCATTTTTGTGGCGCATTTTGAAAGGCTGCAAAGCAGCCAATCAACATGCATCATACTACTTGCCCTAAGATGCCATCGCAGCCATGCCTACTATTGGCAAGGCTGTGATTGGCCAAGTGCAGCATGTGACTCAGCCTCTTTATAAGCTTGTGCGCACGTCGGGACGTGCTCACTCCCGATGTGAATAGAACAGGGATAGATGCAGCTGCTGTGAGGGCGAGATAGGCAGGGAATAATCGAGGAAAAAACCTGAGAAGAAGTGAAAGATCTACACCAGTGAATCAAAACAACTCAGCTGAGCTGTTCACTGAAAGTTTATTTTTTTACACTGGCCAGATCGATTTTTACCGGCACATGTAACTGGGCTGACCGGGCGGCGGCCATTTTGGGACCTGTGGTGCGCCAGCTCAAGCTGCCACAGAGTCCAAAGAAAAGCTCCAAAGAATTGAAAAATCTACTCCTGTGACAGAGAACAACAGCGATTCAGCTGCTCAGTCAAAGTCAATTTTTTTCTGGCTGGGCAGACCATTTTCTGGCACATGTTACTGGGCTGATAGGCGGCGGCCATTTTGGGACTTGTGGTGCGCCAGCAAAAGCTGCCACAGCGTCCATTAATCTCATGTAATAGTCGATTTTTTCATAGATATACTACATCAGGGGTTTGGCTGTGCTTGTGTCACCCCTACTAACTGCCAATATATTTAATATATCAGTGGTGAAACTGAAAGTAACCCACTTGGATAGCAAATCCCATGAATGTGCTGTTCCAGCTAGGCTAGCCAGTGTCACTACAGCCAGGTCCAATACTGTCAGCCAGAAATTAATTTTTTTTTTTGCCAGAAATATAAATTAAAAAAATCTTTCCCTGTAACAAACATAATTCTGGTGTTAGACCAGAAGAAGCACTCCTTCAGTAAATAATACTGTAAAAAGGTTTAGGCAATAATTCTCCCAGTGTGGGCAATTTATGTACCAAAACGAGCATTTTAAAAATTCCGGTGTTCTGAAATACCAGCAGTCCTCTTGTAATTAATACCAGAAAAAGGCATTATAGTGTCCAGTGTTGTCATTTTGGTTCAAAAAGGGCAATTTAATCAATCTGGTGTTGGTGACACCCGAAATAGTAGGCTGCACGTTGTTACTCCTTTGAAAAGGAAATAGTTCTCCCACTGTGGGAATTCATTTAACATAAGTAGCATTTAAAAAATTCTGGTGTCCAATTTGCAGCAGTCTTCTTGTAATTAATACCAGAAAAAGGCATTATAGTGTCCAGTGTTGTCATTTTGGTTCAAAAGGCCAATTTAATCAATCTGGTGTTGGTGACACCCGAAATAGTAGGCCGCACGTTGTTACTCCTTTAAAAGGAAATAGTTCTCCCACTGTGGGAATTCATTTAACATAAGTAGCATTTAAAAATTCTGGTGTCCAATTTGCAGCAGTCCTCTTGTAATTAATACCAGAAAAAGGCATTATAGTGTCCAGTGTTGTCATTTTGGTTCCAAAAAGGCCAATTTAATCAATCTGATGTTGGTGACACCCGAAATAGTAGGCCGCACATTGTTACTCCTTTGAAAAGGAAATAGTTCTCCCACTGTGGGAATTCATTTAACATAAGTAGCATTTAAAAAATTCTGGAGTCCAATTTGCAGCAGTCTTCTTGTAATTAATACCAGAAAAAGGCATTATAGTGTCCAGTGTTGTCATTTTGGTTCCAAAAAGGCCAATTTAATCAATCTGGTGTTGGTGACACCCGAAATAGTAGGCCGCACGTTGTTACTCCTTTAAAATTGAAATAGTTCTCCCACTGTGGGAATTCATTTAACATAAGTAGCATTTAAAAAATTCTGGTGTCCAATTTGCAGCAGTTTTCTTGTAATTAATACCGGAAAAAGGAATTACGGTACATCTTCCAGTGTGGGAATTTTGGGGCTAAAAAATAATATATTTTATTGTGGTGCGAGTTGAATCGCAACAATGAGAAAACATTCTAATAAGGGACGAGGACGCGGTCGTGGTGGGGTCCATGGAGTCTCTATTGCTGGCAGAGGATGTGGCCGTTCGGCCTCAGGCGCACAAAGTAGTGAACCAACTCCCTCAAGTAGCCGGCAGAATTTACAGCGATATTTGGTGGGGCCCAATGCCGTTATGAGGATGGTAAGGCCTGAGCAGGTACAGGCATTAGTCGATTGGGTGGCCGACAGTGCTTCCAGCACGTTCACCACATTGTCTTCCGCCCAGTCTTCTGCGAAAAGCGCACAGGTGGCACCTGAAAACCAAGCCCATCAGTCTGTCACATCACCCCCATGCATATCAGGGAAACTGGCTGAGCCTCAAGTTATGCAGCAGTCTCTTATTCTGTTTGAAGACTCTGCTCCCACGGTTTTCCAGGGGCGTCTGACGCACAACCACTTATGTATGAGGACATGGGAATACCACCACAGCAGAGTGACCGAGTCTCTGATGATGACGAAACACTGGTGCCCACTGCCGCGTCTTATTGCAGTGTGCAGACTGAACAGGAGGAGGTCAAGGAGGAAGACTGGGTGGAAGACGATGCAGAGTACGATGAGGTCTTAGACCCCACATGGACTGAAGGTCGTGCCGCTGACTTAAATAGTTCAGAGGAAGAGGCAGTGGTGAGACTGAGACAACAGCGAAGCCAAAGAGGGAGCAGGGGGCAAAAGCAGAACACCCGCCGTCCCGAGAGTTCGCCTGCTATTGGCCAGCGCCAACAGGGACCCAGCACCCCAAAGGCATCTTCAAGGAGTTCCCTGGCATGGCACTTCTTCAAACAATGTGCTGAGGACAAGACCAGAGTGGTTTGCACGCTGTGCCATCAGACCCTGAGGCGAGGCATTAACGTTCTTAACCTGAGCACCACCTGCATGATCAGGCATCTACATGCAAAGCATGAACTGCAGTGGAGTGCACACCTCAAAAACAAGGAACACGCTTAGGCTCCCCCTGCTACCTCTACCGCTGCAGAGGATGTGCCACCGACACCACCACCACCACCGCCACCGTCACCTAGCATCTTCACTATTTCACACAGCAGCGTTCAGCTCTCCATCTCTCAAACCTTTGAGAGGAAGCGCGAATTCCCACCTAGTCACCCTCGAGCCCTTGGCCTGAATGCCAGCATTTCTAAACTACTGGCCTTTGAAATGCTGTCATTCCGGCTGGTTGACACAGACAGCTTCAAACAGCTGATGGCCATGGCTGTCCCCCAGTATGTGGTTCCCACCCGCCACTACTTCTCCAAGACAGCCGTGCCTTCCCTGCACATGCAAGTGTCTGATAAAATCAAGTGTGCACTGCGCAACGCCATTTGTGCCAAGGTCCACCTAACCACAGATACGTGGACCAGTAAGCACGGCCAAGGACGCTATATCTCACTAACTGCACACTGGGTGAATGTAGTGGCGGCTGGGCCCCAGGCGGAAAGTTCCTTGGCGCACGTCCTTCCTCCACCTAGGATCGCAGGGCATCATTCTCTGCCTCCTGTAGCCTCCTCCTCCTACTCGGCTTCCTCCTCCACTGCTTCCACCAGCTCCTCCTGTCAGCCACACACCTTCACCACCAACTTCAGCACAGCCCGGGGTAAACGTCAGCAGGCCATTCTGAAACTCTTATGTTTGGGGGACAGGCCCCACACCGCGCAGGAGTTGTGGGGTATTGAACAACAGACGGACGAGTGGTTGCTGCCGGTGGGCCTCAAGCCAGGCCTGGTGGTATGCGATAATGGGCGAAATCTCGTGGCAGCTCTGGGACTAGCCGGTTTGACGCACATCCCTTACCTGGCGCATGTGCTGAATTTGGTGGTGCAGAGGTTCATTCACCACTACCCCAACATGTCAGAGCTGCTGCATAAAGTGCGGGCCGTCTGTGCGCGCTTCCGGCGTTCACATCCTGCCGCTGCTCGCCTGTCTGCGCTACAGCGGAACTTCGGCCTTCCCGCTCACCGCCTCATATGCGACGTGCCCACCCGGTGGAACTCCACCTTGCACATGCTGGAGAGACTGTGCGAGCAGCAGCAGGCCATAGTGGAGTTTCAGCTGCAGCACGCTCGCGTCAGTCGTACTGCGGAACGGCACCACTTCACCACCAATGATTGGGCCTCCATGCTAGACCTGTGTGCCCTGCTGCACTGCTTTGAGTACTCCACCAACATGGCCAGTGGCGATGACACTGTTATCAGCGTTACAATACCAATTCTATGTCTCCTAGAGAAAACGCTTAGGGCAATGATAGAAGAGGAGGTGGCCCAGGTGGAGGAGGAGGAGGGCTCGTTTCTAAGACTTTCAGGCCAGTCTGTTAGAAGTAGCTCAGAGGGAGGTTTTTTGAAGCAGCAGAGGGCAGGTTCACAAGTCGCCAGCCAAGGCAATCTCATGGAGGACGAGGAGGATGAGGAGGAGGTGGAGGAGGACGAGGATGAAGCAGGTTCACAGCAGGGTGGCAGCCCACACAGCTCAGGCCCATCACTAGTGCGTGGCTGGGGGGATACGGTGGACGATGACGATACGCCTCCCACAGAGGACAGCTTGTCCTTACCTCTGGGGAGCCTGGCACACATGAGCGATTACATGCTGCAGTGCCTGCGCAACGACAGCAGAGTTGCCCACATTTTAACGTGTGCTGACTACTGGGTGGCCACCCTGCTGGATCCCGGTACAAAGACAATGTGCCCACTTTACTTCCTGCACTGGAGCGTGATAGGAAGATGCGCGAGTACAAGCGCACGCTGGTAGACGCGCTCCTGAGAGCATTCCCAACTGTCACAGGGGAACAGGTGGAAGGCCAAGGCCAAGGCAGAGGAGGAGCTAGAGGTCGCCCACGCAGCAGTGTCACGGCCAGCTCCTCTGAGGGCAGGGTTAGCATGGCAGAAATGTGGACAAGTTTTGTCTCCACGCCACAGCTAACTGCCCCACCACCTGATACGGAACGTGTTAGCAGGAGGCAGCATTTCACTAACATGGTTGAACAGTATGTCTGCACACCCCTCCACGTACTGACGGATGGTTCGGCCCCATTCAACTTCTGGGTTTCAAAATTGTCCACGTGGTCAGAGTTAGCATGTTATGCCTTGGAGGTGCTTTCCTGCCCGGCGGCCAGCGCTTTATCAGAACGCGTATTCAGCACGGCGGGGGGCGTCATTACTGACAAGCGCAGCCGCCTGTCCACAGCCAATGTGGACAAGCTGACCTTCATAAAGATGAACCAGGCATGGATCCAACAGGACCTGTCCCTCCCTTGTGCAGAGTAGTCCTTAATAACTGCCTAAAACATGTCTTGTTGTACTACGGGCCACTTCTTTATTTAATACAAATTTTATGTAACCCACAGTTGAATGAAACTCTCCTCTGTCTGGGCGCCGGGGCCTAACTAGATGAAAGTGGCCTGTTAAACTATCGGGTGACATAAAGCCATAACCTCTGCCATGCTACCTCTGTCCTCTGTCTGGGTGCTGTGGCCTAAGTCAAATAAAGCGGTCTTCTGCTGTGCTGGGGGATATGAAGCTAATCTCTGACCTCTCTCCTCTGTCTGGGTCCAAAGGCCTAAGTCACTGAAAGAGGCCTTCTCCTGTGGTGTGTGATATGATGCCTGAATTTGTGCTGTGGGACCTCTCTCCTCTTCCTGGGTGCAGGGGTCAAAGTATCTAAAAGTGTCCTTCTCTTGCGGTGGTTGATATGATGCCTGAATATGTGCTGTGGGGCCTCTCTCCTCTGTTTGGGTGAAGGGGTCAAAGTAACTTTATGGTGGCTTCTCCTGTGGTGGTTGATATTATGCCTGATTCTCTGCTATGGAACCTCTCTCCTCTTCCTGGGTGCAGGGGTCAAAGTAACTAAATGGTGGCCTACTCCTGTGGTGACTGATATGATGCCTGATTCTCTGCTGTGGGGCCTCTCTCCTCTGTCTGGGTGAAGGGATCAAAGTAACTAAATGGTGGCCTACTCCTGTGGTGGTTGATATGATGCCTGATTCTCTGCTGTGGGACCTCTCTCCTCTGTCTGGGTGAAGGGGTCAAAGTAACTAAATGGTGGCCTACTCCTGTGGTGGTTGATATGATGCCTGATTCTCTGCTGTGGGGCCTCTCTCCTCTGTCTGGGTGAAGGGGTCAAAGTAACTAAATGGTGTCCTACTCCTGTGGTGGTTGATATTATGCCTGATTCTCTGCTATGGGACCTCTCTCCTTTGTCTGGGTGCTGGGGTCGAAATAATAGTAAGTGACCTTCTCCATTGGTGGGTGACTTGAAGCCTGATTCTGTGCTATGGGACCTCACTCCAATTAATATTGTTTAATTTTTATTTATTTTATGTTAACTCATCATTTCCCTATCTACATTTGTTTGCAGGGGATTTACCTACATTTTGCTGCCTTTTGCAGCCCTCTAGCCCTTTCCGGGAGTCTTTTACAGCCTTTTTAGTGCCCAAAAGTTCGGGTCCCCATTGACTTCTATGGGGTTCGGGTTCGGGATGAAGTTCGGGTTGAGTTCGGATCACGAACCCGGACATTTTCCGGAAGTTCGGCCGAACCTCTCAAACCCGAACATCCAGGTGTTCGCTCATCTCTACATATAAATAGTCAGATGCTATAGAAGGTAAGGCCCTGGGTGCACGATGGCACTAGATAATGAAAAACCAGAGTCCTACCGCCAACCAATGGACCGGTTCCTGGACGTCTTTGTTACTTGATGAAGTTGATGATTCGTCCTCACTTTCCTTCAAAGAAATGTTGTTTGTTCTGTGATATAGAAGGAAGGTGCAAAAAAGTGACTAAGGGTCCCTAATAAGGCCCTACAAAGACCCTGTGGAATGTCTGCAGGCTATCCCTGTTCACTAGAAAAACAGAGCAGCCTGACCACAGGGCACTCGTCCTTAAAAGGGCGACCCCGTCTGGAACCTGGCCCTTGGTGAAGTGGACTGGCCCTGACGAAGCCCCTATCCTATTCCCTACATGCACGTTTCATCTCGTATTATGAGAATCATCAGGGGAGCAAAAGGATAACAGAGCCTCAAAAGGGGGTAAAGGGGGGGGGGATACAGGATACTCAGGGACACCACAAAAACAACGATACTTGCACAAAGATAATGTGTCCCTAGAGTCACTGTAATCCCTTTAGATAAGCGCAGGGAGTATTAGATGATTCCTTCCTGCCGCTCAAAAATGTAGGGGCAAAGCCATATGCCTGGGCCGTTTTTAGAGATGGATGTCGTCAACAGGGAGCTTCAATGAATGCTTTATATACATACTGCTCCATGTGTGATCCGGCGTCCATGTTTCGCGCTTCAAGTGACGTCATCAGGCCGGGCCGCAGTCGCACGCTAATTCGCAATGCGCATGCGCCAGGCCGAGGACGCCACGTAAGCGCGACAGTACACGCGACGTCATCAGGCCGGGCCGCAGTCGCACGCTAGTCCGCAATGCGAATGCACCAGGCTGAGGACGCCACGTGAACACGGCAGTACACGTGACTGTTGTACACACAGTCACATGATGACCCCGCTACGATGTACCAGCAGAAGCCAAAATAAACAATTGTAACCTGGCAACAAGGCTCAGAAGCCAGGTAACTGTTTAATGAGCAGAAACAAGATAGAGTTCTGCTAGAAAGAGGATAAAAAAGGCATTTAATCAGTGCTTAAGTTTTTAGACCATAAACCTGGTTGGGGCACTTTTTACCATTGTATCCGACCTCGAATAGAAACGAGGTACAGGGCCGCCCTATTGTGTCGGAGGTTGGGAGCATCGGACAAAATCTGGGCATTTATGTCGATAAGATTTTGATGCCTTTTGTGACATCCCTGCCCTCTTATACGAGAGATACCACGGATCTCCTTAAACGTATTGAGGGTGTCACCCTGGAACAGCACTCCATGCTGGCCAGCATTGATGTTGAGGCGTTGTACTCATCAATACCACATGAGGCTGGCCTGCATGCAGTTGAGTATTTTCTGCGGATGAGGGGAAGACAATTCAAGGAACACAATTCCTTTGTTCTCAGACTACTTGAGTTCTTGATGACACATAATTTCTTTGTGTTTGATGGTAAGGTCTACCACCAGCTCAGGGGCACAGCCATGGGCTGTTCGTGTGCACCAACATACGCCAATTTGCTCCTGGGCTGGTGGGAAGCCACCATGGTATTCACGGATGTTCTGTCGTCAAGCACCGAGGCCATAGGTTTATGGGCCCGGTACATCGACGACATTTTTATCATGTGGAACGATTCAGATTCAGCCTTTCGAAAATTCGTGAATACCCTGAATACCAACACAATAGGTTTGAGATTCACATATGAGTTCAATCCAAACACATTACCATTCCTTGATGTCCGTATCTATAGAGGGAGCTCTAACGAACTATGTTCTGCCCTCTATAGAAAACCGACATCAACCAACTCAATACTCCATTGGAGCAGTAGTCACCCCACCTCCCTAAAAAGAGGGATACCAAGAGGTCAATACCTGCATGTTCGCAGGAACTGCTCAGAGGAGTTTGAGTTTAGGAAAGAAGCAGAAGACCTTAGATTAAGGTTACGTTCCAGAGGATATCCCGAGACCGTGTTATGTGAGGCTTATCAGAAAGCGAGGTCAACATCACGCCTCAATTTACTGACCCCCAAAAAACGGGAGGAAGGCGATCGCAAGATTCGCCAAATCACTACATTTGATGCAAAATCAGGGGAAGTTCGAGATATCCTGAGGAAACACTGGCCTATTTTTCTAATGGATCCGGATATAGCAGATGTTCTGCATGAATATCCTCAGATCACCTTTAGGAGAGGCCGTAGCCTTAAAGACCTTTTGGTGCATAGTCATTACACACCATCAACTGCACCAGGGACCTGATTAGATCGGCGGCCGGAGGGCTGCTTTAGGTGCAGTGGATGTATAGCTTGTAGTGCAATACAGGTCACTAAGTTTTTGTCAGCACCAATCTACAACGAACGTTCCGGATTCGTGACTTTAGAACATGCCGCACAAGCGGTGTAATTTATAAGGTCACATGTGAATGTCAAGCCGAATATATCGGCAAAACAAAAAGGGAGTTGCGCAGACGTATAGGTGAACATCTGGGGGATATCTCCAACAAACGGGATACCCCAGTTTCTCGCCATATACATGATAAACATGCAGGTAATCCCAAATGTATTCGTTTTGTTGGTATGGAGGCGGTCCCACCCCCTAGGAGGGGTGGTGATTGGGACCGTATCCTACTACAGCGCGAGGCTAGATGGATTTTCCAACTACGCACCATAACACCAGGTGGTCTCAATGAACAGCTAAATTATGGCTGTTTCATTTGACATGTCTTCTAATGTGATTTATTGAATGTCTGCTCCCCCAAGATCCAGCGATTATTTTGGGGTGACTGTATTTCCACTCAAACCATATGTTTGATCATCTGTGAAAACCCATCTAAGTCTCCGTGACTCAAGAACTCAAGTAGTCTGAGAACAAAGGAATTGTGTTCCTTGAATTGTCTTCCCCTCATCCGCAGAAAATACTCAACTGCATGCAGGCCAGCCTCATGTGGTATTGATGAGTACAACGCCTCAACATCAATGCTGGCCAGCATGGAGTGCTGTTCCAGGGTGACACCCTCAATACGTTTAAGGAGATCCGTGGTATCTCTCGTATAAGAGGGCAGGGATGTCACAAAAGGCATCAAAATCTTATCGACATAAATGCCCAGATTTTGTCCGATGCTCCCAACCTCCGACACAATAGGGCGGCCCTGTACCTCGTTTCTATTCGAGGTCGGATACAATGGTAAAAAGTGCCCCAACCAGGTTTATGGTCTAAAAACCTAAGCGCTGATTAAATGCCTTTTTTATCCTCTTTCTAGCAGAACTCTATCTTGTTTCTGCTCATTAAACAGTTACCTGGCTTCTGAGCCTTGTTGCCAGGTTACAATTGTTTATTTTGGCTTCTGCTGGTACATCGTAGCGGGGTCATCATGTGACTGTGTGTACAACAGTCACGTGTACTGCCGTGTTCACGTGGCGTCCTCGGCCTGGCGCATTCGCATTGCGGACTAGCGTGCGCCTGCGGCCCGGCCTGATGACGTCGCGTGTACTGTCGCGCTCACGTGGCGTCCTCGGCCTGGCGCATGCGCATTGCGAATTAGCGTGCGACTGCGGCCCGGCCTGATGACGTCACTTGAAGCGCGAAACATGGACGCCGGATCACACATGGAGCAGTATGTATATAAAGCATTCATTGAAGCTCCCTGTTGACGACATCCATCTCTAAAAACGGCCCAGGCATATGGCTTTGCCCCTACATTTTTGAGCGGCAGGAAGGAATCATCTAATACTCCCTGCGCTTATCTAAAGGGATTACAGTGACTCTAGGGACACATTATCTTTGTGCAAGTATCGTTGTTTTTGTGGTGTCCCTGAGTATCCTGTATCCCCCCCCCCCTTTACCCCCTTTTGAGGCTCTGTTATCCTTTTGCTCCCCTGATGATTCTCATAATACGAGATGAAACGTGCATGTAGGGAATAGGATAGGGGCTTCGTCAGGGCCAGTCCACTTCACCAAGGGCCAGGTTCCAGACGGGGTCGCCCTTTTAAGGACGAGTGCCCTGTGGTCAGGCTGCTCTGTTTTTCTAGTGGAATGAAGCCAAAAAACGACAAGAAAAGCGCTCATAGGGTAAAAACGTATTAAAAGAGAGGGGCCTTTTTCGTGGCCTAGGTGGTTGCGCTCACCTGTGGGCATATAAATAGATGCCTTGGTGGTGGTGGTTTGCTGAGAATGGCTGGAATAGTGGGAGGGGATGCAGCCTAGTGTGTCCGAAGGTCCCTTTTAGGTGACTGGCTAGTTCACCCTCTTGGGTAGTAAACGATATATAGGAAATTGCTTTTTTGTTGCTTTTCAGCACACTTAGCGTACGGACATCATATTGGCGCAAAACCACGACCCGGAAAATAGGTTCGACAATATTTATTCTTTCAAAGACAACGCGTTTCGGGCTCTGCCCCTTTATCAAGTCTACAAGATTAATATATAAAAATAATAATAATAGTAATGATGTGTAAAAAAGTAAGATAATAATAATAGTGGTAGTATGTAAAAATATATATATATTATTATTTATATATATCACTTACATACATATAAAAGAATATACACAAGTTGGTATATGATGAAATATGTTGTATATAATGATATATAATTAATTTATAAATAGTTGGGTTAGCGTTAAAAGCGATAAATAACGTTACATTGTTGAGTTAATGTTGAAAGGCAGTAAATATAATAAGTTAATACAAGTATATTAGTATATTAATACAAAAAATTAATACAAAAATACAAAAAGAATTATTTAGATAAATTAAAAGCTACAGTTGAATTAATAAAAATACATCAAATGTGGAATAAAATATAATATATAAAACAAAATGTAATTAAATATATAAATATGAATATTTGATTACCTGTGTTCTTCAGAATCGATCGAACGAGAGGGAATAAAGTCAGAAGGATATATTCCCTATAGATTGCCACTGTAAGTAATAGTGTGAAAATCGTGAAAAATCCTGATATATACCTATGGTTTATTGTTTTGTAAATAAATGTATGTATATTGTGAGACTCTTTAGTTATTTAATATCTATAGCCCTATTGGCTCAACAGAAAGATTCCATTTCTAGATTTAATGAATTTTATATACTTTTCTAACTAGTTTTAGGTTATCTATGTGTAGAAGCCGATACTTGTTTGTCTGTAAAGTTGAATATAAATGTGATTATAATATGATAATGATACTGGTGTCAAGTGATCTAAATGGCCTATTATTGTAGCAGTTATGAAGTGGTATGATGTTTTATTGTGATAGTTATGATATGACCTATAGTGGAGTAGTTACCTGCTGAGGGTTTCCAGAAGGATGCGACTCGCAGCGGCGCTAGGGGCCTAAGCACGTGTAGCGTGCTGGCCGTGAAGAGCGCTGCTGCTGCAGTCCCGGCTTAACTCTGTGTGAGGGGCCGGGCCGGTGACGTAGAGGGGTGTGACCGGGTGTGTCCGTAGCGGCTGTGCCGCTATGGAAGTGATCTGCTCGCACTAGCTGTAGTTAGTTGGGTGATGTAAATGGTTTGTATGGGATTTAGATCGGGTGATTTAACTAATGGATTGGATGGATGAAAAGGGTGAACTACCTATTGTACTAAATCAGATGAATTACCTGGTGGGTAGGTGGATGAGAGATGAATTGCCTAATGATGGGTTGGATGGATAGAAGAGATGAATAGCCTAATAAATTGGAAACAAAATTAGAAATAAAATAAATGGTGAAGTGTGATAAGTGATAAACCTAATGTGTTATGAGGTCGGGTGAATTAAATAAATAAACGAACTGAGAAAAAAAAAAAAAAAAAAAAGTGATTGGTAGTATATTAGATGAACTGGATGAGCTTAACGGGAGAGGAACAATTATGTTATTGGTATGATGAAGAGTGGAGGATGTACTTAATGTTTAGTTAGTAGAGGTCTTCAGAACTATCAGTGGAGTTGGTAAATGTCATTTTTGAGGCCTAAAATTGTTGTTTTCTTTAAAAACAGTTGCTTTCAAGTGATTCATTGAATCCTTCAGGTTCCAGCGTGCGCAATTTAAAAATCCAGTACATTTCTCTCTTTTGGAGTGTACGAATCTGTCAGAACAGTCTGCATCAACCTGTTCGATCGGTGTAATTTTGAGTTGAGCTGGATCTTTATCATGTCTTACCAAAAATGTCGAGATACACTGTGTTTCACGTATCCTTTCTTATATTTGATCGATGTTTGTTTAATCTTTCCCGTAGCGTTTGGATTGTTCGGCCAACATATTGTGTTCCACATTCGCACTCGAGGAGGTAAATTACAAACGACGAGGCACAATTTAAAAAACTCTTGATGGCAAATTCTTCCCCTGTTTGGTTGCTTTTTATTGTTTTTTTCCGATGTGTAATATTAGTGCAACACCTACATTGTGTGTGGTTGCATTTATAACTACCCAGAATTTCAGGGAATAGTTGGTTAATTTGTTTATTTTGTGTTTTTTTCTTTTTGAGCTTACTTGGGGCCAGTAAATTCTTTAGTGTTTTCGCCCTTCTGAAGGTAATCTGAGCTTTTTTTGGGAGGTCTGGTTTAAGGTAGGGATCGTTTGCTAAGATGTACCAATATTTTTCACGATTTTCACACTATTACTTACAGTGGCAATCTATAGGGAATATATCCTTCTGACTTTATTCCCCTCTCGTTCGTCGATTCTGAAGAACACAGGTAATCAAATATTCATATTTATATATTTAATTACATTTTGTTTTATATATTATATTTTATTCCACATTTGATGTATTTTTTATTAATTCAACTGTAGCTTTTAATTTATCTAAATAATTCTTTTTGTATTTTTGTATTAATTTTTTTGTATTAATATACTAATATACTTGTATTAACTTATTATATTTACTGCCATCCAACATTAACTCAACAATGTAACGTTATTTATCGCTTTTTAACGCTAACCCAACTATTTATAAATTAATTATATATCATTATATACAACATATTTCATCATATACCAACTTGTGTATATTCTTTTATATGTATGTAAGTGATATATATAAATAATAATATATATATATTTTTTACATACTACCACTATTATTATTATCTTACTTTTTTTACACATCATTACTATTATTATTATTTTTTATATATTAATCTTGTAGACTTGATAAAGGGGCAGAGCCCCGAAACCTGTTTTTCTAGTGAACAGGGATAGCCTGCAGACATTCCACAGGGTCTTTGTAGGGCCTTATTAGGGACCCTTAGTCACTTTTTTGCACCTTCCTTCTATATCACAGAACAAAAAACGTTTCTTTGAAGGAAAGTGAGGACGAATCATCAACTTCATCAAGTAACAAAGACGTCCGGGAACCGGTCCATTGGTTGGCGGTAGGACTCTGGTTTTTCATTATCTAGTGCCATCGTGCACCCAGGGCCTTACCTTCTATAGCATCTGACTATTTATATGTATACTTGTTGGTTAGTCAGTGTTTTTGTTCCTAATTACAAGGCCTATTTTTTAGTAATAGTATTAAAAGTTATGTTTTATAATACAATCACTACTGCTGCACAAAAAATATGGAAGCCATCTTTTTGAGGCAGGACAACAGTGGTGGCATTAGTCTGCAGCACTAGCAAATATTGATCAGTGACCATCATTCAGTCACAACAGTGCACATTTTGCACCACCAACAGTGTAAGTTCAAGGTAGGAGGAGAAGTTTTGTTACATACCTTGCTTTGCCCATGTCCAGGATAAGAGGGCAACAGGGAAGTATAGCTCCATGACTGGTTTGAAGTGATATCACATTGTTCACGTGGACAAAAAAAATTAGTCTTCCTTCCAAAATGAGCGAGGCGTTAATTGACATGAGAGTGCCCTGGTGTAGACAGTCCACTATAGAAGTAGTGACCACAAGTGGGTCTACTGTGGCTTCCTTTGTGACAGTGGTTGTGGGTGTAAACAGGGTCTAAACAAAGACAAAGTGTTGGAGCAGCTTGTGGAGTTACCTCAATTGCCACCATTCCTATCTGCAAGTTGGCTGGCTACACCTGTACCATAGTTATGCAATGTTCCAAAACTGTACCCCATGTCAAGACGTTCTATTGTTCCGATGTTATTTAGCTATTTTGTTGTTGCTGTGCACCTGATTGTGTCTATGCTATAATTATCCAACCCTATCCATATCTTGTCATATCTGGCCTTTAGTACTCCCCTTGCACCAGCCAAAAGCTACCCAACCTTATTTGAGCCTCATAGTCAGCAAATAACTCCTAACTCCTTTTTACAGCAATTGTGCCCAAGCAAAAGTAATGTTCACTTTTATACTGGGATTAAATATAAAAGGCTATATACCAAGTCCAAAGTCCCAATAAGTTATGATCGGTGAGTACCATAATTACTAATAAATCTTAATGGAATCTTAATGGGAGCAGAGGGGCTTATAAAACAAAATAAATTACTGACCTGCTACAGATCTCTCCGTTTCTATGCTTTGGGTCTGGGCCCTGTTGGATCAGAATTGCTGACTTGAATCCATTGGTCAGTAACCATGATTAGCTGAGCAGTCACAGGAGCAATGGATGTGATGCCATTACTTCATCACCGAAAAGCCCTGCAGACCGGACACACAGCGGTGAAACAAAGGGACCTGTAGCAAGTGAGTGAAGCTTTCCTCATTGTTTCATAAGCCTTATGCTCCCCTGAAGGTTTTGAAAACTCCTGGAAAACCCCTTAAACCCGTTAAGGATGAGACATTGTTTGATTCTTATCTTAAAGGGGAGCTCCGGTTGCAGTAAAGAAATAAGCAATACCATCATTGAACCTTACTGCATTAAATAAATCAGACGATGCAGTTCTGAGTGCATTTTCACTACTCCAGCTTAATTGTGATCTGTGACCAGCTCCCTGCTTTTACATCCCAGTGCAAGACTCACATGGAGTATCTGTAGCATCAGATTACTTCCTCTCCTTCCTCTTCCAGCTGGAACATCACAGATCACAACAGGGCCCACTGCCTCATTAGTAGAGATGAGCAACGTTTTCAAAAATTCGATTAGGACTCTTCGCCGAATTTTTCCCCAAAATTAGCATTTTCCGAATTAATTTGTCACAAAGCAAGTTACATCAGCTATATCCTGGCCTGCAGGGACAGTGGATCTTGGTGTACATAACTGTGCAATGCAGCAACATGCACAGCTAGTCTTTTCTGGTAGTGAAACAGTTAGTGTGCGTCAGTATGACAGGCAGGTAACAGGCGTCACTACTAGGCTCAGTTAACACTTTAATTATTTGATCAGTTACGGGTCAAAAACACAGAAGAGGTGCAGATATTTTCATGATACTTTATCTGCGAGAAGGATTGGCTCCTGATTTTGGCTCACCATACAGTAACTGCTAGAATTAACAGACCAAATAACTGAAGTGTGAACTCAGCCTTTCAGGTAAATGTTAGCATCGGGTATAATGTACTGAACCGTGAACTGGCCCAAGATTCTACTATAGAGTGAAAGAGCTGTCTCATTTTACACCATCTGCTGATTCCACATAGATTGCTAGATTACCTTTTTTGTTAGCCAGTGATACAAGTAGTGGCCCCATGACAGAGTGTCAGCAGTAAGTTTGTGTTGAAGTCACTGTCATCAGAAGAACAACCCAAAAAAATGAATCCTGTCTTTTGAGCATCCGCCTTCACAGGCTCAGTATTTGGGGAGTAATTGATCAGTATTGGTAAGACAAAAACAGGAGTGGGTCCAAAACAGAGATGTCACATGATGGAAATATTTACATGTCTTCTGTGTTTTGGACCCATTTTTGCATTTGCCTTCTATATCAAATCCTAATGCAAAATAATGACCATGTGATAGAGACCTCATGCTCAATTTGCATGGGTTTCACCATTTGCCTCTGAAATTGGTTTTATTCAAATGGAAAAGAAGTACTGCATGAAGGACATTAATGGCCTCTATCACACAGTCAGTATTTGGTCAGTTTTTTTGCATCAGTATTTGATCAGTATTGGTGAGGCAAAAACAGGAGTGGGTCCCAAACAGAAATGGCACGTAATATAAATATTTGCATTTCTTCTATGTTTTGGAACCACTCCTGCTTTTGACATCCAAATCATGATCAAATCCAATGCAAAATACCGACCGCGTGATAGATGCCTCATGGATGCTCCAAAATAGGATCTGTTGTGTTTTTAATTTTTCAGTTCTTCTGACAGATCAGAAGAAGGGTAAAATAAATTGCGATGTCAACAAGGCCAAACAGGGACACTAGTGGCCCTGTCACAGAGTGGTGAGGGTGGCAACAGCATGAGGAGTTAACATAGTGGCCCAGTCATAGACTGGGGAGGTGGGGAACAACAACAGTTGCAATAACAGTACAATATAGTGACAGTAGGAGAAGAGGGAAACAGAAGCAGCAGGTGTGGCATCAGGTGGGTTGTAGTATCAGAATAGTGGCTGAAGCACGTGGCCAGAAGTATCGGGCCATTTTTCACAATGTTCTGCAATCAGAACATTACTGCCAGAATGATCTAGTCTGATGCAACAGGCACCAGTATGTAGAAATCCCGTTTGATCCAAGCTTGATTCGTCTTTATAAAGGTTAATCTCTCAACATTTTGTGTTTAAAGGTGAGTTCTCTTTGGAGTGACTATGCCACCTGCCGCACTAAACACCTGCTCTGATGCCACACTATTGGCCTTGCAGGAAAGCTTGTCCAGAGCCAGTATGCCATTACCTGCTGGTTCCGTTCCATGGTGCTGGCTGGTTTCTTCAGTTGGCGGGTGAAGAAACGTGCTCATCATTTCTTGGAAGATTCGCCCATCTCTACTTGAGACTCAAGTTACTGCTGATGGAGCTGGTGCTGCTTCCTCTGCTCACATAATCGGTCCAACATGTGGAGGAGGAAGTTCCAATGCGTCGAAACATCGCATATGAAGCGATGTTGGGGAATATTATTCTGCCTTTGCAGCTCAAGGAAGGTGTGTTTTGCATGGTAAGAGTGGCTGAAGTGCATGCACAGTTTCCACGCCATTTTGAAGACGTCTTGCATTTGGGTGGAGAAATTCAGGAACGAGGTTGCAACTGGATTAAATACTTGAGCTATGCCGGGCACAACGGTTAGCACTCCTTGACGGAACTCAGACAGAATGTTCTTCCTGTTCTCAGTGACCATCGTTCCGATCTTCAGTTGACGAGGAGAGAGCCAGGATTCTATTTCTTAGTTGATGACGTGGAACAGTTCCTCTCCGGTGTGACTCAGTTCGCCCAGGCTGGCCAGGTGCAGAGCAGCATGACAACGCCATGCTCTGAATAGGGGGTATGCTGGAGGATAACCTCCATAAAATAGTCCCTGTACAGGTTCCTCCTAAGGCTACTTTCACACTAGCATTAATATTTTCCGTTATTGATTTCCGTCATAGGGTCTCAATACCGGGGAGGGGGAAAAAACACTTCCATTTTTGTCCCCATTCATTGTCAATGGGGACAAAACGTAACTGAACATAGCGGAATTCTACAAAATGCATTCCATTCCGTTCTCATACCGGAGAACAAACCGCAGCATGCTGTAGTCTGCTTTCCATCCTGGGATGTGCAGCAAGATAGATCCGTCATGACCCACAATGCAAGTCAATGGGGACGGATCCGTTTTCTCTGACAAAATCTGACACAATAGAAAACGGATTCGTCCCCCATTGACTTTCAATAGAGTTCATGACGGATCCGCTTGGGTATGTTAAAGATAATACAACCTGATCCATTCATAATGGATGCAGATGGTTGTATTATCAGTAACGGAAGCGTGAACCCTGCTGGATCCAGCAAAAACACTAGTGTGAAAGTAGCCTTATTGAGATAAAACATAACTTACTAATTATGCTAAGAGAAAATACAAGATTGATCCATTAAAACCATCGGGGTAACGCTGTCACTCTATTATGTTATGGTGTACAGATCACATCTATCATCTGATAGGATATTGGGGTGAAGTGTTGGCTCAAAATGCACATGAAATTCTGGTGGGGGTGATCCAGCAGTATTTTATGGTGAACCTATAGGTATTAGTGATGAGCGAGCATGCTCGGCCAAATACCAGTTCGGCTCAAGCATCGCTATGCTCGGCACATGGCGGTACTCGGCCGAATACCACATGTGCTGGAGCGCAATGCTTGAGTCTCCTTGCTTTCTAAGCAGCCAATAAACTTGCAGGTAAGTAATGCTCTTCACTGTAATGCGGTAGCCATGTTAGCTACTGGCATTACAATGATTGGCTGGCCGGAACGCGTCATCGGAGGTTATATAGCACCCGATGACACGTGCTCGGATCAGTCATGGTCAGGGAGAGCAGAGCTTAGGAAGGGAAAGACTCTATAGGGAGCGAAATTCACAGTTCTTATTCTAAGAAAGCTTTTCAAAGAGGCAAAAATCCTTTTAAGGACTACTGTGTGTGTGTGTTTAAGAGGAGTAATATATTTTTACCAGCGCTAAATTCATCAGTCTCAGGGACATCCGTACTGAGGAAGGGACAGATAGTGCAGGGAGAGAAATTTGCTGTTTTCACTACCAAAAGCTGTTCAAAGACCCCAAAGTCCTTTTAACGACTACTGTGTGTGTGTTTGACAGCACCAAGATATTTTTCTTTAATACCTATTAGTGACATATACTGTACATCATCCGCAGACTTTGTCTTTTTGCGTAAATTCAAATAATCAGCGCCACATTTATTGTCTATAGTGTGAGCTTTTAATACACATCCGTGACATATACAGTACTCCATCCGAAAACTGTTTCTTTAGCGTACATTTAAATAATCAGGGGCTATCCCTCATCTACTGTCTCTGTTATGTGTACGTGTAATACATATCCGTGACATATACAGTACTGCATCCGAAAACTATTTCCTTAGCTTAAATTGAAATAATCTGGGCCAAATCTAGTGTCTATAATGTGTGGCTTTCTGTGACATATACAGTACTCCATACGAAAACTGTTTCTTTAGCTCAAATTTTAATAATCTTGGTCTAATCTAGTCTCCATAGTGTGTGGCTTTCTGTGACATATACAGTACTCCATCCGAAAACTGTTTCTTTAGCGTAAATTTAAATAATCAGGGGCCAGCCCTCATCTATTGTCTCTGTTGTGTGTGCGTGTAATACATATCCGTGACATATACAGTACTGCATCCGAAAACTATTTCCTTAGCTTAAATTTAAATTATCTGGGCATAATCTAGTGTCCAACGTGTGTGGCTTTCTGTGACAAATACTGTACTACATCAGAAAACAGTGTCTGTAGTGCAAATTTAAATAATCTGGGCCTAATCTAGTGTCCATAGTGTGTGGCTTTCTGTGATATATACTGTACTACATCAGAAAACAGTGCCTGTAGTGCAAATTTAACCACCCAGCCCCCTTAGCTTAAACACCCTTAATGACCAGGCCACTTTTTACAATTCTGCACTACACTACTTTCACCGTTTATTGCTCGGTCATGCAACTTACCACCCAAATTAATTTTACCTCCTTTTCTTCTCACTAATAGAGCTTTCATTTGGTGCTATTTCATTCTTGCTGACATTTTTACTTTTTTTATGACATTTTTGCAAAAAAATTACATTTTTCACTTTCTGTTGGAGAATTTGCCAAATAAAACTACATTTCTCTATACATTTTTCTCTAAATTTATTGTTCTACATGTCTTTGATTAAAAAAAATGCAATAAGTGTATATTTATTGGTTTGGGTAAAAGTTATAGCGTTTACAAACTATGGTGCAAAAAAGTGAATTTCCGCACTTTGACTTTCTGAGCACCTGTCCTGTTTCCTGAGGTACTACAATGCCCAGACAGTAGAAACACCTCTTAAATGATCCCATTTCGGAAAGTAGACACCCTAAGGTATTCACTGAGGGGCATAGTGAGTTCATGGAAGTTTTTTTTTTGTCACAAGTTAGCGGAAATGGAAAAAAAAATTTTCTAACTTGTGACAAAAAATAAAATTTTACATGAACTCACCATACCCCTCACAGAATACCTTGGAGTGTTTACTTTCTAAAATGGGGTCACTTGTGTGGTATTTTTACTGCCCTGGCATTTTAGGGGCCCCTAAACGTGAAGTAGTTTGGAATCCAAATGCGTAAAAATGCCCTGTGAAAACCTAAAGGTACTCATTGGATTTAGGGCCCCTTTGCGCATCTTGGCTGCAAAAAAGTGGCACACATGTGGTATCGCCGTACTCAGGAGAAGTAGGGCAATGTGTTTTGGGGTGTATTTTTACATATACCCATACTGTGTGTGAAAATCATCTCTGTAAATGACAACTTTTTCCATTCTCTATACAAAGTTGTCAATTTACAGAGATATTTCTCTCACCCAGCATGGGTATATGTAAAGATACACCCCAAAATACATTGCCCTACTTCTCCTGAGTACGGCGATACCACATGTGTGCCACTTTTTTGCAGCCAAGATGCGCAAAGGGGCCCTAAAACCAATGAGTACCTTTAGGATTTCACAGGGCATTTTTTCGCATTTGTATTCCAGACTTCTTCTCACGCTTTAGGGGCTCCTAAGATGCCAGGGCAGTAAAAATACACAACAAGTGACCCCATTCCGGAAAGTAGACACCCTAAGGTATTCGCTGATGGGCATAGTGAGTTCATGGAAGTTTTCATTTTTTGTCACAAGTTAGCGGAAATCAAATTTTTTTTTTTTTTACAAAGTCTCATATTCCACTAACTTGTGACAAAAAATAAAATTTTACATGAACTCACCATACCCCTCAAGGAATACCTTGGGGTGTCTACTTTCTAAAATGTGGTCACTTGTGTGATATTTTTACTGCTCTGGCATTTTAGGGGCCCCTAAAGCGTGAGAAGAAGTCTGGAATCCAAATGCGTAAAATTGCCATGTGAAATCCTAAAGGTACTCATTGGATTTAGGGCCCCTTTGCGCATCCTGGCTGCAAAAAAGTGGCACACATATGGTATCGCCGTACTCAGGAAAAGTAGTGCAATGTGTTTTGCGGTGTATTTTTACATATACCCATACTGTGTGTGAAAAATATCTCTGTAAATGACAACTTTTTCAATTTTTTATACAAAGTTGTCAATTTACAGAGATATTTCTCTCACCCAGCATGGGTATATGTAAAAATACACCCCAAAACACATTTCCCTACTTCTCCTGAATACGGCAATACCCAATGTGTGGCACTTTTTTGCATCCAAGATGCGCAAAGGGGCTCTAAAACCAATGAGTACCTTTAGGATTTCACAGGGCATTTTTACGCATTTGGATTCCAGACTTCTTCTCACGCTTTAGGGGCCCCTAAATGCTAGGGCAGTAAAAATACCACACAAGTGACCCCATTCCGGAAAGTGGACACCCTAAGGTATTCGCTGATGGGCATAGTCAGTTCATGGAAGTTTTTATTTTTTGTCACGTTAGTGGAAATGGAATTTTTTTTTTTTTTTACACAGTCTCATATTCCACTAACTTGTGACAAAAAATAAAATTTTACATGAACTCATGAACTACATGAAATCCAGGAGGTTCCGTGGCCCCAAACCCCAGTGCAGTAAGCCGTCTACACGAGCGACATTTCCCCAATGTCATTGCTAGTACCTCAACCCAACCGCCACCCCGAAAAATATGACCTCAATTCATGTTTTTTTGTCAGGCCCATGTTGAGGAGAAGGCCCAGAAAAGTTTTACATTCGGAAACTTGGACTGGTTTCCACCGGAAAGGCTGGGCATAGAAGCTTTCCGGGTTGGCATTTCTAAATTGAGTGGCATACCGATTTGTTTCCGCCACGACTAGGTCAAAGAGCTCCACACTGAAGAACAGCTCAAAAAACCCTAGTGCCGATCCGATCTGAGCTGTCTCCACCCAAACTCCTGACTGGGCAGTGAAAGGGGGAACTAATAGTGCGGCTGAAGATGGGGGCTGCAAATCAGGGTTTGCCAGCACCTCAGGGATTCTAGGGGCTCTACGGGCCTGTCTACGCGGTGGCTACGACGGGGGAACTACTGCACGTGCCACCGTACCAGCTTCAACTGCCCTTCTGGTGCTCGCCACTTCGCCATGTTGTACGGCAGTGCTGGTAGTAGGTCCAGGATGGGCTGCGCTGCTGGTGTATTCCTCACCACGTAATCCGGCAGCGCCAGCCCCACTCTGCTGCCCTTGAAATGGATTCTGCGCTACCTGTGGTCTAGTGACACGGGGCCGGGTACGCCTGGTGGTATCAGGGACCTCAACCTCCTCGTCCGAACTTTGGGTCAGACTGCCACTGCCTTCTACAGGTTCATATTCTGACCCGCTGGATTCGTCAGATGAGGGTTCCCATTACTCATCCGACTTGGTCAGAATCCTGTAGGCCTCTTCAGGAGAATACCCCTTATTTGACATTTGGACTACTAAATTTAGGGGGTATTCCCTGAGACTTCCCAAGAGAAAAAGCAAGCCTGTCTTACAAATGGGAGGGTAGCGAAGTACAGAAGCCACTGAGATTGATAAAAAATATCAAAACAGATTTTTTTTATCGCTGCAGCACTTGTGAAGTGATTGTGCAGTGATTACAAAAAAAAAATTGTTTTGTCACTGCGGCAGGGCGGGCGTGGGTGAGCGCACGTGTGGGCGACCGATCAGGTCTGATCGGGAAAACACTGCGTTTTGGGTGGGGGGCGAGCTAAAGTGACAGTAAGGGTGCGTTCACACGACGACAATTGTCGCGCGACAAATAGGGCACAACTTCACTGCAACATTTGTCGCGCGACATTTTGTCGCACTATTGTCGCGCGACAATTTTTATAATGGGAGTCTATGGTGTCGCATTGCGACATGCGACATGCTGCGACTGCGACGCGACAGTCGCAGAAAAACCCATCTTGAATGGATTTTCTCCGACTTTCGTGTCGCAGTCGCAGCATGTCGCATGTCGCACTGCGACACCATAGACTCCCATTATAAAAATTGTCGCGCGACAATAGTGCGACTTTTTGTCGCGCGACAATTGTCGTCGTGTGAACGTACCCTAATACTATTATAGATCTGACTGTGATCAGTTCTGATCACTTACAGATACTATAAAATTACAAATGCTGATTAGCGCTAAGCTAATCAGCGAATCAGTGACTGCGGTGCAGTGGGCTGGGCGCTAACGGAAGCTAACTACTTACCAAAGGGGCCTAAACTAAATCTAAACCTAGCAGTCAATACTGGTGGAAAAAAAAAGTGACAGTTTACACTGATCACTTTTTTACTTTTCACTAGTGCTTAACAGGTGATTGATAGGGGGTGATCAAGGGGTTAATTGGGGTGATGGGGGTGATCAGGGCCTATGTGAAGTGTGCTTGGTGTACTTACAGTAGAGGTGTGCTCTCTCCTAGGTCCAACCGACGAAAAGGACCCAGGAGAGGGCACAGAAGCCATTTAATGCATTATATTTATAAATATAATGCATTTCATGGCTTTTCATTCGTTTTTTGGAAAATAACCAGCCTGCCAGCGCCGATCATTGGCTGGCAGGCTGGTGACGAAATTGTCCTCAGCAGCTCCCGATAGTCTGTGGGCCTGTTCAGGCGCACAGATCGCGTCATCCCGCCTCTCGCGAGATGAAGCGCCCGCACGTCATGGAGGAACAGAAGGACCGCCGAGATCATGCGTATCTGCGTGCAGCGGTCCTAAAGTGGTTAAATAATCTGGGCCTAATCTAGTGTCCATAGTGTGTGGCTTTCTGTGACATATACAGTATACCATCCGAAAACAGTGTCTGTAGCGCAAATTTAAATAATCTGGGCCTAATCTAGTGCCCATAGTGTGTGGCTTTCTGGGACATATAATGTTCTACATCTAAAAACAGTGTCTGTAGCGCAAATTTAAATAATTTGGGCCTAATCTAGTGTCCCTAGTGTGTGGCTTTCTGTGACATATACAGTATACCATCCGAAAACAGTGTCTGTAGCGCAAATTTAAATAATCTGGGCCTAATCTAGTGCCCATAGTGTGTGGCTTTCTGGGACATATAATGTTCTACATCTAAAAACAGTGTCTGTAGCGCAAATTTAAATAATTTGGGCCTAATCTAGTGTCCCTAGTGTGTGGCTTTCTGTGACATATACTGTTCTACATCCGAAAACAGTGTCTGTAGCGCAATTTTAAATAAACTGGGCCTAATCTAGTGTCCATAGTGTGTTGCTTTCTGTGACATATATTGTACTATATCCGAAAACAGTGACTGTAGCGCAAATTTAAATAATTTGTGCCACATCTACTGTGTGTGCGTTTAATACATATAACTAACAAATACTGTACTTTATCCGTAGACGGTGTATGCTAGTCTGTGACATTATCAGGGCTACATCTCCTGTGTAATGTGTGCGCATCCCAAATACCTTTTTTAACCTCTTAAGGACATAGGACGTATGGGTACATCCTGTGTTCGGTCTTTAAAGATGGCGCCCGCTCCTGCCCGATGGGCGCACCATAGCCACGGGTGGCCGCCTGCTTCTTGAAGCAGACACCCGTGGCTCATGTCCGCGACTGGCAGTGATACCGATCGCGGACATTTAACCCCTCAGATGCCGTGGTCAATCCTGACCACGGCATCTGAGTGCGCACAAACCGAAAGTTTTACTTTCGGTTTGCGCTCCAGCTCCCCTGTGTGGCAATCGGAGGAGCTGGAAAATGCCTGCAGCAGCCTGGGTCTCTATGAATGAAAACCAGGCTGCTGTATAGTATTTCCTATGGAGCCTAACCTGTAATAGGCTCCATAGGAAATATACGATTTTCTCATATATTCGAATGCTATTGCATTGGAGTATATGAGAATACCAATCCGATCATTGATTGTTATAGTTCCCTATGGGAACTATAGGAAAGTGTAAAAAAAAATATAAAAAAGCTTAATTTTTTTTTTTTAAACATAAAAGTTCAATTCACCCCCCTTTTGCCAAAATGAAAATAAAATTTGAAAAACTATTAAAAAAATACACATCATGGGTGTCGCAATGTGCAAAAATGCCCATATTATAACAATAGAAAAACTGAAAAAAGCATCCAAATGGCCGATTCCAAATGTACCTCACCTCTAAAACATTACATGTGAGGGCCTGCAGGTGAGCTGACCTCTAAAACATTATATGTGAGGGCCTGCAGGTAATCTTAACCTTAAAAAACATGAATTGCGAGGGCCTGTAGGTGAGCTGACTCTGTTAAACATTATATGTGAGGGCCTGTAGGTGAGCTGACACTCTAAAACATAATATGTGAGGGCCTGCAGGTGAGCTGACACTCTAAAACATTACATGTGAGGGCCTGCAGGTGATCTGACCCTCTAAAACATTACATGTGAGGGCCTGCAGGTGAGCTGACCTCTAAAACATTACATGTGAGGGCCTGCAGGTGAGCTGACCTCTTAAACATTATATGTGAGGGCCTGCAGGTAAGCTTAACCTAAAAAACATGAATTGCGAGGGCCTGTAGGTGAGCTGACCCTGTTAAACATTATATGTGAGGGGCTGCAGGTGAGCTGACCCTGTAAAGCATTATATGTGAGGTCCTGCAGGTGAGCTGACCATCTAAAACATTATGAGCAAGGGCAGCCTAAAAAGCATGTTGATATAATGGAGGAGGAATAGAGAAGTCAGGGACAATCCAGGCCTTGTTCATTTTTAGTTGACCTGTCAGCATTTTCAGTTGACAGAGGGATGCGCTTATCAGTTATTATGCCCCCAACAACACTAAATACCCGCTCTGACAAAACGCTGGCAGCAGGGCAGGCCAGCACCTCTGATCGTAGAGTGGCAGTTTGTGCCACGTGTCCAGCTTGGAACCCCAATAGTTGTAAGGCACAGAGGGATCACTGAGGACGCTGACACGGTCTGCTACGTACTCCTTCACATCTTCCAAACATTTTCCCGCCTTCTGACACTAGGCCGCACATCAGGGTGAGGGTGCTGGCGGGGAATTCATGAAACTGTTCCAGGCCTTGGAGAGTGTTGTCCTGCCTCTGTTGGAACTGCGGTGTGTTCCCCTCATCTCCCCTCCTGGGTTGCACAAGGAACTACGTACTCTGCCGCCAGCGTTGTCAGCTATAAATTTATCCGAAATGACATTCTGTTCTATTATTATTATGGTTTGTGGTTGTATTATTGTTGGTATTATTATTTGTATTATGGTTTATGGTTGTAAAATATGTTATGGTCATTTGGTTATTTATGATTTAATTAACAGACCATGCCATTGGTTTACCTCCACTCTCGTGTGTCATGTTTTTAGTTATATTAATGTATAAATTTGGGATGTTTGTTGTGCATGGGATATATATGCTGTATGATTGCCATGTGTGTGACCTTGCCAAACTCTAAAGCTGCCAACAAGATATGGCCATTATCAGACACAACAACCAACCATGCCTGGTTGTTGGTTGAGTCGCGAGAGCCACAGCTCAGTCTGGTCCCTTATACCCTGCCACAGCTCTGCGGCGGTATGCTGTTTGTCACCTAAGCAAATGAGTTTCAGCCCACAATCCTTGGCGTTGGTAGCACCTGTGCCATCCCAGGGTACGATTAGCACAAGGTTCACCCAGTGTGCCTCAGTGTCCACAGGCCTAAATTGCAATATTTCCATGGCCAGCAATTTTTAAGGGTGTGCATTTAGTGCTATGACCTGTAGAGATGGCCCGAACTATTCGCCGGCGAACAGTTCCCGGCGAACATAGCTTGTTCGCGTTCGTCTCGGCGGGCGAACATATGCGATGTTCGGTTCGCCCCCTATACATCATCATTGAGCAAACTTTGACCCTGTACCTCACAGTCAGCAGACACATTCCAGCCAATCAGCAGCATACCCTCCATCCCAGACCCTCCCACCTCCAGCACATCATCCATTTTAGATTCATTCTAAAGCTGCAGTCTTAGTGAGAGGAGGGAGAGTGTAGTTGCTGCTGATTTACTAGGGAAATTGATAGCTAGGCTAGTGTATTCATGTCCACTCCAGTTCTGAAAGACTCATCTGATCTCTGCTGTAAGCACAGCGTCCTGATAGCACCCCAAAAAGCCCATTTTAGGGCTACTACATTAGTCTGCTTTTTTTTTTTCTCCATATATATATTGCAGTTGCAAGGCCTGCCCGTGTGTGAGGAGCTGCAGGCCCACAGACTACATAGTGCCCACTGCTAGTGCCCACCACTCACACCGTGTGGCACAGGAATTTGCATCAAACAAAGGCATTTCATTTTTACCCTTTAATCTAAGGTTAGTTGCCTGCCAGTTTGTGTCAGGCCGACTTCCACAGACTGTAGTGTGCCCACTGCCAGTGCCCACCACCACTCATACCGGGTGGCACAGGCATTTAATTTTTACACTTTAGTCTAATTTCAATTGCTTGCCTGCTGCCAGTGTGTGTCAGGCCGACTTCCACAGACTGTAGTGTGCCCACTGCCAGTGCCCACCACCACTCATACAGTGTGGCACAGGCATTTAATTTTTACACTTTAGTCTAATTTCAGTTGCTTGCCTGCTGCCAGTGTGTGTCAGGCCGACTTCCACAGACTGTAGTGTGCCCACTGCCAGTGCCCACCACCACTCATACCGGGTGGCACAGTAGCTTGCCGATAAATAAGGCATTTAATTTTTACACTTTAGTCTAATTTCAGTTGCTTGCCTGCTGCCAGTGTGTGTCAGGCCGACTTCCACAGACTGTAGTGTGCCCACTGCCAGTGCCCACCACCACTTATACCGTGTGGCACAGGCATTTAATTTTACACTTTAGTCTAATTTCAGTTGCTTGCCTGCTGCCAGTGTGTGTCAGGCCGACTTCCACAGACTGTAGTGTGCCCACTGCCAGTGCCCACCACCACTCATACCGTGTGGCACAGGCATTTAATTTTTACACTTTAGTCTAATTTCAATTGCTTGCCTGCTGCCAGTGTGTGTCAGGCCGACTTCCACAGACTGTAGTGTGCCCACTGCCAGTGCCCACCACCTATCATACCGGGTGGCACAGGCATTTAATTTTAACACTTTAGTCTAATTTCAGTTGCTTGCCTGCTGCCAGTGTGTGTCAGGCCGACTTCCACAGACTGTAGTATGCCCACTGCCAGTGCCCACCACCACTCATACCGGGTGGCACAGTACCTAGCATGCGTAGTACCACTTATCTAAAAAAAATGACAGGCAGAGGCAGGCCACCCCGCAGGGGCCGTAGTGGTCGTGGTGCTGTGATTTCCACTGGCCCTGGAATAATGCCCAGTGTTCAGAGGCCACGTACCCTGAACCTGAAAAATTCTGAGGACATAGTTGACTGGCTTAGACAGGACACCCAATCTTCAACAGCTTTCGCTAAGAACCTTGACGCACCATCCTCCTCCAGCTCAGCTTCGGTCACCTGCTCTCAAGTTACCACGCTCCGCCCGCCGCCACCACCACCACCACAGCCACCAAAACCGCTTCACTTGATCCGTCAGAGGAGTTATTTACACATCAGTTGTATGCAATTAGTGATGCGCAACCATTATTGCCAGATGATGTAGATTACAGGGATATGTCTCAGTCAGGCAGGATTACACACATGGACATACAGTGTGATGATGATGATGATGATGATGTTCTACCCGCTGTTGCTTCCTTTGCTGAGGTGTCAGATACAAGTGAAGCGGTTGATGATGACGATGTGTCCACGGATGCCACGTGGGTGCCTGCTCGAAGAGAAGAAGAGGGGGAAAGTTCAGAAGGGGAGACAGAGAGAAGGAGGAGACAAGTTGGAAGCAGGGGGAGGTCGTCGCAAGGAGTTAGTGGCACAGTCAGACAGCATGTATCGGCACCCGGGGTCAGCCAGACAGCACGCCAGTCAACGCATGCTGTTGCCACCACCAGAATGCCGTCATTGCAAAGCTCAGCAGTGTGGCATTTTTTTTGTGTGTCTGCCTCTGATAACAGCAATGCCATTTGCAACCTGTGCCAAAAGAAACTGAGTCGTGGGAAGTCCAACACCCACCTCAGTACAACAGCTTTGCGAAGGCACATGATCTCACATCGCAAATGCCTATGGGATCAACACATGCGTACAAGCAGCACACAAACTCAAAGCCACCATGCTCCTTCTGGTCCAGCATCTTCAGCCACGTCAACCACTGCTATCCTCCCTGCCCCCTCTCAACCAACCACCACTCCGCCTCTCACCTTCAGCAGTTCCTGCTCATCTGCCCACAGTCAGGTGTCTGTTAAGGACATGTTTGAGCGTAAGAAGCCAATGTCACAGTCACCCCCTTGCCCGGCGTCTGACAGCTGGAATGACGGAACTCTTAGCCCGCCAGCTTTTACCATACCAGCTGGTGGAGTCTGAGGCCTTCAAAAAATTTGTCGCTATTAGGACACCACAGTGGAAGGTACCCGGACGAAATTTTTTTTCAAAAAAGGCAATCCCTGATATGGGACGTAACAGGGATTAAACTGATAGGAATAGTACTAGTTAAGACACCACTCGGGTGTGACAGTAAATTGCACGGTGCAGACGCAGTGACCGTGGATTAAAACAAAAAGGAGGGAGCCAGCGTTTTTTTAACCATCCCACCGTTCGAAAAATCAATTCAATAGATGGACCCCAGATTGGGGACGTAACAGGGATTAAACTGATGAGAATAGTACTACAGAAAATACCACTCATATCGGGTGTGACAGTAAATTGCACGGCGCAGACGCAGTGACCATGGATAAAAACAAAGGGGAGGGCCAGCGTTTTTTTAACCATCTCCCCGTTCGAAAAATCAATTCAATTCACCTTTCGGGGACCCTTGGTGTTGTACGTGGCTGGGTGGAGGAAGAAACCTTCAATGACATCACCGGGACATGGCTAGCTTGGTATCCAACCTTGTGCAAATGGGGAGTTTGCGGTTGTGCAAATGGACTGTTTGCGGTTGTTTGCAGTGAATTAAAAGGGGAGTTTGGTCTGTCAATGTCTGTGAAGCGGGCGTAACCCTTACACTACCTGATCGATACAACATCATACCTGATCGTATACACACACTGGATGTTTTAAAGCATGTTATTCCAAACAATTTAGGAATGTTACGTGATTTATGCCCTTTATGGATTAAAACCTGACTCTGCGTCCACTACGTAATTTTCTATGGGAGTTTTGCCATGGATCCCCCTCCGGCATGCCACAGTCCAGGTATTAGTCCCCTTGAAACAACTTTTCCATCACTATTGTGGCCAGAAAGAGTCCCTTTGGTTTTTAAAATTTGCTTGTCTATTGAAGTCTATGGCGGTTCGCCCGGTTCGCCCGTTCGCAAACATTTGCGGAAGTTCGCGTTCGCCGTTCGCGAACTGAAAATTTTATGTTCGCGACATCACTAATGACCTGTGGGTGGGTGGCTGGGTATTTGTGCTTATGTTCAAAGGCCTGGGTTAAGGACATCTGTACGTGGGCCTATTTGGTGTGGCCCGCCTTCTCCCTTTTGCCATTTCACAGCCTCGTCTAGCCTGTTGCGGTGCTGTGGATCCCTCCCACTCTGTACTGCTGTCCTCGCTTGGCTTGCCACCTTCCCAGGTTGGGTCAGTGATGTCATCGTCCACCACCCCCTCTTCCACTTCCTCACTCGGTTCATCGTCCTGACTTGTTGACCTATCAAGACTGTCGGAATATTTATGTTGTCTCCGATTAACAGTCTATATTATTTATGTAAATAAATTAGTATCTATAAGGGAGGAGATTCTAAATTATTATTATAAATACCAAGCTGAAACGAGCTTGAGTTCTGAGCTAAGTTAGACGACAAAAAGAAGGCAGTGGTAAATCAAAATATATATTTATTAAATAACAATAATACAGTGCAAATAACTATATATAAAATCGATGACAATATAATTACAAAAGCAATTAATGATATGCAAATCTAAAAATATTCAAATTACTCTAGAGTATATATCTATCCACTACAATGCCTTATAACACTAATACCTTCCAATATACTTTAAAACAATTTGACACCTGATTTCTCTCAGCCGACAAATATCTGATTAAACCCAAATCTGGTCTATTTCAGATTTCCTCTTTTATCTATACAGATATTTATATATATACATAATCACCCATATAGGCCTAGAACTGAATTCAGTCCCTTGGAGATGATACTGTGTTTTCCCCAGTATATGCACCAAATGTCTGATTTTGATTAAAGTTTAGAATGATACTGCAGCTACACACAACCTTATTCAGAAACAGATACTCTACACAAAGTATGGTTAATTGAATATATATAGAGATATATTATTAATTAATCCTCCTACAAAATATAGGTAAGGTTATACTATACCAGAATATCGACTAGCAGAAATCAGTTTCAATGGTTATAAGATGGCTGCCTTCAATGGCTGGATAGTGCTCAAACAGATATATCAGATGGATCAAGAGGTGGATCAGATATGTCAAGATGTTTCAGGATATTCCCCTAGAGAGGTGTGTTCAGATGATCAGGAAGAAGCTGATCTTAAGAAGATCATCCCCTCTGTCAGCCCATACCATCTTTTATTCCATTTTGGAATGGGACTGTTCAAGTTTTATCATTAACCAGTGACATAATTTTATAACTAATAGGACCTCCCCTAGTGAATTCACAATTTTAAGCCTTAATTTTATCCTAACACTAGGGGGCACTAAGGCTCCACATAAAAATCTTGGCAATTATAGCTATTTTCTTATTAATTTGAAGAAAGGATAAACTTTAACTGTTTAAGGTTTAATGTTTCAAACTGTTTCAAACTTTAAGGTTTCAGACAGACCTTCTAGAACAATAGAAAGTAAATACCAATGTGTAGCCAGGATTATACCTCTATTCTCCAGTATTTGTAGGTACACAACTCCTAGACATGACTAAGGCTTTTTCCATTCATATGGAGAAAAACACAGTCATATAACACTTCTCCTTAATGAAGATCCATTGTTCTTGATCTCTGTTTACAATCCTCTTGAAATAACACCTCACACTGAAATGATTAACTCCCCATAGTGACACAGTAACATACACATTTTAGACTATACAAGAAATTCACCTATTTCTATAATAAATCCATTGACCATACCATCTATATAATATAATCAACACACTTTTAGTCATTTAAAACATACAATTTTAGGACATATCACATAAAACCCAGAATCCATTCATCTATTGATTAATAGAAACATTACATTGAATAGTAAAATTAAACCCTTTCTATCCACTGAGAAAACTCAACATATTCCTTTATCTAAGCAATTGTCTTTTATTTAACCTGTGAAATCTTCTTCCCACAAAAGCAGACTGTGTAAATACTTTTGCACAGATTAAATACTTTTCAGTTACAGATTTTTATTTGTAAAATTCTGACAAATACCACCCCTTTTCCGTTATTTCAGTCGTTACTGGACATAACCGGACAAAAGTAGAAGAGTATTTTTATGTCCATGCCAAACATCAGTATAGGTTTTACTTTGGAAGAGATTCCTCTTTCTATCCACTCTGATAAAGATACAGTATTGTCTTTTCTTGGAATTTTGTTCATCAATTCTTCATCCAAGTCTTTCCTCTGTATCAAATGTTTATATCCTTGATATGTATATTATCACAGAGATTCATTATTGTCGTAAACTCTGTTTACAATGCACAATAACGCGTTCTGACACTTTTCCAAATAAAATGAAGATATCCAGTAGTTTTCATCCAATGAATGTCTTTTGATCAAACTTTGCAAAGATTCTTGAAGTAAAAATTCTTTGCCATCATTCATAATCCTGGGACATCTGGGAAAATGACTCCTGATGATAGATTCGGGTTGATGATCATTTTTGTCTCGAACTGGAAATCTTGGATCAACGTCATCCGCACAATATCGGTATACCAGAGTTGTCATCAACGTCTCCAGGAATCACGTCTGGTTCCAGATCATCATTTTTCTAGTAAAGAAAATAAGAGTAGAAATATATATTCTTTAATAATTTACATTTACAGTTTTTCCTAATTCAGTTCTGTATCAATGTTTTATAACTCCTCAAAATTCGATCATCTGTAAGCTGAGAGAAATCATAAGGTCAAATATTTATCATATTTTATCGATATCCTGATTCATTTTCCTCTTCAGCATCACCTTCTAAGATCATTAGTTGAGATCTAGGATGACACACTCGCAGTTGATTGACATGAACCCATTTCTCCATAATACCATATTTTGTATTAATTCTCACCTTATACACTACAGGTGATATTTTATCAATGATATCATAAGTAGTGATGAGCGGCAGTATTCGTATTCTCAATATTTTGCGAATATTCGGCATATATTCACGAATTTGTGAATTCCTGATCTTCAGGCATTATTTTCTTGATTGCGAAAATTCGCATTAAAAAAATTTGAATAAAAATTTGCATAGACTGTAAAAAAAACAAAACAAATATTTGCGATTACGAATATATTTTTAGATATTCTAAATATTCGCAAATTCTGGAAGTGCTGATATTCGTGATTAAAATTCGCAATTCGAATATTCGTGATCAACACTAGTCATAAGGACTTATAGGCAATGCTGGACGATAGGCAATGTGTAATCTTCTCTTCACACCCAAGATTTTCCACATCTTAGCCATCGCCTCACTTACAAAGTGTGAACCACGGTCTGAATCGATCCTTAGCGGTAACCCAAATGTGGAAAATACATGGTTAATTAACAAAGCGGCACATGTTTCGGCTATGTTATTACGAGTTAACACTCTACCCATTTGGTAAACACGCAAGTGACTGTCAACATGTATTTGTTCCCTTGGGATGACCAGGTAACAGGACCAATAAAAATCTATTTGGATATTAGACCATGGTAAGTAAAAATCTTTCTGAAATTGGAGCACGATGTTTAGGACCTTGAGGTTAAAATTGCACACATACCAAACAACCTTGACAGTAACTCTGGACATCCTTCAACATATCAGGCCAGTAGGCATAATCATGTAGTGACTCATATCTAATCTTTTCTCCATGATGACCAGATGTTGGTACATCATGGGCATGTTGTAACATGAGCCCTCTAAACTTAGTGGAAACTACACATTGTTGAATTCCGTTTTTAGAGGTTCTCATCAATAACCCATCTTAAATACTAAATTGGGATTTAGTATTCATAAGTAATCAGAGATCTTCCTTTTGGTATAATCATCCTCCGATATGGGATTATTATTAGGATCCTAAATATATCTATAGAAGAATCCCAGTATAGAATCTTCCCTTCTGGCTTTTGATTAGATCCTCACTAGTAGATTCTTGGCTCCATTGAGCTACACTATTTTCGGATTGTACCCTAGCTTGTTGTCTAGTGATAGCATCAATGGGACCCATCTGTAATAAATTATCAATCTCCACACGATCGCCATTTATGGCACCTTGTTTAGCCAGTTTATCAGCTAGGTCATTTCCATCTTTGTCTATATTCTGGGTTTTGGAATGACCTTTAGTCTTTTTCCAATAAATGGTTCAGACCATTACATTTGACCAGCTCGTCTATGGCATAAAACAACTTGGCGTGTTTTACAGGTTTGTTGTTGGACCGTAACATGTGATTCCTTTTCCATGTGAGTATATATTCAACAAAGCTCTTCAGTACATAATTTAAATAAGTAACTATGACGAATTCCTTTATATTGTGCTCTATAGCAATTTTAACAGTTTGGTATGCAGCCACTAATTTTGTTAGCTGGCTACTTTTTGCACCTATACTGTAACCTACCGCAAACAACCGCAAACAGTCCATTTGCACAACCGTAAACTCCCCATTTGCACAAGGTTGGATACCAAGCTAGCCATGTCCCGGTGATGTCATTGAAGGTTTCTTCCTCCACCCAGCCACGTACAACACCAAGGGTCCCCGAAAGGTGAATTGAATTGATTTTTCAAATGGGGAGATGGTTAAAAAAACGCTGGCTCCCTCCCCTTTGTTTTAATCCACGGTCACTGCGTCTGCGTCGTGCAATTTACTCTCATACCCGATATGAGTGGTATTTTCTGTAGTACTATTTTCATCAGTTTAACCCCTTAAGGACCGGGCTCATTTTCACCTTAGGACCAGGCCATTTTTTCAAAATCTGACCACTGTCACTTTAAGTGTGAATAACTTTAAAACGCTTTTACTTACCTAGGCCGTTCTGAGATTGTTTTTTCGTCACATATTGTACTTCATGACACTACTAAAATTGGGTCAAAAAAGTTTATTTTTTTGCATAAAAAATATAAATTTTACAAAAAAAATTGCTAAATTTAGCAAATTTTAAAGTTTCAGTTTCTCCACTTCTATGATACATAGTAATACCCCCCAAAAAAGTGATGACTTTACATTCCCCATATGTCTACTTCAGGTTTGGAGTATTTGGGAAATGCTATTTTATTTTTTGGGGATGTTACATAGCTTAGAAGTTTGGAAGCAAATTTTGAAATTTTTCAGAAATTTTCCAAATCCCACTTTTTATGGACCAGTCCAGGTTTGAGGTCACTTTGTGAGGCTTACATAATAGAAACCACCCAAAATGATGCCATTTTAGAAACTACACCCCTCAAGGTATTCAAAACTGATTGTACAAACTTTGTTAACCCTTTAGGTGTTTCACAACAGTTCATGGAAAATGGAGATAAAATTTCAGAATTTCGATTTTTTGGAAAATTTTCCATTATAATCCATTTTTTCCAGTAATAAAGTAAGGGTTACCTGCCAAACAAAACTCAATGTGGGTTGCCCTGTTTCTCTAGTTTGCAGAAACACCCCATACGTGGTCCTAAACTACTGTTTGGCCAAACGGGAGGACATTGAAGGAGGGGAACGCCATATGGGTTTTGAATGGCAGATTTTGCGGGACTGGTTTTTAACACCATGTCCTATTGCAAGCCCCTGATGCACCCTAGCATAGAAATTCCAAAAAGTGACTCCATCTAGAAAGTACACCCCTCAAGGTATTCAAAGCTGGGTTTACAAACTCTGTTAACCCTTTAGGTGTTCCACAACAGTTCATGGAAGATGGAGAAACAATTTTGGAATTTCGATTTTTGGAAAATTTTCCATTATAATCCATTTTTCCAGTAATAAAGTAAGGGTTACCTGCCAAACAAAACTCAATGTGGGTTGCCCTGTTTCTCTAGTTTGTAGAAACACCCCATATGTGGTCCTAAACTACTGTTTGGCCAAACGGGAGGACATTGAAGGAGGAACGCCATATGGGTTTTGAATGGCAGATTTTGCGGGACTGGTTTTTTAACACCATGTCCTATTGCAAGCCCCCTGATGCACCCTAGCATAGAAATTCCAAAAAAGTGACTCCATCTAGAAAGTACACCCTCAAGGTATTCAAAGCTGGGTTTACAAACTCTGTTAACCCTTTAGGTGTTCCACAACAGTTCATGGAAGATGGAGAAACAATTTTGGAATTTCGATTTTTGGAAAATTTTCCATTATAATCCATTTTTCCAGTAATAAAGTAAGGGTTACCTGCCAAACAAAACTCAATGTGGGTTGCCCTGTTTCTCTAGTTTGTAGAAACACCCCATATGTGGTCCTAAACTACTGTTTGGCCAAACAGGAGGACATTGAAGAAGGGAACGCCATATGGTTTTGGAAGGCAGATTTTGCAGGACTGGTTTATTTACACCATGTACCCTTTCAAGCCCCTGCTGCACCCCTTGAGTAGAAACTCCATAAAAGTGACCCCATCTAGGAAACTACAGGATATGGTGGTTGTTGTTTTTGGACTATTTTAGGGTAAATATGATTTTTGGTTGCTCTATATTACACTTTTTGAGGCAAGATAACAAAAATGGAAATTCTAAAATTATTTCTAAATTCGCCATTAAGTTTTGTGGAACACCTAAAGGGTTAACAAAGTTGGTAAAGTAATTTTTGAATACCTTGAGGGGTGTAGTTTTTAGATGGGGTCACTTTTTTGGAGTTTCTAGTCTAGGCTACATCAGGGGGCTTCTAATGGGACATGGTATAAAAATAAAAATCTGCCTTCCAGAAACCATGTGGCGTTCCCTTCGTTCTATGCCCTGCCTTGTGGCTATACAGCAGTTTACGACCACATAAGGGGTGTTTCTGAAAACTACAGAATCAGGGCAATAACTATTTAGTTTTGTTTGACTGTTAACCCTTGCTTTATTACCGGAAAATATGGATTAAAACGGAAATTTGCCAAAACATGGTTGTTTTGGCACCGTTTTTATTTTATTTTTTTAACGCCGTTCATCCGAGAGGCTGGGTCTAATGTTATTTTTGTAGGGCAGAGTATTACGGACGCGTCAATACCTAATATGTCTACTTTTTTTGATGTATTTAGATTTTACACTATTTTATCATTTTAGGAAGAAAAAATAAATTAATTTTACTATCTCCATAGCCTGGGATCTATTTTTTTGTTGTTGTTGTGGTAACTATCTAATGTAATGCTCATTTTTTGCGTGAGGAGATGGCGGTTTTATTGGCACTATTTTGGGGGGCATATGACTTTTTGATCGCACACTATTACACTTTTTATGATGTAAGGTAACAAAAAAAATGGCTTTTTAACTTTTTTTTTTTTTGACAGCGTTTATTTGAGGGGTTAGGTCAAATGTTATTTTTTAGAGCAAATTATTACGGACGTGGCAATACCTAATATGACTACTTTTATAAAAGTTGGCTTCAGCATGACATCATTAACCAACTTTGGAAAAAAAAAAAAATTTGTACCTCCACATACTGGAAGCCATAATTTTTTTATTTTTTTTTGGGCGACTGTCTTATCTAGGGGCTCATTTTTTGCGGGATGAGATGGCGGTTTGATTGGCTCTATTTGGGGGGCATTTGATTTTTTTATGACGTGCTATTATAATTTCTGGGATCTAAGGTGACAAATTTTTTTTTAACATGGTTTTTAATTTTTTTTTAAAAGGGTGTTTATCTGAGGGGTTAGGTAATATTTTATTATTATACATGAGATTGTTACAGACGCGACGATGCCCAATATGTATGGCTCCCAGACTTTGGATACACTAAAACAACATTTTTAAAAAAAACTTATATACAATAAAATAATTTATGGAAAAAAAAAGTTGTTTCCGTGTTTCCAAAGTCTGAGAGCCATAATGTTATGTTTTTCTAGGGGACTGTAGGGAATTATAATAATTTAGTACTCCATGGAAGTGTGATACTCCCTGAAGCAACCGTCAATGCAGAGGCCCGGATGATCGGGGCACGTGTCACACTGAGTGGTGGTGTATTTCTGGATCCCCCTCTTGCGACACACTCTGCACTTTTTTTGGGATCGTCCCTTTTTTCCAGTATGGGGGACCACACCTGGAAAATGTTGGCTAGGGACGACCCGGGCGCCTCCAATTCCCGAGGTACTCCGACATGCTCTTTCCCGGTATGAAAAGATCAGGTCCTTGAGGACTGCCTCATAGAACTGGAGGAAAGTCTCTGTGCTGCCAGCGCATCGGGATAGTACAAAAGCGTTGTACATGGCAACCTGTACCAAGTAGACCGCAACTTTTTTGTACCATGCCCGGGTTTTGCGCATGGCATTATATGGTGTGAGGACTTGATCAGATAGATCAACTCCTCCCATATACCGATTGTAGTCGACAATACAATAGGGTTTGAGGACCGTTGCCGCGGTTCCTCGCACAGAGACTGGGGTGATGCCATTGCCATGGATTGTGGTCAGCATAAGGACATCCCTATTGTCCTTATATCTGACCAGCAACAGGTTGTCGCTGGTAAGGGCATGGGTCTCACCCCTGGGGATAGGTACCTGGAGGGGGTGGGTAGGGAGGCCGCGATGATTTTTCCGCACGGTCCCACAAGCGAACGTGGATCTGGCGGAGAGGGCCTGGAACAAGGGAATACTGGTATAAAAGTTATCCACGTACAGGTGGTAACCCTTATCCAGCAGTGGGTGCACAAGGTCCCACACAAGTTTCCCGCTAACACCCAGAGTGGGGGGACATTCTGGGGGTTGAATACGGGAATCTCGTCCCTCGTAAACACGAAATTTGTAAGTGTACCCTGAGGTACTCTCACAAATTTTGTATAGTTTCACGCCATACCTCGCTCGCTTGCTGGGAATGTATTGGCGGAAAATGAGTCTCCCCTTGAAAGCAACGAGAAACTCATCAACCGCGACCTCCCTTCCAGGTACGTAGGCCTACGCAAATGCGGCCCCAAAGTGATCTATGATCGGCCGTATCTTGTACAGCCGGTCATAGGCAGGATCACCTCGGGGGGGACATGCTGCATTATTTGCATAATGCAGACATTTCCGTATGGCCTCAAACCGGGTACATGCCCTAGCCATACTGTACAGTGGGGTCTGGTAGAGGACGTCCCCACTCCAGTAATGCCTGGCACTTGGTTTTTTGACCAGGCCCATGTGCAGCACGAGGCCCCAAAACGTCCTCATTTCGGCTGCACTGACTGGCGTCCAGCCACCGGGCTTGGCCAAAAAAGAGCCTGGGTGCTGAGCGACGAACTGTTGGGCGTACAGATTCGTCTGCTCCACCATCAGATTCACAAGTGGGTTACTGAAAAAAAAACTGATAGTCCACTGGGATGCACCAGACTCGTTCACCTGAAGGGGGCTCAGGTGCACTTGGCTGGTGGGCCGGAAAACTAGTACGAGTCCCAGGGCTGCTCGTACTAGTGCTGGCCAGCATGTGGGGACCCTGGCTCCGCCTGGCGGCGTCTCCGCCGCCTTGGGGGCTCATCATCATCAGATGATGATGAGGAGGATGTGGATGACAGGAGGAATGTGGGGTCATCCTCATCCTCACTTGTGCTCTCGGTGTCGGAGAGCATCTGGGCGTATGCCTCCTCTACCGAGAACAACCGGCGGGCCATGGGTGTGTGTGTTGTGCGTGTGAGTGTGCGTGCGTGTAAGATAAACTTTATTCAAGTGTGCGTGTATGTGGGGCCAGGTGTTCGCGCACTAAACTAACTAAAAAAAAAAAAAACCTAACTAAAAAAAGTGTAAAAAAATAAAAAAACTGCCTGACTAGCTGATAGCAGTGATCAGCAGTGGGGTGAGCAATGCACTAACAGTGGCCGGTCGCTAAGAGCGCCGACCACAGTCAGCGCACGCAAAAAATAAATAAAAAATGCCCCACAAAAAAATGTGGTGGGGGGAGGGGGGGGTTGCACCCTGGGGAGTCTAGGGTCACACAACTAAGTGCTGTGGACCCCAGACACCCAGGTGTACTTACTTAGATGCTGCTGCTGGGGCTGGCTGGGGCTGGAACGCTGGATGGCTGGGGTTGTGGATGGCTGGGGCTGTCGGTGGCTGGGTGAGCTGCTGGGGCTGATTGGGGGTCTGCTGGGTGGGATGGGGTCCTTCTGGGGTCCTCCTGGGGTCCTTCTGGGGTGCGATTGGTCCGGCTGGGGCAACGGGCGTCTGGATCCTACGGCGTCAGGACAGGCAGTGTGCAGGGGGGAGAAGCTCCGGCGGTTAGCATCTGCCACCGCCCCCCTGCACAGCCAATCAGGGCGATTTGTGGCCAACGGTAAGGATGGTGATTGGTGGTGTATTATAGCACCACTGATCACCATCCTGTGTCGGGTTATCGGGTCACCTGAGACCCGAATGACCCGGAACCGCAGGTCTGAATTGACCTGCGGTTTTCTGCGATCGTCGACATGGGGGGGGTCACAGGACCCCCCTGGGCATTGTGCCAAGATGCCTGCTGATTGATTTCAGCAGGCATCTTGTTCCGATCACCGCCACGTGCGCAGCGGTGATCGGAAATTCACAGGGCGTACATGTACACCCTTGGTCCTTAAGTACCAGGACGCAAGGGCGTACATGTACGCCCTTCGTCCTTAAGGGGTTAATCCCTCTAACGTCCCCAATCTGGGGGCCATTTATTGAATTGATTTTTCGAACAGGGAGATCGTTAAAAAAACGCTGGCTCCCTCCCTTTTGTTTTAATCCACGGTGACTGCGTCTGCGCCGTGCAATTTACTGTCACACCCGATATGAGTGGTGTCTTAACTAGTACTATTTCTATCAGTTTAATCCCTGTTACGTCCCATATCAGGGATTGCCTTTTGTGGAAAAAAATTTAGGCCTTCGACTGCCTTTACAGTGACAGACCAAACTCTCATACACTAAACTGAATTGATTTTAGGAACCGGGAGATGGAAAAAGCAGCTTGGTCGGTCCTCTTACTCCCAAATTGGGGCACTGTGCGTGCACAGAGCAATGTGCAGTGACACCCTATATGAGTGGTGTCTTAACTAGTACTATTCCTATCAGTTTAATCCCTGTTACGTACCCTATCCGGACTAAAGTGTAAAAATTAAATGCCTTATTTATCGGCAAGCTACTGTGCCACCCGGTATTAGTGGTGGTGGGCATTGGAAGTGGGCACACTACAGTCTGTGGAAATCGGCCTGACACACACTGGCAGCAGGCAAGCAACTGAAATTAAACTAAAGTGTAAAAATTAAATGCCTGTGCCACCCGGTATGAGTGGTGGTGGGCACTGGCAGTGGGCACACTACAGTCTGTGGAAGTCGGCCTGACACACACTGGCAGCAGGCAAGCAACTGAAATTAGACTAAAGTGTAAAAATTAAATGCCTGTGCCACACGGTATGAGTGGTGGTGAGCACTGGCAGTGGGCACACTACAGTCAGTGGAAGTCAGCCTGACACACACTGGCAGGCAACTAACCTTAGATTAAAGGGTAAAAATTAAATGCCTTTTTTTGATGCAAAGTCCTGTGCCACACGGTGTGAGTGGTGGGCACTGGAAATGGGCACACTACAGTCTGTGGGCTTGCAGCTCCTCACACACGGGCAGGCCAGGCAACTGCAATATATATATGGAGAAAAAAAAAGCAGACTAATGTAGCAGCCCTAAAAAGGGCTTTTTGGGGTGCTATCAGGACGCTGTCCTTACAGCAGAGATCAGATGAGTCTTTCAGGACTGGAGTGGACACTGAATTCACTAGCCTAGCTATCGATTTCCCTATTAAATCAGCAGCAACTACACTCTCCCTCCTCTCACTAAGACTGCAGCTTCAGAATGAATTTAAATGGATGCTGTGCAGGAGGTGGGAGGGTCTGGGAGGGAGGGTATGCTGCTGATTGGCTGGAATGTGTCTGCTGACTGTGAGGTACAGGGTCAAAGTTTGCTCAATGATGATGTATAGGGGGCGGACCGAACATCGCATATGTTCGCCTGCTGAGGCGAACGCGAACAAGCTATGTTCGCCGGGAACTGTTCGCCGGCGAATAGTTCGGGCCATCTCTATTTACCCCTTCTGCATAAGCTATACATGGAGCTTGGGTGAGCCTCCTTTTAAGCTCAATCATGGCATGTTTCTGATCCTCCCCCCATGTCCTCGGTACACCTTTCTTTAACAATGTTAACTACGGTTTACTAATCTCAGAATAGTTATCAATTAATTTCTGTGAGTAATTCATCATACAGAAAAATGATCTTAGTTCACTGATATTGGTAGGCGTTTTAGATTTCATTACAGCCTCCACCTTTTTGTTTTGGGGATTCAAGCCTTCAGAGAACTCTTCCACTCCTGAGATCTCCGCTTACACATTTCTTACACCCCCAAATAGGGGAAGGAGAGAGGGGAGAAGGTATGTACAGATGACACATACACCCTTCTATTAGAACCTAGGTGTGGAGAGAGACCTCTTCCACTGCTGGGGTCACCCCTTGCACTTTTCTTACACCCCTAAGCAGTAGAAAGAGAAAAGGGGAAAGGCATTCTCAAGTTGCCCACACGAACACTTCTATCAGGAGGTAGATTCTGTAGGTCTGTTAACAAGCACTAACCTGTGACGAGGAGTAGGAGGAGGACCATCAGAACCATTTGACGATGGGAAGAAAACACTGCTCCCTTCTGCTGAGGTGGTACATACGTACATATGTATATATGACCACTGAGGAAGGGATCAGGCATCCCGAAACGCATATGATCCATTGTAAAGATTTTTTATCTTAAAACAGATATTTCTGTCTACCAAAAAGCGCGCTATTTACCAAAAAGTTTCCACCAGATGACGTAGTATACCACGTGGGACGCCACAAGTATACACGCATCAGGAAATCGAAAGTCCCTGAGAAGAAAACACGAGAATCCACGTGCAGAGGACGCCAGCCTGCAAAGCTTATCTGCACTTACCGCTACACCTGGCCTGCAGAGCTTATCGGCACCGCTTCATCCCGCTGTCTGGATCCAACCCAGCGAGAGACGCAGAGAGACACTGGAGACATCCGGCCACCAACCAGGTGGCGAAGACACGGTAAAAACCATATAAAACCATATATATTTATATGACTGTATAACATCCACTGCAACATTGAAAGAGACTGCGGTGAATTTTACTAATAGACATAATCTATATACCTCTGCATTGAACCAACTGTGGGACTGGGAACATTCAGGATTGAAGCACGTTCACACATACTTATTGAAAAATCTTTGAACAGGCCATTCACTACTAAAGACACTAATATTTGGAATTATCCATTATAGTTTGAATGACTGCTCCCTCACTCCCTTTTCAGTTATTTTATAACTCTTCAAATCCAGGCATTTGATACAAATAACATTGGATACAGCATTTGTTACAAATAGACCTTGCCACAGTAACATCTGATGCAACAGGACCCTTTATGGAAGTATATGTCAGCAACACTACTTTCACCAACGAAAAATAAGGGTGCTTTCACATCAAACACCCCCTTATGTAGGTGACCTATACATTAACACATAACTCACAGAAAAAAGATGCACCACATGAATAAGAAACTGATAACACTGGCTAATCCCTCACTCTGGTGTTAAAAGCTGAGAGATTCACCAATATTTCCAATCAGGAACGTATCGGAGCCCCTTTAAGCACCACTTCACGGTATCTCAGCATGACATGGGATCCTACCACTAGACTACCTATGGTGTGTGAACAAGGTCTGAACAGGTATTAAGCAGCCTACAGCCCCCTCCCACTCACCTGCATTGCAGGACGAACAATGCAATGGGGAACAAATGAGGCCGCAAGCTACACCTACAACAGACCATGTGACACCGGCTTCCAGGTGCAACAGAATGTTTACCAGCCATATGCAATGGCACATTCAATACATATAAAACAAGAATCACAAAAATAAACGTGGCCTAAATGGGTGGGACTGCTCCAAACCCCAAACACTGTGGCGTGTTTCTAACTGGGGGGGCAGTTCCTCCGCAAGTGGTTTGCAGCGAACGGCTATCCCCAGCAAAAATTGCATACAATGGAGGATACCGGCGCGAACCACAAGCACCACACAAACATCCTACTAGTGATGTCGCGAACATAAAATTTTCAGTTCGCGAACAGCGAACGCGAACTTCTGCAAATGTTCGCGAACGGGCGAACCGGGCGAACCGCCATAGACTTCAATTGGCAGGCGAATTTTAAAACCCACAGGGACTCTTTCTGGCCACAATAGTGATGAGAAAGTTGTTTCAAGGGGTCTAACACCTGGACTGTGGCATGCCGGAGGGGGATCTATGGCAAAACTCCCATGGAAAATTACGTAGTGGACGCAGAGTCGGGTTTTAATCCATAAAGGGCATAAATCAACTAACATTCCTAAATTGTTTGGAATAACGTGCTTTAAAACATCCAGTGTGTGTATACGATCAGGTATGATGTTGTATCGATCAGGTAGTGTAAGGGTTACGCCCGCTTCACTGACATTGACAGACCAAACTCCCCTTTTAATGCACCGCAAACAGTTCATTTGCACAACCGCAAACTCCCCATTTGCACAAGGTTGGATACCAAGCTAGCCACGTCCGGTGATGTCATTGAAGGTTTCTTCCTCCACCCAGCCACGTACAACACCAAGGGTCCCCAAAGATGAATTGAATTGATTTTTCGAACGGGGAGATGGTTAAAAAACGCTGGCTCCCTCCACTCTGTTTTAAACCACGGTCACTGCGTCTGCGCCGTGCAATTTACTGTCACACCCGATATGAGTGGTATTTTCTGTAGTACTATTCTCATCAGTTTAATCCCTCTAACGTCCCCAATCTGGGGGCCATTTATTGAATAGATTTTTCGAACGGGAGATGGTTAAAAAACGCTGGCTCCCTCCACTCTGTTTTAAACCACGGTCACTGCGTCTGCGCCGTGCAATTTACTGTCACACCCGATATGAGTGGTATTTTCTGTAGTACTATTCTCATCAGTTTAATCCCTCTAACGTCCCCAATCTGGGGGCCATTTATTGAATAGATTTTTCGAACGGGGAGATGGTTAAAAAAACGCTGGCTCCCTCCACTCTGTTTTAAATCACGGTGACTGTGTCTGCGCCGTGCAATTTACTGTCACACCCGATATGAGTGGTATTTTCTGTAGTACTATTCTCATCAGTTTAATCCCTCTAACGTCCCCAATCTGGGTGCCATTTATTGAATAGATTTTTCGAACGGGGAGATGGTTAAAAAAACGCTGGCTCCCTCCACTCTGTTTTAAACCACGGTGACTGCGTCTGCGCCGTGCAATTTACTGTCACACCCGATATGAGTGGTATTTTCTGTAGTACTATTCTCATCAGTTTAATTCCTCTAACGTCCCCAATCTAGTGGTGGCAACAGCATGCGTTGACTGGCGTGCTGTCTGGCTGACCCAAGGTGCCGATACATGCTGTCTGACTGTGCCACTAACTCCTTGCGACGACCTCCCCCTGCTTCCAACTCGTCTCCTCATTCTCTCTGTCTCCCCTTCAGAACTTTCCCCCTCTTCTTCTCTTCGAGCAGGCACCCACGTGGCATCCGTGGACACATCGTCATCATCAACCGCTTCACTTGTATCTGACACCTCAGCAAAGGAAGCAGCAGCGGGTACAACATCATCATCATCATCATCACACTGTACGTCCATGTGTGTAATCCTGCATGACTGAGACATATCCCGTAATCTACATCATCTGGCAATAATGGTTGCGCATCACTAATTGCATCCAACTGATGTGTAAATAACTCCTCTGACGGATCAAGTGAAGCGGCTGTGGTGGCTGTGGTGGTAGTGGTGGTGGTGGCGACGGGCGGGTGCGTGGTAACTTGAGAGCAGGTGACCGAAGCTGAGCTGGAGGAGGATGGTGCGTCAAGGTTCTTAGCGGAAGCTGTTGAAGATTGGGTGTCCTGTCTAAGCCAGTCAACTAAGTCCTCAGAATTTTTCGCGTTCAGGGTACGTGGCCTCTGAAAACTGGGCATTATTCCAGGGACAGTGGAAATCACAGCACCACGACCACGACGGCCCCTGCGAGGTGGCCTGCCTCTGCCTGTCATTTTTTTTTTAGATAAATGGTACTACGCGTGCTAGGTACTGTGCCACCCGGTATGAGTGGTTGGCACTGGCAGTGGGCACACTACAGTCAGTGGAAGCAAGCCTGACACACACTGGCAGCAGGCAAGCAACTGAATTTAGACTACTGTCTAAAAATTAAATGCCTTATTTATCAGCAAGCTACTGTGCCACCCGGTATCAGTGGTTGGCACTGGCAGTGGGCACACTACAGTCAGTGGAAGAGGGCCTGACACACACTGGCAGCAGGCAAGCAACTGAATTTAGACTACTGTCTAAAAATTAAATGCCTAATTTATCGGCAAGCTACTGTGCCACCCGGTATCAGTGGTTGGCACTGGCAGTGGGCACACTACAGTCAGTGGAAGAGGGCCTGACACACACTGGCAGCAGGCAAGCAACTGAATTTAGACTACTGTCTAAAAATTAAATGCCTTATTTATCGGCAAGCTACTGTGCCACCCGGTATCAGTGGTTGGCACTGGCAGTGGGCACACTACAGTCAGTGGAAGAGGGCCTGACACACACTGGCAGCAGGCAAGCAACTGAATTTAGACTACTGTCTAAAAATTAAATGCCTTATTTATCGGCAAGCTACTGTGCCACCCGGTATCAGTGGTTGGCACTGGCAGTGGGCACACTACAGTCAGTGGAAGCGGGCCTGACACACACTGGCAGCAGGCAAGCAACTGAATTTAGACTACTGTCTAAAAATTAAATGCCTTATTTATCGGCAAGCTACTGTGCCACCCGGTATCAGTGGTTGGCACTGGCAGTGGGCACACTACAGTCTGTGGAAGTGGGCCTGACACACACTGGCAGCAGGCAAGCAACTGAATTTAGACTACTGTCTAAAAATTAAATGCCTTATTTATCGGCAAGCTACTGTGCCACCCGGTATCAGTGGTTGGCACTGGCAGTGGGCACACTACAGTCAGTGGAAGAGGGCCTGACACACACTGGCAGCAGGCAAGCAACTGAATTTAGACTACTGTCTAAAAATTAAATGCCTTATTTATCGGCAAGCTACTGTGCCACCCGGTATCAGTGGTTGGCACTGGCAGTGGGCACACTACAGTCAGTGGAAGTGGGCCTGACACACACTGGCAGGCAACTAACCTTAGATTAAAGTGTAAAAATTAAGTGCCTTTTTTTAAGCAAAGTCCTGTGCCACACGGGATGACAGGGGTGGGCACTGGCAGTGGGCACACTACAGTCAGTTGAAGTCAGCCTGACACACACTGGCAGGCAACTAACCTTAGATTAAAGTGTAAAAATTAAGTGCCTTTTTTTAAGCAAAGTCCTGTGCCACACGGGATGACAGGGGTGGGCACTGGCAGTGGGCACACTACAGTCAGTTGAAGTCGGCCTGACACACACTAGCAGCAGGCAAGCAGCTGAAATTACACTAAAGTGTAAAAATTAAATGCCTTTTTATGCAAAGTCCTGTGCCAGCCGGTATGAGTGGTGGACACTGGCAGTGGGCACACTACAGTCAGTGGAAGTCAGCCTGACACACACTGGCAGGCAACTAACCTTAGATTAAAGTGTAAAAATTAAGTGCCTTTTTTAAGCAAAGTCCTGTGCCACACGGGATGACAGGGGTGGGCACTGGCAGTGGGCACACTACAGTCAGTTGAAGTCGGCCTGACACACACTAGCAGCAGGCAAGCAGCTGAAATTACACTAAAGTGTAAAAATTAAATGCCTTTTTATGCAAAGTCCTGTGCCAGCCGGTATGAGTGGTGGGCACTGGCAGTGGGCACACTACAGTCAGTGGAAGTCAGCCTGACACACACTGGCAGGCAACTAACCTTAGATTAAAGTGTAAAAATTAAATGCCTTTTTTGATGCAAAGTCCTGTACCACACGGAATGACAGGGGTGGGCACTGGCAGTGGGCACACTACAGTCTGTGGGCCTGCAGCTCCTCACACACAGGCAGGCCAGGCAACTGCAATATGTATATAAAGGAAAAAAAAAGCAGACTAATGTTGCAGCCCTAAAAGGGCTTTTTGGGGTGCTGTCAGGACGCTGTCCTTACAGCAGAGATCAGATGAGTCTTTCAGGACTGGAGTGGACACTGAATTCACTAGCCTAGCTATCAATTTCCCAATTAAATCAGCAGCTACTACACTCTCCTTCCTCTCACTAAGACTGCAGCTTCAGAATGAATCTAAAATGGATGCTGTGCAGGAGGTGGGAGGGTCTGGGAGGGAGGGTATGCTGCTGATTGGCTGGAATGTGTCTGCTGACTGTGAGGTACAGGGTCAAAGTTTGCTCAATGATGATGTATAGGGGGCGGACCGAACATCGCATATGTTCGCCCGGCAGAGGCGAACGCGAACAAGCTATGTTCGCCGGGAACTGTTCGCCGGCGGATAGTTCGGGCCATCTCTACATCCTACACAAAATAAAACATGTGCGGATGAAAATATATAAACACATAACTCACAGAAAAAAGATGCACCACATGGATAAGCAACTGATAACACTGGCTAATCCCTCACTCTGGTGTTAAAAGCTGAGAGATTCGCCAATATTTCCAATCAGGAACATATCGGAGCCCCTTTAAGCACCACTTCACGGTATCTCAGCATGACATGGGATCCTACCACTAGACTACCTATGGTGTGTGAACAAGGTCTGAACAGGTATTAAGCAGCCTACAGCCCCCTCCCACTCACCTGCATTGCAGGACCAACAATGCAGCTTTTAACACCAGAGTGAGGGATTAGCCAGCGTTATCAGTTGCTTATCCATGTGGTGCATCTTTTTTCTGTGAGTTATGTGTTTATATATTTTCATCCGCACATGTTTTATTTTGTGTAGGATGTTTGTGTGGTGCTTGTGGTTCGCGCCGGTATCCTCCATTGTATGCAATTTTTGCTGGGGATAGCCGTTCGCTGCGAACCACTTGCGGAGGAACTGCCCCCCCAGTTAGAAACACGCCACAGTGTTTGGGGTTTGGAGCAGTCCCACCCATTTAGGCCACGTTTATTTCTGTGATTCTTGTTTTATATGTATTGAATGTGCCATTGCATATGGCTGGTAAACATTCTGTTGCACCTGGAAGCCGGTGTCACATGGTCTGTTGTAGGTGTAGCTTGCGGCCTCATTTGTTCCCCATTGCATTGTTGGTCCTGCAATGCAGGTGAGTGGGATGGGGCTGTAGGCTGCTTAATACCTGTTCAGACCTTGTTCACACACCATAGGTAGTCTAGTGGTAGGACCCCATGTCATGCTGAGATACCGTGAAGTGGTGCTTAAAGGGGCTCCGATATGTTCCTGATTGGAAATATTGGCGAATCTCTCAGCTTTTAACACCAGAGTGAGGATTAGCCAGTGTTGTCAGTTGCTTATCCATGTGGTGCATCTTTTTTCTGTGAGTTATGTGTTTATATATTTTCATCCGCACATGTTTTATTTTGTGTAGGATGTTTGTGTGGTGCTTGTGGTTCGCGCCGGTATCCTCCATTGTATGCAATTTTGCTGGGGATAGCCGTTCGCTGCGAACCACATGCGGAAGAACTGCCCCCAGTTAGAAACACGCCACAGTGTTTGGGGTTTGGAGCAGTCCCACCCATTTAGGCCACGTTTATTTTTGTGATTCTTGTTTTATATGTATTGAATGTGCCATTGCATATGGCTGGTAAACATTCTGTTGCACCTGGAAGCCGGTGTCACATGGTCTGTTGTAGGTGTAGCTTGCGGCCTCATTTGTTCCCCATTGCATTGTTGGTCCTGCAATGCAGGTGAGTGGGATGGGGCTGTAGGCTGCTTAATACCTGTTCAGACCTTGTTCACACACCATAGGTAGTCTAGTGGTAGGACCCCATGTCATGCTGAGATACAGTGTAGTGGTGCCTAAAGGGGCTCCGATATGTTCCTGATTGGAAATATTGGCGAATCTCTCAGCTTTTAACACCAGAGTGAGGGATTAGCCAGTGTTGTCAGTTGCTTATCCATGTGGTGCATCTTTTTCTGTGAGTTATGTGTTTATATATTTTCATCCGCACATGTTTTATTTTGTGTAGGATGTTTGTGTGGTGCTTGTGGTTCGCGCCGGTATCCTCCATTGTATGCAATTTTTGCTGGGGATAGCCGTTCGCTGCGAACCACATGCGGAGGAACTGCCCCCAGTTAGAAACACGCCACAGTGTTTGGGGTTTGGAGCAGTCCCACCCATTTAAGCCACGTTTATTTCTGTGATTCTTGTTTTATATGTATTGAATGTGCCATTGCATATGGCTGGTAAACATTCTGTTGCACCTGGAAGCCGGTGTCACATGGTCTGTTGTAGGTGTAGCTTGCGGCCTCATTTGTTCCCCATTGCATTGTTGGTCCTGCAATGCAGGTGAGTGGGATGGGGCTGTAGGCTGCTTAATACCTGTTCAGACCTTGTTCACACACCATAGGTAGTCTAGTGGTAGGACCCCATGTCATGCTGAGATACCGTGAAGTGGTGCTTAAAGGGGCTCCGATATGTTCCTGATTGGAAATAATGGCGAATCTCTCAGCTTTTAACACCAGAGTGAGGATTAGCCAGTGTTATCAGTTGCTTATCCATGTGGTGCATCTTTTTTCTGTGAGTTATGTGTTTATATATTTTCATCCGCACATGTTTTATTTTGTGTAGGATGTTTGTGTGGTGCTTGTGGTTCGCGCCGGTATCCTCCATTGTATGCAATTTTTGCTGGGGATAGCCGTTCGCTGCGAACCACTTGCGGAAGAACTGCCCCCCAGTTAGAAACACGCCACAGTGTTTGGGGTTTGGAGCAGTCCCACCCATTTTAGGCCACGTTTATTTCTGTGACCTATACATTAACCCTACAATATGACCCAATGATAAGTACTGATGCTGACAGATTACATTTATAAATTTAAGGACTGTAGCATTTTACTTGAATTTTGCTTGAAGGTTTTGAATTTTGCTTGAAGGTTGTAATTTATACAAGACTTGCAACAGCAAGGACCAACTGTATAGAGTGGAGTCCACACATACCAACTATAGTCTCACCACTTTTGTGTGGCCACAATCGATACACTTGGTCCACTATAAGCAATATAACTGACTTTGTGTTATATATATATTTTATATTTTTATATATATTTTTATATATTTTTTTTATACATTTTTTATATATTCTTAATAAATTCTCATTGCAGTTACATATAGTAGAGTGCCCGTATTCATTTATCTTTCAAAGGTAGAATAGAGGTTCCCTGCCTAAAAAAGGAAATTCCAGTAGGCAAACCCTCCCTACATGTTTCTCCAGCACACAGGCTTCATCCGGGGAGTCTGGGTTGTGGGAATCACAAGTGGGCCAAGTGGGCAGGAACCACATTTATCCAATGGACAATAAAGGACATATATTGTCGTTGACTATAGTTATAGCTCCACATGTTGGCGCTAGAATGAGCGGTACCAGACACTGTCAGACTCAAGGATTGGCCCACCTTCTGCTGTACGTGCGTATGTAGGGTGGTACCGCTTTTAGAGAAGAAGAGAAGAAATTTGCAGGGTCAACCACCTGGAAAAATAGAGACTATAGTACCAGCAACTTGGCCATAAAGCACGTTCAGCTTCTGTGCTGTTAGATGAGTGCACACATGCTGTTGTTTCTTTTCAATACATCCTACACAAAATAAAACATGTGCGGATGAAAATATATAAACACATAACTCACAGAAAAAGATGCACCACATGGATAAGCAACTGATAACACTGGCTAATCCCTCACTCTGGTGTTAAAAGCTGAGAGATTCGCCAATATTTCCAATCAGGAACATATCGGAGCCCCTTTAAGCACCACTTCACGGTATCTCAGCATGACATGGGATCCTACCACTAGACTACCTATGGTGTGTGAACAAGGTCTGAACAGGTATTAAGCAGCCTACAGCCCCCTCCCACTCACCTGCATTGCAGGACCAACAATGCAGCTTTTAACACCAGAGTGAGGGATTAGCCAGTGTTATCAGTTGCTTATCCATGTGGTGCATCTTTTTTCTGTGAGTTATGTGTTTATATATTTTCATCGCACATGTTTTATTTTGTGTAGGATGTTTGTGTGGTGCTTGTGGTTCGCGCCGGTATCCTCCATTGTATGCAATTTTTGCTGGGGATAGCCGTTCGCTGCGAACCACATGCGGAGGAACTGCCCCCAGTTAGAAACACGCCACAGTGTTTGGGGTTTGGAGCAGTCCCACCCATTTAGGCCACGTTTATTTCTGTGATTCTTGTTTTATATGTATTGAATGTGCCATTGCATATGGCTGGTAAACATTCTGTTGCACCTGGAAGCCGGTGTCACATGGTCTGTTGTAGGTGTAGCTTGCGGCCTCATTTGTTCCCCATTGCATTGTTGGTCCTGCAATGCAGGTGAGTGGGATGGGGCTGTAGGCTACTTAATACCTGTTCAGACCTTGTTCACACACCATAGGTAGTCTAGTGGTAGGACCCCATGTCATGCTGAGATACCGTGAAGTGGTGCTTAAAGGGGCTCCGATACGTTCCTGATTGGAAATATTGGCGAATCTCTCAGCTTTTAACACCAGAGTGAGGGATTAGCCAGTGTTATCAGTTGCTTATCCATGTGGTGCATCTTTTTTCTGTGAGTTATGTGTTTATATATTTTCATCCGCACATGTTTTATTTTGTGTAGGATGTTTGTGTGGTGCTTGTGGTTCGCGCCGGTATCCTCCATTGTATGCAATTTTTGCTGGGGATAGCCGTTCGCTGCGAACCACTTGCGGAGGAACTGCCCCCCCAGTTAGAAACACGCCACAGTGTTTGGGGTTTGGAGCAGTCCCACCCATTTAGGCCACATTTATTTTTGTGATTCTTGTTTTATATGTATTGAATGTGCCATTGCATATAGCTGGTAAACATTCTGTTGCACCTGGAAGCCGGTGTCACATGGTCTGTTGTAGGTGTAGCTTGCGGCCTCATTTGTTCCCCATTGCATTGTTGGTCCTGCAATGCAGGTGAGTGGGAGGGGGCTGTAGGCTGCTTAATACCTGTTCAGACCTTGTTCACACACCATAGGTAGTCTAGTGGTAGGACCCCATGTCATGCTGAGATACAGTGAAGTGGTGCTTAAAGGGGCCCCGATACGTTCCTGATTGGAAATATTGGCGAATCTCTCAGCTTTTAACACCAGAGTGAGGGATTAGCCAGTGTTATCAGTTGCTTATCCATGTGGTGCATCTTTTTTCTGTGAGTTATGTGTTTATATATTTTCATCCGCACATGTTTTATTTTGTGTAGGATGTTTGTGTGGTGCTTGTGGTTCGCGCCGGTATCCTCCATTGTATGCAATTTTTGCTGGGGATAGCCGTTCGCTGCGAACCACTTGCGGAGGAACTGCCCCCCCAGTTAGAAACACGCCACAGTGTTTGGGGTTTGGAGCAGTCCCACCCATTTAAGCCACGTTTATTTCTGTGATTCTTGTTTTATATGTATTGAATGTGCCATTGCATATGGCTGGTAAACATTCTGTTGCACCTGGAAGCCGGTGTCACATGGTCTGTTGTAGGTGTAGCTTGCGGCCTCATTTGTTCCCCATTGCATTGTTGGTCCTGCAATGCAGGTGAGTGGGAGGGGCTGTAGGCTGCTTAATACCTGTTCAGACCTTGTTCACACACCATAGGTAGTCTAGTGGTAGGACCCCATGTCATGCTGAGATACCGTGAAGTGGTGCTTAAAGGGGCTCCGATATGTTCCTGATTGGAAATAATGGCGAATCTCTCAGCTTTTAACACCAGAGTGAGGGATTAGCCAGTGTTATCAGTTGCTTATCCATGTGGTGCATCTTTTTTCTGTGAGTTATGTGTTTATATATTTTCATCCGCACATGTTTTATTTTGTGTAGGATGTTTGTGTGGTGCTTGTGGTTCGCGCCGGTATCCTCCATTGTATGCAATTTTTGCTGGGGATAGCCGTTCGCTGCGAACCACTTGCGGAGGAACTGCCCCCCCAGTTAGAAACACGCCACAGTGTTTGGGGTTTGGAGCAGTCCCACCCATTTAGGCCACGTTTATTTCTGTGACCTATACATTAACCCTACAATATGACCCAATGATAAGTACTGATGCTGACAGATTACATTTATAAATTTAAGGACTGTAGCATTTTACTTGAATTTTGCTTGAAGGTTTTGAATTTTGCTTGAAGGTTGTAATTTATACAAGACTTGCAACAGCAAGGACCAACTGTATAGAGTGGAGTCCACACATACCAACTATAGTCTACCACTTTTGTGTGGCCACAATCGATACACTTGGTCCACTATAAGCAATATAACTGACTTTGTGTTATATATATATTTTTATATTTTTATATATATTTTTATATATTTTTTTTATACATTTTTTATATATTCTTAATAAATTCTCATTGCAGTTACATATAGTAGAGTGCCCGTATTCATTTATCTTTCAAAGGTAGAATAGAGGTTCCCTGCCTAAAAAAGGAAATTCCAGTAGGCAAACCCTCCCTACATGTTTCTCCAGCACACAGGCTTCATCCGGGGAGTCTGGGTTGTGGGAATCACAAGTGGGCCAAGTGGGCAGGAACCACATTTATCCAATGGACAATAAAGGACATATATTGTCGTTGACTATAGTTATAGCTCCACATGTTGGCGCTAGAATGAACGGTACCAGACACTGTCAGACTCAAGGATTGGCCCACCTTCTGCTGTACGTACGTATGTAGGGTGGTACCGCTTTTTTAGAGAAGAAGAGAAGAAATTTGCAGGGTCAACCACCTGGAAAAATAGAGACTATAGTACCAGCAACTTGGCCATAAGCACGTTCAGCTTCTGTGCTGTTAGATGAGTGCACACATGCTGTTGTTTCTTTTCAATCACCTAGGTGATCGATTGCTGGCGTAACCTGTGACGAGGAGTAGGAGGAGGACCATCAGAACCAGTAGACGATGGCAAGAAAACACTGCTCCCTTCTGCTGAGGTGATGGAGCCTTGACTGCTAGACGAAAAGCTTTTTTTTGCACACTGCAGACTAAGTGAATAAATATATTTACTAAGTGTGATAAAATATACGATAAAACAGAGAAATCACATACAGAATAGTAAAAAGTAAATAATCACCACTGGCCATGCAATATAGGGTGGAATTCCGGTCGCCCTGTCATAGCACATGGACGACACCCCAGCGTGTACAAGAGATAGGGCAAATCAATATTTACATCCTACCTAGAATGAAATCTTCAATGGAGTGCCTCAAGTGTATGTATGTCACAGAGTTTAAATCTGTTAGCCCCTCGTCCAGTGTGCACTGTGCACCACGCATGTCTCTGAAATCATTCTGGAATGTGGTCTCATCAACACAATGGGTGATAGGCACTACATCACAAGGCACATCATTACACATAATAGTAATAACAAAAGGTAACAGAATTAAAGGGACAGAACCAATCAGTACTTAAAAAAATACCCTTACAATGCATTCCACCCCTGGTTCTTCCACTTTAATTCATTTTCACCAACCAACATCAGAACCCATTATACATCTATAGCCTAGTCATTTGACAGAAAACTACTTTAAAACCATTGGATCTCAGAAAAAAAAATCACTGAGGTCTTTCTTACATTTGATCTTCTTGGATAACAAAGTCTCTGGTGCAATGTCAATTGTCCATTTTTTAATGATCTCTGCACCTGCATAGCCATTTTTGTGTTATTACAAATTTAAGTCTATTAACCCTCCTTATTTATGCGGAGGGGTTTATGTAGGTGTAATGACAGTGCAGGTCTCAGAGCTTCTTATCAGTGGGTGTTAGACAGTCAATTACCTTGTCTGTGGGAGGAGCTTTGACACTAGGACCTCCTCCCCTCACTGGACTACAAATCATTATATCAGCCCTACTGGTTGGTCAGGAAGTCTTGGGCAGATGATTACCTTTGAGGTCCACCCCTGGACAGCCATAGTACGAGCAGCAATGCCTTGTTCAGCATGGCAGACCAGTGATTGAAGTCTTATCTTGTTGGGTGACAGCCTCTGGGCACTGCTGATGTTGCCATTCCTGCCTCTGTTAAACAGTTGATACAACCGGCACTTAGGGAAGATGTACTTGAACAGTACCACACAGTCAAGAAGACATCAATCCAAAAAACTTAGTTTTAAACTCAGTCCATATCAGGAAAAGCAATTGATGGGGTGGTTTCCTTTCCACCTTTGCATTAAATGAATCAAATAAAACAAACAAAAGTCCTTGAACTTTTGTCTGTCCAACACTGTATTTAAATAAACCTTTCCAATGGTAACATAGAAGTCCTCGCCAAAGCAAGATAGACTTTGATACGCCCTGAATCTAATCTAATTATTTCTATTAGAGATGAGCGAATTTCTCAAAAAATCGGTTTGGCCGGTTTGCCGAATTTTTTGAAAAGATTTGCTTCGATACGAATTTACCATATTTTTCACTTTATAAGACGCACCTTTTTTCCCCCCCAAAGTGGGGGGAAAATGACCGTGCGTCTTATAAAACGAATACTGATACTTCGCTGTGGATACAGAAGAACAAGTGATTGTGAGGGCGTCAAAGTATCACAGAGCTTGGTTACAACAGAAAGAGGAGTCTGGGATTATAGAACTTTTTTTGGAAGTTTGATCTGGTGGTATACCTGATGGTTCCCATTTATCCTGGCGAAAGCTTGGGCTGTATTCAAGCCAACAATAAATTGAGTTCAGACGAGATTATGAGAGTGATGAGAGGGGTCGCACATAACTTGCATATACTGCATGCCTTCAACATAATTATTTTTGCATCTCTACATGAAAATAATGCATTTGCTGTAAATCGAGAGAGGGGCATAGTTGGATATATTGACTTCACAAGAGATGCAGAGCAGCGGAGTTCAGCCACCTCTATTTGCCACTAATACACTGCAAAAAGGGCTTTACCACATATAACTCCACCACTGAATGGCAAATATGTTTTTCTTTTGCCACTAATACACAGGAAAAAGGGCTTTACTACATATGACTGCACCGCTAAACGGCAAATAGTGGACAGAGTGAAAAAGTGTGGAGGTGGCGGCAGCATCAGGAGGCCACAGAGTGACCCGGTGACAGAGTTGGAAGGTGGGTGGCACTAACAGTACCCGCTGACAAAGGTGAGTGAAAGAAAGAGCACTCTGATCAGATGTGAGGCATCAGGCGGGTGGCAGCATCAGAATAGTAGCTGAGGCAGGTAGCCAGAAGAAACCAATCTATTTTGTCAAACTGTTGGTGTGGCACCATGGACCATCTGTCTGATGTATCAGGAATTGGTGGGTGAAAATCCTGGCTGATCCATGCCTGATTTATCTTGACAAAGGTCAGTCTCTCCACATTTTCGATTTCTTCTTGGGGCAACTATGGCCCCTGCCGCACTAAACACCCGCTCTGATGCCACACTACTGGCCGGGTAGGACAGATTTTCCAGGGAAAACTCTGCCAGTTGCGGCCACAAATCCAGTTTGGCTGCCCAGTTGCTCAGTGGATCTTCAATGACGACTGGCAGGGTGCACTCCAAGTATGCCTCCACCTGCTGGTTCAGGTTCTGCTCTATATCTACCTGCTGGTGAGTAGTTTCTTCACTATGCGGGTGAAGAAAGGTAGGGCATTAATCAGGGACACATTTCTTAATATTTCTGATCAACATATCTTCTCACACACTAGAAATCAATGAAGATATAGTTCTAATATCTTCATATTCTTAGTGCTAGCCACAGATCTATTGGCACACACTAGGTACAATACTTTAATCATTATAACTGATAAACATTCAATGATGTATCACACTTGCTGTCACATTACGAACAAATCTCTTCTGTTATGGACATATGTCTTTATAAACACATACAGCATTTAGGGTACCAAAGAACTTAATCATTTAACACAAGTGCCATTCTGATCATTGTAGACAGTTGGGTGCTTTCTCTTGCTAGTGTCATAAATTAACTCTGTCTTAATTATTGACACTGCTCTGTTTTCCAACTCATCAGAACTCCTCCCTCTACATCACAGAAGCTCTGAAGTCCACAATCTGCAAGCTCTTACCACTCAAAATATTACAGATTTTCATTTGACTCTACTCAGTTCTACAATTTCAAAAAGAATGTTGCTAGATTCTACCAAGCCTACTAGAGCATCAATCACAGCTTGTAGCAGATATGCAAAACACGTGCAACCCTAATAATCCACCCACAGATTATTAATTCTCGTGAATGCCTGGGTTCCCATTCGAGTGATGGGTCCAAACTACCCTCTCTCTATCAACACCTTATCAACTTCTGACACCAAGTGTAACATAATGTGAGATCAAAAGATTTGAGAATGAATAAACTTACGCAGGCTAAGTGAATAAATATTTACTAAGTGTGATTAAATATACGATAAAACAGATCACATGCAGAATAGTAAAAAGTAATAATTTTCACTGGCCATGCAATATGGGGTGGCACTCCAGTCGGCCTTTTTATTATATGTGCTTTTAACTATCCATATAAAACATAACTTTTATAACTTGCACATCTATTGACTAATAAAAGGTATTTAAAATTATCAGCTGTGTCCCTTGGTTTCTGTTTGTTCAATATCTCTTATAACACTGTTACTGTCACAGTGTAAATGTAGCAACTGCAGGGATATGACGAGCCGTTTCAATAATTTGATACTATCATCCACTGACTTTGTCCCTGCGCTACATGTGAAACTTCCTTGTTAGTATATTCCTGATAAACACACCAATAGCTGATCTCAGGGAGTCACCACATAGAATGAATGAGGGCACTGCCCTGTACCTGTATACTTCGTGTGGGAGCCTCACTATGGCCTCATCCAACAATCTCAGGATCGGGGTGCTGTAGCCTCAAAAGAACAAATGCAGCACATCAAGTGGAGTAGATAGGCGCACTCACGCACGCACTCACGAAACGTGAATCCGCGAAACGTCCGTCACAGTTTTTTCTGTGAATAGGCTGTCCATGTGAGTCCCCCTGTCTACATATATATTTCCCTGCAATAAAGAAGATTTTATAGGGATGGTGAGTGCGCCTATCTACTCCACTTGATGTGCTGATCTCAGGGAGACCAGCTACAAAAAACACCGGGGAGCCTCATTTAAGAGTCTCAACACAGCAATCCGAAGTGCAAAGCTCCCTGGGAAACAGTAATATGCAAAATAAATGTGGAGCCCCAGTTATGGGTCTACAACACAATGAAAGCCAGATATCCCTCAAAGGAAGGAAAACCGACAGACAGATGTTTCGGGGTGTTGCCCCTCATCAGTGTGGAGTAGGATTCTGGCTAACCGGGAGCAATGCCTTGGAGACTACTCAAACAAAACAATAGCTGATCTCAGGATATTCCTGAGAACTGGTGGACACGCTGTCTAAAAGTAATTTAAGTACTTCCCCCAGCATGTTTCGCCAGCTAACCTGGCATCTTCAAGGGATTCGGGCAGAGTGTGCTTTGACGGAGCGAGAATGATCTTTTAAATCCTCTGTCCTGACCTTATTATTTTCACAGCCTATGACTTCTATTTATATTATTAGGTGAGCCGATGTGGTTAGTTACGGGAGCGCTGGTTGTGGCAATCCAGTCTTAGTCCCCCCTCGTCCTAGCTGACGTATTACCTGGCTCTTTAGCTCTTTATCCCTACAGTTGCTACATTTACACTGTGAGAGTAACAGTGTCACAAGAGATATTAAAAAAAAAAAAAAGTGACACAGTAGATCATTTTAAATACCTTTTATTAGTTATTAGACGTGCAAGTTATAATAAAAGTTATGTTTTTTATGGAAAGTTAAAAGCACATGAAATAAAAAGGCCTTATTGGTCTCACTGACCATTCGAAGGTATGTATGTCACTGAGTTTAAACCTGTTAGCCCCTCCTCCAGTGTGCAACACACATGTCTCTGAGATCACTCAGGAATGTGGTCTTATCAGCACAATAGGGGGTGGGTTACTACATTACAAGGCACATTATTACACAGAATGGTAATAATAAAAGGGAGCAGAATTAAAGGGACAGAACCAATCAGTACTTAAAAAATACCCTTACAATACACACGGGCATAACCCATGAGTGTATGCCATACATATGTGTCAACTGTGCACACAAAAGAAGTATCCTAACCATCCAAAGTAGGGTGGCTAGTGGTGAATAAGAATGGGGAGAAGAGTTAAATGGAGTATAGAATGCTCATCAATAAAAGTGACAGCAGAGTGCCCCCTTTTAATAGGACCAGCAAGGTGCCTCTGATTAGTGTTCACAGTGTTTCCTTCATAGTTCCTGCACAGTGTCCTTTTAAAGGTACTAATAGAGTGCCCTGCCTTAATAGTGCCAAAAGAATGCCCTCTATTAATAGTGCTAGCAGTGGCCCCCATTAGTAGTGAATACAGAATAGTTTCAGTGTCACCACTAAAAAGCTGGCCATGACAACTTATTCTGTATCCAGTGACTGCCCTGCAGGCCAGCAGTATGGACTCAGACATTCTATGAGGCATTATATCCTCTATATGGGAATCCTTATCTAAAGGTGTTCATACACATTAGATAGAAGTTTGTTGATGGTTGAACAGCAGTTTAATATACAAACATCTGGTGAACATCCGCATTGCAGACACAGTCATACACATTTTAGTCTATATTGGCCGTTACATTTGTTCAAACTAGACAAACTTTCAATGAAAGTGGATAATGCACAAGAGATCTTTCTGGGAATGTTATTTCAAACAAATGAAAGATCTTTTGTCTTTGTGTTTAAAATTATGTTTTAATATATGAGCCTCTGGGAGCAACATTGCCATTACACCAAGAGGTTCTGCTCTATCTGTAAGTGCCGCGTCCCCTGCATTTTGATTGACAGGACCAGGCAGTAAATGTGATGCCTGTCTGGCCCTGTTATTTTCCATAGCAATGCGAGCACATAGGCACATGGGACCAACACAGATGCCTTCAGCTGCCAAGGGCACATGCAACAGGTCAGTCAGTTTTATAGGTACAAATATGCTGACAGATGCCCTTTATAAATATGGATGGATAAAAATACTGTGTAATGTTATTGCAGCCCATTGAAGTAGCTCTATACATCAATACAGTCTGCAGACCAAAAATACTGTGCTCCCCTGCTATAATAGGAAAACCTATTTAAATAAAAGCATAATGTTTAGTACAATGAATCCAGCCGACCAGTTTCCAACAGATTGGAATTGAAATAGATGACATCCAAGATTTCACTGAAAGAAAACATCAGACAGTAAATTATACCGTTTCAATGAAATCTTGGTCCTTTTTAAAAATATTTCTTTGGTTGTATTGCACAGGCTTTAAAAAAAAAAGAGTAATACATTTAATGAATTGTATATATAATGTAAAAATGCAATAGATTTAATTATATCCTTCTATTTTTATGTTTATGGATGTGTATTTCATATGCTGATGATCTGGATGGTAAATTCTAAAGTATCTGGAGACTGGAATATAGAAGAATTCACTTCTCTCTGCTATGTATTCATGAAATCGTGTATTACAAAATCATTTCTTGCTTTCATGAAGTCCATTTCCAGCATGTTATCAAATTCAAACTTTCCCCTGCTGTACAATCAAACAAGCAGTCGTTTGAAACACTGCTCCATTTTTTAAAGAGCGACGCATTTGATTGTAGAAGCAATTTGATTTTTTTTTTTTTTCGGAAACGCAGAGAAAACCATAACAAGTGAATCTAATTTACACATTGACATATTGGTATTGAGTCTCCGGCTGTGTAGTTTGAGGAAAAGTATAGATTATTATCATACAAATAATTTTCTAGATCAATTTAGTGGCGAGCCGCAAGCTTACTTCATCACTAAATGCTTTTTATATTATTAAAGATACTGCTTTTATTTCCTATTAAAAAAAAACATCTTAGATTAAAACCATTCAATAGCCCATTGAAAATCTAAATGGAGGAACAAAAATCTTAATTTCCAAATATCTAACGATGTTTGCAACTAATTACTTTAGCTTGAAGGAAATAGATTATGTAGGGAATTTATTATGAAGGGAATATTTGAAGTTTTGGAGTCTGCTTTGGAATACTTTATACCAAATCTATCAAATGTTGTATGTCTGTTAAAATTAATGTATCTTTACTAGTGATGAGCGGCATCTGCTATATTCGATTTAGTGATATTTGACGAATATATCGGTGAACATTCGTCAAATAGTCACAAATTCGCTATATTCAATTACTAACATTCATTGCGATAATCGCAATGTAAAAACCACGTGCGAGAAAGGGGCATGGTGAACTTTTCAAACTAAGGGAGGGGTCAGTGAAGTGCCGATATTTGCATTGCAAAAAAAAAATCGCGTTACGATTATTCGCGATCCACTCACTGTCAGTGAGTGGAGCGCGAATATTCGTAACACGATTTTTTTATTGCGATGTGATTATTGGCACTTCACTATAATGTGCATTGTGATGTGTACTGTTTAAAAAAAAGGAATATTCATGATTACGAATACATGGCGCAATATTCTAAATATTCGTGAAATCACGAAGTGCCGATATTCACAATAAAAATTTGCTTTTCGAATATTCACGCTCAACACTAATCTTTACACCTCACGCTAGAAATATTTTTCCAGTTTTCCTAGTCCACCCTTGTACAGGAGTGAGTTTCTGACTTTTTTGGAACTTCTTAAAAAATCTCAGTGATAAATCTGGAGCGAAACTCATTAACTTAGCTAACCACATCCACTTTACTACCTACTTTTCCAACCTGGAGTGGTATACAAATGCAAAGAGTCACAAAATATTTGAGCAAGTGACGTCAAAGTTGCAAAGCCCCTATTTTGCGACTTTATAAGGCCATTCTGGATGGAAGGAGGTTAGGCCAGATAAATTCCCCCCTAGCTTGACAACTTTGGTATTTGCCAAATTTTGAAAGACCAATGTTGACCAATTTTTCTTTCTTTCTTTTTTTTTAACTTTAATATATGGCTGTAAAATAAATTAAAGGAATTTGATTGGTAAGTGTGCTATTGATTAAAAATCAAAGTTAACTGCTTAAGCACTTAGCTCCGCTAGGCTTTAAAGGGGTTGTCTCACTTCAGGAAATAGTATTTATCATGTAGAGAAAGTTAATACAAGGCACTTACTAATGTATTGTCATTGTCCATATTGCGTCCTTTGCTTGCTTGATTCATTTTTCCATCACATTATACACTGCTAGTATCCTGATACATTGCTTTTTTTCCATTATTGCACTCCAAATGCCATAAGTCTATTATTTTTCTATCAATACAGGAAAAAATTTGTTACTGTTGTTTCTTGGAAGTAGGATCTGACAGGCTAGCATGGGAATTATTTAGGATATATTATTGCCCCAACTTTCAAGAGACTCTCTTCTTTGAGAGAGGCCACAGTGATAGTCCTTCCTAAACTCGGAATGGATCCCACTGTGTCTTACAGTTTTCCTATCGGCCTCTCTATTAAAGACCGACGTCAAGATCTTAGCCAAAGCATTGGCAAATATGCTGGCATTGGTAATTTCCCAGGTGAGCCACATGGATCTTCATGCCCAGGAAGTCCACCTCTGTCAATCTTACCTGAGTCTGTGAATGGACCACTGGCTGCTTAGCTGTAAGGCAGTCTCAAACTCAATGCTGCCAAGACTAGGCAGTCCTCTGCCTGATAATCGGATACTCTGTTAGCTATGGCTACATTTAGTTCCGGCAAAGAATAGATTTCACCTGATCCGGCGTGGCCGGATACTACCATTCACCGTTGGACCTCATTGACTATAATGGTATCTGGCAGGGATCTGGCTGCTTTCAGGCATACTGAAAACTGCTGAAACAGCCTGCCAGATCAGACTGCTGCACATGAAAATGTAGCCTAAGAGCTCATTCACATCATGTGTTCTGTTTCAGTTAAACTGATTACATTTTTACTTTGACTTAGGGCCATTCACACAGCCATATTTTTCTGTCCACATCCGTTCCGCAATTTTGTGGATCGGATGCAAACCGAGTTATTTCAGTGGGGCCGCAGCACCCCACAAAAAGGTAGAACATGTCCTATTCTTGCCCATTTTTGTGGACAAGAATAGTCGTTTCTGTCATTGAGAAGGCTGTTCCGATCCGATCCGAAATTTGAGGTCCGCAAAAACGGATATGCTCGTACATACAATAGCATCAATTTTTTTCAATCAGTTGAAATAAAGAAACATGACCATCTTCCTACTGACACACCCCTTGTCCAAAATTCAACCAATCGCTTGCCTGGTTTCCAGGTGAAAATCAGGGGCGAATTGGCCATAGACCTTACAGGGAAATTTCCTGGGTGGGCCGATACCACTGGGGTCTACCTGAGCACTCCTCACAGCCGGCCAGTTGAAGTTTTTGGAGATGTATTTTGTGCTGTTAGCATTATTTTGTTATGGACTGTGGTATTTAGCTCTGTTTGGGTGGTATAATGTTCTACAATATGGTATTGCAGCCTCTGCCTTCCATCAATTTGGACCCAACTACCAAACAGGGCCACTTTTAGTGGTATTTCCAGGGCCACTTTACGTTCCCAGTCCGTCTCTGGTTAAAATGGTAAAACTGGACAGATAGATAGATGCAAACTGAGGCAAACCTGTTTTTCTAAAAATTTATGTTGTGCCAGAAAAAACATGATGTGAAAGAGGAAGTTTGCAAATACATGCGTCACTCATTCACATGTTACATTGTACAAACATCAACTTTGCAGCACCGCCTAATGTGAGCAGATTTTAAAAAAACACTTTTCCATGTGGTCTCAGACTGAGAGCAAGTAGATGAAAAGCCCTGTTAATAAAAAAAAACTCCTGGGCCTGGAATGTATACCTGTTGATAAGGCTGTGTTCACATCTGCACTGTGAACTCCAGCAGCCGGTTCCAGCAGATGAACAGACATTGAGAGACCACTGTATATGGCATAGCTGGATACCACTGTGCATCACTATATCCCCATTCAATATAATGGGATCCAGGATCCGGGATCCGATTCAGGAAAAAATGGCTGAATACAGTGACCAGATCAGAGTGCCAGAGTTCACAATGTAACTTGGCCTATCCCTTAGCCATGAATATGCTTATTGAGGCTGATGGAAGAGTTGGGACTTGACAATCTTAGTGCCCTGGGTGTTTAGAGCGAACTGTCCATGAAGATGAAATTAGGCCTGTGTTGTTCATGTAGAGGCACATTGACTGTATTAATAGTGTTATGCAAGATTATGACGTCTATGCCAGGTGGTGTGGTCTGGTACTCTTGCAGGTTGTCTAGCACGCAGACCACGCTGATGTAAATGGCTTTGAATGGTCTGATATGACACTTGGGTGCGTCTCACCTCCCTTAAATGTGCCTGCAGTTGTGTGGCATTCATTATCTGGTTCCGCAGGGTATTGTTCACAGTGAAGCAATCATCAGTGTGGGATGTGGCCAAAGGACATCCACTTATATGCCTATCTGGGAATCTTCCAGTCTCTCTAAATCTCTGTTGTAACCTGCTGATGACACTCTGTGACACTATAAGCTCAGTGGCCACTTATGTCTGAGAATATCCTGATTGAAGCCCCGCAATGGCAAGGTTGTGTTGATTAATTGTTAGGTGTCGTCTTGGTCTCATGATGTCAAAATGTGAACAGCTTGATGAGGAGGACAGTTTAAATGCCAATTCTCATTAAACCAGGAAACTTTTTGGTTGATTCATGATATGCATTCAAATGTTTAGAGAAGGTCACATTAAGCTCAGCTGTAAAGGTTAGAGTGCATTTTAGGTTCATCATGAAATTTCACCCACAAGCTAAATATCCCTAACTTTTTGTGAGTAGTGTATGCGTATGTCATGTTATTGTATATACTATCCCTGTATATAATGACATTATATAATACTGTTGAGGGGGCCCTGACAATAAAATCTTTTATTCCTCCTCCTGGGTGGGTACTTTCTGAGTTTGGGGTCTATAGCCGTTTTCCCTGCTTTCACTATAGCTACGCCCCTGCTATCAGCTATGGCACTTCTTGCAGCCAGCCCCCAACTCCGGCTCTCATGCACGCTATGTTAAGGTTGCATCTTGCGCTATGTTAAGGTAGCAGTTAAGGTGCATCTGTCAGCAGATTTGTAACTAAGAAACTGGCTGACCTGTTGCACGTGTGCTTGACAGCTAAAAGCATTTGTGTTGGTCCCATGTTCATACGTGTCCAAATTGCTGAGTAAAATTGACTTTTAATATATGCAAATGAGCCTCTAGGAGAAACAGGGGTGTTGCCATTACATGTTGCCACAACAGGATCGGCACACACAGAAGCTAGACAGGCCGGGGGTGACTCAACAAGGTCCTGGTAAGTCGTCACAGTTATCTGCAGCCATGAAGACTTCAGTGCATCCCACAGCTGTTAGAGGGTGTGTGGGAGAGAATCCATAGAGCAAACACAATGATTGAGGTGGTCCCATGAATACTCAATTGGGTCTGGAGAATTAGGGGGCCAGGGGACCTGTACTTGGAAGTCTGGTCATGTTCTTCCAAACAATGTATTTTCCAGCCATGTGACATGTTGCATTGTCTTGCAGGAAGATCCCATCTGCTTCAGAAAAGACAATCAGAATGTATGGGTGTACATGGATGGATTCATACCCAAATCGGTTGAGAGTGTCTTCTACATGAATGAGTGGGCTCAGAAAATGCCACAAAAATATCCCCCAGACCATAATGTTGCCACCACCAACTTGTGTTCTGTCAACAGTGGTTGCAGGGTGTTGTTCTCTGTTCTCTGATGTTTCTCTCCTGACACGCCAACATTCATCCAATTGATCAAGCAGAAAACATGGCTCATCGGACAAGGCAATTCTTTGCCAATCAGCAGAGATTGAATTTCGATACTGCCTTTTCTGCCAATGCACATTTGTTAGCAGAGGTGCAGTAACCATCTGCTTTGGAGCCCCATATGCAGTAGGGTTCGCTGACCTATTGTTTTAGACACACGTCTGGTAGTTTCCTGGTAGATTTTGGTGGTCAGCTGCTCCATTTTAGTGTGTCAGTCTGCCCTCCTGTACCATCGAAACATTGTTCACTCCTCACATAAATGGCAGGGGGTGTTCCGCAATTTCCCCAGCATCAATTCACAATGGTGCCATTTGTCCACTCATGATAAATTTCTCCCCAGCTGTACAGTTTCATAAATATTGCAACCCTTGGCCCAAAAGCCAATAATCATTTTACCTATAATAACAATGAGGGATATGTGTTGCACACCTTATACACCCACTAAGACAGCTCATGACATGTGCCTTCCTTCATGAGCTAAATGCTGCTGACATCGAAAGTAGAAAGTGGTCACAATAATATGACTTGATTGTGCACCATATTCTCAAAAAATTGTGGAAAATTTTAAAAATAGTATGTAATGTGTTCTCTCCAATAATTGATCATGAAGGGATAAGGTGTTGCAGTAAATGACAACAGTGACATTTAAAATTATCAAATAAATGTTCCAGACTGGTACTTCTGAACATTTTGTTTAAACATACCTGTCAGACTAGAAGAGTGTACTTATTTTGAGTCTAATAAGGAAAATAAAAGTAGGGTTGAGTACAATGGCTCACCTGCTGGTACACAAGGTAGTATGGGGAATGGTGCTTGACTGACTCTCTCTTTCCCATCAATCGGTCAAGCACCATTCCCCATATTAAAGGGTATTAGCAAAACACAATAAAACCAACATAATATTTTTTATGACAAAATAGATTATCAGTATGATCCCTATACCCAAATATGGGACTAGCAACATCATTCTGAGATTCTGAAACACAAAAGAAACATCTGCACTGTGTTTCTTTATATTTTTTACTTTTTTTAAATTTTTATGCTTTCCATATTCTTTATTACATTTTTCTATATTTTTTTTATACATGTATCTATAAAAACATATATTATATCTGATATGAAGCAATTCTAACTATCTATCCATCTAGAGTCACTATTGGGACTTATATGTAATTACCATATCTAAAGCTATGTACTTTTATCCAGATTATTTAAATGTTCACCCCACCCCTTTGATGACATCACTGACTATGGAACACCTATAGACTATAAAAGACCTTAATAATGCGGGTTCTGGTACCCACTGAAGAAGGGACTGTAGGTCCCGAAACGCATTTGGGCTGTATCAGTACCGGAGGATTTATGTACTACAAGTACCATCTAAACCTCAGGAACGCTCTAATATACTGTGCACATTACAACAAATAACGTAAGAAGCAGCCGCATCACCCTTCATCCCCACGTGGAATGCCGACTTGAACTACAGCCGGCGGGAAAGATCGTGACTCCCGACACTTGCAAGTCTACAGCAACATCGCGCGCAGCAGCGCAGGATAACACTACTACTCGAGGGACCTGTAAAGTAGCCAGTGAGGCATCCACTAGAAAATAAGCAATATTACTCAGCTAATAAGTGCTTTGGAGGCAAGTGACTGCAGTATATTATTTGAGAATGCCAATTTACCTCCCCTCAATCTGCTACTAAATACGCATATTAGCAAGGGGTACTCTCAATTCTGCTGCTTGATACTATTATCAGAACTAGTTCTGCTGCCTCTTGCCAGAACGAATTCTGCTACTTTACATCAGGATAAACATATAAAAGACAACTCTCCATAATATAGAGTGGTGATTACCCTCTACAGTGGCGATCCATCCTTTTATATCTATGAGATCACCGGAGTGAACACAATCCGGGACTTGTCTCTGAGGATTTGTTTATGGAATATTGGAGTGAATTCAACCTGGATGATTTAAATTTGGACTATTGCTGCTCGACAATTTTGTATAAAATTTTTATTTTTATTTTTAATTTTGTCTTTAATTTTATTTAATCTGTTAAATACATCTCATATATTCCTGATATAGTAATACTCTACTATCTTAGTTTTTTTGCCGTGTGGCGAGGATATATTCATATGTCCTGACTTGCAGTGTGGTGGGGATATATATATACATATACATCCATAGTAAATCACCTCTTGTCTCCCCCCCACACACCAAGATTTTACTTATACATATATATATTTTTCTTACAAATGCTATATCCCCCAACCTGTGTAAATGTGATCCAATATATAATGCAGTCACTTCAAATTATTAGGTTATCACCAGACATATCCTGCAAGAAATAGTTGAAATGGTCCCCAAACTTTGCATAAATCAACACTACAAGATATACCAAGATATACCATGACCTGGATAAATGAGAACCTTCACAGACACAACACTACAAGGGAATATAAGAATCATAAAATGCCCAATTTTTCTCCACTTATGAGACACCCCTCCCACACTTCCTGCACTGATCATTCACCATCATTCATAGCTAAAATCCCTCTTGAGAGAAGAGATAGACTATTAACTCACTGAAAAATCTACATAAAGGGGAGGGGAATAGCTACTGGAAGGAGTCAAACAAACAGAGAGCTGCTGCTGGCTCTAGTAAGTTTTCTATGTTGCCTCAGTGCTAGATTCACATCTATACTGCTCAGTACTGTTGTATAATATATTTATTCTGCTGCTGAAGTTGCTGGCTCTAGTAAGTTTTCTATTTCACCTCAGTGCTGGATTCACAGTTGCACTGATCAGTACTGATGTTTAATGTTCCTATTCTGCTGCTGCTGAGGTTATGCACCAAATATATAGGGTAGCAGCATCTTCTCTTTTCTGTTTATACATTCTATGGGAGACGACATTATAGCAGTTAATCTCCACTCACTAGTTCTAAGGGAAGATTGACAGTTATGGATATATTCTAAAGGGGTAGAAACTGGTTACAAATGCAGAAAACAGATATAGGCCTGATTTATCAAGACTGACGTGTGCCCTTTGTTGCCAAAGTATGCATTTAAGCCATGATGAGAAGTAGGACTTGTCATAAATTAAATGTCTCCTCTGACAGTCGGTTCTTCTGACTTATAATCTGGAGTAGATAGGTGTAAAGCTTGGGCTGATTACCCTGCCCACACCCTACCCTGGGGAAGGTGGCATAAAATGCCACTAAATCTAGTCGCAATGAAGTTTAAAAAGTCGGAAAACTGTTAGTCCTCATAAATACATAAATGAAATCTTATTATGAAAAGTCACATGAAATGGTATGCTTTAAAGCTCAGCTTCATTAACATATCTGCAGACATTGCCAGATGTTACTTGATTAAAGAATAATCACGCTCAATGTACTTAATACATATTATTCCCCTCTTGTTTTTATGTTAGGTTTTTTTAATTACGTAAAAAAGCGAACATAAGAATACATGCATAGTAAAAGTTTGAAGTACAAAATACAATCTACAAACCGAAGTATGCCTCATAAATACTACAATAAGTCTTCAGATAGCTTAATTGCTTTCAAGTAATAAACTTGCAGTACACTTTGAGTATATTGCACTTTGTCTTACCTTTAGAAAACATCTGTGCAAGAAGATAGTAATATGTTTTAAGAATGTGGGGGGGCATTTATTATTATCACATTAATTTGACACCACTTTTTGGCATATTAAGGTCACAGATTTTGTCGCAATGGTTTTTGCTGAAAAATCTATGATATTTTGCAGCTCATGCTACTTTTCCTGAGTGATGAGAAAAGGGGGCATGACTGGGAAAGAGGGAGGGCCGGTAGGCCCCCTTCATTTCTCATTTCTACGCCAGTTTTTGGCTTGGAAAATGACTTAAATTTATGCCAGCAATGGAGTTGGCATAGATTTTAGTATGTCACACAGCCTGCTGGAGGTAGCCCAAAGTTATGTAGAGGCCTGCACCTCCACATAACTTTGGCGCATCCACCGGCAGTGCAAAGGGACTAAGACCAGCATCTAAATCGCCAGTCTTAATAAATGCCTCCCATGATCCGGAGATGAAGTATCTGGAAGAAAAAGAAAGAAATGAAGGGATGTAGCAGGGAAATAAGTACATTAGCTTAAGATGGAAAGAGTAGACACAAGATTATAACTATTATAGAATGTAGAGAGATTATAGAATAGATTTAGGATGTAGCAGTGTCACCCAGGCCATCTTGCATGGGCCTAAATGTCTCTCTTCCACATAAGCAGAATTCAATATAATATCACACGGAAGGTGGGGGCCCTGTTTTAAGAATCTTTAGGTCATAACCCCCATGAAACTCAAGCTACATCTCTAAATTGTCATATAAGGAGGTCTACAACTTCATCTCAGACCACAAAGATGCAGTACCGGCTACTATGCTAAAAAAGTAATGTTATGTCACATCTAATATTTTCACATCCTGCAGAGAAATATTTCAAAGAATCAAAGAATTATATTCTTTCAAAGAATTTAGTGGAATGTAGATACTACTTTGAAGCACAACTCCTAGGATTAGAGACAAGATATCTATTAAGGTTTGAGCTATGGTCTCCATAAATCAGGCTAGGTTGCAGGATCTCATCTTGATGTTGGTCAGACATCTGAACAGATTGACTCCTGGTTCATGGTACAACCAAAGATAGCTGTTGGGAATACACATTAGTATTAATTGTCCTTAGAGAAAATGATATAATCTAGAACTCCCTCGTAGATCACCCTAAAGGAAGCAATTGAAGCAAGCCTATACCAACCATATGTTTTCTATTTCTATCGGAATATGTATTCATGACAGATGATGAAGATGAGTTGTATTACGTATTTTTTAGTAGTCCCATGTTTATCCTGATCCCTGCCTAAAGTAAGACACCTTTGATCAGTCTGTGCCAATTGTTTGCCCAAAATAATGTTAAAGGGAACCTGTCACCAGGAAATTCACTAATAAACCAGTCATGCTGCCTTGCAGGGCTCACTCTGATGAATAAAATGATACCTTTCACTTGGTGATCTATTGCTTTATTGTGGAGAAAAAGTACTTTTAATCCATATGCTAATGAGCTAATTTGAGTCCAGCAGTTGATATGAGTCCAGCGTTTTTTCTATTCAGAGCCGTAGCCACTCCCCTATTCACTTCTTCAGATGTAAAAGGTGTGTGGTTTATTACATCCTTCATTTAAATAATTGTTTATAAAACATGTGTTTATCACTCCATGAACAAATTAGCCCTTATTATAATTACTGACTTCAATAGTATATTCCTCCCCTTTTTTTACCTTAGCTTTCCCTGTTATTCATTTTCCCGCCAATTATTAAAATGAATGATTGATGTAATAAACCACGCCCCTTTTACATCTGAAAAATTGAATAGGGGAGCGGCTACAGCTCTGAATAGAAAAAACGCTGGACTTATATCAACTACTGGACTCAAATTCAGCAGAGTGAGCCCTACAAGACAGTGTGCCTGGTTTATCAGTGAATTTCCTGGTGACAGGTTCCCTTTAAGATATTTCTTTGGATTCTGTTCTGTAGATACAAACCAGAAGAGTGTCAAAATGGAAGGTCAAGTGCTTTGGCAAAAGGGGAATTATCATTTCTGTTATTCTCCCAAGAAAAGATACACAGTTGAGTGTCTTCCATGTCAACAGCTTATGCATCTCAATTTTGGTGTTGTTTTTCCACTACAAGTGGATTTACTATGGACTTACTATTAATCTTCTTTTTACTCTTGGAAGGAGAGCTGTATGACAATGATTGTATATGCTTAATAAAGGTTATTATTAAAAAGTATAAATCTTGCCTATGATAAATTAATCACTAGCAGGCAAGGGGAAGACAGTATGACTTATAAATACAGGTAATGTCTTCAAAGCTACCAAAGCTACTAAATCCTTCTCACATGATAATGCCTAAACACAGGAATGTCATTGCTTTTGCTAGAAATACCTCTCCTGCCTCCGGGTTATCCTGTCAAGTGTTAGACATTTTCCACAAAGTTCATTTTTCTCTGCTCTTTTGTGGCCCAGCTCAAATTAAAGAAGTAATCCATTCCACTGTGTATCCCATGGGCTATAATGAATTCAGCTGTCAAAAGGCTGATCAAACATCTACTTCACTGCAGTATTAGATGGTAAATTATCAACTGTTTTAGGTTGGGTCCAACTGATCATCTATTGATAGCCTCTATTTTCCCAGTCAATCTAGACCAAGCAAATCCCTTGGTTTATAAGAAAAATGTATATTTTTACTGAAAAAAGAACAGAACATCTGAAGATATAAAAGATAATGTAACAAACTAACAATGGCTGATATTTCTCATTAGATCTAAGTAGTTTTTTGTTCTTGCTTCATAGTTTATCCAACACAGTGCACAGACGTTGAAGAGAAAGCATATCCTATTTCAGCGATGTTTGAGGTGTCTGAGATGATGCCCAAATCATTTTAACTACAATCCTTTGAAAAGTTTAGCTGACTAAACAGTAGCTTCAAAACTGTGCATATCTCACCCATCACCCATTACTATATCTGCTTTCTTGCTTAATGGAGACTTGAAAAAACAACGTTTTAAAGGAAATCTGCTTCCCAATCACTTAAGCATTTTTATCATTTTGATTGTAAATTACTTTCACATTATATTTTCTGTCTGGTTTATCTCAGATGTTATTATAGCAGTATATAAGACTCTTTAACAGTTGTTCCCTATACCATGTAAGTTATACCTGTAAGTCTAGCTTCATATTCAGTGAAGGACAATCAATAATTTACAGAAGTACATGCTGAAGCTGAAGAAAGTAAATTATTAAAATTATATACACTGTATTTCTGGACAATTTTTGACATGTACTTGTTATTTAAAGTAGTACTACTAGTGATGAGCGAGCGTGATCAGCCGAATACCTCGAGTCTCAAGGCACCTTTCGAAGGTTTTAAGCAGGTAAATACTGTTCTCACTGTAATGCCAGTAGCCATGTTGGCTGCTGGCATTACAGTGATTGGCTGGCCGGAAAGCGTCATCGGGTGCTATATAGCATGTTCGGCTCAGACATAGACATGAAGAGCAGAGCATTGGAAGGGAAAGACAGTGTAGGGAGCAATTTTCACAGTTTTTATTCAGAGAGAGCTTTTCCAAGACCTAAAAGTCCTTTTAAGGACTACTGTGTGTGTGTTTTAGAGAAAGCAATCTGTTTACTTCTTGCAGTCTCAGGGACAGTGCTTCGGAAGGGACAGATAGTGCAGGGAGAGACATTTGTTGTTTTTACTACCAAAAGCTTTTCAAGGACCCCAAAGTTCTTTTAAGGACTACTGTGTGTGTGTTTGACAGCAAGATATTTTTATTTTATACCTATTAGTGACATATACTGTACATCATCCGCAGACTGTGTCTTTAATAATCTGGGCCACATCTAGTGTCCATAATCTGTGGTGTTCTGTAACCAATACAGTAGAACATTTGCTAACAGTGTCTGTTTTACAAATTCCAATAATCTGGGCCTAATATAGTGTCCATAATCTGTGGTGTTCTGTAACCAATACTGTAAAACATCTGCTAACAGTGTCTGTATTACAAATTTTTGTATTACAAAATTCCAATAATCTGGGACTAATATAGGGTCCATATTCTGTGAGTTTCTGTGACATATACTGTCCTGCATCCGAAAACGGTGTCTTTAGCAGACAGTAGGTGGCCCGGGGTGCAATGAAACTTTGTCTGCTGCCAGTGCATCAGAAAAAAAAAACATCCACCGTACCCAGCTTCATGTCCAGCTTAGGTTGGCGGCACAGAACAATACTGTCCAAGTTGGACCTGAGATATTGTGCCCTGATTCCCAACCTCTTGAGCCTTCACAGTCTCAAGAAGATGACAATGGTAAACGGCAATCATTCGTTCACGAGGTGGATGATGATGAGACACAGTTGTCAATCACTGAGGTTGTGGTTAGGTCAAGTCAGGAGGATGAGCAGAGTAAGAAAGTGGAAGAGGAGGTGGTGGACGATGAGGTCACTGACCCAACATGGGAAGGTGAAAAGCGAGGATAGCAGTACAGAGGGGGAGGGATCAGCAGCAGCCAAACAGTCTGGAAGAGGCAGTGGGGTTGCATAAGGGAGTAGTCGGCCCACACCAAACAGGTCTGCTACTGTTACACCGAGCACCCCCATGCGTAAATCTACCTTGCCAAAGGGGTAGGTGTTCCCTTGTCGAAGGCGCAGGCCCGGATACCCCTCGCCCTGCACCTGGACCTTCACATGAACTGTCAGCAACAACATCCACTTCCATGTCCCAGCGCAGTGTCCAAATGTCGATAACACAGGCATTTGAACTCAAACGCAAATAACCACCCACCCACCCACAGGGCATAGCACTAAATGCGCAACTTTCAAAATTACTGGCCCTTGAAATGTTGTCATTTACGCTTGTGGACACTGATGCCTTCTGCAACCTGATTTCGGTGGCCATCCCTCGGTACACAGTCCCCAGCCGCCACTATTTTTCATGGTGTGCCGTGCCCACTTTACACTAGCATGTATCCCACAACATCACCCGTGCCCTGACCGACGCACTTACTGGGAAGGTTAACTTCACCACGGACACATGGACAAGTGCTGGTGGCCAGGGACGCTACATTTCCCTGAACACACACTGGGTGAATGTTGTGGAGGCCGGGAGTGAGTCATACCCTGGGATGTCACAGGTGCTACCAACGCCCAGGATTGTGGTCAATACGTACGTCAGGGTCCCCACCAGCAGCTAAGTTACTGGCTCCAACCCCCACTTCTCCTCCTCTGCCACCTCCTTCTCCACTTCCACCTTAAATAGCAGTCAGCCATCAGTCGCTAGCTGGAAGCAGTGTAGCACTGCTGTGGGTAAGCGTCAACAGGCCATGCTGAAGCTGATCTGCTTAGGGGACAAACAGCACACCGCTGCAGAGCTGTGGCAGGGTATAAGGGACCAGACTGAGCTGTGGCTCTCGCCACTCAACCTTCAACGATGCATGGTTGTGTCTGACAATGGCTGTAACTTGGTGGCGGCTTTGGAGTTCGGAAACCTGACACACATTCCATGCCTAGCCCACGTCTTAAACTTAGTGGTTCAGTGGTTTATCAAAACCTACCCCAATTTGCAAGAGCTACTAGTGAAGGCGTGCCGCGTATGTGCACATTTCCGCAAGTTGTCCACAGCTTCAGCCGCTCTGTCAATGCTGCAGCAGCGCTTGCGGCTTCCAGCTCAGTGACTGTTGTGCGACATGAGCATGCGCTGAAACTCTACGCTCTACATGTTGGCCAGGCTTTGTGACCAGCAGAGGGCAGTTGTGGAATACCAGCTGCAACATGGTCATCACCTTTCGAGTCAACTGCCACCATTCACTAGTGAAGAGTGGGCATTGATGTCAGACCTCTGTGAGGTTTTAAAAAACTTTCATGAATCCACGCAGATGGTTAGTGGCAATAACGCTATTATCAGCGTAACCATCCCACTGGTGTGTCTACTCAAACGATCGCTGCTCACAATTAAGGAGGACGCTCTAAATGTGGCAGACAAGGAAATGGGGGAGGACATTACACAGGGTGATAGCCAGACCACCCACAGTCCGTCTTCTCAGCGCGAATTGGACCATGAAGAGGAGGAGGAGGAGGATGAGGAGCTGGAGACAGTTGCCTCTGCTACAGAGGGTAGTACCCATGGAACTTTAATTTCACCAGTTCAGTGTGGATGGGTAGAAGAGGAGGAGGAGAATGAGGAGATGGAGAGTCATCCTGATGTCCACATCGACGTCTTGCCTGTTGATACTTTGGCACACATGGCTGACTTCAAGTTAGGCTGCCGTTCCCGTGGCCCTCGTGTTATACGCATTGTAGATAACACGGATTACTTGATGTTCACCCTTCTCGAACCTCCGCTCCAAAGGGAACTTCTCATCTCTCATTCATGTGGTGGAGAGGACAAGTAAAGCGGTGCAATACTATAAGGTACTTATTGAGAGATTGCTCCAAAATTTTCCATCTGACAACGCAGCCGGCAGAGTCCTTACTTCTTTAGGCAACTGAGGAAGGGAGACAAGGGGAACACACAGCAGTTCCAACAAAGGCAGGACAACACTCTTCAAGGCATGGGACACTTTCATGACACCCCGCCAGCAACCTCACCCTAAAGTGCGTCCTAGTGCTACAAGGAGGGAAAAGTTTTGGAAGATGGTGAAGGAATACATAGCAGACCGTGTCAGCGTTCTAAATGATCGCTCAGTGCCTTACAACTACTGGGTATCCAAGCTGGACACGTGGCACGAACTTGCGCACTACGCCTTGAAGGTGATGGCCTGCCCTGCCGGCAGCGTTTTGTCTGAGCAGCAATTTAGTGCTGCTGGTGGCATTATAACAGATAAGTGTATCCACTTGTCCACTGGCAATGCTGACAGGTTGACTCAGATAAATATGAACAAGGCCTGGTTTGCCCCTGACTTCTCAACTCCACCAGAGGAGAGCTGAGCTGATGATGAACATAAAGGCAATTTCAATCTATCATTTATAATGTACTCAGTCTACTGTAGTGTATTCCCATACACCTTTTTCGCCATAAAAAAAGAGTATATGGTTGAATCTTGTTTTCTCCTCCTTGTCGTCCTCATCCAGATTGTATATATTTCCTCCACTCAAATTATTTTATAGTGTCAGCTCAACTGCAGGCCCTCAGCATGCACTCGCATATAATGTTTTAGAGCTTCATTTGAACAGCATGCACTCGCATATAATGTTTTAGAGCGTCAGCTGAACAGCATGCAATCGCATATAATGTTTTAGAGCATCAGCTGAACAGCGTGCACTCGCATATAATGTTTTAGAGCGTTAGCTCACCTGCAGGCACTCAAATATAATGTTTTAGAGCATCAGCTCACCTGCAGGAACTCAGATATAATGTTTTAGAGCAGGGGTGTCAAACTCAAATTCATCGGGGGCCGCATCAGCAGTTTGGTCACCCTCAATGGGCCGGTTGTAACTGTAGGACTATGTGTCCACTCTTTATTATCATAAATTATTGTCACTGCATTCAATTATTACTGTTTTTAGAGCTTCATGCATATTTTTGAACTGTTATAGGGGGACATCTGTGGATGGCGCTGTTATGGGGGGACATCTGTGGATGGCGCAGTTATGGGGGGACATCTGTGGATGGCGCAGTTATGGGGGACATCTGTGGATGGCGCAGTTATGGGGGACATCTGTGGATGGCGCAGTTATGGGGGACATCTGTGGATGGCGCAGTTATGGGGGACATCTGTGGATGGCGCAGTTATGGGGGACATCTGTGGATGGCGCAGTTATGGGAGACATCTGTGGATGGCGCAGTTATGGGGGGACATTTGTGGATGGCTCAGTTATGGGGGGACATCTGTGGATGGCGCAGTTATGGGGGGACATCTGTGGATGGCGCAGTTATGGGGGACATCTGTGGATGGCACTGTTATGGGGGACATCTGTGGATGGCGCTGTTATGGGGTGAGGGGATCTGTAGATGGCACTGTTATGGGTTGAGGGGGATCTGTGGATGGCAGTATTATGGGATAGGCCCTATCCCATAATACTGCCATCCACAGATCCCCTCACCCCATAACAGTGCCATCCACAGATCCCCTCACCCCATAACAGCGCCATCCACAGATGTCCCCCATAACAGTGCCATCCACAGATGTCCCCCATACTGCGCCATCCACAGATGTCCCCGATAGGGGATCTGTGGATGACACTGTTATATAACCCTCACCCCTTAAAAGTGCCATCCACAGATCCCCTCACATTGCCTCAAAATTGCAGTGGGGCCAGGTGTATTCACTGTCCTCTGGCCCCTCCGCTCACTCATTCCCCAAAAATCGGCATAAATCTATGTTAAATAAAGTAAACTTGTGCCCGCCTTCATACATAATAGAATCACTAACTCACTAACCGCGGTCCACTCCATTACAGGCCAGGCGCGCGGCCGGCAGCGTGACTGACTGACGTCACGTGCCGGCGCCGCCTGATTCATTCATAAAGTAGGCGGCGCCGGCACGTGACGTCAGTCACGCTGCCGGCCGCGCGCCCGGCCTGTAATGGAGCGGACCGCGGTTAGTGATTCTATTATGTATGAGGGGCGGGCACAAGTTTACTTTATTTAACATAGCGGGCCACATGACGAGGTCTGGCGGGCCGGATTCGGCCCGCGGGCCTTGTGTTTGACACCTATGTTTTAGAGCATCAGCTAACCAGTAGGCCCTCGTCCCTAATGTTTTAGAGGGTCAGCTCAGCAGCAGGCCCTCGCCCCTAATGTTTTAGAGGATCACCAGCAGGTCCGTGCTCCAAATGTTTTTGAGGGCCACCAATCATAATTTTTCAAGGGTGTGTATGATGCCCTTCTTTATGTGTAATAAAGGGTGTATTGGAGTGCCGGTTTCTTGTAATTTTTGGCAGCCCTTTTACTTAGTGCATAGGCTTTATAAAGTGTAGGAGTCCCACTACCTGAACAATTGTACCACAATGTGAATGAGGCTCACCTTTATGTGATATACAGGCTGTTTCGGAGTGCTTCTTGCTTGCAATTTCTGGCAGCACTTGCACTTTATATAAAATTGAATATACAGGCAGAAAGAATGTTTCCTAACATGTTTTCCTGTGAAATTGATTTTTTGGGGGAGGTTTTGTACTTATTTTTGTACAAAGTGGTGTACAACTCGAACAACATGATTCCCAGTGGCGACTTGGGAGTCCAAGATGCATCCAGACATCGTCCCCATGCTGTTCCCGATTCATTTCGTTGGTGTTTCTGTCACTTTCTGAACTTTTCCAATGGACCAGGCATCCTCCCTTCTTCTGAGCAGGGGGTGCCTGGTTGTCTCGCATTGACTTCCATTATACTCGGGTGCTTGGCCGAGCACATGAATATAGCAATGTGTTCAGGCCGAACACCCGAATACTTTGGTGCTCGCTCATCACTAAGTACTACCTGTTTAGTTTCAAAAACCCTTACTAACCCCATAATGTACATCCATATGGTACCTTAAGGAGATTTTATAAGATTAGACAAACATGGCTGCTTTCTAACAGGCACATTTTTAATGGGTTATGTCTTTAGTGGGTTATGGTGGTGCCATCCTGGTAGTTGTTTTCACTACAGCATTGTCTGGTAGGTTCTTTCATTGGTACATTCAGCTTTGTCTTTTCATGAGACCGCTTCTTACTCTGTCTCCTATTCTGTCTCCATAGACAGCAGTGATATTTGATCCTACCATACACCTCATTCTATATATGTACTCAGCTTTGCCTTTGTGCTTGGAAATTGATGTATCTTATGTATCTTTATGTGCTGTGTTGTGTCCCACCAGGGTGGCGCTCTCTCTTTCTCATTCTCTGTCCACCTTGTTTTTTTTTAATGGCAATGTTATTTATGATGTATATAGATAAATGAATTTGATAACTTAATAAAATACCAATTTTTGCAATATATTGAGTGAGCTCTAGTTGTTTTATAGGTTGTAGGTCTTAATTCTACTGAAGTATTTCTAGAGAAAAGCAGCCATTTTTTCTAATCCCTTACAACCGATTTAGATATGCATACTTCAACTATACTGTGTTCTAGTGTAAAAATGAGTCCTATAGATTTTTCAGTTGCTAAGTACCTAACTAGGTACTGGCCATACACAAATGTTGGCCAAACCTGTGGATTTTCATTCAACAATCCAATGTGTATGAGGCCTCCCAACTTGTCCCCTATAGCTGATGTCAGGGGATATCCTTAAATCCAGCATGTTTGATCCTTTTGTTCTCTGGGAGATTAAAGAGGTATCTGGAAAAAGCTTTCTCCCCTCTCTCTGAGCTGAGCATACATATGTATGGAAGAATCAGGAGAGAGAGCTCCATCTCATATGTACAGACTGCTTAAGACTCCAAGATCTCCATCATCCTACAAAGGAGTCCTAGTGATCGTGACTAATTAGTGGACTGACATCAAGTATCTTTTAAACCGAAGTCTTATGATATCCATTTCTGATGTCATCTGTTAAGGTCATGCTTAAACTGACATCATTATTTATAAAATGTGTGCAAATTTGCTGACATATTGTTAAATATCTTGGACAATGCTTAAAGGAGTAGTCCATGTTAAATGACCATTTCCCAAGAGCAGTAAATCTAATAAAATATGGTCATACACACCACTTTTTTCCCCTCCTACTTCCACTGCTGTGCTAAAGTCCTCCCCACCAGTGCTGCCATTTACTGGCGGCAGTGGTGAAGTCTCATACCTACCATCTCACTGCTGCAGCCAATCATTGGCCTCAGCAGTCACATGCCATACACTTATGAGGTCAATGACAGCTGCGCAGTGATGAGGTGTGTATATAATGTCACTGCTGCAGGACTGGAGCCTGAAGCTGAAAGCAGCCATTTTCATTTGTTATTATATCACACTGGAAGTGTGATTGCAACCACTGCTCGTCTCTTTAAGGTAAGACTTTTTTTTCATAATTTTTCTTTTTTTCTTCTACAATTTAGTAAAAAAATATGTGTTGTGTTTTTTTAAAGGAGATTACAATAATGACTATTTAAAAAGCTCTGATCGTGGAAGAACATTTTTGACATGTGATCCTGGACCACCTCTCAGACTACCCTTTACTACTGCTAATAAGTACTATATAATACTACAATATCACTCAGAAATCAGGACCAGCAAAACTATCACTACTGTGGCTTTGTGCCAACTGCACTGGCACAATACAATGCCATTAATGCAATTATTCCTTCCAGTGTTCTACTAAGTCTGTTCACAACCAACAAGAACATATATGTGATCAAGCAACCAGCAGTGTCCTTTCCTGAGCGAGTCTCTACTATCTTAGATAATCAGCAAAGAAGTCTGCCAGCAAAAAATGCTCTATGACTGATTGCTTTTTTTCTAGATGTTGTTCTGGGCTGGATTTCATGTGCACTGGGGGATAGGTTTGGTAGTGGGATCTGCCAGTCCACACCCTTCCGCTACATGTTATGTGTTTTGCCGGAGGTGATCGCAGGTGAGGCCTGCTGCTGTAATCAAGGAGGGATAAAACAACCCTCAGTGTATGACTTGGAGGGAGAATGGCTGAGGAAGCCTGAGAGACTCTATGTGGTCTCAGCCAGGATGGTTGAGGGGCCACGATGCTTGGTAAAGCCTGAAGTTCGGGGGGCCCAGCGATGCCTACGGAAAGAGAGTCACACAGTCAGAGTTGGGAGGACTTCTGGACCATCTCCCCCCAAGAGTGCTGGTGTGGTCACAGCCTGAAGGCTGCTGGACCATATATGGCTGAGGAAGCCAGATCTAATCCTGTAAATGAACGGCTCTCTATAGGTGAGGTAGAGACAACATGTGTATTAGGTAGAGCCCGGATGGGCAGGTGTTTATTTTCCATGTTTATGTGTGTGATAGTGCTGAAGTGACAAAATAAAGCACCTTTTGGACTTGAATGCCGTTGTCAGAGGAGAAGCCTGTGATTGTGACCCCCTGAGAGAGAGCGATCCCTTACAATTGGTGGAGGATGCGGGAAGTGTCCATGCAAAAAGGGCAACAGTAGCTTGCTAAGGGCATGTGTCCAAGCTAAAAGGGCACAATGTTGTTGCTATGGGCAACAGAAAGTTAAAAGGCAAAGTGTTGCTAGGGTCGACGGTATGACAAAAGTATTGTGTTCAAGCAGGTTGGCACTGCAGGTGAAATCGTGTGGTGCTCACGTCCTAGGATCGGTATACCATATAGCACTGGTAATAATGGACTGGCAGTAGTCGTAGTAGTTTTCAGTGAATGTCTTTATTGTCACATATATTTCCTTGTTGTGACGCGTTTCGACACTTCCCGTGTCTTTGTCAAACAATACAATACACATTACAAGAAACCCTTAAATATCCCACCCCTAACAAGGTATGGGTATCACATGATCATGATACCCCTAGCCACACCCCCAACATAGCAAAACAGAAAATCAGTGCAAATCAGATGAATGAAGGCAATCTTCTCAGATATCACTGAGTCTTGCACTATTTAGGCTGTAAAAAACATATATATATATATATATATATATATATATATATATTAAAGTGCAGCCCTTACTCATCTATACAAATATTTTCTTGAAAAAACAAAAATCACAAAAAACTGTTGAGTTCATAATCACGGTTTAAACCCATAGACTCCAAAGTTTGGAGCCGATGGATCCAGTATGCCTCTCGCCTTAAAAGTAATTTATTCCTATCTCCTCCTTGTCTTGGCTGTGCTAAACTCTCGATGATTTAAAATCGCAGCTGTCCTATATTATGTCCCTGTTCATGAAAATGATGCAGTACCAGTAATAATAGGTTCTTTTTTTCTGATGGTAGATTTGTGTTTGCTGAATCTAGCTTTCCTTCTTGTTGAGGTTTCTCCTACATAAAGAAGTCCGCAGGGGCATTTCAAAATATATATGACATAATTACTGTCACAGGTAAAAAAAAAAAAACATATAGGGATCTGTTTTCCAGATCGCGGTGTCACATATATTTTGAAATGCCCCTGCAGACTTCTTTATGTAGGAGAAACCTCCACACGACGGAAAGATGTTTTGGGTGTGGCTAGGGGTATCATGATCATGTGATAGATACCATTGTGTCTCTAACCTTTGTAACGGACTATGGCTCTGTACAGTGGAAGCTCTTGAAAAAGGGGGGTGGAATCCATACTGGGCAGAGACTTTCCATTGTTTTGGCAGCTATGGAGTGGAGAAAGTGCTTAAAATTGTGTGGTTGGAGAATCTGAGGAAAAGTTTTCAGCACAGTACGTGACTTGTACAACACTATGGTACACCAATCTCTTGTAAAAATTATCAATATTTATTAAATATCCTTAAAATACACATTAATTACAATAAATAAGAGGAGAAACAAGAAAAATATGTGCCATACATCCTGCTTTGCCACATAAACGCAGCACAGTGTTGATCCCTAACTGGTGGTACACTATTAGTAACCCTTTGGTGATCAGACCTCTTCCGTCCTAAAAAGACAAACCCGTCTATATGGGACTAGACACGATCTACCTGAAGATCAAATAGTCATTCTCCACAGTGGAAAAACACTTGCAACTAGTGCCTACCTCAGCCGCATACACCCAGTCAAGCAAGAAGGCGCACCCCTCGACGCGCGTTTCGCGTACCACCAGTTAGGGATCAACACTGTGCTGCGTTTATGTGGCAAAGCAGGATGTATGGCGCATATTTTTCTTGTTTCTCCTCTTATTTATTGTAATTAATGTGTATTTTAAGGATATTTAATAAAGATTGATAATTTTTACAAGAGATTGGTGTACCATAGTGTTGTACATTTAAGGTTAAAGGGTACTACCTTGATGAGGTTAGGATCAGATTAGTGTTTGGACAGTACATGACTTGTCAGCTTGAGAAGGAAGACTGGATTCAAGTCCAAGGTGTTTCCCATATCAACGGCTGCACTGAGGAGCCTATATGTGATTGTGTGACCAGGAACCAAGGGCTGGAGGTTCCTAACATCCAGAAGAGGGATGATGACCACTGTGGAGATGTGCGTATAACACTTGGGAGCACCGAACCCGTGACGTCTGTGGGTAAGAGCATTCCTGTTATGGTATGTGTGACAGAAAATGTGATAGTGAGCAAGGCTCTGAAGGTTGGGTATGTTGCTGACCAGTGCCCTACTTCCTCAGAAGCCGTGAACTGTGTTGTGAGCCGGCAGTAGTCGCTATCTGCCGAGCTGGTAGGTGTTAAGACACCAGGACTAGAGACTGTGATAAAAGTGTGTGACATTGTGGTAAATGGCAGTCCAGTCCAAGCGTTATTGGACGCAGGGAGCCAGGGGAGCCTGGTACATGCTAGCTTGATAGCTGGGGACTATGTGTTGGAAAAAAGCTAAGTGTGCTGGACATACATGGGGATAGCAAAGACTATCCTGTGGCTCTGACTCAGTGTGAGACTCCAGTGGTAACTGAGACTTACAAACTTGGTGTTGCAAAAAAGCTCATGCAGGACGTAATGTTGGGCCGTGATTTCCCCTTGTTCTGGAAGTTGTGGGAAAGAGGAGATACTTCGGCAGCAAGTGACGAAACTCCTGCAGAACCTGTACTTGTCCCTTTAAATGATGGTACAACTGAGGCTGTGATCGGGGAAGAAGCTCCCCCTGCTGGTAAAAATGTATGTGATTTGACAGTGCTGATTAATAATGTTGGTAGCACATAACTGAGGGAACCCACTGTGGTAAATGTGCAGGAAAGTGTGGCAGTGCTAGAAAGTGTACCACACGAATCAGATGCAGATAAGCAGTTTCCACAGTGTTCTATGGATTATGAGCTCATGTGCAGTGTTGACGAAGGTAACGTGACATACGAGGTGAACCAGGCTGAGGAAGGAGTGCATGGGTGGGTTCATGACATGAATCGGATTGAGTACCAGAAGGACTAGAAATCATTGGTGGCCACTAGAGATGAGCAAATTTATAAAAAATTAGATTTCCCTATTCACCAAATCTTTCAGGAAAAATTTGGTTAGATTCGCATATATTCTCAACGAATTACGTTAAAAACGTCTATTTCCTGGCTGCTGAGAGCCTTTATAGTGGTGTAGAACACTGTGCATTGCAGTAACATGCATAGGGAGTCTGCTGTGGTAGTGAAATAATACTGTGAGTCAGTATGACATGCAGATGACAGGCGTTGCTCATAGAATCACTGCACACTTCACTTATTTTGGCAGTCACGGGGCCAAAACTGACCAAATAACTCAAGTATGAACTCAGCCTTACAGGTCAATACTAGCACCAAGAAGAAGTGCACTCTTTTTACACGCTCATCAGCTGATTCCACATAGATGTCTACAAAACCAGTTATATTAAACGCTTATATAATTAGAGCCCTCTGACAGAGTAGAGAGGCTGTCAGCATTAAGTTTGTGTTGACGTCACTGATTAATTTGCCCTTCCTCTGATCCGTCAGAACAATAACCCACAAAAAACGGATCCTGTCTGTGGAGTATATGCCTTTACTTGGTCAGCATTTGCTCAATAATCCATCAGTATTGCTAATGCCAAATAAAACAGGAGTGGATCTAAACAGAGATGACACGTGAATTGAATATTTGCATGTCTTCTGTGTTTTGTACCCACTCCTGCTTTTGGCTACCAAATCATAAGCCAATTTTGATGGGACCATACATTCCTGTATGGTCCTATCAGATCAGAAGAAGAGTCAAATAAATGATGATGTCAGCCAGGCCGAAAAGCAAAATAATGGCCCAGTCATGAAGTTGGGAGGGTGGGAACAGCATGAGAAGTCCACATAGTGGTGAGGTGGAAGCAGCATGAGGAGACCACAGAGTGGCCCAATGACAAAGTCTGGAGGTGGCGGTAGCAGCAGGAGGAGGCCACAGAAGGGCACAATGACAGTGTGGAGGTGGCGGAACCATCAGGAGGCCACAGAGCGGCACAATGACAGGGTATGGAGGTGGCGGCAGCAGCAGTAGCAGCATCAGGAGAAGGTCACCGAGTGGCACAATGATAGAGTCTGGAGTTGGCAGCGGTATAAGGTGTAGCTGGCCAGATAAGACCTGTCCTAGGTTGCTAATATGGCTTATATGTGTATACAGCTAGACCTGCCAATAACCTTAATACAGTTCATATGTTTATATGTTAAAGACAGTAAGATAGTTATTTACTGTGACTTTATGTTTTGGATGTCATGTAACAGTTATATATTGTGTTCACAGAAGCAGAGAAGATAATATGCCTTTAAGATTCAGTAAAATGAATGCAAGGTAAGCTCAATGACACAGTAGAATTATCAACAGAAAGCATAGAGTTGTTACTGCCCAAGAGTCTTGACCAATCACTGCCAGCCTCACACTGAGCAGGAGTCTTGACCAATCACAGCCAGCCTCACACTCATCCTGTGTGGGAAATCCCCTAGCTAGAATCGTTACACCACGTCTCCTGTCCCCTGACCAGCCATTGTTACCACCGGCTGTCCCAGGAAATGAAGCAGTGGAATTACGTCGTTCATCCCGTACTCCTGGCGACTGACAAATAAGGTGGCCTTCTCAAAAGGCCTGAGCAAACGGCAGGTGTCAAGCATGAGCTGCCACTGGCTGACATCGAAGTTACACAGGGGAGTACTCCTATCCGCTTGGATCATCAAAAAAATCATTGATGGCCTTTCTCTGTTTGTATAGTCAGTCCAACATATGGAGGGTGGGATTCCAACGGGTGGAAACGTCACATATCAGCCTATTTTGGGGGGTGCCGTTCTGCTGCGGCAGCTCAAGAAGGGTGTGCTTTGCGGTGTACGAGTGGCAGAAGTGCATGCAAAGTTTCCTGGCCATTTCTAGGATGTCTTGCTGATGGGTGGAAGACTTCAAGAATTGCTTGACAACCAGATTGAACACGTGTGCCATGCAGGGTACATGGCTCAGCCTTCGTTGATGCAGCCCCGACACCATGATCCTGCTGTTGTCGGTCACCATGGTTCCGATTTTCAGTTGTTGCGGAGAAAGCCAGAATTCAATTTCTGCAGTGGAGGCTGAGGACATGGTGGATGAGGAGGAGGCAGAGGAAAACATTGTCAGAGGACCAACGGCGTGAGAACGCGGAGGCAGGAGCGGCGTAACCTGGCCAAGTTTCTAGTGTGGCTGTACAGGAACTACATTCACCCAGTGGGCCATAAAGGACATGTATTATCCCTGACTGTAATTACAGCTCCACACGTCGGTGCTGCTGTGCACTTTGGCAGACACCAACAGGCTCAAGGACTGGACCACCTTCTGTTCTACATATTTGTGCAGGGCTGGTACTGCCTTTTTTGCAAAGAAATGATGGCTTGGGTCTCTCCACCTCTGCTCGGCACAAGCAATTAGTTGGAAAGGGAGGGACTGCAGCTCCAGCGACTTGGAAAGGAGCACATTTACCTTCTGAGCCATTGGATGGATGCACGCATACTGCTGTCTCTTGCCAATCGCTTCAGTGATTGATTGCTGACGGAATGACTGACGAGGAGTAGGAGGAGCAGAAGCATCAGGACCAGCGGAAGAAGGGAATGACAGACAGCTCCCTTCGGCTGAGGTGGTGGAGCCTCGACTGCCTGGAATCGGGTGCGTACCACTGGGTGATGCAGTGGTTGCTGTGGCAGGCTGGACCACCACATCGGAACCACGGTTCTCCCAGGCCACTTTATGGTGAAGCTGCATATGTTGACGCAGGGCCAAGGTGCAAGCATTGGCACCCTGGCCACGCTTCACCTACTGCCCACATATTCTACATATGGCCATGTTCACCACCTCCGGCGGCTTAACAAAAAACTGCCACACTGCCGAGTAGGTGATCCCCCCCCCCAACCGTCCGCACTGACTGACTGTTACTGCATCTGCCTCCGTGAACCCCTGCACCAGTACTTCCTGGGCAGGTAGGCTGCTGCGAAGCAGGTGGTCTACCCCGTGCACGTTTGGCTCCCGACCTCCCACTGCTGCCACTCTGCTGACTCCCAGCCATGGTACCACCTTGCTGGCTCAGCCGCTGCCTCACGGGCAAGCTGCCACCCTCTTCTCCTGATGTGCGAACGGCTTTATCATCATCGAGTAGTGTCTGCACGTCACTGATGTCCTCCTCAACAGTCTCTGGGTCAGGAGCCTGACAGCTCGCAACACCACCTCCCACGCCACTCTCCTTATCACTACTTGCCCACCTAGCGGAGGAAGCAGCAGATGTCTCCACCTGATCTTGGCTGGGCAGTAGCTGCTGACTGTCCTCTAGTAGCTCGTCCTCACTGGATAGTGGAACTGACCCCACAGCATACAGTACTTCTGCAGCTCGGCGAACAGCAAAGGACAGAGGCAGGTTGAGGATAGGTGAGGGCACAGGGCCTGGTGTTCGATGTCACTTAGGATGAATTGGATGACCGAGTTAACCAATCAAGAACCGCTGGGTTGCTGGTCAACTTATACTAAAATAGGCCAATAAACGCTTTTAGCCCAAATAACTGCAAAAGTGAACTGCGTATATATTTTTCTTTTTGTACTGAAATTGGCCGGTAAATGCTTTAAGGGCAAATAACTGCAAAAGTGAACTGTGTATATATTTCTCTTGTAGTACTGAAATTCAACACTAAACGCTTTTAGCGCGACGAGCTGCAAAAGTGAACTGCGTATATATTTCTCTTTTTGTACTGAAATAGGCCAGTACACACTTTTTGCGCAAAAAAACTGCAAAAGGGAACTGCGTAAATATTTCTCGTGTAGTACTGAAATACGACACTAAATGCTTTTAGCGCAAATAACTGCAAAAGTGAACTCTGTACATATTTTTCTTTATGTACTGAAATAGGCCACTAAACGCTCTCATCACAAATAACTGCAAAAGTGAACTGCGTATATTTTTCTTGTAGTACTTAAATACGACACTAAATTCTTTTAGCGCAAATAACTGCAAAAGTGAACTGTGTATATATTTCTCTTTTTGTACTGAAATAGGCCAGTAAACGCTTTTAGCCCAAATAACTGCAAAAGGGAACTGCGTATATATTTCTCTTTTTGTACTGAAATAGGCCGGTAAATACTTTTTGCGTGAATAACTGCAAAAGTGAACTGCGTATATATTTCTCTTTTTGTACTGAAATAGGCCAGTAAACGTTTTTTGTGCAAATAACTGCAAAAGTGAACTGCATATATATTTCTCTTGTAGCACTGAAATACGACACTGCGTATATATTACTCTTTTTGTACTGAAATACGACACTAAACACTTTTAGCGCAAATAACTGCAAAAGTGAACTTTGTATATATTTCTCTTTTTGTACTGAAATACGACTCTAAACGCTTTTAGCGCAAATAACTTCAAAAGTGAACTTTGTATATATTTCTCTTTTTATTTTGAAATAGGACACTAAAAGCTTTTAACGCAAATAACTGCAAAAGTGAACTGGGTATATATTTCTCTTTTTGTACTGAAATTTGACACTAAACACTTTTAGCGCAAATAACTGCAAAAGTGAACTGCGTATATATTTCTCATTTCATACTGAAATAGGACACTAAACGCTTTTAGCTCAAATAACTGCAAAAGTGAACTGTGTATATATTTCTCTTTTTGTACTGAAATTTGACACTAAACACTTTTAGCGCAAATAACTGCAAAAGTGAACTGCGTATATATTTCTCTTTTTGTACTGAAATACGCCACTAAACGCTTTCACCACATATAGCTGTAGAAGTGAACTGCGTATATATTTTTCTTTTTCCACAGATATAAGCCACTAAAGGCTTTTCAACATAGCAGTTGCACCCCAAGAACAAATTTCTGGAATGACAGAGCTGTATAATGGCTATTTGGATCCACAAATAAACTTTCCCTGCACTTGTAAATTGCTTTTTTTCACAATGAGGTTTTCCCTATCACTGTCCCTAGCGCCTGTTCCGACCTCTCTCCCTGCACTAAGATGCTGTGAAATAATTTCTCCCTATCCTTTCCCTGCACTTCGTTTTTTCTTTTTTTTCACAATGAGGTTTTTCCAATTGCTGTCCCTAGAGCCTTCTGACATTTGTCCCTGCACTCAGAACGCTGGAAAATGTCTTAATCTAAGATGGCCGCCGTATTTATAGGGCTGTGACATCACAGGGCTGGCTGGCTGCTGATTGGCTGCATCATGCATGTCAGTCTGGATGATCCTACCTTCCCATACTTCCTTTCTCCATGTCCTCACACGTGCAGTAGCCATTTTAGAAAAAATGCAATTCGTTACTACAAAGCGCGAGGAAAATTCGCATTCGTTGCAAATAAAATTTTTCCTGAAATTCAGATCGAATTCCACTTCGTCAGCTTTGATTTGCTCATCTCTAGTGGTAGTGGGATCTGCTTGTCCACACCGTTCCACTACATGTATTTTATTTTGCTGGTGGAGATCACAGGTGAGGCCTGCTGCTGTAATCAAGAAGGAATACAACAAACCTCTTTGTATGACTTGGGCGGAAGAAAGGCTGAGGAAGCCTGAGAGAGAGGGGAGCCTGAGAGGCTCTGTGTGGTCTCAGCCAGGAGAGCTAAGGGGCCACGAGGCTTTGTAAAGCCTGAAATTTGGGGGCCCAGTGATGCCTACGGAAAGAGGGTCGCAGAGTCGAGAGGACTTTAGGACCATCTCCCCGCAAGGGTGCTGGTGTGGTCACAGACTGAAGGCTGCTGGACCATATATGACTGAGGAAGCCGGATCTAATCCGTGTGTGTTCGGTGCTCTATAGGTGAGGTAGAGACCACACTTGTATTAGCTAGAGCCCAGATGGGCAGGTGTTAAACCACCTTTTGGACTTGAACCCCGTTGTTAGAGGAGAAGTCTGTGATTGTGACCCCCTGAGAGAGAGCGATCCCTTACAATATATATATATATATATATATATATGTATTATATATACATATATATATATATATATATATATATATATATATGTATATATATATATATATATATATATATATATATATATATATATATATATTATATATATATATATATATATATATATATATATATATATATATATGTATATATATATATATATATATTATATATATATATATATATATATATATATATATATATATATATATATATATATAATGTCACCAATGCAGGATTGGTGGTGGAAGGGAGATATATTTCTCCAATATTCCTTTCTTATGTGAAGTAGCAGGTGAAAGACTCTCACCTGTGAGGTAATGAATGAAGCAGCACAGAGGGTGGGGATATAACAGCCAGGAGGTCAGTCAGTCTCTCTCTTCCTGGGGAAAAGTCTGTCTGTGTGTGTGAGCAAAAAGTGAGTAAATGGTTGCTGAATGTCTTGTTTTGTGAGCTGACAGGGAGAAGCCCTCCAGCGGTTAGACAGGGACATTATATGTATAATAAGTGACGGAAAGGCTAGGTTTTCTTTTGCTGTTTGCTGTTAAAATGTTTAACAGTATGGCTATGTGTGATGGATTTTTCAAAACACATGGATCTCTGATTCTACATCAAAATCTGAAATTAACCCATAGCAAAATCCACATGTGTTACGTGTGGGCTTGTAACAGATTTAAAAAATGATATAAAACCACGCTGCTCAACTCCAACAGTAGAAAATCACGCCCTCAAAGGCACACAGAGTTCCTCAGAAATGGTCGTTAACTAGTTGTAACCTCGACTTCCACAATGTTCTGTGCTCTACTATATTTTTTAAGAGAAATGGCCCGACATAGTGAAGTCCCGCAGGTTATTTATCTTATAAGGCTATTTTATTATACTCACAATTTCCATAAATCCACACCAACTCCTCAGTTTCCTCAATAAATTTGTAACCACATGGTCCTCTCCAATCACATGGTATAATAACTCCAATCACCACTAGCTCCTCAATTTCCTCAATGAATTTGTAACCACATTGTTCCAACAGTTCTCACGATCACGTTATTTTACTCCCTATCACTCTCGCACTCCATTTAGTGCTATTAACCCTTCCGATCACATGTTTAACCAGCCAATGAAAACAGGACCCCTTACAACTTCTTTCTAAATAACTGCAATCCTATCTATTTGTCTACTACACATGCCTTGATTTTAAAATCTCTATTCAATCCATCTGTGTGCTTTTAAGGGCGTGATTTTCTACTGTTGAGGTTGAGCAGCACGGATTTATATAATTTTTATGGACTGTGTAAAAGGTACCCACCTCACGACAAACCTGCAGTGCTCTAAGTGGAACATTGATTTGGGGCCATTTATTATATATTTTTATTTCTATTTTTATTTTGGATTTAGTTTTTATTTATATTGACAATTTTAATTGTAGCAGATTTTGTTTCAGATTTCGACCTATGTATTTCAGAGGGTAAATCCTATGGTGGAAATCCATTACAGAATATTACATGCTGTGAATTTCACATTTTTGTGCAGCGTGTGCATTCACGTTGCTGATACTGTAGTATGCTGTAGATTTTTCACCCCTCCATGGCAGAAGATCCACAGCATGTTTTCCATATGTGAACATACCTTAAATGGGTTTTCAAGGATTTTGATACTGATGACCAACGGTATCCTCAAAATAGGTCATCAGTAATCTGATTGGTGGAGGTCCAACACCCGAGACTCTGCCAGTCAGCTGTTTGAGAAAGCATCGGCGCGCCGGTGAGTGCCACTGCCTTCTCTCAGCTTACCAAACACTTCGCCATAGATTGTATTGCGGCTGTGCTTAGTATCGCGCTCAGCCCCATTCACTTCTATGGGGCTAAACGCGATACCAAGCACAGCCACTGTACAATGTACAGCGCTGTGCATGGTGAGCACAGAGAGGGCCGCGGCGGAAGCTTAGACAAATCAGTGGTTCCGTGTTATGCCTCTACCAATAACAATTGAAAACCCTTTTAATATGCTTTTCTACTTTCTCTTATTTATGAACCATGTGTCCAGCAATGTGAACAAGTTTGTAAAAAAAACTGCTTTAGGCTACATGCACACGACAGTATTTTTTTGCGGCTTCCGTTCCGTTTTTTTTGTGGATCCCATTCATTTCTATGGATCCGCAAAAAAAACTGATGCCTCTTCCGTTTCCTGTCCGCGTCCGTATTCCGCATTTCACGTCCGCAAAAAAAATATGGCATGTCCTATTCTTGTCCGCAAAAAACGGTTTGCGGACCCATTGAAGTCAATGGGTCCGCAAAAAAAACGGAAGCCACACTGAAGCCTTCCGTTTTTCCATCCGCATCCGTTTTTTTTGCGGATGGTTGCTTGCAAACCAGGGCACTTGTGCAGGTACTTTAAGAAACTGTTTCAAGCCTTCCGTTTTTTTTGCGGATCCGCAAAAAAAAACGGAAGACACACGGAAACACAACCTACAAAATTTTCGGACACACGGAACGGATGTGGATGTGAAAAAAAAAGGAAGACGGATCCGCGATTTGCGGACAGCAAAAAACAACTGTCGTGTGCATGTAGCCTTACAGTGTAAAAAAAAAAATTTCAACACAATCAAAAACAAGATGATATACTGCTGATGAAGCATTTTTCTAATCAATTGTAATAAATAAAATACTGATTCCTTATTTTCTTGTGCACTTTTCATTTAGAACAGTTTGCAAGCAAATTAAATAAGTATTCACCTTGTCTGTGAAAATGATGCTGTAGAAAATGTAAATGTACGTTTCTGACATGTAAGAAAATAAAATGATAAATTGATATATACAAACCTCAGGGTAGACAGAGGCCCTCTAATGAGTAATTACCTGTAGTGTTACTATATTGATTATGTTTGTAGACTGTCAAGTGGGTTGGTGGGATATGAACTGAGTCAAATCAATCTGTGAACAATATCTGCTGAAATTCATCTCAGAATTCACACAGCGGAGTTCACTTAGGGAATTTAGAAAGAAACAAAGCTGTAATTTAACAATAGATGATGCCTCATTGTTGCACTCAATGACCTGCAGTGCAGGCTTTGCTCTCTGAGAAATTGCATTGTTGTATGTCTGTAGGAATTAAGAATTTAGGATCCTAAACCCACGATGACCAAACTTAAAGGGCTTCTGTCACCCCCCAAAAGCCTTTTTTTTTTTTTTTTGCCTCACTAAAAAGCTTATAGGGCGATTATTCTAAACATATTCTTGTTAACCGTTTTTATAGGTTAATTTTGCTATAAAACGCTATTTTATAATATGCAAATTACCTTGCTACCAGCAAGTAGGGCGTTTACTTGCTGGTAGCCGCTGCATCCCGCTTGTAAAAAAACGCCCCTCCTGTGGTTGATTGACAGGAACAGCGAGCGCTCTCCTCCTCCAGCTGGCCCTGTCTCCGTTTAAAATCTCGCGCCTGCGCCATACCGTTCTTCAGTCGGTGCAGGCGCACTGAGAGGAGTACTCTCGCTCGGCCGCTCCTTCCTCAGTGCGCCTGCGTCTTCTCTTCCGGGTGCAGCTGTGACGTCATTGGCGCACTGAGGAAGGAGCGGCTGAGCGAGAGTACTCCTCTCAGTGCGCCTGCCCCGACTGAAGAACGGTATGGCGCAGGCGCGAGATTTTAAATGGAGACAGGGAGACTGTCAATCAACCACAGGAGGGGCGTTTTTTTACAAGCGGGATGCAGCGGCTACCAGCAAGTAAACGCCCTACTTGCTGGTAGCAAGGTAATTTGCATATTATAAAATAACGTTTTATAGCAAAATTAACCTACAAAAACGGTTAACAAGAATATGTTTAGAATAATCGCCCTATAAGCTTTTTAGTGAGGCAAAAAAAAAAAAAGGCTTTTGGGGGGTGACAGAAGCCCTTTAAAGAAAATGTGTTACCAAAAATGTTATCTGCCAGTTAAAACCAGATAGTAACACATCTCCTTTTTTCTAATCTGTTTTTATTTTCTGATTACAGATTTTTTATTCTATATCCTGAACGGACATCTTGCCTGAGCTGTTTTTAACTGCATTTAGAAAGCATAAGCAGCTTTATGGCAGCCCAATGGGCCATAGACACAATGATCAGGAGGGGACCTCATTGACTTCTATGGGAGAGTTTTCTAGGCATGTTCTGTGACCTATGCAGAGGTCATTATAGGAAAGAATATATAAGATTTGATAAAATCACCTATTGTGTATGGTGGATCCTGTCTTATCTATACACAGAGGTGATATAATTATGGGCAGGATTAGATTGACAAATAAGCAGGTAACTGCAGGATATGTACAGACCAAAAGGTGACACCTATTATTAGTCTTAGTGGCCAGTGTGAAAACTGACATGGGAAAATTACCAAAAATTTGAAATATGTTAAACATAAAAGCGTGATTTAAACAATAGGTCATTTTGTGATGACACATTCAAGTCAATTGATCTTGAACATCATTTAGGATGCTAACTCATGACTATCCATGGTAACTCATATTTCACCAAAACTGATCGTAAGATAATTCCATATGCATAGTCTCACCAGATTTTAATATTGATAAATCTGATTGGATTTGAATGGTGATGGCTGACTTTTTGACTTTTTGGGGTTTCTTATGAGAAGCTGCGTTTTAGGTGTTTACATGTACTTGATCAACAATAGCAGAGCAAGCAGAGGAAGAAAAGAAGACACAAAAGAGCTCTGGTAAGAATTCTTTTATCCAGCCACCTTAAAGACCCAGTGATAAGACACATGGGTGTCATGGCACTGCTGACCTGCAGCACCTGAAGGGGATTACTGGAGCTCCAACCCATCTACAGGGGGTTAAAGTTCATTAAGTATGCGCACCACAGTGGGTTCAGCCACACTGGAGGGTGGGAGGTCAGAAAAAAAACACACCAAAGGTGAACAACCCCTTTTAGGCCTCATGGACTGGGCTCCATTCTGTGTAGGAGGCCCCATTTTGTGGAAGTCCTTAAACATTTGCAAAAGGTAGCTATAGACAATTTGTTCGGTGCTCCTAAGCTTTTAGAGACATATAGCCCGATGATATATTTTCCAATAAAGCATGCCAGGATCTCAAAATTTGTGGTATACATTTTTTATGTTGGGCCCCATAAAATACAATGAGTGCTGTATTATGGCACCATATTAAGACTATGGGCAAATCAACAAGACCAGATTTGGAGTTAGGACATTTTTGTCTTAATTGTCAATTTCCCATTGAATGTTTTGCTGGCATATTTTTCCATCATTGAATAGCTCCTCTTAATTCCTTTTTCCTGTTTCTTATAAACTAGCCGCTGCCACATACCTTCTCCCCTTTCCCACACTTCCAATATTATAAGTTTCTATATTACACTACTAAGTACTGATCCACCAAACTAATAGAATTAATGGAATTTATGTGTTATAGATCACGCCTCATTTAAATAATGTAACATTCTAGAAGCCAAGAAATCTACATAAATAAATAATAAATATTATTGGGGGTCATTTATCTTTTGAGATCATGTTCATGTCACTTTTTAGTCTGGTTAATATTGTGTAGTTGCGCTAAATTTAGGAAATGGTGCACAGTTTTTCATGTATTTGGTGCAACACAATTTTTTTTGCGACTTTCCCCCAACATTTCAGTAAATGTGCCATGATCCAGGTCTGATCTCACTTTTAGATCTTATTAAACATAGACTACTGGTAAAAGTGGCAAGTTGTGTTTAAAAGGTCGCAATTGCCATAACTTGGGACTTTTGTACCCCACAAAACTGACATATATGTTTCCATAAGTGACCCCCTATATGTATATAATTGGTTTAGGTATTAGGCAATCCATGTTATCACTTTTAAATAATATAAAAAAAGAAAATAAAATACTATGGAATATGTACTTGCCAGGATGGAAGGTCTGCTTTACATCTACACTTCAGTCATGTAGACACATGAGAAAGCACTTGTAGGAAGCTTATTCAATCCATCCACATAATCAAAAATAAATATCTAACTTCCATTTAGCCCAAAGACCCACATCTTTCAGCTTGATCATTCCTTACAGGCAGAAATGGAGCAGCATATGAATAATGTTCTGCCTTTAGTGTAATAAAAAAGCCAACTATAAATTCTTGAAATAACCATTTCAATTTTGCAAGTTTTCAAAAGTAAATTGACAGGCTATTTTATTCTGTGACTTGGCTCTAATATTTAAAGGCAAACTATATGAGAATGTAATAACTGGGGATTTGACAGTATCATGAGTGGTTTTAAAGACAAATCTATATTGACATGTGAAGAAATTAGTTAGCATAATGTTTTATTACTGTAATACTATAATACACAGAGCAAGTGTCATCTGTGATGTTACTGAAATAAAACAACAAAGATGTATCCCTATATATATTTAAAGAAAAAAAAAACCCTAAAGGGAGATTACTAGAATCTGCATGTGGCTGAGTCCTCTCTCTCTCTCTCTCTCTATATATATATATATATATATATATATATATATATATATATATATATACACTACTCACAAAAAGTTAGGGATATTTGCCTTTCTGGTGAAATTTATGGAAAACAAAAAAAGTTCACACTACAGTGATATTGTATTATGAAAGTGGGGCATTTAAGTAGAAGCAGCAATGGTGATTTCCTCATCTCAAACAAGCTTTTGAAACATAAGCCAACAACAGTGGTGAGTATACCAGAGAAAAATGTCAATGTCTCAATAACTTGTCATGTGGCCTTGAGCATCAATTACTGTTTGAGAACAACGTCTCATGCTGTTCTCAAGTCGACTTATTGTCCGCTAGGGCGGCCCTCAGATTATTGAGGTTCTGGGGTACAGAGTTACAATCCTCTACATGATGACTCAGCTGATCCCATAGGTTTTCAATGGGATTCAGGTCTGGAGAAAGTGCAGGCCACTCCATTTGAGGTACCCCAGTCTTCAACAGCCGTTCCCTAATGATGCGACCTTGATGAGCTGGCACATTGTCGATCATGAAGATGAAATTAAGCCTGAGTTGTTCATGCAGAGACACAATGACTGGATTAATGATGTGATTCAAGTAGTATGGGCTTGTCACTGTACCATTCACAAAGTGTAGGGCAGTTCTGTGTTGAATAGACACACCTGCCCACACTGTAACCCCGCCACCAAAGGCTTATCTGGTGATAACAGTGGCTCATGCATAGTGCTCTCCTTGACCTCTCCAACATTGTTTGTGATCATCATTTCTGCTCAGGGTGAATCGACTTACATCAGTGAATAGCACTGAGGCCCACTGGTCCCTCGTCCAGCATAGATGCTCCCTGGCCCATGAAAGACGATTACACCTGTGCCTGTTGGTGTGTAGAGATCTCGCGAACATAAAATTTTCCATTTGCGAACGGCGAACGCAAATTTCCGCTAATATTCGAATCGCCATAGACTTCAATAGGCAGGCAAATTTTAAAACCCACAGGGACTCTTTCTAGCCACAATAGTGATGGAAAAGTTGTTTCAAGGGGACTAACACCTGGACTGTGGCATGCCGGAAGGGGATCCATGGCAAAAGAAACATGGAAAATTACGTAGCTGACGCAGAGTCTGGTTTTAATCCATAAAGGGCATAAATCACCTAACATTCCTAAATTAATTGGAATAACGTGCTTTAAAACATTCAGTGTGTGTATACAAACAGGTATGATGTTGTATCGATCAGGTAGTGTAAGGGTAACACCCGCTTCACAGTGACAGATCAAACTCTGACAGTCCAAACTCCCCGTTTAACGCACCGCAAACAACCGCAAACAACCACAAACAGTCCATTTGCACAACCGCAAACTCCCCATTTGCACAAGGTTGGATACCAAGCTAGCCATGTCAAGTTCCTTGTCCTCACTGACGTCATTGAAAGTCTCTTCCTCCACCCAGCCACGTACAACACCAACGGTCCCCGAAAGGTGACAACAAGCCCCCTGGGACGCCTGCTGTGGTTGGTCTTCCACCTCCTCAAAGCCACCTTCCTCCTCTGACTCCTCTTCTTCAGACTCCTTTCTCTGCGTTGCCGCAGGTCCAGCAATCGACGAAGACAAGGCTGCTTCTGGTGTTGATGGTGACCACAACTCTTCCTCTTCATGCTCATCTACGGCCTGATCCAGCAGTCTTCGCAGGGATACGCTCCATAAAAAACGCATATGGGATGAGGTCGATGATGTTGCCTTGGGTTTGACTGACCAGGTTTGTCACCTCCGCAAAAGGACGCATGAGCCTACAGCCATTGTGCATGAGCGTTCATTAACGCGGCCAAAAATTACCCAGCTCCGCAGAGCCTGTTCTCTTTTTTTTAAATTAAAAAAATCTGTTCTTACCAGTTTAATCTCTGTTTTGTCCCCTATCAGGGGCCGGTGTATGGAATAGATTTTAGGAACCGGGAGATGGAAAAAGATGGTTGGTCAGTCCTCTTCCTTCCAATTTGGGGCACTGCGCGTGCGCCGTGCAATGAACTGTGCCACCCTATATGAGTGGTGGGCACTGGCAGTGGGCACATTACAGTCTGTGGGCCTGATACTCACTGGCAGGCAACTGCAATTATATTAAAGGGTAAAAATTAAATGACTTTTTTATCTGCAAGGTACTGTGCCATCCTATATGAGTGGTGGGCATTGGGCACAGTACAGTCAGTGGGCCTGACACACATTGGCAGGCAACTGCAATTATATTAAAGGGTAAAAATGAAATTACTTTTTTATCTGCAAGGTACTGTGCTAACAGATATGAGTGGTGGACACTGGCAGTGGGCACAGTACAGTCTGTGGGCCTGACACACACTGTCAGGCAACTGAAATTATATTAAAGGGTAAAAATTAAATGACTTTTTTATCTGCAAGGTACTGTGCCACCCTATATGAGTGGTGTGCACACAGTACAGTCTGTGGGCCTGCAGCCTCTCACACACGGGCAGGCAACTGCAATATATATATAGAAAAAATAAATAAAAGCAGACTGATGTACCAGCCCTAAAAAGGGCTTTTTGGGGTGCTGTCAGGATGCTGTCCTTACAGCAGATGAGTCTTTAAGGACTGGAGTGGACACTGAACACTGGCCTAGCTAACGCTTTCCCTATTAATTCAGCAGCAGCACTCTCCCTGTTCTAACTAACACTGCAGCTTCAGAATGAATCTAAGATGGATGCTGTCCATGCTTTTTGATAGGTGGTGGGAGGGTCTGGGAGGGAGGGTATGCTGATTGGCTGGAATGTGTCTGCTGACTGTGAGGTCCAGGGTCAAAGTTTGCTCAATGATGACGTATAGGGGGCGGACCAAACATCGCATATGTTTGCCCGCCGCGGCGAATGCAAACAAGCGATGTTCGCCGGGAACTGTTCGCCAGCGAATAGTTCGGGACATCTCTAGTGGTGTGCCATGCTGATGTAAATGCTTCAGAATGGTCTGATGTGACACTTAGGGCATTGTTCACAATGAAGCGATAATTAGTGTGGAATGTGGTCAAAGGACGTCCACTTCTATGTTTTTCTGTGACTCTACCAGTCTCTCTGTATAATACAGGGAGCTCTAAAGGTGGGCACTGTAATACAAGCTACAGCACTACAGGGAGCATTATATTACAGGAAGCACTACAGGGAGGCATTACAATATAAGCTGAAACACTACAGAGGACATTATAATACAGGGCGGAGCCCTACAGGAGGCATCATAATAGAGGGGGCACTACAGGGGACATTATTACACAGGCCGGAGCACTTCAAGGGGCATTAAAATACAGGGGGCACCACTTGGAGGACATTATAATACAGGCCAGAGCACTATAGGAGGGGCATTTTATAATACAAGCACAAACACTACAAGAGGCAATATAATACATGGGGTACTACCAAGGGGCATTATCATATGAGTTGGAGCACTACAGTGGGATCATTATATTAGAGGCGGTGTAATAATACAGAAGGCACTACAGAGGGGCATTATAATACAGGGGGCACTACAGGCGTGCATTATAATAAAGGAGACACTACGGGGGCATTATACACACAGCAACTATAGAAGTGACATTACACAATGGCACTACATGGGATCAAGAGGGCTGCAAGATGGCTTTATAAATATTTGTGCTACTACAGGGGGCATTTTAACTACTGGGGACACTATAGGGCAGGGATGCTCAACCTGCGGCCCTCCAGCTGTTGTAAAACTACAACTCCCACAATGCCCTGCTGTAGGCTGATAGCTGTAGACTGTCTGGGAATGATGGGAGTTGTAGTTTTGCAACAGCTGGAGGGCCACAGGTTGAGCATGCCTGCTATAGGGGATCTTATAACTACTGTAGGCTCTATAGTGGTACTTTATAGATTGGCCTTGGTACTGCTGGAGGCACTATAGAGGGGCCTTATTTCTAGGGGCATCATTATTGGCCACAATATCATGAGCATTGTGATTAGTAATGGGGAAGCAGCAGGATAACACTGTTGGGACAATGGGAAGAGAAGGATAATAGAATTGTGAGGAACCTAAGATGTCTGGGTGACAAACTCTGCAGAGACAGGACCTGGTTAAAAGAAGTTGTCAAGGTGCTCTGGGTCAAATGAAGAGAATGAGGAAAGAGAATGTCTACATTAGAGGAGAAGTTATTGGATATAAGAAGAATTTAGTGCTGTATTACCCTGTATGCTTTGTAGCAGTGGATGTAATGTTTTCCCATTATGTCTTTCACTGTAGGGCTGGGAAGGAGGGGTTGGTTTCAATGTTTGTCTCAGGCAGTAGAAAGACTAGGGGCACCCTGCATGTCATGTATGACATTCTGTATTTAAGGGAGAGCGAAAGGGGAGGTAATGACATATTCGATGTAAAGAATATTACACAAGCAGAAGATAAACAATAAAAATACCATTAATAAACAGCTAATGCACTGTATTCTATTCCAAATTGTAACAAGTTAAGCCATTCCCCTTCCCCACAACTTTATGTCTTTTTCCCATTAAGTTACACCCCTTTGTGAGCAAAGTTTTGTCGATTTTTTATTTGATATGTTATAATATATATGTTTCAATATAATATTATATTACACAAGCCTTAAATGCTAAGGCACAGTAACTGTATCACTAAAATAACGGATTAACTCTGAATGTCGGTGCACTAGAACATGATGCACACAACGATACTCTCTCGCTGCAGTCTCCCTGCACTCTCCCTGCAGTCTTCCTGCACTCTACCTGCACTCTCCCTCTACAATATTCTTTTTGAAAACACTTTGCAGCAAGACTATCCCTAGTGCATGAGCGATTGTCAAGTCTGTCCCTATGTAGTGTCCCACTCGGTAATGGGGGGCACTACTTAGGGGTCACAAGGGTCACGTTGTTCCCCCTCATGTGGGGAGATTGGTATTTTTGTCATTTTATGCACTGTTTTACCCTGCAAATGTCATGTTTTTCTATGTACAGGCTTGCTAAGGGTGTAGTTTAGCCTCCAAGACAGTAGAGGGAGCTAGGGAGTCCCTAGTTGATATAGCTAGGCCCAGGCAGGAGATAGTGAGTCCAGGCCCTGGAGCCTGAGAGAGTGCAGTGCAGGCCCTGAGCCTGTGAGGGCAAGATCAGCTCGGTGCAGTCAGTCTAAGAATGGAGCTAGCCCAGTCCAGGCCGTGTACCAAAGGAACCACCTTCCAGGAGAGAGTCCTGAGTATTCCTTCCAGGAGAGAGTCCTGAGTCCAGGAGAAGGTTCCCTTCCGAGTCCTGCAATCAGCAGAGAGAAACCCAGCAGTGCCATTACCCAGTCCAGCTAGAGTCAAGCTGAGAGGCAGAGAGAGAAAGTGAATGCAAGAATATATTACAGATCAGAAGAGGTACTTCAGTGTTCCCAAGGATAAAGCCAGCTATAGGGCATACGGGCCTTGGAAGTTTTTACCAGTCAGGATCCTGAGGGATGCAGCCTGTACTGTGAGTCTATTTAACCCTCTGTATAACCTTGCCAAGTTATACCTGCTATTATACTGTGAAGCCTGCTGTATACCAATTGTCTCCTGTGGAACTACAAGGAGTGTGTATGAAGTTGCCATTATTCAGTAAAGAAGAGTTCTGTTTCAACTCAAGTGTCTGCACCTCCATTATTCCCACTGTCAATCCGTGTGCCACCGTTACCGGCACTTGCGTCACGAACTGTATGGGAACTGGCCATAGGCACGTTAAATCATAACACCAAGGGCACCTCACCTAACACCCGGCCTGTGTCCCCCAAATTAGAGTGTGCCCCAGAGGACCCAAGTGTCTGCCTCTCCATCACTGGCATCTCTCTCTCTCTCCCTTTCCCTGGGATGCTACACCTACGCTCAGCTCAAAGGATGAGGGTTTTATAGGGCTGTGACATCACATGGGATGGCTATCTGTGGATTGACAGGCTGCATAGCATTATGGATGGTCTCACATTCCCGGACTTCTTACTTTCACTTTGTAACACGTGTAGCTGCCATTTTAGGAAAAACTGATTAGTTACATGACGCGTGAGAATATTCCGATTCATTGCGAAACAAAGTTTTCCTAAACTTCATACCGAATTCAGCTTTGATTGCTTTGCTTCACTCAACCCTAGTATTTACCATGTATTTACTACCAAATCCTGCAACAACCTAATTTTTTTCTGTAAATGGACAGCCAGCATTTTTTTTTATAAAAATCTTGTTTCTACAGTTCATAGGCTTATTTCCAGCAACTGCAGCATCATTCTGAGCAAACTCTGAGCAATTTCCCCTTTTTCTTCTCTAAAAAACTGTTTCTGTAATTTATCAACATTAGTAATTGAGCATTTCTTTGCATTTTTAATAAAAATTGTTTTACTTCAAGATACCATGCAGTTACAGAAAATGTATTTTATTGCAATAACTGCATTAGTATAACCACATTAGTCAATGTATTGTATTACTTCAAGATACCAAGCAGTTACAGAAAACACATTTAACTGCAAGAACCACTTTAGTATACTTGTGTTAGTGAATGCATTTTACAGTAAAAATAACATTAATATACCCATGTTAGTGAATGCGTTGTATTAATTCAAGACACTGCCGTCTCCGATACCACAAGCAGCAGAAGCTGCAGCAGTCAGTTCAGGACCATGAACATGATGGTGCAGTTTTTTCATGTGCAGAGCCAGGCTGACGCAAATCAGAAAACGAACACACTGCTAGCACACCCAAGTTCAGTCCTACCTAGACTGTGGCTGTTCTCCAGCATATACCGTGTTCCCTGACCCCATGAACTTCTTGGCAGGCAGATTGTAACAGTGGCCCAGTATGCCCTCTCTGTACTGTCTTGTCCAGGCCCCAGTGTCATTTTAGAGAGTGCTTTCAGCATGGCAGGTGGCATCGTCACACGTAAACAGACAAAGTTGGCCTCTGCCAGTGTATAAAACATCACTTTTTTCAAAATGAATCAGACATGTATCCATGAGGATTTTCACATACCTCTGATGTTAATTATTAGATCTGCCATTGCTGACTGTGGCTATATATCACTAGCCACATCATGTCACTGGTGCTGACTCCCTGCCTACCATCACATTCCATATTGCATAGCTGATGATGATGTCTGCTAATCTCTGACAGTAATCGCCCTACTACCACTTCCATTACCCCTACACAACCATTACCGCTCCTACTACTCTACTACTCCAACACAGCCACATACACATCTACTACCTTGTCTGTTCCATACTGTGCTGCTACTGCTGCCGCTACTATTGCTCCTACTATTACCCCTACATGCCTTAACTTTTCTACATCCACACAGCTGCTGCTCTCAAGTAAAAGAGAGAAATTTCCCAGGCTTGTTCAGACCAAGCCACTGATTATTCCACAAAAATAACATGTGTGTATAAATACGGGCAGGCATCTGCCTCCATTAAAGCATAATTGTGTATATATAAACAGTAGTGGGCACTTGCCTTGTTAAGGCATAATTTTTAAACTTGTTCCCAACAAGCCACTGTTTTGTTCTGATACCACTGTGTCGTTAATTTTTGGAACATTTATAATATTGAAAAGCAATAAACTATTTGTTAACATTGTCAACCATGCAATTACCCATAGCTATATATATCAGTGTTACTCCGACATTGATATTGCTGTCATTGAGTTAAAGAACTTAAAATGGGGGAGGAGAGTAAAATTTTTAAACATTTTTGAAAAAGACAAAACAACAAAAGGGAAAATACCTTAACCCTAGAAGACCTCAGAGTGTCATATACCAATTTTCAGGTCCATTAGAAGACTTTTGAGAGGTGTAGAAGCAATTCAGCCATTAATCAAAATTTTTGAAAATGACGATGAATTCACAAAAGGAATTTCAAGAAATTTGCTCCACTGTAGTTGGTACTCTTTTCAATAAGGTCTAGATGTAATCACATTAGCGTATCTAGGCCATTGTCTATATTCAGTGATCTAAATATTTGTTTGCTATTACTTCTACTTGGTATAACAAAAAACTATATTTTGAATTGCTTTTGCAACATGCAATTAGTCTTTCTCCATTGAACTTGTTTTACTCCTTTTCTTTACAAGCCATCTACATTTGATAATATATTTGATTAAAAATGTTAATATTACATGAGAAATGCTCTGAGAAATATGCATTTGTTATAGTTAATTCTATAATTTCTCTTTATTATCTTCTTGATAACTCAGTTTATTGCAAACTACATTTTATATATTTGCATATTACTGATGCTTGAACATTGCCATATACAATAATTGTGAATATTAATGTTTCTTACAGTGAACCAGAGCATGGGGGAACAGTGAGTTACTGTAGCTCGCAATGAAAACTTTAAATGGCTATGGGACCACTGTGTTCAGCTTAGTAAAGTATTCATGAAGTAGTTGCATTTCCCTGCTTTCGTGATATGATTTTTTCTGCCTGGAGCTTATTTTCTGCATCGAGTCTGGCCTCTGTAACTGCTGAAATTGATCTATACTTCTGATCTCAGCTTTAGGCACTAGGTTTGAATCCAATGTTGATGACCAGCCTTGAAGTAACAACAATGCCTGTCTCTCCAACTGATGAGTTCAACTTTTGATTTTTTTAAAAGTGAACGGTAATGATAAATGTGAAAAAAAAACTGTCATGAATAATTGAAGCTAGAAATACATCTATACCAGAAAGTAGTTGCTTGTAAAAGTCAAAAGAGATAAAACAATGGTCTTAAAGGGAAAATAACCTTTGAACCTGTAAATTTATCAGTGTCACTATCTATATTAAATCATAAATCTTGCTATTTTCGCACTGATTACTGAGTCTTACAATAGGCTTACACCTAGAGAGAGGGCGAATTATTATGATAGGAAAAGAACACAATAAAAGGTAACACCTCTATTATAAAGCGGGAGTCAGATAATACAATTGACAATGTCAATTTACCTCCATGGGGTCTTTGACCTTGTTGATTATGATAAACAGATTATGCTTACTGAAACTTGAGTTACCAGTATGTAATAGCAGAGATTTCCTGTACTAATTGAGAAAGTTAGTTGGATGACAAGAGAAACGTCTTCAAGAGAACATTACCTGTTGCTCTGACCTATTACTACTGACACCCCAAACACCAGTCTATTATAATGATATAATAGATCCTTTATGATTATTCGATATGAGAAATTCTTTAGAGTCTTCTTCCATTTCATTTGTAAGTCTGCTAAATCAATTTTGCTCAAATATTTTCAACTAGATAAGTTTGCACAATTATCCTGCATTGTTTGTAGTTAATTGTTAATAGTGACTTTGAAATCACCACAGATTTGGACACTGCCATTTCTCTTGCTTATTGGAACAACAGAAGTTGCCCATGGATCCAGTCAACTTTGGGCATGAAACCTTATGACTCTTTCTTTTTTCAATTTTGACACAGATAGTATATGGAACAGGTCTAGCTTTTTGAAATTTAGGGCTCCTGTTCTAATGTAGTATGATGTTGTCTTGGATTGTGTTTCAGTTTTCAGAAACTATATTAAAAATATTTTCTTTTACTTCGATTCGTAATCTAGACGGTGTAATTATATCAGACCCAGAGGGAATTAGAGATACTTTTCTGCAATATTTTTCCCAGATATATAGAGCTTCTCCTGGTTTGCCACCTGACCTGGCGAGGCAGTTCCTGGAGAAAATTTCTCTTCCGATGTTAACGGAAGTCCCCAAAAAATTCTTGGAAAGAGAATTGTCTCTTTTGGAGATCCAGGAGGCCTTGAGGTCTATCTCTGGGAACTCATCGCCAGAATTAGATGGTCTTCCGTATGAATTTTATCGTAAGTATAGTGATGTCATCGTTCCTCACCTATTTGAGGTGTTTTCTCAAGCATTACAGGGAGGGGGTTTACGACAGTCCATGATGGAAGCCTTGATAGTTCTAATTCCTAAAAAAAGATAAAGATCTGGTGGATTTGAGCTCTTATAGACCAATCTCCTTATTAAATATGGATGTTAAGCTATTATCAAAAGTCTTGGCTAAGAGGCTTTCCCGGGTTATGTCTTCTGTCATTAATCCAGATCAAAATGGCTTTATGCCAAAAAGGGGCACTCATCATAATTTGTGTAGGTTTTTCACTAACATTCAGTCTCCTGGGAGCGACGCCCGCTCCATCCTGTCGTTGGATGCAACTAAGGTGTTCAACAGGGTTGAGTGGGCGTTTCTCTGGGAGGTGATGAAAAAAATGGGTTTTGGCCCCAAATTTATGGCGATGGTTCAGTTGTTATATAAATTTCCAGTTGCCAGGATCAGGATTAATGATATGTTGACAGAGAGGATTAGGAAGGTATTAGGAAGAGGCACCCGTCAAGGCTGTCCTCTTTCCTCTCTTTTATTCAATATTTATATTGAACCTCTCGCAGCCAGTATAAGGCAGGATTTGAGAGTGGCTGGTTTTGGTGTAATGGGAAAGCAGGATCGTATATCCCTCTACGCAGATGATATTCTGTTTTTTATTCATCAAACAGAAAATACACTTCCTCAAATAATGGAGTTGGTTAACTTATTTTCTGATTCTTCTGGCCTGGAGGTCAACTGGGAGAAGACTGCTCTTCTCCCTATAGACGAATTGCGAGGATCTATGGAAAATTTGACTAATCGGTTATCGATCTCTGATTCAATAAAGTACCTGGGGATAACAGTTTCCGCCAAAATTCAAGATTATGTACAACTCAAATTGATTCCGATATTGTCAAAATTGAGATCTAAAATTAAGATATGGAAAAAAATTCTGCCCGCAAGAGCGGACAGAATTTCGTTAATAAAAATGGTGGTTTTGCCCCAGGTTCTTTACGTTCTCTGCAATTCGCCTGTATGGATTGAAGATAAGTATTTTAGATGGATAGAGCGGATGATTAATGATTTACTATGGGGGAGGAAGCGTGTGAGATTAAAGGCGTTCTACTTTTCTATGCCCTATAATCGGGGAGGCCTTAACCTCCCCTATTTTAGGGGTTATTTTATGGCCTCTCAACTTCGCTTTTTTAATGACTGGGAAAATAGCCATCTCTGTAGAAAATTGGTGAAAGATTCAGGTTTTTTGGATTTATTTACAGTATTAGAGTCTGATTATTTATTTAATATACAGACTGGTTACAAACCTTTCTGCAGAATGGCTACAAAAGCCTGGCTGATTATAAAGAGCTGGTTTAAAGTTAAGGCATCGCTTGTTTGCACTCCACTATGGCATAACTCAAAGCTTTTGAATTTAGACAATCCAAGTTGTCGGCAATATTGGAGGATGAGAAATATTCAATATCTGAATCAACTGGTTAAAGGTGGACAAATCCTGTCTCTTATGGAGCTAAAACAAAAGGAAAATGTAGGTGAGGTGGCTTTATATGCATATTTTCAGTTGAGGTCGGCACTTTTTAGTATTTCTGATAGTCACTTACTTAATGTAGACACTCCTGAATTTTTACACAATTTGATTTGTAAGAAAGGTGGTATGAAAGTTCAAGTATCACACTGTTATAGACACCTGATGAATTTTTTTTTTTTTGGAATGTCTTTCTCCATGCCAGAGATCCTGGTCTGCTTTACTTTCAAAAGGTGGGTTCCCCGGATTGGGAGAACGTAGGGGATAGTTTAAGTAAGGTTTTGCACAATTTTAATCATACTGTTGTACAGTTTAATATTATTCACAAAATATATGTGACACCTTTATGGCTCCATAGGAGAGGATTTAGAGCCTCCTCTGATTGCCCCCGTTGCGGTGACCCCAGGGCAGATCATTTACATCTGTTCTGGGATTGCCCGATAGTGAGCAAGTATTGGAGAATGGTCCAAACAATCTTGGCCCAGAGACTTAATATTGATATTCCTCTATCTCCCAAAGTTTTTGTTTTGGGGGATTTATCAGAGGTTAACTGTCAGCCTATGAAGCGCCGACTGTTGATTAAAGTGATGTTTCTAGCCAGGCTTCTTATATCTAGAAGATGGTGTTCTCTGCTCCAGACTGCAACAACAAATGGTTATGTTTAGTTAAGAAGGTGAAAACTTATGAGAGGATCCTGTATAGACAAAGAGGGTCCTATGCAAAGTGGGGCAGTATTTGGAAGGAATGGGATGGTTAGGCAATTCTGTTTTTTTTTTTTTTTTTTTTGCAAGGTGGGGGGGTTGGGGGTGGCCGTGGGGTGGGTTCGGGATGGAGGATTTTGCAATTTTGTCTTTTCATAAATTGTATTTTTTGAGATGATTAAAATAAAAACTTTGTTAAAGGAAAAAAAAACATTTTCTGAATCCTTTAACAATTTTTGTAGTTCATTTTTAACAAATTTGAATATTAAGGTTACTTCTTGTAGACTATTAATGGAGTTCCATCTAGCGTCACCTTTATAAGCCAGTCCCGACCCCACAAGGATGGTCCATTGGTATCAACAATATACAATTCCAAGTTTTGATGGTCATCATTGTTGTAATTCACTGTTAGAGGTATGACCCCATTAGGTACAATATTTTCACCAATGTAAGTTTTTAATTGAATATAAGGTGGGGGGTTCAGTCAGCACAACCCTATATGCAGGTGCACATTGCTATGGTGAAATACACATACAAACGCAAAAACCAAAATGCAATGGCACTCTACAACCAGCACTCAGCCCTGCTTCCATGCTGGATGTTGAAGGAGGCATTAGTGTACATTTTGGCCAAAGCGTAATAAGCCACTCACCACGTCAAGGTTGCCTCTATGAGTGGTCCCTAACACTAGTTCCTACCTGTTATGGGCCATGACAGCCACACAAAATCCAGGGAGCGCAGGTGCAGCATGTATGCCAGCTACACTCTGCTTGTAACCCCGTCTGGTGCCATAACAGCTTCAATCAGATCCAGGGATGCAAGTACCAACATGCATGCTGATCCCACTATATACTTCTCCTGGAGCCAAATGGCTACTGGTAGGCGCTATAAAAGCAGACTCAGTTTTATACTGACTTTAAAACCAGCCTCCAGGGCAGGCTAACTAGTCAGGTGTGCATGACTGCATGGAAATCGCCACGCCTCCAATATATACTACAATGAAAAAAAGGTGGGGGGTTCAGTCAGCACAACCCTATATGCAGGTGCACATTGCTATGGCGAAATACACATACAAACGCAAAAACAAAAATGCAATGGCACTGTTTTTGCGTTTTAATTGAATATGTCTTGGTTTAAGCTGAGAATTTAGGAAATGCTGTGTAAAGTCACACTGTGATATGATGGATACCACAGAATCAGTGTCCAGTTTCATCCCTATAGTTTTACCATTTATATTGGGAGTAACCACTATAGCTTGTTTTACATCAGCTTTTACTTTATAGAGTTCATGACAACCTAGGTCTAATACACTGTTGTTGTCTTCATTATCATCTTCATGCTCCTTGTTCATAAGGTTAACATGATTGCCCTGTTTTTCATCATACTGTATCTTCTCCTTACTTTTCTCAGAATGATATACTCTCTGAATATGTCCAGTCTTGTTGCATTTTCTGCATATGACCCCCCTTATATCTACGGATGTAGTAGGGTTAACACACATGCTTTATGAGACATGTTATCTAAACTAAATGCAACTAAATGCGTTATGCAATTGATTTTCAATGGCTTTTGTTTCAAGATAACGTGATAAATTAAGAAATTCCAGTTAAGAGTTTGTGTGTTACCCCTGCTACATCTGTACATTGGGCAGGTGTACGAAAATCCTTCCACAACGATAACCGGGTTAATTCTATTTGGACACTTTCTGATTAGCCAATTTTGTTAGCTTATTGACGCTCACCTCCATTCCTGACTGCAGCTCCTTTGCATCTCTCCTTGCTGTTTCCATTAATGTGGTGATCTCCATTGCCCTCTTACATGTCGTCAGTCTCTATTAGAAGTCTTTTCTAGATGCTTTCTTTTATAATCCCACACATTAGGTGATCCCCTAACGTATCATAAAGACCTCTCTCAAACTGGCAGTGTTCAGACTCTTCAGTTCAGCTATTAGATTAACCTTGATTAAAATATTAAATGTTCTGCAATGACTATGGGTTTAGGTGTATGTTTCTGCATGGTATTAACAAGATTTATAAAGCTGCATTGAGCAGGCTTCATAGGGGATGTCAGACCGAGTAGCAGTGCATAAGACTTCTCCCCCCATGTCAATAGCACTGGCACCCTCTTCTCAGCAGCAATGTTTATAACCGTGAAATATTCTACACCACAATCAAATGAGGCAATTTTACCAAAATAGACAGCCATCTTGGAATAGTGGTTTGATTACAGAAAACATGAAGAATGATGTCTGTGTCCTCACATGAAGACAATAAACTGTTTATATTGTTTTTTTTAGCAACTTTTTGTCTTCCTCTTTGCCAATTATTGTGTTCTTGTCAAGACTGTGACATGTGTTGTCATGTAATACATATAAGAGTCAGACCAGGTCACATCAACTGTATTTACTTGAACAGGAGATTAGAATAACTGACAAAACAAGGCAAAAGTTACCAAGAACAGCAACGTGAATCTAGGACATTAAATCAATCCCTAATCACTAATATTACAATGTCAATACATTTTTCTGATACATATCTAAAACATAACCAGGACAGCTAAGCTCATCCTCCTTCCTCCTTCAAAGGGTAACCACTGGACATGTTACAGAGCATACCCACAAAATTATATCTCAATAGGAGCAAACAGGGCATATTTTTGCTGATGAGTCTTACATGCATGTGGCATTTGTAATTCTATTCACAGTGTAAAGAAGCAGCTCCTTCCATAATCATGCACAAAAAAACAATAAAAATCTGCAATCAGAAAATATAAACAGACGTTAATAAAAAGAATATATTTTACTAGAGATATTAATTATAAAATGTGATAAAGTCAATAGGTAATATACAGTACCTACACACAGAAAATATAAATCTCAAAGCACAATCTTAAAAGAGATAAGCAGTGCAATTCCCTACATGAAATTAGAAAATGCATTTAGCACTAGCTGATATTGGTTCATCCATTATGTTCAGCTAAAAAAAATCAAATCACAAAATCATTCGCTTTCCCGCTCCTCATAGGGCTCTGCTGGACCCCTTACTGTGCTTAATTTCCATTTTTCTTTCCAGTCTACTTACTTTACTTCCACCTTGCTGTCTTTCATAGCTATTTTTACTATTTTCTGCAGGGTACAGTACAGTACATTTATTGTTCTATGCTTGATGGGAATGTTCTAGTTTTTCTAATCATTTACAATGATTAACAGTTTTAAAGCTGAGTTTTTTAAGTTTCTTTTAGTGGCTAGCTTTTTTTCCTTTTCATTTGGTATACATTATTTATTGAGATTACTTTTGCTCATCTTAGTTGTAACCTAACTCTTCCCTGTTCATTTTACACAAACATTTTGCATAATTACATAGAAGATGCCAAACTGAAAGTATAATTCAATCCACCAAATGAGGGGGAGGAAAAAGCATTATAATTACGTGCCTGTCTTTTGGAGAGCCCTATCTGCATTATAGCTTAACTTCTGCAGGCAAAGAATAGGTTTTTAAGGTAGGAAAGGACAGTTACAATTGCTGCTAAGAATTGTCTTCATTGCCTAGATGAATTCTGCAAAATAATCTGTTTAAATTGCTTGAAGTAACATCCTTTTATGTATAATTATTGTTTATTAAAGAAGTGTCCTTCTTATGTCGAGGTCATTTGGGATTTTAGGATGCCTGAAAAGACTTAGATACAGTTTTTAAGCATTGTGATTTCTGTTCTATCAAACTCTTGATTCAATTTGAAGTTTTCATTACTTTTATTTTACTTTTGAACTAACATTGTGTGTTTCATTTCAAAATCTATTGTATGGGAGGAAAAAGGTTCATGTTTTGTTTTATTTAATGAGTAAAGGTAAATAACAGCTTCTTCTATTGCTCGAAGATAATTTAATTAATTGATCCATTTATCATTTTCCTAGAAAAAAAAAGAATGCAAATGTCAGACAAAAGGCTTTTTCTTAGGTTTTAGAATGAATCATCATTTAACTATGTGGCATAAAAATGTCTATTTAAACGGTTTTTGTCATCTAAGACTTTCGTGGCCAAGACCAGAATACCCATCCTAAACATCAACCAGGGCTGGCTAGAGTTACATAAATATCCAGCTGCCTGTGATACACTGTTTCTGTAACTCCCTCACTGTGCTACGCTGTTTATGTAGCTCCCATTCACTGATATTGGAGTTTCAGAAACAGCCCAGCCCACAAAGTTATTCCTGTAACTCCAGCCACCCCTAGCCACCATTTATGAGGGTCTATTCTCAACCATGAACGGACATAAGAATACCTATTTAATATTATAACTAAAAGAATAGTTGACAAAGTATCTAAAGTGTACATTCAATACCCAGGTACAATAGCTACAGATATAATACAATACTACTGTAATCCTGCATTGCTACAATTGCAACAGATGAAATGCAATACTACTATAACTGCATTGCTAGACACATTCCATGAACAAAAGACAGACCTTTTTTTTTTTACTTCATACTATCCCCAGATTATTAAAGGTACTGTAACTATAGTGAAACAATAATGCACAGGTTTTTAATGTTTATAACCACAACCCATCACCTATCCATCTACTTTAGATTAGTTTTTCATGGTCTCCTGCAAAATGGGCTAGTCGAAAGAGCCGCCTATTCAAATTTAGGCTTCAATATACTTTCTAACCACTATGGTCTGGGTTAAATAAAACATATGAAGTTGCATTGTGAAAAAACCACAAAGGATTATGCCAGCTTCAAGAGATCCAACTCCAAGATCCCAGTCGTCCAAACATTGCAAAGAAGAAGCAGCACTCCAATGAAATTCTATTGTTTTCACCCAAGGTCCACATTGCAATGTTTCAGATGCTCCGTGCAGCATTTTCAAACTTGAAACAATTGGGTGAAAAAGCATAATTTGAATTTCATTGGTGTGCTGCTTCCTATTTTAATTTGCTTGGGTTACCTAGTAGTGTTGAGCGAACAGTTCGAGCATAGTTCGGGTTCGTACCAAAATTTGGGGTGTTCGGAACCCGGACCCGGACCCGAACATTTTCAAAAAGGTTCGGGTTCGTTGTTCGGCGATTACTTGCCGCTTTCTGAAGGGCTGCACAGCAGCCAATCAGCTAGCGTTTTACTTCTTGCCCTAAGAGCACATCACAGCCATGCCTACTAATGGCATTGCTGTGAATGGCCAAGTGCAGCATGTGACCCAGCCTCTATTTAAGCTGGAGTCACGTAGCGCTGTACTTCACACTGCTCTGATTAGTGTAGGGAGAGGACGCAGCTTCTGTGAGGGCGAGATTAGGCAGGAAAAAGTCAGCAACAGCACCTAATGAACTGATCGATCTACAGCTGTGAATGATTGAACTTCTGCTAGTTACTTGCTCACTGGTTTTTAGGCTGCACAGAGCGTTTTTCTGTCACTTATTTTCTGGGGTGATCGTGGCCATTTTGTGACTTGTGGTGCACCAGAACAAGCTGCCACCAAGTCCATCAATCCATCAATACTAGTTTTTTTTTTTTTGCTATATCCTAAATCAGGGGCTTGGCTGTGCTAATTGTCACCCCTAGAAACTCAGGATAGCAATTTCTAAATTTTATTAAGGGGTTAAATACAATTGCCCAAATACCAATCCCCTAAATCTGGTGTTCCAGCTTTGGCTAGCCAAGTATAATACTGTCTGCTGTCTGGCAAAGGATAGATTGTTTTCTGTGGTGAAATTCAATTGCCAAAATAGCAATACCATAAATTAGTGGTTTCAGCTGTGGCTGGCCAAGTTTCATAGTGTCCGCAAAAACATATATTTTGTTCTGGGGTGAAATTCAATTGCCAAAATAGCAATACCATAAATCAGTGGTTTCAGCTGTGGCTGGCCAAGTTTCATAGTGTCCTCAAAAACATATATTTTGTTCTGGGGTGAAATTAAATTGCCAAAATAGAAATACCATAAATCAATGGTTTCAGCTGTGGCTGGCCAAGTTTCATAGTGTCCTGCAAATTATATATTTTGTTCTGGGGTGAAATTCAATTGCCAAAACAGCAATACCATAAATCAGAGGTTTCAGCTGTGGCTGGCGAAGTTTCATAGTGTCCTGCAAATTATATATTTTGTTCTGGGGTGAAATTCAATTGCCAAAATAGCAATACCATAAATCAGTGGTTTCAGCTGTGGCTGGCCAAGTTTCATAGTGTCCGCGAAAACATATATTTTGTTCTGGGGTGAAATTCAATTGCCAAAATAGCAATACCATAAATCAGTGGTTTCAGCTGTGGCTGGCCAAGTTTCATAGTGTCCGCCAAAACATATATTTTGTTCTGGGGTGAAATTCAATTGCCAAAACAGCAATACCATAAATCAGTGGTTTCAGCTGTGGCTGGCCAAGTTTCATAGTGTCCTGCAAATTATATATTTTGTTCTGGGGTGAAATTCAATTGCCAAAATAGCAATACCATAAATCAGTGGTTTCAGCTGTGGCTGGCCCAGTTTCATAATGTCCTGCAAATTATATATTTTGTTCTGGGGTGAAATTCAATTGCCAAAATAGCAATACCATAAATCAGTGGTTTCAGATGTGGCTGGCCAAGTTTCATAGTGTCCGCAAAAACATATATTTTGTTCTGGGGTGAAATTCAATTGCCAAAATAGCAATACCCTGAATCTGGTGTCCCAGCTGTTGCAGGACAAGTGTTAATCTGTCCGTAAAAGGGTATATTTTGTTCTGGGGTGAAATTCAATTGCCAAAATAGCAATACCATAAATCAGTGGTTTCAGCTGTGGCTTGCCAAGTTTCATATTGTCCGCAAAAACATATATTTTGTTCTGGGGTGAAATTCAATTGCCAAAACAGCAATACCATAAATCAGTGGTTTCAGCTGTGGCTGGCCAAGTTTCATAGTGTCCTGCAAATTATATATTTTGTTCTGGGGTGAAATTCAATTGCCAAAATAGCAATACCATAAATCAGTGGTTTCAGCTGTGGCTGGCCAAGTTTCATAGTGTCCGCGAAAACATATATTTTGTTCTGGGGTGAAATTCAATTGCCAAAATAGCAATACCCTGAATCTGGTGTCCCAGCTGTTGCAGGCCAAGTATTAATCTGTCCGTAAAAGGGTATATTTTGTTCTGGGGTGAAATTCAATTGCCAAAATAGCAATACCATAAATCAGTGGTTTCAGCTGTGGCTGGCCAAGTTTCATAGTGTCCTCAAAAACATATATTTTGTTCTGGGGTGAAATTCAATTGCCAAAATAGCAATACCATGAATCAGTGGTTTCAGCTGTGGCTGGCCAAGTTTCATAGTGTCTTGCAAATTATATATTTTGTTCTGGGGTTAAATTCAATTGCCAAAACAGCAATACCATAAATCAGTGGTTTCAGCTGTGGCTGGCTAAGTTTCATAATGTCCGCGAAAACATATATTTTGTTCTGGGGTGAAATTCAATTGCCAAAATAGCAATATCCTGAATTTGGTGTTCCAGCTGTTGCAGGCCTAGTTTAAATTTGTCCGTAACAGGGTATATTTTGTTCTGGGGTGAAATTCAATTGCCAAAATAGCAATACCATAAATCAGTGGTTTCAGCTGAGGCTGGCAAAATATGATAGTGTCCGCCAAAACATATATTTTGTTCTGGGGTGAAATTCAATTGCCAAAATAGCAATACCATAAATTAGTGGTTTCAGCTGTGACTGGCCAAGTTTCATAGTGTCCGCAAAAACATATATTTTGTTCTGGGGTGAAATTCAATTGCCAAAATAGCAATACCATAAATCTGGTGTCACAGCTGTGGATGGCAAAGAATAATAGTGTCTGCCAAAACATATATTTTGTTGTGGGGTGAAATTCAATTGCCAAAATAGCAATACCCTGAATCTGGTGTTCGAGCTGTTGCAGGCCAATTGTAAATCTGTCCATAAAAGGATACCTTTCATCCAGGGCCTAAATACTAGCCCTAAAAGAGATATTCCCCTAAATCAGTGGTTACTGCTGTGCCTGGATTAGTGTAATACACTACATAAATAAATAGGCAGATAGTGTTAGGTGCCTGTAAAAAAAGGCCTGAATTTCAAATCAATACATTGGGCCAAATATTTTTATTCTTATTGTGGTGCTTGGTGAACGGTAACAATGAGGAAAGCATCTAGTAAGGGACACGGACGCGGTCGTGGTGGTGTTAGTGTACCCTCTTGTGCTGGGAGAGGATGTGGCCATTCTGCCACAGCCACACGTCCTAGTGAACCAACTACCTCAGGTTCCAGTACCCGCCAGAATTTACAGCGATATTTGGTGGGGCCCAATGCCGTTCTAAGGATGGTAAGGCTTGAGCATGAGCAGGTACAGGCGCTAGTCAATTGGGTGGCCGACAGTGGATCCAGCATGTTCACAACATTATCTCCTACCCAGTCTTCTGCAGAAAGCCCACAGATGGCACCTGAAAACCAAGCCCATCAGTGTGTCACATCACCCCCATGCATATCAGGGAAACTGTCTGAGCCTCAAGTTATGCAGCAGTCTCTTATGCTGTTTGAAGACTCTGCTGGCAGGGTTTCCCAAGGGAATCCCCCTAGCCCTTCCCCAGTGGTGGAAGACATAGAATGCACTGATGCACAACCACTGATGTTTCCTGATGATGAGGACATGGGAATACCACCTCATCGGAGTCCGCACATCTCTGATGATGACGAAACACAGGTGCCAACTGCTGCGTCTTTCTGCAGTGTGCAGACCAAACAGGAGGTCAGGGAGGAAAACTGTGTGGAAGACGATGCAGGGGACGATGAGGTCCTAGACCCCACATGGAATGAAGGTCGTGCCACTGACTTTCATAGTTCAGAGGAAGAGGCAGTGGTGAGACCGAGCCAACAGCGTAGCAAAAGAGAGAGCAGGGGGCAAAAGCAGAACAGCCGTCTCCAAGAGAGTTCGTCTGCTACTGGCCACCGCCACCAGGGACCGAGCACCCCAAAGGCAGCTTCAAGGAGTTCCCTGGCATGGCACTTCTTTAAACAATGTGCTGACGACAAGACCCGAGTGGTTTGCACGCTGTGCCATCAGAGCCTGAAGCGAGGCATTAACGTTCTGAACCTTAGCACAACCTGCATGACCAGGCATCTACATGCAAAGCATGAACTGCAGTGGAGTAAACACCTTAAAAGCAAGGAACTCACTCTGGCTCCACCTGCTCCCTCTTCTGCTGCTGCCTCAGCCTCTTCCTCCGCCTCGAGAGGAATGTTGGCACCTGCCGCCCACCAAACAGAGGATGTGCCACCAACAACACCACCTGCGTCACCAAGCATCTCCACCATGTCACACGGCAGCGTTCAGCTCTCCATCTCACAAACCTTGGAGAGAAAGCGTAAATTCCCACCTAGCCCAACCTCGAGCCCTGGGCCTGAATGCCAGCATTTCTAAACTACTGGCCTTTGAAATGCTGTCATTCAGGCTGGTGGACACAGACAGCTTCAAACAGCTGATGTCCATGGCTGTCCCACAGTATGTTGTTCCCAGCCGCCACTACTTCTCCAAGACAGCCGTGCCTTCCCTGCACAACCAAGTATCCGATAAAATCAAGTGTGCACTGCGCAACGCCATCTGTGGCAAGGTCCACCTAACCACAGATACGTGGACCAGTAAGCACGGCCAGGGACGCTATATCTCCCTAACTGCACACTGGGTAAATGTAGTGGCGGCTGGGCCCCAGGTGGAGAGTTCCTTGGCGCACGTCCTTCTGCCGCCAAGGATCGCAGGGCATCATTCTTTGCCTCCTGTAGCCTCCTCCTCTTACTCGGCTTCCTCCTCCTCTGCTTCCACCAGCTCATCCAGTCAGCCACACACCTTCACCACCAACTTCAGCACAGCCCGGGGTAAACGTCAGTAGGCCATTCTGAAACTCATATGTTTGGGGGACAGGCCCCACACGGCGCAGGAGTTGTGGCGGGGTATTGAACAACAGACCGACGAGTGGTTTCTGCCGGTGGGCCTCAAGCCCGGCCTGGTGGTGTGCGATAATGGGCGAAATCTCGTCGCAACTCTGGGACTAGCCGGTTTGACGCACATCCCTTGCCTGGCGCATGTGCTGAATTTGGTGGTGCAGAAGTTCATTCAAAACTACCCCGACATGTCAGAGCTGCTGCATAAAGTGCAGGCCGTCTGTGCGCGCTTCCGGCGTTCACATCCTGCCGCTGCTCGCCTGTCTGTGCTACAGCGGAACTTCGTCCTTCCCTCTCACCGCCTCATATGCGACGTGCCCACCAGGTGGAACTCCACCTTGCACATGCTGGAGAGACTGTGCGAGCAGCAGCAGGCCATAGTGGAGTTTCAGCTGCAGCACGCACGCGTCAGTCGCACTGCGGAACAGCACCACTTCACCACCAATGATTGGGCCTCCATGCGAGACCTGTGTGCCCTGTTGCGCTGTTTCGAGTACTCCACCAACATGGCCAGTGGCGATGACACCGTTATCAGCGTTACAATACCACTTCGATGTCTCCTTGAGAAAACGCTTAGGGCGATGATGGAAGAGGAGGTGGCCCAGGAGGAGGAGGAGGATGAGGGGTCATTTTTAGCACTTTTAGGCCAGTCTGTTAGAAGTGGCTCAGAGGGAGGTTTTTTGCAACAGCAGAGGGCATGTACAAATGTGGCCAGCCAGGGCCCACTACTGGAGGACAAGGAGGATGAGGAGGAGGTGGAGGAGGATGAGGATGAAGCAGATTCACAGCGGGGTGGCACCCGACACAGCTCAGGCCCATCACTGGTGCATGGCTGGGGGGATACGGAGGACGATGACGATACGCCTCCCACAGAGGACAGCTTGTCCTTACTTCTGGGGAGAATGGCACACATGAGCGACTACATGCTGCAGTGCCTGCGCAACGACAGCAGAGTTGCCCACATTTTAACGTGTGCGGACTACTGGGTTGCCAACCTGCTGGATCCCCGGTACAAAGACAATGTGCCCACCTTACTTCCTGCACTGGAGCGTGATAGGAAGATGCGCGAGTACAAGCGCACGCTGGTAGACGCGCTCCTGAGAGCATTCCCAAATGTCACACGGGAACAGGTGAAAGCCCAAGGCGAAGGCAGAGGAGGAGCAAGAGGTCGCCAATGCAGCTGTGTCACGGCCAGCTCCTCTGAGGGCAGGGTTAGCATGGCAGAAATGTGGAAAAGTTTTGTCTCCACGCCACAGCTAACTGCACCACCACCTGATACGGAACGTGTTAGCAGGAGGCAGAATTTCACTAACATGGTTAAACAGTACGTCTGCACACCCCTCCACGTACTGACTGATTGTTCGGCCCCATTCAACTTATGGGTCTTCAAATTGTCCACGTGGCCAGAGTTAGCATTTTATGCCTTGGAGGTGCTGGCCTGCCCGGCGGCCAGCGTTTTGTCTGAACGTATATTCAGCACGGCAGGGGGCGTCATTACTGACAAACACAGCCGCCTGTCCACAGCCATGGACAAGCTGACGTTCAGAAAAATGAACAAGGCATGGATCCCACAGGACCTGTGCCTTTCTTGTGCAGAATAGACATTTATAACCGCCTTCCCCTCAAACATGTATTCTTGTTCTCCGGGGCACTTCTTTATTGAATTCTCATTTTTTCAACTTTACCATGATCTTGCGGTGTAACCCAAAGTTGAATGAACCTCTCCTTTGTCTGGGTGCTGGGGCCGAAATAACTGAAAGTTTCCTTCTCCAGTGTTGGGTGATATGACGCATGATTCCTTGCTGTGGGACCTCTCTCCTCGGTCTGGGTGCTGGGCCGAAATAACTGAAAGTGGCCTTCTCCAGTGGTGGGTTATATGACGCATGATTCCTGGCTGTGGGACCTCTCTCCTCTGTCTGGGGGCTGGGCCGAAATAACTGAAAGTGGCCTTCTCCAGTGGTGGGTGATATGATGCATGATTCCTTGCTGTTGGACCTCTCTACTCTGTCTGGGTGCTGGGGCCGAAATAACTGAAAGTGGCCTTCTCCAGCGGTGGGTGATATGACGCATGATTCCTTGCAGTGGGACCTGTATCCTCGGTCTGGGTGATGGGCCGAAATAACTGAAATTGGCCTTCTCCAGTGGTGGGTGATATGACGCATGATTCTTTGCTGTGGGACCTCTCTCCTCTGTCTGGGTGCTGGGGCCGAAATAACTGAAAGTGGCCTTCTCCAGTGGTGGGTGATATGACGAATGATTCCTTGCAGTGGGACCTGTATCCTCGGTCTGGATGCTGGGCCGAAATAACTGAAAGTGGCCTTCTCCAGTGGTGGGTGATATGACACATGATTTCTTGCTGTGGGACCTCTCTCCTCTGTTTGGGTGCTGGGCCGAAATAACTGAAATTGGCCTTCTCCAGTGGTGGGTGATATGACGCATGATTCCTTGCAGTGGGACCTGTATCCTCGGTCTGGGTGCTGGGCCGAAATAACTGAAAGTGGCCTTCTCCAGTGGTGGGTGATATGACGCATGATTCCTTGCAGTTGGACCTGTATCCTCGATCTGTGTGTTGGCCCGAAATAACTGAAAGTGGCCTTCTCCAGTGGTGGGTGATATGACGCATGATTCCTTGCAGTGGGACCTGTATCCTCGGTCTGGGTGATGGGCCGAAATAACTGAAATTGGCCTTCTCCAGTGGTGGGTGATATGACGCATGATTCTTTGCTGTGGGACCTCTCTCCTCTGTCTGGGTGCTGGGGCCGAAATAACTGAAAGTGGCCTTCTCCAGTGGTGGGTGATATGACGCATGATTCCTTGCAGTGGGACCTGTATCCTCGGTCTGGATGCTGGGCCGAAATAACTGAAAGTGGCCTTCTCCAGTGGTGGGTGATATGACACATGATTTCTTGCTGTGGGACCTCTCTCCTCTGTTTGGGTGCTGGGCCGAAATAACTGAAATTGGCCTTCTCCAGTGGTGGGTGATATGACGCATGATTCCTTGCAGTGGGACCTGTATCATCGGTCTGGGTGCTGGGCCGAAATAACTAAAAGTGGCCTTCTCCAGTGGTGGGTGATATGACGCATGATTCCTTGCAGTGGGACCTGTATCCTTGGTCTGGATGCTGGGCCGAAATAACTGAAAGTGGCCTTCTCTAGTGGTGGATGATATGACGCATGATTCCTTGCAGTGGGACCTGTATCCTCAGTCTGGGTGCTGGGCCGAAATAACTGAAATTGGCCTTCTCCAGTGGTGGGTGATATGACGCATGATTCCTTGCTGTGGGACCTCTCTCCTCTGTCTGGGTGCTGGGGCCAAAATAACTGAAAGTGGCCTTCTCCAGTGGTGGGTGATATGACGCATGATTCCTTGCAGTGGGACCTGTATGCTCGGTCTGGGTGCTGGGCCGAAATAACTGAAAGTGGCCTTCTCCAGTGGTGGGTGATATGACACAGGATTCCTTGCTGTGGGACCTCTCTCCTCTGTTTGGGTGCTGGGCCGAAATAACTGAAATTGGCCTTCTCCAGTGGTGGGTGATATGACGCATGATTCCTTGCAGTGGGGCCTGTATCCTCGGTCTGGGTGCTGGGCAGAAATAACTGAAAGTGGCCTTCTCCAGTGGTGGGTGATATGACGCATGATTCCTTGCAGTGGGACCCGTATCATCGGTCTGGGTGCTGGGCCGAAATAACTAAAAGTGGCCTTCTCCAGGGGTGGTTGATATGACGCATGATTCCTTGCAGTGGGACCTGTATCCTTGGTCTGGATGCTGGACCGAAATAACTGAAAGTGGCCTTCTCCAGTGGTGGATGATATGACGCATGATTCCTTGCAGTGGGACCTGTATCCTCGGTCTGGGTGCTGGGCCGAAATAACTGAAAGTGGCCTTCTCCAGTGGTGGGTGATATGACGCATGATTCCTTGCCGTGGGACCTGTATCCTCGGTCTGGGTGCTGGGCTGAAATAACTGAAAGTGGCCTTCTCCAGTGGTGGGTGATATGACGCATGATTCCTTGCTGTGGGACCTTTCTCCTCTGTCTGGGTGCTGGGCCGAAATAACAGAAATTGGCCTTCTCCAGTGGTGGGTGATATGACGCATGATTCCTTGCAGTGGGACCTGCATCCTCGGTCTGGGTGCTGGGCCAAAATAACTGAAATTGGCCTTCTCCAGTGGTGGGTGATATGACACATGATTCCTTGCAGTGGGACCTGTATCTTCGGTCTGGGTGCTGGGCCGAAATAACTGAAAGTGGCCTTCTCCAGTGGTGGGAGAAATGACGCATGATTCCTTGCAGTGGGACCTGTATCATCGGTCTGCGTGCTGGGCCGAAATAACTGAAAGTGGCCTTCTCCAGTGGTGGGTGATATGACACATGATTCCTTGCAGTGGGACCTGTATCCTCGGTCTGGGTGCTGGGCCGAAATAACTGAAAGTGGCCTTCTCCAGTGGTGGGTGATATGACGCATGATTCCTTGCAGTGGGACCTGTATCCTCGGTCTGGGTGCTGGGCCGAAATAACTGAAAGTGGCCTTCTCCAGTGGTGGGCGATATGACGCATGATTTCTTGCTGTGGGACCTCTCTCCTCTGTCTGGGTGCTGGGCCGAAATAACAGAAATTGGCTTTCTCCAGTGGTGGGTAATATGACGCATGATTCCTGGCAGTGGGACCTGTATCCTCGGTCTCGGTGCTGGGCCGAAATAACTGAAAGTGGCCTTCTCCAGTGGTGGGTGATATGACGCATGATTCCTTGCAGTGGGACCTGTATCCTCGGTCTGGGTGCTGGGCCGATATAACTGAAACTGACCTTCTCCACTGGTGGGTGATATGACGCATGATTCCTTGCAGTGGGACCTGTATCCTCGGTCTGGGTGCTGGGCCGAAAAAACTGAAAGTGGCCTTCTCCAGTGGTGGGTGATATGACGCATGATTCCTTGCTGTGGGACCCCTCTCCAATTGATATTGGTTAATAGAGATGGGCGAACTTTAAAAAAAAGTTCGGCGTTCGGGTTGTGGTAACTCGCGCATCTGATTATGGATTCCACTATCGCGGCATATGAAATCCATAATGGGCGGCTTCCACCAACCCGAACTGTTGAACGGCCGAAGGACCTGGGGTGATGTCACCGTCATGTGATCAGTGCAGGGGGCGTGGCTCAGCACTGGATTTGATCCCTTATGGATTCCATATGCCGCGATAGTGGAATCCATAACGGGATGCGCGAGTTACCACAACCCGAACGCCGAACGCTGAACTTGTTTTTTAAAGTTCGCTCATCTCTATTGGTTAATTTTTATTTATTTTATTTTATTTTATTTTAATTCATTTCCCTATCCACATTTGTTTGCAAGGGATTTACCTACATTTTGCTGCCTTTTGCAGCCCTCTAGCCCTTTCCTGGACTATTTTACAGTCTTTTTAGTGCCTAAACGTTCGGGTCCCCATTGACTTCAATGGGGTTCGGGTTCGGGATAAAGTTCGGGTCGAGTTCGGATCCCAAACCCGAACATTTTTGGGAAGTTCGGCCGAACTTCCTAAACCCAAACTTCCAGGTGTTCGCTCATCTCTATTACCTAGTAATGATGGTGTAAGGGTAAATAAACAATTGTCATAAGAACAAAGGTTTTCAGTAGCGTTTAGCATATTGTTCTAATCCTTTTCACCAACAATGCAAAGCATAGCTTAAAGGACCAATCCAAGAGGGCACACAAAGTTTATGATCACTACATGTCTTAGAGACCTATATTAGTGTTTCAAACCTATGATATCTTTTATGAGTTCCAAAACCAGAGGAAATCTGTAGTGCACTGTTAACCCCTTAAAGGGAATCTGTCACCTGCTGTAATCATTTTTGGCTGTCACCTTTTCCATGTTCAATAAAGTACCTTATTTCCAGCTCTGGTCTTCTTTATTCATTTCAAGTTTTCGTTTTGATAAAAAACGATTTTTCTGTTATGCAAATGAGGGTCCAAGGTGCCCAGAGGGGCATTTTTTTTCCTCTCTGGAGCCCAGTAACGCCCCCTGCAGTTTCCAGACCGCCTAAATTTGAGGCCCAAGCACGCCCCCTGATCCTGAAATCGCCTCCCACAGCAGAGACTAACATGCCGCCCCCTCCGCTACCTCATATTTGACCTTCTACATACTCCCCGTTTGTGTTCCCGTTGGCCACCGGAATTCTCGCGCAGGCGCAGTGCCACCGGCTGCCTGCGTGATCTTAATGCTGGGGGACACTGACACCTTTTTTTATCTTGCACTGTAAATGAAAGGAGTTTTCCACAGGGAGCCGCAGTTACAGGGCAAAACACCCCCCATGGGGGCACTGTACACAGGCAAAGCTGATCAGGATCTACGACTCTGCACCACCCCTGAGACACTTCGTGATTTCATGGTCACCTGGTCCAATAGAGAAAGCGGCATATCAATTTCCTCTATTCACTTTGTAGCGCATAGGAGAAGACAGCAATAATAAACCGTTTCCGTCTTTTTCTCTGGGCTAAAAAGTGACAGCCAGGAGCCTAGACTAATCCCATGTTGTACATGTAGAGTGCTCCGAATTAAAGCTCAGAACCAAAAACCATACAGTACATGTACGGCACTTGGTCATGAAAGGGTTAAAGTGCACTAACAAGCTAGAATGTTGTTTAAGTTCAGCAAAACATTCATAAATGTAGCAAGGATTTATAGTACATGCTGTTGTGAGGAAACTAAAGTAACCAATATCCATTGCCACACAAAGACAAGTAAAGGGACCCAACTCCTGTTTAAGGAGCCTTCCGGAGCAGCGTGTCGAGAACCGGGACTTTGCGGCTCTTCCTTATGTACACTGTCTCTATGTATATGTTTTCCCCTGTATGTGCTCATTGTTTGTAGCAGAGTACAGTACAACCTAACTTAACTGATTGGAGCTTTAAATCTTCTCAAGTCCTAATTAGGGTTGAGCGAATCGACTTTGGATGAAACATCTGAAGTCGATTCGCATAAAGTTTGTTCTAATACTGTATGGAGTAGGAGCTCCGTACAGTATTAGAATATATTGGCTCTGATGAGCCGAAGTTATTGCTTAGCAAAGTCTCGCAAGACTTCGCATAATAACTTCATAAATTAATTTGTAATGTAAAAAAACATTTCCCGAACTCGGGTTTGGTTCCAAAGTACTTGCGAGACTTCTCTAAGCAAAAACTTCGGCTCATCTGAGCCAATACATTCTAATACTGTACGGAGTCCTAATCACTACTCCTTTCTATTAGGGGGAAACTGGTGAATCAGGAGGAAGGAGGCTCCAGAACTAGTATACTGTGGTGAGAAGAAACAGCCAGATGTCCAAAGAGACAGGAGAATTCTGACTAAAAAACAGCTGATCTTTAGCAAATGAGGAGCAGGACTGAGAGGATAGGTTACAAGAGCTGTTAATTATATATGACAATTCGTAGTTAACCCTTTCAATGCCAAACCCCTTTTCATCTTAACGCCTAGGCCGATTTTTGCAAATCTGACGTGTCACTTTATGTGGTAATAATTTTAATAATAATGCTTTTACTTATCCAAGCCATTCTGAGTGATTGTCTTCTCGTGACACATTGTAATTCATAACAGTGGTAAATTTGAGTCGATATATTTCACCTTTTTTTTATAAAATAATCCAAAATTTACCAAAAATTGGGAAAAATTCACAATTTTCTAAATTTGAATTTCTCTTCTTTTAGAGAATAGTTATCAATCAACGTTCCCCATATGTCTGCTTTATGTTAGCATAATTTTGTAAATGTCAATTTATTTTTTAGGACGTTAGAAGGCTTAGAATTTTAGAAACAATTTTTTTAAATTTTAAACAAAATTCCCAAAACCATTTTTTAGGCACTAATTCAGTTATAAAGTGATTTTGAGGGACTTATGTAATGTAAACCACCCATAAATTACCCCATTTTAGAAACTACACCCCTCAAATTATTTAAAACTGATGTTACAAACTTTGTTAACACTTGAGAATTACACAAGAATTAAAAGAAAATGGAGGTGTAGTTTAAAAATAGCATTTTTTTTGTAGATTTTTTTTACAACACATCAAGGGTTAACAGCAAAATAAACCTCAATATACATTACGCTGATTCTGCAGTTTACAGAAATATCCCACATGTGGTAGTAAACTGCTTTAAGGGTACGTGGCAGTGGTCAGAAGGAAAGAAGCCCCATATGGATTTTGGAGGCAGACTTTGCTAGAATAGTTTTTGGGCACCATTTTGTATTTGAAGAGACCCTGATGTACCCCTATGGTGGAAACCCTAAAACCCGCACTTTGACCCCTAAGCTTTTTACTGAATTTGGAAACACTTTCACAAGGGCTAGCAGGAAAAAAAGCACCCCACAATTTCTTACCCATTTTATCCTGAATAAAGTAACATCCAATATGAGGTGGTAAACTGTTGTAGGGGCACATGGCAGCGCCATATGGCTTTTGCAGCGCTTCTTTTTGCAGCGCTTTTTATTTTTGAGTGATTTTCTTATGTAGGGTCTAATTTGTTGCGGGATGAGGGGACGTTTTCAATAGTACCATTTTGGAGTATATATAACTTTTTGATTACTCAGTATAATGCAATTTTTAAGGCAAGGTGCCAAAAATGGCTGTTTTGGCATTTTTTTTTACAGCATTCCCCTGAGGGGGTATATAATGTGATACAGTCCTGATCAAAAGTTTAAGACCACTTGAAAAATGGCAAAAAATGTTTTGTCTCACTCTCATTTCTTCTTGTTGCATGTTGAAGCTCTACTTGGAACCTTGTTAAGATCCAACAATGTAAAATATTTTTTTTTGCCATTTTTCAAGTGGTCTTAAACTTTTGATCAGGACTGTATTTTTATAGAGAAGGTTATTATGGATGCGGCAATACCTAATATGTCTATAATTTTTATGTTTTTTAAGTTTTATACAGTGAAAGCATTTTTGAATGTTGTTTTTGTGTTGCAGTTTTCTGAGAGCCATATCTTTTTTTTATTTTTCGGCCGATCGTCTAAGATAGGAGCTCATTTTTTGTGCGATAAGATGACAGCTAGTGTTGATCGAGCACCAAAGTGCTCGGGTAGAACACTTTGGGATGCTTGGGTGCTCTACACAGCACCCAAGTACAATGTAATCAATGGGGGAACCCAAGCATTAAACCAGCCACCCCCTGCTCTGAAAAGGGGAGGGTGCTGGGTCCCACTGAGGTCTATGCAGAAGATCGCTGTAGAGTGAGAGAATCCCTAGTGTGAGTCTGCGGCTTAGGAGTCGCTGCTCTGACTTCATATATAGCTATGTCCATCTTTGGAGTCAGTGCTTGGGGACAACCAGTATACTTAGTGTATACTGATCTCTATTTCTGAAAAGTTTCTGCAGGGATTTGAACTCAAAACCTTCTACATAAGAGGCAAGGACCTTAACCACCCAGCTATAAAGCTGAATGATAAATGTGTCAGAAAAACCTCATAGTAGTTTATCATGTAGTAAGTATTCCTATACAGAAGAAGTATCATTTCATATTTCACTGCAGGTTAACATATAGCTGTATAGCATAGTGGTTAAGTTTATTGGCTCTAATGTAGGAGGGTGTGAGTTCAAATCCCACCAGAAACTTTTCAGTAATAGTGGCTAAACTAAATTTATATATTTTTTTTAGTAACTGTAAAAAATGTATGGCACAAAATAAATGTGTAATAAAAAAATTATATATATATGTATATATATATATATATATAAAATCATACTTCTGATATATAGGAATTCATAATATGTGGGAAACTACTACTGATGTTTTTAGCCATAATATATTTACATATATTATAATATATAATATTTTCGAAATATATAATAATATATGTATATATATTATGGCTAAAAACTTATATATATGTTAAAAATAAATTATCCTCTATTTCTGAAAAGTTTCTGCTGTGATTTGAACTCACAACCTTCTACATTATATCCAAGAACCTTAACCACTACGCTATACAGCTGCAATTCAATATAAAATTATACTTCTACTGTAATACTTACTGCATGACAAACTACTATGAATTTTTTTCGGACACAGTTTATTATTCAGCTTTATAGCTGAGTGGTTAAGGTCCTTGCTTCTAATGTAGAAGGTTGTGAGTTCAAATCCCAGCAGGATATTTTCAGAAATTGAGGCTAAATTAGATTTAAATACACTGACTCGAGCACACACGGTATTCAGCCAAACACTGCGATGTGCCGTGCATCGCGATGCTCGAGTCGAACGTTAGTTCGGCCGAGCATGCTTGCTCAACACTAATGAAAGCTTGATTGGTGCCATTTTGGGGTACATATGCCTTTTTATCACTTTGTATTACAATTTTGTAAGGCAAGATAACCAGAAAATGGCTGTTTTGACACTTTTTTTTCATGATGTTCACCTGACGGGGTGGATCATATGATATTTTTATAGAGAGCCGGTCGATATGGACATGGTGATAGCTAATATGTCTACTATTCTTTTTTTACCTATTTTTTACAATTTCTTTTTTTTATTGTGTAAAACTTTTTTTTTACTTTATTTTTTTTACCTACTCTGAGACTTTTGGGGGTCTGATCCCTTGTACAATGCATTACAATACATTTGTATTGTAATGCATTGGCTGTGTAATACACTTCAGCCTGCTTGCCTGTGAGATCCAGGGTGCTGGATCTCACAGGCTTACAGGGAAGGCAGCCACAATGCCTAAAGGAGGCAATGGGCTGCCTTCCCAGCCATTGGGTCCCTGTCCCCTCAGTGCAGGGACACGGGGGGCCCTACAGGATACCCCACATGCCGCGGTCAGTGCTGACTGTGGCACTGCAAGGGTTAATGCATCAGCATCGGTGTTTTCACTGATACCGGCGTATACAGCTGGGGTCCGGCTATTAGTGACTGCCGGACCCCTGCTGTTGATCGGGCGGGTGCAGCTCCTGCACCTGACCGATCAGCGCGCCGTAGCTGTACGGCGCTTGGATTTGAGATGCACTTCCCAGTGCCTTACAGTTACGGCGCTGGTATTGTACAGGTTAAAGAGAAATAATTAATTAAAAATAAAAGACCAATGAATAAGAGTAAAAGAAAAGTCCAACAGTAGGAAAAACCACCCAGCAGTTCAGTACCTCTACAGTAAGGTTGATGCCAGAATATAGAAATTATCACAATTTTGCTGTTAATCACCAAATCTAGCTCTGAGTAAGTTTCTAAAATGGCAGCTGCATGTGTTACAAAGTGAATGTAAGAAGCCCGGGAGTGCGAGATCACCCTTAATGCCTTGCAGCCAGCCAATCTGCAGATAGCTATCCCTTGTGATGTCGCAGCCATAAAAAAGCCTCATCCAGAGCGGTCTTTGCCATTTTACTGAGAGCTGTGCATAGGGAGAGACGTGACAATCGCTTATGCACTAGGGACAGTGTAGCAGAAAACTGTTCAACAAATAATATTGAATAAGGACAGTGCAGGGATAATGCAGGTAGATCATAGCAGGAGTTTTTTGAGACTGTCGGGAGAGCATAGGGAGACAGCAGGGACACAGCAGGTTGAGAGTAATAGCCACATGGATCTTGTTCAACTGCTGCGTCATTCATAGTAATTTGTTATTTTAGACATAGACTTACTATGCCTTAGAATTAGTATTAAAGGGTGGTGTAATATATCACCACATACATCTTGTTCAACTGCTGCAGCATTCATAGTTAATCTGTTATTTTATAAATAGACTTACTGTGCGTCAGACTCGGTATTCAAGGGCGGTCTAATATATTGCTGAGTGCATCTTGTTCAACTGCCGTAGCATTCATATTTAATGTGTTATTTTATACACATACTTACTGTGCATTACACTCAGTAATTAGGGGCCATGTAATATATCGCTGCATGCATCTTAGTCAACTGCTCCATCATCCATAGTTAATCCGTCAAATTATTGATACAGTTACTGCATACTATAGCCAGCAGACAGTTGCCTGGGCTCTCCAAAGGAACGTGCAGTGGCAAAAAAGTTGCTGTAGCTGGCACAAGTAGAAGAAGGGTGGGTGGTAGCAGCCTCAGCAACAGGCCACAGCTGCCACTGTCATCCAGAGGTACTGGAACGGTTGACTCGCTGTTCATCATTATTAATAGTAACAACAGACACACAGAGCCAGAAATCGGTGGGTTCCTCTGACACCATGCTTAGTGGCATGGCCCAGGAACTGCCTCTGTGCCCTCACCTGTACTGAACCTACTTCTTGCTTTTGCTGCTCCTTCTGCTAGACAAGTAAACAAGTATCGTATGCCGCCGGATCTGCTCCGCTTTTCAGTGAGTATAAGCAATTACAGGCCAGCGCAGATTTGAAGGGGAGGTCCACTGCAGAGTCCTCTAGGTGTACAACTACCAAAAAAGACAGTCGGGTGGGAGCACATATTGCGAGAGGTCAGGGATGTGTGCAAAAGACAGGTGAGGGTGACAAAAGTGATGACCAAACAGATGTAGGTGATGATGTAACAGATCACACATGGGAGCGATGACAAAGATGACACAGATGACCCAGACAGACCGTGGCAGTATGCAGTGGAGATGGAGGCATGTTTCTGTCATGTTTCTGTAGTGACAGCCGCATTGTTAGACCTTTGCTACAGGTCAAAAATGGGGGCATTTTTTAGACCTTCTGATAGGGATACAAAAATGGACTACTATAGAGATGTGCTGTGTCAGTTGGTCGCTGCCTACGAGCGTCAGCGCCCCTCCTCAGGAAAGTCTCATGTTCCACTGCCATCACTGGTGTGGGGGGGGGGGGGGGGGGGTGGGAGCAGCACTAGCTCCATATGCAGCAACTTCAGTCTGGAGTCTCAGATGAGCAGTTTTCTTTAGCTGCCTACTAAATAAACCACTCAGCAGCAGTGGGACATCCAGCCGAACCTCAGCCAGCAGGTGGTGGCATATTTGGACTACACCCTGTCACCCATGATTCAAAATCCCCTGGACTACTGGGCATGCAAACTTGAAGTGTGGCCTCAACTGCCTGAGTTTGCCATGGGCATGTTTTCCTGTCCGGCCAGTAGTGTGGCATCAAAGTGGGTGTTCAGTGTGGCGGGGAGCATTGTTACCCCTAAGAGAACTTGCCTTTCCTCTCAAAATGTTGAGAGATTAACCTGCACAAAGATAAATCAGGCATGGATCAACTAGGATTTCCAGACACCAGTGCCTGATGCAACAGAGTAGATCATTTTGTCACTAATAGTCATACTGTAGTGTACTGCCACACTGGAATATTGTACAAAATGGACCACTACTTCTGGCCATATGCTGCTGCCACAATTCTGATTCTGCCACCTGCCTAAATCCACCCACCTGCTGCCTCTACTGACATTCCTTCAATGGGGTTTCTTGGCCTACTGATATGCACATGTTACATTTTTAAAAGAATATGCATGCCACTGGCCGTTGCTATCACACTGCTGTTGTTGTTCTACTCCTACTGTGATCTGCCACCATCTTGTGCTGTATGACACTGCTGCTGCCCTCCTTCCCCACTCTGTTATGGGACCACTATTGTCCTTGTTACTGCCACTGCTGTTGGCCCCCATTCTCCCTCTGTTATTGGACCACTATTGTCCCTGTTTGTCTGTGTTGATATCACCATCTATTTTTCCATTCTTTTGATCCGTCTGAAGAACAGAAAAAGTAAAAACGATCCTGTATTTCGGGAATCAATACGGCCACTTTCACACAGTCAGTATTTGGTCAGTATTTGATCAGTATGTGTAAGCCAAAAGCTGGAGTGGGTCCAAAACACAGAAGAAATGCAAATATTCCATTACATTTTATCTCTGTTTTGGACCCACTCCACTGATCAAATACAGATACAAAATACTGACCAAATACTTACCTTGTGAAAGAGGTGGTTAAATTCCTGCATGCATGACTTTTTTTTTCCTTGTTAAGAAAACTGATTTTAAACCTAAATGGCCAAAACAGATGCAAATTGATCATAAGGCCTCTTTCACACGGTCAGTATTTTGCATCAGTATTTGGTCAGAATTTGTAAGCCAAAATCAGGAGTGGGTTCAAAACACAGATGAGATGCAAATATTTCCATTACATTTTATATCTGTTTTGGACCCAATACTGTTTTTGACTTACAAATACTGATCAAATACTGATGCAAAATACTGACCAAGTACTGACTGTGTGAAAGAAGCCATTAAAGTCCCCCTTGTTGAAAAAAAAACTCATTTCAGAGGTAAATGGCCAAAATGAATGCAAATTGAGCATAAAACCTTATTCACATGGTCAGTATTTGTAAGCTAAAAGTAGGAATGGGTCGAAAACACAGATGAGATGCAAATCTTTATATTACGTTTTATTTCTGTTTTAGAACCACTTCTGGTTTTGGCTTACAATTGCTTATCAATTACTGACTGTCTGAAAGAGGTTTTATGGATGCCCAAAATATATATATATTTTGTTTTCTGTCCTTCTAACACATCAGAAGAACGGACAAATAAACAGTGATGTGAACACAGCCTTACTGCCACTGCTGCTGACCCCCCTCCCCCCGCCTCTTTCTCCACTCTGTCATGGGGTCACTACTGTCTGTGTTACTGCCACTACTGTTAAGAAGGAAATCTGCAGCACTCCTCAAATTCCTTATCAATCCAAAGGTTTATTTGCAGGCAGCAAGTACAGGCGACGTTTCGACCAGCAGGTCTTTATCAAGCCAGGCTTGATAAAGACCTGCTGGTCGAAACGTCGCCTGTACTTGCTGCCTGCAAATAAACCTTTGGATTGATAAGGAATTTGAGGAGTGCTGCAGATTTCCTTCTTTACAGTTCTTTGGGACCTTGGTCTGAGTTCCTATCTGCTTGCACCAACCTAGGACCGAAGCTCCGGTACCTATCTGAGAGACGTTGCCTACAAAAGGGTATGTGGAGTGCTGCTTGAACCTTTGTTTCTATTGCCACTACTGTTAACCACCATCCCCACTCTGTTATGTGGCCACTATTGTCACTGTTACTGCCATTGCTGCTGCTGCCGCCACCCTCCCCACTCTGTCATGGGGCCACTACATGAAATTTGGGGCACTGCACAGTTAAGTCCACGGTGGTAAATTAGACCTTACGCTAACATTGACCTGTAATACTGACGCACAGTAAATCTACAACTAACAGAAGGGATTAAAAAGCATGTGTTTGGACTGCCACAACATGCTTTAAAAGAACATTTTTTTCTCCACTACTTCCTGCCTCGATTTCTTAATCTTGTTCCACTAAGGACCCATTTGGATACAGCTCCTGCAGGGGCGTGCACAGGTTTTTGGCTGTACTGAAGGGAGCTGTATGCTTTTCTTTTTGTTCAACAGAAGGCATTACCTATGAATCTTGGTGCACTGCACAGTGGCGTAGATGGCGATAAATTACACCTGCAATACTGATGGCATAGTACCTACAAAATGGATTAACTATGAATGTGGGAGCACTAGTACGTAATGCACACGGTAATACACTCTCCCTGCAATCTCCCTACAGTTTAACTTCCAAGCCTTCACACTAAGATTAGGCCACCAAGTGAAATGAATATGATAAGTTAGAGTGGCTGAGGTATACCTGATTTATCGCAATTTGTGACTGATTAATTCAGAAAGAATCAAATTTCTTGTTTTCAATTCATTCACCTCTTCTGCAAACCATTATATAGTGACTGAATGTGAGTAGAAGTCAGTCAGGCTGTCAGAAAAAATCCAGCAAATTGTAAGTTCTTCAGTAAAGCAGTTGTCATTGTATAGGAATTGCCACAGTTCTGCTGTTAATAACCAAATCTAGCTTTGGATAAACAGTTCTTCTTAAAATAACAACACAGTGACTAGAAAATTGTACCACTAAAGTAAGTGGCTTAATTAAAGGGGTTGTCTGAATACTAATGATCTATCCTCAGGGTAGGTCATCAGTAAGTGATCGGTGGTCTTCCAAAGCCCAGCACCCACCGCTGATCAGCTGTTTGAAGAGACTGGTGAGCGCTGCAGTCTCCTAGCAACTTGCCACAGACAGCACTGTCCATTGGATAGTGGATGTGCATGGTATTGCAGCTCGACTACATTCAATTAAATGGGATTGAGCTGCACCTAGGTCCTGTGACTAATGAATGTGATGTCACTGGCCTAGGAAGAGACCACAGCACGCACTACAACTTGTTGATACAGCTGATCGGCAAGGGTTCCATGAGTCATACACCCACCAATCTCGTACTGATGATCTATCCTGAGATCAGGTCATCAGTATTAAACCATTGGACAACCCCTTTGAAGTTTACCATAATGTAGTGGACTTTAAGACTCCAGACAATTTATTGTTCTATGTTTACATACCTTCGAGCCTTGGAAGAACATATGCTAATTAAAAAAGAAAAATATAATTATAAAAAAGATCAAACCCTTAAAGGGGTTGGTCACCTTCTGGTTATTGCTTACAAAGGTGTTTATGAGATGATTATATGACACTAATATAGTCTTTGCTGAAATTCTGCCCCATTTTCTTGATTTAATAAAGTATGCCCCCTTGTTTACAATGTTTTTTGTGCTGTCCTCACAGAGGTCCTACCCATAAGATGGCCACTGATGGAGGGTCATGTGACCCGCTACTTCACCGTCCCTAGGCAGGTCTAAAATTGAAGGCAACCAGTCCTGCTAACATTCTAAGACAGATTGCTTGTGGCCATTTTAAATAATTCCTGGAGATCTCCTTTAAGGGATTTTTTAAAATAAACCAAATAGATTAGTGGGATAGTGCACAAACCATTTTTTTGAATCTTGTACACTTTCCCTAAGTAATAATAGTAGCACTACTAATGCTAGTAGATAATAAATTACTAATTATAATTCGGTTACCAAAACACACGGCTCATAAAGAACCGTCTTGGAAAAACACTACAGAATATAACAGAATACACATTTAAGTAAATTAAACTCCCAAAAACAATAAAGAAAATTATTTTCATTTGTATTATCCTGACCTAAATGGCTCTGAAGATACAAAGAAATTGATTTATTGCTATATTATCTCCAATATTCAAGCATTTAGTTTCTCACGATCTAGCTAAAATAGGTTTATGTTTTTCTTTCTTTCATATATAGTAAACTGATTAGTAGACAGTGAACTTGGAGAGAATATGAATGGAAAATGTTATGAAAAGTGTCTCACAGCCACAAACTTTAAATTTCATTAGAAGTCATCAAAGTTATTTAAAAGTAGAACATTGATAAACTCAAAAATGCTTTTAAGATACCAAAAAGGACAAAACCTTTAAAACCAAGCTACCATAAAATCAGTGAAAGGCTTAGAAGGAAATTATCGTATAAGTAAACATTCACTGCTATATACTATACAATAAACAATATTATACTAATATAAAAGAAGGTCTATCATCAGTTCTATTAAACCAGCCATATTGTCATTGGTAATATGGCATGTCAGTGGTGGTCCTTCAATATGGCTGTAGTACCTTTATCTCCCAAATACTAATTGGCATTGAAGAGATATCTTACTTTTAATTGATAAGCTCAGCCAGAGACAGCTCCACCATTTTTCCTACTTAGCTACGGGACGGGTCCCTGCTGACTGACAGGGCCAGGCATCTTTATTGTGCTCTTGACTGCAATCCCACCTATGTGCCGTAAATTCCATTATCTGCTCATGGGTTTCCTTGCTGGATCATCTTGGTAGTGAGGAAACCCAAAGGACATATACAGTGCATGGCTAGATGAGAAGAAAATGAAAATGCCTGGCCCATTCAGTTAAGAAGGGGGAATGGCTATGTAAGGAAAGTGGAGGAGTTGTAGTGCACCAAGTTGCTAGGGTATGCCCTGAAGCCATCATTAAAAGTAAGATAATCTCTGCAATATCATATTTTGGTGATAAAAATATCACTTCAATCAGCATGATCAAACCTACCAGGGATGCTAATAAGTCTTGTTTAAAGAAGAATTATTTAATATTGCCAAAAGACACCTGTCCTAGAATGTGAGCAGGACTGGTTGCCTCCACTTCCAGAGCTGCCTAGTGAATGACCTCAATACACACTACACTCTGGCTTTTGCATATGCTACACATTGGTGAACGTTCCTGTCAGGCTACTCAGCAATGACGGCATATCATAGGCAGAATCATATCATTACCATTGATTGTACAGCAGTGCAATAGTGCAATATGTAGTGAGGCCATGCCCCTCACCCTCTAGACAGCTCTACAAGTACATATAAGCAGTTCTGCTAACATTCTAGGACAGGTTTCTAGTAGCCATTTTAAATCATTCCCAGAGAACCCCTTTAACCCCTTAAGGACGAAGGGCGTACATGTACGCCCTTCGTCCGCACTTTAAAGATGGCGCACGGAGCGGGCGCATGAGCTGCGGGTAAACGCTTGATTCATCAAGCTGACACCCGCAGCTCATGTCCGCGACCGGCAGCGATGCCGATCGCGGACATTTAACCCCTCAGATGCCGTGGTCAATCCTGACCACGGCATCTGATCAGCACAAACCGAAGTTTCACTTTCGGTTTTGCTCGGCTCCCTGATGGCCACAAGGGGGCCGGGCATGCATGTAGTACCCTAGGTTTCTGTGAATGAAACCCAGGCTACTCTGTAGTATTCCTATGGAGCCTATGACTGTAATAGGCTCCATAGGAAATATCTTGTTTTCTCATATATTCCAATGCTATTGCATTGGAATATATGAAATAACAATCTGATGATTGCATTTTATAGTTCCCTATGGGAACTATAAGAAAGTAGTAAAAAAAAAAAAAAGTTTAAAAAATAAAAATTAAATAAAAAAATATAAAAATTCAAATCACCCCCTTTCCCCAAAATGAAAATAAAATAAATAAAAAAATAAAAATTACACATAATGGGTGTCGCAATGTGCGAAAACGCCCATACTATAATAATATTAAAAATATTCACCATACGGTAAACATAAAAACGGAAAGAAAGCGTCCAAATGGCTAATTCGCCATTTTTGGGCGCTTCATTTCCTAAAAAAATGAATAAAAAGTGATCAAAACATCATACGCACCCCATAATGGTATCAATTAAAAGTTCAGATTGCCCGCAAAAATGAGCCCCTACACTGCTCCGTACGCATAATTACAAAAAAGTTATAGGGGTCAAAACATGGCAACAAAAAATTAAATAAAAAAATTCCCACTTAATTTTTTCACTATCAAAACGCAAGAAAAACTATACATATTAGGTATTGCCGGATTCGTACTGACCTGAAGAATAAAATTAACCAGTCAGTTTTATCACAAATCGAACGTTGTAATTTAAAAACCCGTAAAACTGTGGTGAAATTGCTTTTTTTTTGCAATTTCACCCCATTTGGAATTTTTTTCCCGTTTCCCACTACATCACATGCAAAAATAAATGGTAGCGTTAAAAAGTACAACTTGTCCCGCAAAAAATAAGCCGTCATATGGCTATGTGAGCGGAAATATAAAAATGTTATGGCTTTTGGAAGGCAGGGAGCGCAAAACAAAAATGCAAAAATCCCAAAACCCCCGGTCCTTAAGGGGTTAAGTACTATAAGTAATAGGGATGGGTCTGTCTCATCTAAACTTCTGAAGCGACTCTTTGCATGTTTTACTTTTCATTATCACAAGCTACATCTGGATTGGAAGGGTATATTTACAGGTGACAGATTTTGAGATCAGTTGCATTGATCTGAATGAAGTCACTTTGCCAGCTAGAAAATGCTTTTCTATAGGTCTCATTGATTTGATTGGCACAAATGCAGACATTTGTGCAACAAAGTGGTGAATTTAACCATTAGCCACTAATACTAATACTAATATTAATTCCGTTGCACTTTTAGTGATTTCTGGAAGTATAGCATGTCTTTTATAGTACGACCGGTTACTGTGAGCAGTAATTTAACTGTTTTACCTGCACTATTTTTTAATATGGAGCTCAAAGTATTTTTGAAATATTTATTGATACTGGTAATGATAAGAAGGCAGAACTAAATGGAATTCGGTTGGCTTGTATAGCACAAATAGTTTATGAGTACAATCTGGCTCTACTCAATATACTGAGTATTCTCATTATTTTAATTATGGGGGCTCTGTGTTTGCTTTAATTACACAGGTCAGATCTGTCATAGAAATTTTCGTGAATAAAAATCAGTTACATTCATCTGGAGGTGTTTGGGCATCAAGCACATGTATTTCTGCAAGCCCTATTTAGATTAATAGGACTGTTACAGAAATTTCTGCAACAAATATGGTACAATACTCTTACACTGTAGATGGGCACTCCTGAACTGTTTGTAGGTCATTTGGGTTCTTATCAGAAAGTGACCAGAATAGGAGGAGGCCACACACTTCCTGCATATAGGATTTCCCTGAAGGCTATTTTTAAGTTCTACCAACCAGAGAATTTGATCCTCTTCTCATAACATTAACCCCCAGCCACAAATAACATTCTCTGGAAGTTTGAAACTTTTAAAGCCATAGAAAGAAGTGAGCAAAGGTGGAAGAATTTCCATTTTTTTCTCTAAACCAATGCAAGTGTATGCCAATACAATACACTTTGTATAACTTGTAAACGTTAATTCTTGTAAGTGTTAGTTTAGAACACAAATCACTGATCATGATCATACAGTACTCATAAAAAGTCAGGGATTATTTGGCTTTCATGTGAAATTTATGGAAAATGTAAAAACTTCATGCTATAGTGACATTATATCATGAAAGTAGGGCATTTAACTAGAAGCATGCAATGGTAATTTCCTCATCACAAAAATGTCAATGTCTCAATGTTGTTCACAAGTTGACTTATTGTCCACTGAGGCATAACATCCCACTGTTAATGAATGGCAGCCCTCAAGTCATTGAGGTTCTGGGGTACAAAGTTAGGAGTCTCTACACGGTGACTCAGCTGATCTCATAGGTTTTCAATAGGATTCAGGTCTGGAGAAATTGCAGGCCAATCCATTTGAGGTACCCCAGTCTCCAGCAGCCATTCCCTAATCATGCAAGCTCAATGAGCTGGCGCATTTTTATCCATGAAGATGAAATTAGGCATGTGTTGTTCATGCAAAGGCACAATGACTGTATTAATGATGTTATTCAAATAGTATGGGCTTGTCACTGTACTATTCACAAAGTGTAGAGCAGTTCTGTATTGACTAGGCACACCTGCCCACACTGTAACACCACCACCACCAAAAGCTCGCCTGACTGATGCATAGCGCTCTCCTTGACATCTCCAACATCGTTGACGGACATATTTTTGCTCAGCTTGAATCGACTTACATCGAATTACAACTCCATTGTAGATGCTCCCTGGCCCATACAAGACGATGATGCCTGTGGTTAGGTACCCCTGCAGGTTGTCTACCATGCTGACTACGTTGATGCAAACAAATGGCCTGACGTGCCTCTCACCTCCTTTAAATATGCCTGGAGTTGTATGGCATTCATTATCCGGTTCCACAGCGCATTGTTCAGAATAAAGCGGTCATCAGTGTGAGATGTAGCCAAAGTATGTCCAATTCTTTGCCTTTCTGTGACTCTTCCAGTCTCTCTGCATCTCTGTTGCAACCTACTGATGACACTCTGTGACACTCTGATGTCAAAATGTGAACAGCATGATGAGGAGGACTGTCTAATTGAACCAAGAAACTTATTTTGCTGTTAAGCTCCTTGTTAGAGAACAACAAGTTGTGCAAAAAGTACTGAAACACTGAAAAGTTGGAAATGTGCATTCAAAAGTTTAGAGAAGGTCACAATAAGTTCACCTATGAAGGTTAGAGTGCATATTAGGTCCATCCTGAAATTTCACCCATAAGCCAAATATCCCTAACTTTTTATGAGTAGTGTATATTTTAAAAACTAACAGATCACCGATCTCCAAATGGAGTAAACTGCATATAATTCTTGATGTAAAGGTGACAATCACAACAAGAAATAATAATAAAACAGTTGTAGGGGTCCCTAGTGTGGGAGTCCATTGGGGTTATGTTGAAAAAGGAGGTGGTGTACTTCATGGAAGCCTCAGAGATGCCATGCAATTTATGATGTGTTTATACAGTATATTGAGATCCCTATCTCACATTGCCACAGTAATTAATACATACAGTATGTAGGTTGGGAATTCCAGGATGGGCAGAGTTGCAGTAACAAGGATCACAATGGAGACCATAAGCCTCCTAGGATGCTGTATGATGTAGCATTGGATATAAGTCTTATTTTCCAAAGGCTATGGGAGCAGACATACAATTATTATCCTGGTATTATGGTTGAAAGTGGTTAACAACAAAGCAATGTCCTGGCTATGATGTCAGAGTAAATTGTCAAAGGACACAGATTGTGTCTCATGTGAGGTGGATGAGGTTGCTATCATGCAGTATGCCAACCCGATGTTGCATGTGGCTGGAGGCACGCATAATGTACAAGTGCCCAGTAAATGATTTCCAGCCAAAATGGAGGCCCCCAGCTTGGCTAAGAATCACTCACTGAGCGCTTATATCATAGCCAGGATTATAACGCTTATATCCAATGCTACATCTCTTTGAGGGTATGTGATTACTGCTTCCACAGTAATATCAACAAATATATCCACTCATTTTCTCCCTATGGACCTCGTAATTGTATTATTCAATAACCTCACCGACCTATGGTCTCTTATCCTATCACAAACATCTAAAGCATAATTACATAAATCCTTGTATTCCACAGTGGGCATCCTAGAAGGCTTATGGCCTACCTTGTGATCCTTGTTACTACAAATCTGTACATCTTAGAATTTCCATCCAAAATATGTATGTGACAATGGGAAATAGGAATTTCAATATACCGAATAAACATGTCGCACATTGCATATTGATAGTATATCTGAGGCTTCCACGAAGTATGCCACCTCCTTTTTCAACATGACCCCAATGGACTGTTTCTGAATCATCTGATTCTTGATACCCTGTACCACCAATACATGTGTCCTCTATTTAGGTTTACATACTTATTTTTTATATGTGTTTTCTAATGTGTATTGTACACCACTGTTGTATGTGTATTGTTGTATGTTGTATGTTGGCATTTCACATTGTCACCTGATGAACCATTGCCTAATGGGGAAATGTGTTGGGACTTTGAAGTAGGGTACTAAAAATTTCAGTAAATTTACTGTAAGTGCTCACCTAATCACCATATTACTTGTACTTATTGTGGTTTATACATTAAATGTGTTTGGTTAGACAACTGACTAGTGGTGTCTCTGTATGTTTATGCACTCTTACTCTAGGGACCCCATCACTATATTATTATTTGTATTTTTTTGAGTTTGTCATCATCACATCAAGAGTTATATGCAGTTTACTTCCCTTCGAGATCAGTTAAAAGTTAGTTTAGGAAAATCCTTAAATGGGGTGTCCCATAAAATATATAGTTTGCAGACCAGCACTTGGATCTAAATACTTTTGTAATTGCATGTGATTAAAAATGTAATATAACCAGCGAGTTATTCAATAAAATCTAACTGCATAGCGCCACCTGCTGTTTGTTTTTTCTTATTTCTTCGCCTGATTCAATGAGAAGGCCGCACATGCTCAGTTTCATCCTGCAACTGTCTCCTGAGATGTGATAGGGAGAGTTGAGACATGCCCCTTTAGCTGCAGCAGAAAAGTCACGCCCCTTGAGCTGTAAGTTTGATATAAATCTAGCAGAGCAATTAATGGGGAGATCTCTGGATCCATGTGAGGTACTGGGCTGGTTCTTGCTTTGTTAGAAACAGATTGTCAGGTTCTTGCCATATGATGTCTGATTTGAATTTTTTACATTGGTCATGGGACAACCCTTTGTATACTGGGAGTTGTTCATGGGGGTGGTCTTATGGTAGAAAAACTAAAGATATAAATGTATAAATTACAATTTTTACTGAATCTTTTTCCATAAAACTATACAACAATCTGCTCAGCTCTTCCTGCTCTATAAGATGCCGCCTGCAGTTGCAACTTCACCAAGGCTTTCCCCATACACCTGCTTTGTAACAATTCAAAGTCTATACATCCTGTTTAAAGCTGGCCATAAAAATTTGATAAACCTTGGCCAAACCCGACGACTTCGGCGGGACTTGAGAATCACCAAGTGTATATGGAGACCTCCTATGTCCATCCGGAGATGGTCTGTCAAGCAGTACAACATCCTTTTTTCTCTGACGTAAGTGGCCATTGCAGGGGCTGGTAGCGGATTTCTCTCCCTTTTCCCCTGTTTAGAAAATGTGCATGCTTAGCCAGGCCAATCTATGCATGTATGCAGGTAATGAAAAGAGATAACTATTGGCTGAAAAAGCTTTCGGCCAACATGTAGCTAATGAGTATGGACAGTGTAAGAAACGATAGGGGTGCATTCACATGACTGTGTTTTTGGGCCACATCTGATCTGCATATTTTAGCGGATCACACATAGACCCATTCATTTCTATGAGGCCGCAAAAAAGCTGACAACACACGGATGTCATCCATGTGCTGTCCGCAACTGTGTGGCCGAGCTGCAAATGATAGAACATGTCCTATTCCTGTCTGTTTTACTGACAATAATAGGCATTTTTTTCTATAGGGCCCACAACAAGTGCAGGATACACACGGACCGTATCCGTATTTTGCAAATCCACGATTTTCAGACAACAAAACAGATATGGCGATATGAATTCCCCTTACTAAGATGTCAAAGCTTCTCACTAAGTGATCATATTACACAGAGGGTAGAAACTGTGAGGGAGAGGTGGGAGAGTAAGTCTGGCACAAGCATGCATGAATACATAGAGATGGACAGATTGAAGTCTATAGGGAAATATTTGTGTTAGTTTTCCTCTCCATTAATGCATTTTTTTTTTTTTTTTTTTAGGCTGTTTTGCTAAAATGCAGCATGTTCTAGTTATGGTGTTTTTTCAGGCATTTTTCCATAGACTTCTCTATAGGAAAGATAATGTACCTGCAAAAAATACGTGTCAAAAATGCCTCTATAAAAAAAAAAATCCCCCCAAAAATAAAGCCCCAGAAAACACCATAAGAAGGCCTCAGACCGGAACAGCGCTACTCTTTTTCGTATGTGAGAAACAATGAACGGCTCACTTCAGTTCACTGGTTTTCACTCTATATCAAAAAAGAGTCCGTAACACAAACATATATTCAACAATAAAATGAGACATATAAAATTGAGTATATCAGCATAACTGTTTAGTCCATAAGTCCAGTGGTAGTTTCTGGATAAGCACATCAAGTTCATATAGAGGGGCAGCCCAGGTGAGTGCAACGTTTAGTGCAATCTTGGAAAGCCATTGGACCCATGCCCTGATGAAGCTTGCATCCCCAATGGAGTGAGAGGAGAGTTAGTCTCCCTCCCCACAGGTGTACCATTCAAGGTGCGATGTCCTGCAGTAGATGGCTGCAGAGGATAAGACTACGTGCTTGTGATTAGTTGCAGCGAGGCTGAAAGTCATCGAAGTAGCAAATTAAAGCCAGGTCCCTTTAAGAAGAGGCCACCCAGCTGAAGTCCATGTACTTAAAAAGTGTGTATAAGTGTAAAAGTTTATACTATCCTCCCTAGAGATTTTTCATATGCATCTTGGTAAACATCATGTTATTCTGTGTATACAGCATGCCCTATGGCTTTATTTTACTATGAATGTACGTGATGTCTTTGTTATAATATTTAGAGTCGCTTTTAGGAAGTGGGGTCAGATCACATGCTCTTCTTACCTATACTTTATACAGCTTTAGCTAGATCAAAGCATATTTACACAGTAAACTAGCAATATTTAGAAATATGTGATTATTTATCAACGTTTCCTATACGCAAAGTATGACTGCACGTTCAATACTGTCAAAAACAGCAGTTCAAGAAAATCCAGACTTCTAGTCTCACATTAAAAATCAGTATCTGCACATTTCCAAATGCACATTGACCGCTACTTAAAATTATATGTCAGCTGCATTTTCTGAATGAACCTAATATTTTCCTAGAATATAAATGTGTGTGTGTCTGGGGGCGGGGGGGGATGGGAGCAGAGCAGGTTTTATATGATATGGCTGCCATCTAGTGTGGTGTCTGGGAAGTGCTGTATCTCACAGGAGTGTTAATGTGAGCACATTTATTTCAAATTGCATTAAAACGAGGGAGGGGACATGGGGATAATCTCAGATTCAATTAACAGTCATCGGCTATTAATTAAAATTAATTAAAATAGGCTTCTTAATAACACTGTGTAGTAGACTGGCATTATATTGCATTTATATTACATTATGGTATAATTTTACGAGCTGGTATTTCATTTATCAGTATTCATTAAAAGTACATTTAGAGGAATAAATAGCTGCAAAACTACCTTCTAAAGATGTATTAAACTCACAATCCTCCCTCTAAAGTGTGCTACTGACGCCTGTTTTAGTAACTACTTGTATTCCCCATGTAATAGCAATGTTGGAGCACCTATTCTTTTCAGAACTTTGTGACGTCCCATTCCTTTCTTGTTCCTGCTGGAAATTATGAATGAATTACTAGCAGTTTGCAGTTACCAGTTGGGGGGTGTCCCTGCACAGTATACAATCAGTATTGTCAGTGCCATGGACACCACCCCAAACTGGTAATACCCATCTGGACCTTCAATGCAAACAGCTAGTAATGCTTTCATAGCTTCTAGCAGAAATAAGAAACTAGTGTAATTGTTATTACAATAGGATGCAAGTAGTTACTAAAACAGACATGTCAGGAGAGTTTAGAGGTCCTCTTTAATGGGTCCCATAGATGGTATAACAACTTATACTGTGTACAGCTTTTATACCACAGTGTTAAATGTCTGTGAACTCTTAAAGTGAATCTATAGGCTCCAAAACACCTCCCAAACTAGAGTAAGGTTAGTTTCACGCTAGAGCTAAACTGTTTTGGTAGAGGAACAGCCTGCCGGAGTTCATCGCATGAAATATTGGAGCACCACCAGTCTCCATTCACTATAATGGGACCCAGCAGGGATCTGCCCTGTTTCCGGCATTAGTGCCAAGATTCTTCTGGACAAATACTACTGCAAGTAACATTTTCTGTCCGGCAGATTCCCAGCACTAATGCCGGAAACAGTCCGGCTCCCATTACAGTCTCTGGGCTCCAGTAGGGAAAGGTGGTATCTGCTATGCCAGATATGATGAACTACGGCAGGCTGTTCCTCTACCAGAACAGCCTCCTGAAACAGTTCAGCACTAGTGTTAAACTAGCCTAGGTGTTGCATTTACTGCTCTTTTGTGGGAGCACAGCATCTGAATGCAAGTGACAAAATTACATAATCAGACTCAGAGTCACTCACACTGTACACTGCTTGCACTGGTTTGCGGAGTGTTTTAGAACTGACACCTTCCCTTTAACGCTCCTGATCTAGGGTACCAGAACTGTAGGGGAAGCTTCTTTTTTTATTTACATGCTAAACTAAAATGTATAGCTATCTATCTATATATCTATCTATCTATCTATCTATCTATCTATCTACATGTATATGACACCAATTAGGGATAACAACAAAACTACGTTCCTAACATTGTGTAAGTCCCCCTTATGCCACCAAGACATTTCTGCCCCATTGAGGCATGAACTCTCCAAGACCTCTACTGTAGTATCTGCCACCACAAAGTTCGCAGATGAATCTTTTTGTCCTGCATGCTGCAAGGTGGGGCCTCCATGACTTGCACTTATTTTTCTAGCATGTCACACAAACATTCAACTGGATAAAAGGGAGTCTTTCACCCCAAATAAGCAATTTCTAACAGTTAGACTATTCTGATTAAAATGCTTCTTACCCTAATGCTGTCCGATCCACATATCTTCTTAAAATCACTTTTATTCGGTATGAAAATTTATGGTGAAGGTGCCCAGGGGCGGCGTTGTGACGGTGCCCAGGGGCGGCGTTGTAACGGCCGGTGCCCAGGCCCCATGGTCATTTTCATATGATACCACTCCCCTCTTTACCCAGTCGGCCCGCCCTGTGTCTTGATCTTCTCTTCCTTCTTTCCCGCACCTGCGCCATGGAACGGGGCCTCCGTGCCTCCGCGACTGGTTTTCCTATTACTGGCAGATGCATCGGAGTGTCCAGTGCACAGGCGCAGGCTCGCACGTCAAAGTCCAGCAAGCACCGCATCAGAGGGCTGTTCCGAACTTACGTACGGGCCTGCGCCTGTGCACTGGACACTCCGATGCTTCTGCCAGTAAAGGGAAAAAAGTGCGGAGGCCCCGTTCCATGGTGCAGGTGCGGGAAAGAAGGAGGAGAAGATCAAGACACATGGCGGGCCGACTGGGTGAAGAAGGGGAGTGGTATCATATGAAAATGACCACGGGGCCTGGGCACCGGCCGTTACAACGCCGCCCCTGGGCACCTTCAACAGAAATTTGCATACCAAATAAAAGTGATTTGAAGATCGGACAGCATTAGGGTAAGAAGCATTTTAATGTGGGGGCTATATTGATCAGAATCGTCTAACTATTAAAACTTGCTTATTTGGGGTGAAAGACTCCCTTTAAGGGAATTTTGAGTTCAAGTTAACAGTATAAACATTTTGTCATGTTTCTTAAAGGGGTTCTCTGGGAAATAAAGTGGTTATCCAAGTATTTTTTAAATGATCACCTATCCTCTGAATAGGTGATCAGCATCCAATCGGTGGGGGCTCAACACCCGGGCTGCCCGCCAATCAGCCATTTGAGAAGCCCCAGCACTTATGTGATCTCCTCGGCCTTCTCACTGCTTACCCTAGGCCAGTGACGTCGTGGCCATCGGTCATGTGGCCTGTGCGCAGCTCAGCCCCATTTACTTGAAATTTTGCTTAATTTGGCATCTGCAGTTTCTATGTCTCACAGCACATAGCAGCTGAAGAATACCATTCTGTGATAAATCAGTCAGACTGACCACCTGATGACTTGGTCTCTGCCCCTCTCTCTCCTCATCTGAATGAACTTCGAAACTTATTTATGATCAAACGAAGGTTGAGTTTTGATTTGATCATATATCAGTTAAGTAGATCAGGGCAGGACGAGGTTTCAGTTCACCTTCTGTGAAGGTCCACAGACAATGAGATCTAAAAAAGACTGAGAGCAGCCAGAAAGCTTTTCATTCTCTGCCAATAAAGCTGTCTCTTCCACGGAACAGATTTTTGGTGTAGTCATCCATTCATAATGATTCAAAGTCACTTCCATAATTGTTAAAACTTGACATACTATAAAATTGAATACCTAAGTAGCAGAAATAAGTGGGAGACATCTAAGAGGGTAATAGGAAAACCTAGATGAAATATGATGTGAGAATATTCAATATAACTTTTCTTATGTGTGAAATTATTTATTGTACTTTAATTTAAATTATTTCTTAGACATTTTCTCACCTTTGAATTCTTTTTGTTCTCATCTGAATAGCACGGTTGCAGGCAAGTCTATATTATATACTTATTCTTTAATCTCCGAGAGAGAATACATCTATAGAATTTCTAAAAGTGTTCTCGTCTTTACCATTACCACTGCCTGAACAATTATGTTTGATCATATATTCAGCTACAAAATCATTATGTGCTATAGAAAGTTAATGTTAGAGGCGCTTTGGGCTTACAGGACCATGCAGTGACAGTTTCTACTGCGAAAAATCTAATTACTGCCATTTCCTTTTTTTACTACATATCACATATTGAAAATACTCACACAAGGTCAATGAGCGTTAGCTGACAGAGTGAGGAGCAGATGCTAACAACAGGCAGAAGTCACATGCATTTATAGCTGCTCCTGAATATTTAAACTACGGTAATTATTTCTTTTAGTGTGAGAATCCTTTTTTTTTTTTTTTTTTTCTCAAAGTAATGAGCATAGCTTAACCCACCATAAAACAAGACAGCATCAAATATGGAGTGAAATCGTGTGGCAATACCCAACAAACAGATATAAAATATCCTAAAATATGACCATAATATGGAGCAATAACTTTGTATGTGTGAACTATACTTGTGGGCAGGGGTGTACAGTAGCTAAAGGCTCATGGGCCCTGATGCAAAAGTTCCACTTGGGCCCCCCCTTCCCTCAGTGCTTTGTGGCCAGGGGCAAGGGAGCACATAGCCTTCGTGTTGTTTGAGGCAAAAATTGAAACGGCAACGCCTCCCCCCTTCTGCCAAATTCTTGACCTATGCCGGAGGTGTAACTTGACCAGCATGCACTTTCTATAATTCCAGTGTCTTCTTATGTGGGACAAGGGTCTTTGAGTCCCTTCAGGCTCCTGGGCCCTATAGTGACTGTTACCTCTGCACCCCCTATAGCTATGCCCCTGTCTGTGGGGAAATTCCACGGCACTCAGTGTACTTTGATAATCTTAATACATTATTGATCCAATATTTCATTATGATCCAGAGAATTTATTCCATACAGACATCTTTCCAGACACTCATAAATGAATTGGATGTTGCGGCCCTAATACACATTCTTAGGCAATATGAGTCTGCGATGTGTAAAGTTCAGATAACTGCAGCGATCCCTCTTTGGCATAGGCTCCTATCGCCAAAGGTGGTCTATTAGGACCGAACTGTCCAATTCATATATGAGCATCTCTTCAGTTTTTTTTATAGATTCAATTGTGTGGATCGTAACAAAATGTTTGAATACATAAAATATTGACTTTATTGAAGTACATTGGGTGCCATATAATTTTCTCACAATTGACTTTGGCTGTAACAAGTTCTGCACAAGGCACTGGATTTGATCAGGAGTGCGGGTGACATGACAGCTTCCTTACTGTAAACTAAAGTTCTCAGCTAATGACTACTGCATCTCCAACGTCTTTAATCACACCTCTCCTTTTGACTTAATGTGGAGGGATCAAGACAATTTATTTAAATGATCATAATTACAAACAGCAAAGAAATTGAGAAAGACAGTTTAGGTTAATGATATGACATCATTCTAAAAGTTTGCTTTACCAGGCTTATAATGGAACACAATGAAGGAGATACATTAAAAAGGGTTGTGCAGCAATATATATTGATGATCTATCCTGGGGGGAGGTGTTGTCAGACGCCTGCCACCTGCCAATCTGATACTGATGACCTATCCTGTTCTATTCTATAAGTGGTAAGGATCACCAAATATCGCAAAAATAATTACCAAATGTTGAAAACATAATTTTTACAACACAAAAGTGGCATAGCAGATTGATAAATACAAATTAATGATAAAAGTATAATATAAAAACATTTAATGCATAAAAATCTGATTCATGTAAGTATGCTAGCAATAAAACAACAACAAAACATTAATCCCTAAGTAAAATTACATAAAATAGCACTAGGTAATAGATCCATTAAAGGGGATGGTCAACGTTTGGTTAATTTTAGAAATGTGCTAAAGCCGGCACTATATTCAGTTTTCTATCCCCTTCATTGCAGTGCCAGCCCCTTGTGCTGACAGCCGGCTGGCTCCTGTGTAATTTTAAAGATACTTCACCCTAAATGGCCACTGACTGAGGGGGGCGTTACCTGGCTTATCCTTCAGCAGCCACCATAAAGAGGCCACTGATGGACAGGTCTAGTTGTTGATCTGTGGTAGGGCTTGATAGGAACGCACTGATTTTACCCAGAGATTGCAATGGTAAATAACTACAGTATATGGTATAAGTGATCTAATGATCACATGATGATCAAAAAGTTACGGATGACAGAAAATCACAATGCAAATACATTTTTTCAAAGTTTTTTTTAAGTAAAACATTAGAAAAACTATAAACATTTGGTATCACTGTAATCATACTTATCAAGAAAATGATGTAAAAAAAATAATAAAGAATAAAAGAAATGGAGGAATTGCATTATTTTCCAATTCCACCCCATTTTTTTTTATTTTTTTCAGCTTCCCACTTCATTAAATGGAATATTAAAGGAGTTCTGCCAGGAAAAAATATTATATATATTTTAAACCAGCACCTGCATCTATATATTTTTGTTACTGCATGTAATTAAAAATGTAAAACCTCTGAGTTATTCAATAAAACGTATTTGTATAGGGCGGCCACCTGATAAATGTTCTTTTCCTTTTTTCTTGTCCACCTCACTGCGGTGTTCGTATGGGCTCATTTGAACTCTTCAGCTGTCACCAGCTATATCTTCTCTTAAAAGCTGTAGAAGTTACAAGGAGAGAGCTGCAGCAGAAAGGATGTGCCCCCTGAGAAAAGACACGTCCCCTGAACTGCCAGGCTGAAGATAATGTAGCAGAACATTTGGAACTATAATTGAGGGATTCTCTGGTTCCATGTGAAGTACGGGGCTGGTTCTAGCTCTGTTCAACAGAAATTGTCATGTACAATGTGATGTGATGTCTGATTTTCATTTTTTACATCAGTCATGGCATACCCCTTCAAGTGGTGCATTTAGAAGGTACAATTTTGTCCTGCAGGAAAACTAGCTGATTCCCCTATGTGAACAGAAAAACATACAAGTTATGGTTTCCGGAACTCAGGAAGTAAAATAACGCAAAGAATGGGAAAATAGCTGCGTCAGAAAGGGGCTAACAAGCTTTGTAAATTTACACACTGTATAGTAGAACATTAGAGAGATGCAAACAATTCAGTAATGCTGATGTGTGTGTGTGTGGTATTTAACAGGAATGTGTCATCAGAAAATGACCTATTGTTTGAATCAGGTTACGTTAAACATTTTTTTTAGAATTTTTTATAACGTTACATTTTTTCTATGTTATGTCACTATCTAGCAATAACAAATGACAAAACATTGGGAAACTTGAGAGACCTTGGCGTGGTGCTCGGGCTTAAGACATGTCCTCCACTGTAGGACATGTTGACTAATCTCTCAATTTTAACATCAGTCTGAGGGCTTAGTAAGACCCCGGTGTGCACTTGTTTTGTCATTTGTTATTGCTATATTGTTATATTATTTATCACATCCACACAATTGCCATCTTGTGTAGGATGTCTATTGTGGTACTTGTGGTCCGCTGCTGGCATCCTCCACTGTATCCATTTTTGCTGGGGATCGCCATTAGCAACGAGCCACAAGCTTCCATGTATATATATGCACATCTGCATTTTTGGGTTGAGCACATCCTGCTTCATGCCACCTTTCAGTTGTATTGTGTATATGACACTATCTATAATAAAATATATATATATACTTATCCTGCAAGTTTCACACTGACCACTAGGCCTCAAATATATTTAGACTTTCTGTCTTTTGTGAGCAGCTCCATGCCATAGATGCAATGGACAGGAGGGGACCTCATTGACTTCTATGGGAGGCATTCTCTGTGACCTGTGCTGAGGTCAGGAGGAAGTAGATAAGCTGTGATATCACCTATTGTGAATGGCAGATTCTCTGTTTTACAGTATATACAGAGGTGTTGCATATCATTGAAATTCTGCCAGTGGTGATAATGATAATAGCCACTGAAAAGTTATGTGTACAGAACATGAAATCATTTCAGGATTATATAAACTTTTTAAAGAGAATATGTCACTAGCGACCTTCCTATCGAACTGTTTCCTTAGACACATGGGCGTAGCTATAGGGGGTGCAGAGGTAGCAGTCGCTACCGGGCCCAGGAGCCTGAGGGGGCCCAAAGACACTGGTGCCACATAGGAAGACACACAAAGCACCAAGGGAAGGGGTCCCAAGCTGAACTCTTGCCCAGGGCCCATGAGCCGTTAGCTACGCCCCTGCTTAGACACCTAGCTCTGGTTCACTTGATTAAAACCTGATTTATTTTTTTGATCTGTACCTCCATTTCCGAGTTATGATACTTTTTCTTGATATGCAATTTTGGCCTTTGGAGCAATTATGGCATCACTATTGCTCTTGTTGCACCCAAGCTATACTCATTTCTATGGTGAGCCCTTACTTTGCGGCTTTGATTGACAGGGCCAGGCAGTTGCAAAGCAGCCACTTTGGGGCTGGTCATAGAAAGGCGTGGAGCTGGCTCCTTATTTTCCCAGCATCTTCCCTTTCTTTTACCAACCTACAAAAACTCCTGCAGATACCTCCAGTTCTGTGTCTGTTACAGCAGCAACCATGGGGCACAGACACAATGGACAAGGGACATCATTGACTTCTATGGAAGAGTTTTCTAGACTTGCCTTATGACCTGTGTGGAGGTAAGGAGGGAGTAGATAAGCTTTTACAATCACCTACTATGAATGGTGGATCCCGTGTTATCTATATATAGGTGATATCTGTCATTCTAATCCTGACTGTAATGATACGCAGATAACTGCAGTACAGTGATATGGACAGACTAAGAAGAGGTGCCTATTATTAGGCTTAGTGACCAGCCCCATAGAAGTGAATGGGGCTAAGCATGATGCAAAGCATAGTCGCTATACAATGTACAGCGCTGTACTTGATAAGCTGCAAGGAGGCTGTAGCGCTCGCAGGAGCGGCGGTGCCTTCTCAAACAGCTCATGGGCAGGGGTCCCGGGTGTCTTTACCCCACCAATCAGATACTGATAACCTATCCTGAGGATACGTCATCAGTATAAAAATCTCGGAAAACTCCTTTAACTCTGAGGAAGAATGGGAAAAAAAACAGCAATAAAGCTATTGACTTTTTCTATTGTAGACTTTGCAACATTCACACTGCAGCATAAATACCATGATAACTTTAATCTGTGGGTCAGTGCGAAATACATCTTTTTTATTACGTTTCACTGCTTTTTAACAATAAACAACCCCTTTAACTTCTTACCGACCGCCTAACGCAGGATTGTGTCCTGCAGGCGGTCGGTCTGTTCCTCTCTGACGCGCGGTCACAGGATCGCGTCGGGGAGAAGGTAAACTACAGCCTGCCAGCACTGATTGTGCGCTGGCAGGCTGTAGAAGTTAAAAAAAATGGCATATCAGACACTGTTTTGTTAACAGCGTCTGATATGCTTGCTGATCGTTCCTTTGGTGGTCCCTTTTGCTTGGGACCACCAAAGGAAACTTTTATAAGTGCACCAATCACCACACAGACCCCCCCCCATCCATCCCCCCCACCCCCGTCACTGATTAACCCCTGATTAACCCCCGATCACCCCATGTCACACACCTGACACTAATTACCCCCCTGTAAGGCTCATTCAGACGTCCGTATGTGTTTTGCGGATCCGCAAAACACGGACACCGGCAATGTGCTTTCCGCATTTTGCGGATCCGCACATTGCCAGAACTATAGAGAAAATGCCTTAGAAGAATAGGACATGCTCTATCTTTTGCGGAGCTGCGGCCGGATGTTTGGTGGCCAAAACCCGGAAGTTTGTGGCCGCAGCTCCGCAAATGCTGATGCGGCGAGCGCATAGTGTGCTCTCCGCATCTCCGCCGACCCCATTCACACTGAATGGGTCCGCATCTATTCCGCAGAATTGCGGAATAGATGCGGATATTTTTGCGGACGTGTGAATGGGGCCTTACTACTTTTTTTTTTGCACATTTTTTGGCAGAGATTTATTCATCCACATTGATCGATGCGAATGAGGAAATCTGTGCCGTTTTTTTTTTTTTTTTTTTGCACATTTTTGGGCAGAGATTTTTTCATCCACATTGATCGATGCGAATGAGGAAATCTGTGCCGTTCATTTTTTTTTTCTTTTTTCAGCCCAGAGGCTGAACGGGAAAAAAAATCTCATTACCCGTATGTTCAATATAAGGAAGATCGCAGAAACTCCTAATGCTGGCCATACGTGTAATGATTGCGGAGACCCTAAAATGCCAGAGCAGTACAAAAACCTCACATGTGACCCCATTTTAGAAAGAAGACACCCCAAGGTATTCCGTGAGGGGTATGGTGAGTTCATGCAAAATTTTATTTTTTGTGACAAGTTAGTGGAATATGGAAAAATCATTGGAATTGGGCCCCTTTGCGCATCTTGGCTGCAAAAAAGTGTCACTCATGTGGTATCGCCGTACTCAGGAGAAGTAGGGCAATGTGTTTTGGGGTGTATTTTTACATATACCCATGCTGGGTGAGAGAAATATCTCTGTAAATTGACAACTTTGAATAAACAAATGTAAAAAGTTGTCGTTTACAGCGATATTTCTCACACGCAGCATGGGTATATGTAAAAATACACCCCAAAACACATTGCCCTACTTCTCCTGAGTACGGCGATACCACATGTGTGCCACTTTTTTGCAGCCTGGACTTTGACAAGCAATCTTCTGATCGCTCACATAATACACTGTGCTACTTATGTCGCTATTGACTGCAGCATCTAAGAGGTTAAACAGTCAGGATCAGCACTTCTGCTGATGCAGGCCATTAGAGTAGTTCCTGGTCTCTGCTGCACAGGAGACCCATGCAGCTCTTATTCTAAGCCACCATAAAAAGGCGACAGCTTAGGATAAGGCCCCTTAATGATTGCATAAAAAGGCATATTATTGGACAATAAGGGGTTAAACAAACACACCATTTTGCCTTCACTATAAAGGAACATAACTCATAAATGAAGACACAGACTTTTGTGTCATTATTAGAGATGAGTGAATCAATTTTAAAATTCTGAAATTCGACACAAATGTATTCGTATCCGAATCGAATCAGAAGGCAAGATCGGCCGAATCAGAGCAGAATTGAAATTTAAAATGTTCACTCATCTGTAATCATTTTATATTACAGCAGAGCAAAGGAATAAAGTAAAATATTAGTGTGATATGATCACAATGGACAACAGGTTATAAAGATAGACACGATAACACATTACAAAATAATCTAGGTATACGAACACTAGCATCATTATAGAACACAATCTAGAAAACAAAATTCAAATGCTATTGTGATATCATTATAATAGCAAAACAATTCTAGAAAACAGTCTATTTTGGCATCAAAACAACAACAAAAAAAAAACAGGCTTTAATCCCTTAACAACTAACAACCCACATGTTCTATGGCAGAGAGACGTAAAAACACAGGCCAGACAATGTTAAAAATAAAGAAGCAACAGTATGCATTACCCCCGTAGCTGGCTTTTTGATGATCTCACTGATGGAAACCCACTACTGTCCACTTCCTATTCCTTGTCGACATGCTCAAAATACCAGGAAAAGCCAGCTCAGCCTTTCTGAGGTGGATCACGGTGAGATCATCTATGTCACAGAGCAGGAACAGAAAACTTCTTAAAATGTACAATTTTGTCAATTTTTGATCGTTCAATGAATACACAGTATATTATGACAACATCGGAAAAAGAACACAGCTTCTAAATGAAGCCGAAGAGGAAGATTTATTAAACTCTTAAAAAAAAAACTGAGACAGTTTCATAAATCTGCCTTATAGACTATTGTAACATCATAACAAGACAACAGAATAATCACAACCACTTCTGTGAGAACATCATAAAAGAGCACAGTGTAGGAATATCATTACAGTAGAATGGTGGTTATAAAAGCAAGCATAGTCTATTTTAACATCTTCAAAATAGACTAGAGCGTATAAAAGAAGATAGTGACATCATCACTATAAAATTGGAGGAAGGGAGGCTATTTTACTTACAATCGGGTAAAGCCAAGGAATAGGGGGCAGGGTACTTGCGGGGGGGGGGGGGGGCACTGTTAAGGGGGCAGGCAGTTGTGGATGTCACTGTTAAGGGGGCGGGGTGCTGTGGAGTTCACTGTTAAGGGGGTGAGCTGCTGTGGAGGTCACTGTTAAGAGGGTAGGGTGGTATGGAGGTCACATCTAAAAGGGGAGGGGGTCCCTGGAGGTCACTATTAAGGGGGTGGTGTGCCATGGAGGTCACTGTTAAGGGACAGGGATCTGTGTGGGGGTCACTGTTAGAGGGACAAGATACTGTGGGGGGTCACTGTTAACGGGGCGGGCCACTGTGGATGTCACTTTTAACGGGGTGAGCTGCTAGTAGTAATAAAGCCCCCTATAGTGGTCCCAGCAGTAACAAGGCTACTCTATAAGGCACCCCTTTAGAGCACATAGTAGTAATAAATCCCCCTATAGTGTCCCCAGTAGTTATAAAGCCTCCTATAGTGGTCCCAGTATTAATAACACACCGCTGCAGTGGCCTCTGTATTATAATGCCATCTGTAGTGCCACTACATATAATGCTCCCCTTGTAGTGCCGATATGTATAATGAGACCTGTATTAAAATGCCCCCTGTAGTGCCCATATGTATAATGTTCTCATCCCCTCTGTGGTATAATGCCCATTCTGTATTGATAGTATATAATGCCCCCTATGTACTGATAGTATATACAGGTATAATTGTTCCCTCAGTAGTATATAGAATGCCCCCTCAGTGGTAAATAAAAAGGTCCCTCTGTAGTATATAGGAAGGCCCCTCTGTAGTATATGGAATACCCCCCTCTGTAGTATATAGAATGCCCCCTCTGTACTATATAGAATGGCCTTTCTGTAGTATATAGAATTCCCCCCTCTGTAGTATATAGAATGGCCCCACTCTGTAGCATGGCCTGCCTCTGTAGAATGGCCTCCATATGTAGAACGGTCCCCCTTTGTAGAATAGCCCACTCTGTAGTAAATATGATGCCCTCATCGCCCTCAAAGACCATAGAAGTCATGTGTGTGACTTGATTCTTATAATTATTATTTGTATTATTATTATTATTATTATTAGGGCTATTTATTTAGGAAAATTTTCCCTGTTGTAGTGACAATAGTCATTGTTAGAGCTGTGCTGGGTCTAGTCATATGACCACCAGGAAAAAAAAAAAAGGCAGCACCACAGCGAGATTTTTTCTAACTACAGCACTCATTGAGAGCATGATAGAACAGAAAAAGCAGAAGCAGTGAAAAACACTCGTCTTCTCTCTCAGGTTCCCTGCAGTCTTTGACAGCAGGTGTCCATATGTTTGATTGCTCAGGCTAAAGCCTGGTGTATAAATATACCATGGTGTAGGCTTTAGAGACCTGGACCACCCACTTTAAAAAAAGGTGGGTGGCCATTAACCAGTTAAGAGACCCATTATTCTGGCATGTTAACTTTATTATTATTCAAGTACCCAAGAACAGAGAAGAAAACATAAAAAGATACCCTAAGGACGTTTACTCCACACACTAATAAACAATTATTGGACTATAAAAAGTTGCACCCATGTCATGCAAAGAATTTGCCTATTTAAAAATATAAAGATTAAAAAAACACCTCCCTGAAAGTGCATAGCTTGTACAACTTTTAGATCACAAGTGCTCTATGGAAGCAAGTAATGATTTAGTAACTTTATTTAGGACACACATATAAGATGCCTGCAAAAATAAGTTTACTGGAACCCAAAAAGTTCATTTGCTCTTGCAGGACAGACACATTTCATGCACTTTATGAAAATACACATTAATTTAAGGGTACGACTATAACACAATTTGGGGCGCATCACATGTTGCACAGCCACTTATTGCACATTTGCCATCACTGAGACTGCAATATCTCAAAAATCTAGCAGTGTTGGATTGTTTTGTGATTATGGCGTCGCTGCAAATTTGCAAGTTGCGCTGCAACCCAATTCATTTCTACAGCTGCCCTGCTACACTGCAATGCTTAGAATAGATCTTCAGGTTGGCAGGGGTCCAACTCCTGGCCCCCTCACCAATCTGCTCTAAGAGAGATGAGGTTCAGGTAATTTCGAAGAGGAAAAAGCGCTTGCACAAGCGCTGCCTCCCCTTTCAAACAGCTGATCTGTTATGAAGGCAATTACTACACCAGAAAATAGCAGCAATAGCTGTAAAACATATGTGGTTTTGTACAATGCATGTTTTTTACCACAGCAAAAACCACAATATATAAACCCAGCCAAAGGTTGTCTGCATGATATAAGTTTACTGGATTGATTTACTGAGAAATTATATATTAATTATTCACAGTCAAGTACTAGTGGTATAAAAGTTGTCCATGCTGTATACTTTAGCGAGCCGGTTATACATGTTGAGTGTTTTATTTTTAGGCATATTGTTTATAGGAAATAGGCTCAGCTATTTATTGTCTATTAATTGAATATTAGTGTATGGAGTGAAATATTTAACATTTAAGGCTAGTTTCCCATACGTGGCAAGAGATCTGGCAGGCTGTCCCGGCAGAGAACTGCCTGCCGAGGCTGTCTAGATTCATCATTGCAGGAAGTTAACGGAATTGACTACCAGCCCAATTTACTATATTGGGGTACGGCGGAGATCCGCCTGCTACACAGCACAATGCTGCGAATTGCCCAAACAAAAACAGTTCCATATGTGAAACTAGCCTAACAAATATGTTTGTGTTTTGTTTTCTTTCCATTCACATAGCCATATAAAGGCTTTTTTTTTTTTTTTTTGCAGACCAAGTTGTACTTTCTAATGGCACCACTTAATATTGCATACATTGTAGTGGAAAGCAGGAAAAAAAATTCAAAATGTGGTGGAATTAGAAAAAAATATGCAATTCCGCCACAGTTTTATGGGTTTTTATTGTGATTTAATAATGAACAAATAAAAACTAGGATGATCTGCAGTTTTTATTGATACAATTTTGGAGCATGACTTTTTGATCACATTTTATTCATTTTTGGGGGGTAAGTGAAGCAAAGAAAAATTGGTGAATTGGCCATTTAAATTTTTTTTTTCTGTTACGCTATTCACTGTATGGCATAAATATTTTTATATTTTAATAGTTCAGGCATTTTGGAACGCAGTGATACCCCTGATCTTTATGGTGGGGTAATTTAAATTATTATATATTTTGTAAAATGCAATTTTCTGATTGCTTTTGGCTTGAAGTTCAATAGAACTACAATCTAAGCTCCATTTGTGGTTATCCTATCGAGCCCTGCTGCCTGCAGTCCTCCATTGGAACTACAGCTCTGATACGCTGGGTCTTTTCTGAAAGACCCAATGCATCAAAGCTAAGAAATGGCTCCCCTGATCACCGCATGAGTGAGCCATATTTTTCGGCATTTAGATGCCACAGCATTTGACCACAGCATTTGATCACAGCATCTAAAGGGTTAAGTGTGATGTGTGATCAGTGTTATGGTGAGTTGCAGTCGTTTGAAACAGCAGAGAACCCCTCCTCCTGAGCATGTACAGCGCTGGAACGGAAGGCGTTAAAGGGCATGGACTATCTTCATTCAGCAGGACCTGTGCTGATGTCACCACGCTCACCACGTGGTGAGCACGATGATGTTATCAAAGGTTTTTTTGCAGGTCCTGAAAGAAGAAGAAAGAAGACGATGCCGGCTGCGCGATCAAGTGGATGAGGTGAGTTAATTATATAATTTTTTTAACCCGTCAAGTCACATTTCAGTTACCATTCTGTATTAAGAATGCTATTATTTTCCCTTATAACCATGCTATAAGGGAAAATAATGAAATCTATACAACACTGAACTCAGACCCGAACTTCAGTGAAGAAGTTCAGGTCTGGGTACCACATTCAGTTTTCTATCACTCGCGTGCAAAATGCATTGCACTCGCGTGGAAAAAAATGAACAACGCAACGCAATTGCAGTCAAAACTGACTGAAATAGCATGTGCACTCGCTTTCCCGCAATGCACCCAGGACGCATCCGGAGCAGATCCGGGACACCCATGTGAAATAGGCCTAAGTATTAAATCTACTTATCTATTCTATGGTGCTGCCTTTTTCTATCTTGATCTTATAAGAGGTGCTATTGAAACCTTTCACAAAGGATTTATTTTACACACAATTCATGGAAAGTTAGAATCTCATGTAATGCCCTTGTGGGTTCAATCATGTAGGACAAGCAAGTCACCCTATAAACTAGAATCTAAGTGCACATAAAAATGTCACTCACAATTACCACAGGAAAAAAGTCTCTCCATTAGATATATACTTTAACCTTATGAGACATAATGTAGCCAGATTGAGATGGATTGTACCTTAAGGAAATTAAGGACCTTGTAAGTGAGCTTGAATTGAATAGAAGATTACAAAAGAAGTAAGCGTTTGGAATGGATTACATGATAAATGCAGTTTAACTGCTTTATTTAAATTGATTCAATCAATCTGGAGTGGATTCTGCTTCTACATATACTTGGAGTTTTTATACAATGGTGGTTACTCAGATTGAAAATGACTCCAGTCCCTATATGATGTTCTCAAGAGAAAAAAATAAATTCATAGGCCAAAGTAAATAGCATACCATAAAATGCATTAATACAGCTCCCCATAATTCAAAAATCCAAACACTATGCATATGATCAAACCAAAGGGAAGTAAAATAGGAATTTTTAAGGTGTTATTTAATTAAGCAATGCATGACAGATTTAGAGCCAGATAATAACAGGATAGTGTCAAAAATAAGAAGCAACAGTATAAGAAAGGAAGAAAGCAACACAGGAGGTTTGTAACATGTCATCTATACTTTGGATGTGATAATGCTGTAGGGTTGTTTATACCAGGGATGTTCAAAATTTCTTCAGGTTCCGAAAGCGAAAGTAATCACTGGGATCAGGGTCTGGACTGTAGGGCGGATGGTTAAGCTCCATGAAGCCGCATTCCCTAATAGCAGCTTGTGGTTTGCGAGACTTGTGAGTTGGTGCAGCAACACACCTGCAAACAACTTCCCACAGTTTCTCTTTGATTGTTTCACGTAATTGCATTGTTGAGCATAGGTGTCTCCAGCAATTGTTGTCTTATGTGGCATAAATTCTAGTAATTAAACACTTTCTGTATCCCGAAAAACTGTTTTGATCTTTTCAGCTGTCTGCTGCACAGAAAATGTATTTGGAGTTGGTGATCCCTTGCGCTTCCATTGCATAGGACTCTTATTTGGTCTCATGATCATAGTGGTGGATCCATGTTTCATCACCTATAATACCTCGAGAATAGAAGTTTCCTGGATTTTTTTCCAAGCATGTCTAAATTCCCTTGGCTAAATTGCTGGAGACAAGTTATTTGCTCAGATGTCAATATTCACGACACCCACCAGGAACTGACATTTGACATCATCGAAACATCATAAATGATACTGGAAACTGTGCCAACTCAAATGCCTAATTCATGAACTATAACACTGACTTTGACCCGACAATCTTCCAAAATCATGGCTTCCACTATATGGCACATTTACTGAAGATGCTTCAGCTTTTTTACCCTGAATGGGGGTCATCTTCAATTTATTCCCTACCCCATTTAAACTGTTTGGCACAAAACTTTACTTGATAGATGGAAGGTGCTTGATCACCATATACAGCAATAATGCCTTCATGGATTTCTTTAGGCTTCTTTTCTTACTTTGTAAGGGTACTTTCACACTAGTGTTATTATTTTCCGGTATTGAGTTCCATCATAAGGGCTTAATACTGGAAAAAAAACATCAGTTTTGTTCTAATGAATTCTGAATGGTAAGCAATCCGTTCAGTATGCATCAGGATGTCTTCCGTTCCATCCCTTTTACAGTATTTGGCATGCTGCGGTATTTTCTCCGGCCAAAATTCCAGAACATTTGCCGGATTGCCGGATCCGGCATTAATTTCCATTGAAATGTACTAATGCCGGATCTGGTACCAAGTGTTCAGGAAATTGCCACTTTGACGGATCCGGTTTGCTGGGCTGCGCATGCACAGACTTTAAAAAGTGAAAAATATAAATACCGGATCCGTTTTTCTGGATGACACCGGAGAGACAGATCCAGTACTTCAATGCATTTGTCAGACGGATCCGGACCCAGAAACAAATGATATCCGTTTTCATATGGGTTTCCGGATCCGGCAGGCAGTTCTGGCAACGGAAATGCCTGCCGGATCCTCACAACGCTAGTGTGAAAGTACCCTGAGGAAGTTAATCATGGAACGAAGCTCCAAATCCTTCACTTTTTTTGTAGAGCTGCACTGTACTGCACTTGCCATCCTGTCACTTCCAGTGCTTTCATCAGACTGAACTGTTACTTTGTGTGTGTTGCATATACAGACATGTCTCAACAAGCACAGACAAGCTCAGCTCTCTAACTCTGATTGAACATACTAGGCAGGATAACGTATTGAACACCCCTCGTAATTTCACATTCACTACCTTCGGTTTGATGCGATGTGCAACTATTCAGTTTAAAGTAAACTTGTCACCATATAAAAAAATGGAAACAGTTTATATGGGCTAAATAGCACTGCTTCCCTAAATACAGCATTGTTTATTCTATCCACTTCACTTCCCAGGGGAGGTTTCTTCATCACTCTGAAGCTGTCCAATCATAGCAGACATGGCACAACTCTAATTGGGACATCTCCTCACTTAAAAAAAGATATCCCAGCAGTGACATTTCAGTCCTGTCTGAATGAAAACATGTTAGTATGTAGCGTGGTCATATGAGGATTGCTAGAGTATATCTCATAAGATCACACTGTAGCAGGCCTCTCTGATGCTGCCTGCAATGATTGTTCAGTGGCAGATTGGGTAAGAACCCTCCCCTTGCTGCAAAGCAAACTGGTTACTACCCCTTCAAAAGGTGTATGACTGCCTGGTTGACATATGCTATAAATAAAGAGAAAAAAATCACTGCTGGTCTCTGTGATCTTTTGCCATTGTGAGGAGCTGCTTAACTTGAAGACATAAAGCACAATGTAAAAGTGTGCTCTAGTAAACCTAAGAGCTCTTGAAAATAACTTTAATCTCCAAGGTGACCACAGTTCTGTAGAAAGAGGCTTACTTTTTAACTTTTCTGATTTAAAAAAAAAAAGATACATACTTCCAACATACCACGTTCAGTTTCCTTGCAGTCATCACTATGTCAACCCTGTTCTGAGTTTTTCAGTTGAGTTATCTCCAATAGTTTAGTTTCCAGAGATACTATGCATAATACTAGAGATGAGTGAAGTTTTGAAAAATTTGATTCGGTAACTTCGCCTAAGTTAGCCAAGAAATTTGATTCATTACGAATTAATTTGTCACGAATTTCATAAATCTGCCTTAGGGTACGGCCACATGGAGCAGATTGCGGCCATGCTACGGTAAAGAACAACTGTAAATGATCAACGGATGTGGACCCGCTGTGCCACTTACCGGTTTGACTTTGGGCCAAACTTGGGAGCGGAGTCTAAGTGTCCTCCTGGTTTTCACCCTTTATCCCGCTCCAGAATGCGGAAGCTGGACTCAGCTGCAGGGGAAACACCAGGTCGCTACTGCAAGAGTGGTCCCGGTTAAGTGGCAGCTGGCCAGGCAGGCCAGAAAGCCCCGATGCTAGCACCGGGGAACAGGCAATATAGCAGACAGCCGCAGGATAATGCTGAGCAGAACAAGCGGTATAGTAGAGCTAGTGCTGTTAGAACAGCAGAGCTGAGTTAGTCCAGGTGGAGCTGGTGTAACGATCTGCACAGCAGACAGAGGCGTGGTCGACAGTCCGGGTCTTTAACTTATGAGCAGCGAGGCACAAGAGGATCAAGCAGAGACAAGGTCAGGATACAGGCAGAGGTCATAAACAGGATATCGAATGCAGGAACAACAGGAGCCTTAGCTGTAGGAAGTACAATATTGCTCAGGCATTGCAGGAAGGGGGAAGCACCCTTATAAAGGTGGTGCCTGGCCAGGATTGGAGAGAGGGCAGAATCAGGGGCGTGCATTAACTCTTAAGGTACCAGGATGCCTGCGGCTCCTACAAGATATAACAGAAGCTGTCGTAGCCTGCGACAGCGCAGGAAAGCGGGTCCGGAGCCTGCAGCAAAGAGGAGGAGCCCCGCGTGCAGCTCGACTGAGGTACGTAGTCGGACGCACTGCACGCTGGCAGCTGCAAACTGCCATTGTTACAACAACGCAGCTAATTAACCCACAGCTGCCTATCATTTAATAATGAAGACCGCACTGTATAGTCCTTTAACAGAGGCTGTTGCTGGTGTGGGGTTTGGCTGGCTAGGTGGGGGGACAATATGCATATTATCACTGTTCTTGCCCAAAATCTCCTGTAGGTTATTTGACAGTAAACACTGAATATTAATCAGCTCTGGTATACCAACATATCCTGCCCACAGGTGGGATCCCTTCTTCTGCCATCTGCTTTTCCTCCTTTTCCACATCGTCAATGAGAATTCAACATCAGGAACATCCAGCTCCTTCTCTCTACATCTTTTCTAGGACATGGATACTTTGAAGTATGATTTGGAATAAGTAAAGCCAGCAAAAAATGAGAATGGTCATCATTAAGACTTGGCCCCCTAAGAGGTGCAGAGTGGATGGTTTTGGTTGGCATACTGGCACCGGAATAATAAAGGCTTCCATCTTATTGGTATTGAATTGCATATCTTAGTTTATGGCTGATGTAGGAATAAGTAAATGTAGGAATAAATAAATGCAATGTATGCAGCATAAGTCTCCCTGCAGTCTCTCTGCACTCCCCCTGCACTCTCCAATATTATTCTATTAGTCATTTTCAGCAACACTGTCCCTAGCACATGAGCACTTGGCACTTCTCTTCCTATGCTAAGCTCACAGGACAGTGGCAGAGACCGCGTGGGATTAGGATTTTATAAGGCTGTGACATCACAGGGAATAGCTATCTGCAGATTCGCTGGGCTGCATGGCATTATGGGTGATCTTGCATTCCCGAGCTTCTTACTTTCACTTTGTAACCACTGAGGCACGAGGAAACTCAGATTTGTTGCGAATCTAAGATTTCCTAAAATTCAAACTGAATTCCACTTTGAATGCTTCGCTTCTCTCAACACTACTACTAACAAATGTAACACATTTTTTAGGAGGGTTGCCAGCACTGTTCTCTTTGAGATGTGTTCTCTGGAACCTCTGGAACTTAGAGAGTTAAAAATTCCAAACTCTGCAGCAGATAAAGCTGTTTCGTGGCTCATTAATCCTCATTAGTATGTTGTTTTTAACCCTCTCTTTTCCAGAGAGGACTTGCTTAGAGGGAACACTGGTTACAAGGAGTCATAGACAATCAGAAGATAAATGTAGCACTAAGCATCAGCCAATCTTCTCTCTGATCTGCACTTAAACTAAATAGCTATTGTATGACTCTCCCTATGCAATCTTAGCCTAAATTTGCCTGTTCACATCAAAACAATTTGCTTGGAAATATACATCACTGATGCCTTGAGCATATTGCTCTGACAACCTTTGATTTCTGTCTATTTAGTTTGCCAGTCATACACAATGAGGTAGGTTCACTTTGTTATACTTTCATTTACAGTTGCATAGGCTGATGATAGCGCGGTTCTAGAATACAGAGAAAATGGTTTGCAGATAACAATAGAACTGCACCCAAAACCCTATATTATGTATGCCTAACATATCAAACAAAGGAGCCATAATATGAACTAGACACAATTCACTCTAAGTGCTCACAGCCTAATGTAAAAGGGCCACATAATAAAATGCTTGTGCTGCTTTAGATGATGTACAGCAGCCGCTTACATAATTGACACATTTCTGTTTTCGTCTGTTTTGAGAACCACAGTACAATATACATTCTGACACCTTATTAGTTTTATACCTAAATGTGTATTAGAAAGATATGAGTTGCTTGAAGCTTTGGCCAGGAAATTGACTGCCAAGTAGCATACGGTTATCGAAGACAAATTGTGTCAATCTCAGTTTGACCATTTAGTTTATAAATATAATATCTGACTATAGAGGAGCAGTGTTGGGGCTCTAGATGGTTATCACTTTATACACATGAATATCAATAATCTGCACATGCATATGGATTCCATATTTAATATACAAATTACACAGAAGTAACGCTAATCTTTGTTTCTTGATAAACACAGATACATATGATTTTATGTATTAAAAGACAATTTTCTGCAACAATACGTACACATAATAATACATCATGTGGTTTAAAGATGAGAGAACCAGTCAAGATTCGTTTCTGGTCTGGTTTGCCGAATTCTTAAAAATTCCTCCTAGGACTCATCATTTTTAGGAAAACTTTTTATCTCTTTTCATTCATTTTTTGTGACATTTTTCCCTCCCCAAGCTCTGGAACGCAATGACATGAATAGTAAATAATGTTTGAGTGACACTGACATAGATAGCTATGAGTACACACACGTTTGATGGCGTTAACATACAGCATATTTAAAAGCACACCGTGCCGTCTTGTGTTATACTTTTTCTTTTTCCAATGCTTCCAAAAATTAGGGGCAGATAATGTTTAAACATACACGGTTTTATGGGATTAAAAAATTGTGGCTTGGGGGACCAAGCATCCAAAATTATGCGTTTACTGTGTCGGAATGCCTACCCGTATGATACGCACAAGTTTTGACTGTCAGAAACAAAAGGGGCTCATTGTGCACAAGCCTAAAAAAAACGTTAATTTGTAGAATCACCAGTGCAGTGTGGATGTAGAAAGGCAGCATGATAGAGTCAGCAGCAGCCCTAGGGAAGATGATGGTAGGCAGGTCACAGCAGTGGCATGATGGGGGCAGTGACATAATGGAGGCAGCGGCAGCTATACAGAACGTGATAGTTGGAAAGTGGCATAAGTACCATGATGCTGGCGATAGCAGCAGCCGTACAGAACGTGATGGTAGTTAGGCAGGCAGACAGACAGACAGCAACAATAGCAAGTTGGGGCACCACCAGCATGTTGAGGTTAATTCATCTAAATCAGCCTGAGCTGTGAGAAAATGTTGGTATTGATGCATGAATCACATACATTTATGCTTCTTAAAGAAATGTAACCCCCACCCCCCAATTTTTTTTTTTCACCATGTGGAAACTGAATACACATGAACTGATAATTGAGGCATTAGTGGCATGATGCAGGCCATAGCAGCCATTCATAACATGATAGTAGGCAGACAGACCAACAGCAACAGTAGCAAAATGGGGCACCGCCCGGAAGGTGATATGTATTCTTTAGAACCAGCCTGAGCTGTCCTCACACGTAATAGGAAGGGATATAGTACAGCGAGCGACCCTGTGCCCAGCTGCTGTTGGGGCAGGAACGTGTCAATGGAGGAGGAGGAAGCAGATAAGTGCATAGTTGGGGGGGGGGTCAAAATGACTGGGTTGTCGGGGTGCTTCCTTGCCGCTGCCGGAAAAAAGTGTTCCAGTGGACCGTAAAAGACATGTACTGTCCCTGTCCATAAGAGCTGTGCCAGGTATCCACCGTGGTGTGAACCTTGCCACACAGTGAATCACAGGAAACGGCCCACATTGTGGGCCGCATTTAGAGCGCAAGGAAGGGATGTTTTTTTGGGAGAAATAATGCTAGCTAGAGATCTTCCAGCGAGGCTGAGTGCATGCCATTAGCTTCCTAAAGGCAGCAGATTCAACTAAATGATATGGCAGCAACTGCAGCCAGCAACTTGTCCAGGTGGGAATTAATCAGACTGCTGGCTTGTTTCCTGGCCATGTATTTCCTGTCCAATGATGGAGTGGAGGAAGGGGAGTCTGAGCTACAGAAGAGGAAAGAGTTGATAACAATGTGAAAGACATAGTAATGCCCATGGATGCAGCCTGGCTTCCACAAGGTAACCTGGGAGAGAGGGGGACTCCTGCCACGGTGGCTGGCTACTACCTCTGTTTGCCTATGGTATAGGGTGATGCTGCATCATGTGGTTAAATAAAGCTGTGGTGCCTACTTTGTGTTTGCCTGCCCACATCTTATTTTGCTCTTGCAGAACTCACACAAGGCAATGGTTTGGTCATCCGGCAGCATGATGAAAAAAATTCCACATACTACTACTACTCACATAGCAGAGGTAGAGGCATCCAAGCTGGGCTTAGCTCTGTCATGATTTGGGCCTAACCCACCCACAGCATCAGTGGCATTACCAGATCCTAAAGCTGACATGGCCCTGGTTGTTCTTTGGAGATACGTGGCCTCTGCTCTTTATTATTGCTGCCATCACCCACCTCTTTTGATGTTGACTCCTCCTCAGCATTAATAATGAGCGGGAGGTGCCATATTCGATTTTGCGATGTTTCGCGAATATTCGATTGAATATTCGTCATATATTCGTCGAAATCGAATATTCGTCATTATTCTTTATATTGCGAATGTTACGAAAATTTATATTCGCATTGCGAATTAAACTTAGAGCTGATTTCCTAATGGTTGTAACTTGTATTGCTAGAATTGACGAAGATACAGAATATCGCGAATATAGCACTATATTCTCAATCTTCGTTATATTCTAGCAATACAACCATTAGGAACTCAGCTCTAAGTTTAATTCGCAATGCGAACATATACTCGCATTGCAAATTCAACTTAAAGCTGGGTTCCTAATGCTTGTATTGCTAGAATATAACGAATATCACGAATATTGCACTATATTCTCAATCTTCATTATATTCTAGCAACAACCATTAGGAACTCAGCTCTAAGTTTCATTAGCGAAGCGAACATATAATCGCATTGCGAATTGATCTTAGAGCTAAGCTCCCAATGGTTGTATTGCTAGAATCTAACGAAGATGACGAATATCACAAATTCACGAATATAGCAGTGCTAGCACTATATTCTCAATCTTCATTATATTCTAGCAACAACCATTAGGAACCCAGCTCTAAGTTTCATTCACGAAGCGAACATATATTCGCATTGCGAGTTGATCCTAGAGCTAAGTTTCTTATGGTTGTATTGCTAGAATATAACGAAGATGACGAATATCACAAATTCACTAATATAGCACAATATTCTCTATCTTCGTTATATTCTAGCAACAACCATTAGGAACTCAGCTCTAAGTTGATTTCGCAATGCGAACATATACTCGCATTGCGAATTCAATTTAGAGCTGGGTTCCTAATGGTTGGCTTGCTAGAATATAACGAAGATTGAGAATATAGTGCTATATTCGTTAATTCGTGATATTCGTTATATTCTAGCAATACAACCATTAGGAACCCAGCTCTAAGTTGAATTCGCAATGCGAGTAATTCAGATTATATTAATCGCATTGCGATTACAACTTAGTCAAATTTGTGAGATCGTGACTCTCACATCCGACAGTACATTTTGGCATGGAGGCGTTCCCATGCACACGGGAAGTCAGCAGAAGCGGCAACGGGCATTGACTGGAGCAGGCAGGGAGCCAGGAGTCCTCCGGATAGGTAAGAACAGCTTTTGGGAAGTGGGAAGACAACCAGAGAGCAACAAGGATTAACAACTTAAAAAATAAAAAAAACGAATATTCGAAATAGCGAAAATATAGCGCCATATTCACAATATTCGCGAATTTGCGAAGTGCCGATATTCGCTAAAAAAAATAACTATTCGAATATTTGTGCTCAACACTACTCAGCATCCTGATCCGGCTCTTAGGTCCTGTCTAGCACACAATTGTCATTTGAGTCTTCACCCTTTTGCCTCTATCAGACTGTGGGATATGGTGGGCTCTTTGGCCCCTCCCTCCCCTGCTCTTCCCTGACTGCCACTTTCACTGCCCCCAGCACCAATAGCATGGCTACGGAGGTCAATACTACCACCACCAACATGGCTATGCTTAGGGTCTACAGCCTCCACCTCCCCCTCAGGGCAGTAAAAACGCTGATTGCTCTCACACAAGTCAACAGGGATACTCTCTTCACTATCTACCATAAGGCTTGGTGGGGTTTTCATGCCACTTCTTAGGAAAAAAGGAAGGTCTTCCTCTTGGAAGGGGCAGTGAAGACTGGGAGGACTCCACTGAAAACCTTTTTTGGAGCTGCAAGGAGGAGAGGCAGGAGGAATACTGTGACCACAGGCTCCACAGCATGGTGTGGAACTCTGAAGTCACCTCCATGTCTTCCTGCAGTGACTAAGAGGATAGTTGGTTGCTACTACTACCCACATTCTGGCTCTAGGTCATTTGTTTGGAACCCTTTCATAGCCGGATATTTTTGGGCCTCTTAAATGTTGTGCACTACCCTGTATATTGGTGTAGTATACTCTTGTGTGCTACCCTGTCTAGTAGTGTAATAATCATGGGTGATATGCTGCTAGTTTAAATATTATCACTCCCCAATTAAAAAAAAATCATTGAAAATGTGTTTGTGAACACATAAATAAATGGAAACTTATTTAAACTTAAATTCATTATACCTCATAGATACTTAAGAGTGCTAGCCTCTGTATTGGTATTGATCAACTATATGCTGGTTTAATTAATTGATACAAAAAAAAACAAAAATGTAACTTCCAACTGTGGGAAAATTGAATTCATAGAAACAGAGAATTGAGGCCTGATGCTCAATTTGTCCTTATCACTGACAGGTAGATTGCTGACCTAACCTGTGTCTTTTAGTAATCGCATATATATAAATATATGTATATATATATATATATATACTGGTTTAATAAAATTTAACAATCACCCAAAAAAAATTTAAATCCAATTGCGTGGAAACAGAAAATAAGTAAATGGATGATTTAGGCTTGATGCTCAATTTCACCTTAATACACACAAGTAGATTACTGCCACACCTTGGTTATTGCTAAAGTAATGGTGCATATATATGCAGCTTTATTAAATTGAATCCCCCCCAAAAAAAGTTAAATTGCAACCATGTGGAAACTGAATATACTGTACATAAATGGACGATTGAGGCTTGATGCTCAATTTCACCTTAATATACACAGTTAGATTGCTGCCACAACTTATGTATTGCTACAATAATCATGTATATACGCAGCTGAACTTAATTAAACCCCACAAAAAAAGCATTTAAATTGCAACTTTGTGGAAACTGAATACACATAAACGAACAATTGAGGCTTGATGCTCAATTTCACCTTAATGCACACAGCTAGATTGCTGCCACACTTTGGCCATTGCTGCAGTAATCAAGTATATATGCAGCTTAATTAAATTGAACCACCCACCCCCAAAACTATTTTAATTGCGAGATTGTGGAAACTAAATATACATAAATGGACTATTGAGGCTTGATGCTCAATTTCACCTTAATACACAGGTAGATTGCTGCCACAGCTTGGCTATTGCTGCAGTAATCATGTGTATATGCAACTTAATTAAATTTAGCCCCCAAAAAATATATATTTTAAAATTGCAACCATGTGGAAACTGAATATATATTAATAAACAATTGAGGCTTAAATCTAAATTTCAACGTAATATACGCAGGTAGATTGCTGTCACACCTTGGATATTGCTGCAGTAATCTTGTATATATGCAGCTTCATTAAACTAAACACCTCATAAAAATTGTGTGGAAACTGAATATATGTAAATAGACAATTTAGACTTGATGCTCAATTTCACCTTAAGACACACAGGTAGATTGCTGCCACACATTGAGTATTCCTGCAGCAATCACATACATATGCAGCTTGATTTAATTGAATCCACCCCCCCCCCCCAATACATTTTTTTTATTGTAACTCTGTAGAAACTGAATGGACATAAGTGGACGATTTAGTCCTAATGCTCTATTTCACCTTAATATACACAGGTAAGTCACTGTCACACTTTGGGGATTACTACAGTAGTCATGTATATTTGCAGCGTAATTAAATTGAACCCCAAAAAAACATTTAAATTGTAACCGTGTGGAAACTGAACATACATAAACAGACGATTGAGGCTTGATGATCAATTTCAACTTAATAAGCACAGGTAGTTTGTTGCCACACCTTGGGTATTGCTACAGTAATCATAGATATATGCAGCTAAATTAATCTGAACCCCCGAAATTTTTTTTATTTGCAACCGTGTGGAAACTAAATATACATAAACGGACAATTTAGGCTTGACACTCAATTTAATCTTAATACACAGTGGTAGATTGCTGCCACACTTTGGTTATTGTTGCAGTAATTAATTATATATGAAGCTTGATTAAATTAACCCCCCCCCAAAAAAAAAAAGAAAAATTAATCGCAACCATGTGGAAACTGAATATACCTAAATGGATGATTGAGGTTTGTCACTCAATTTCACCTTAATACACAGTGGTAGGATGCTGTGAAAACTTAGGTATTGCTGCAGTAATCATGTATATATGCTGGTTATTAACTTAAACCACTCAATAAAAACATTTCTGTGAAAATGGGGTAAAAATTTAAAATATTTCCTTCTATTTTTGAGGTCTGCACTGCAGCAGCTGCAGTTCTGCTAGGAGGCACAGTGGCCACCGCTCCTTACTTCTTCCTCTCTGTCAGTTTTACAGTCTCTCTATTTTACACAGACTTCTTCTTTGTAATCCTAGCCTTCCCCTTTACTCTCTTTGGCAATAAGCTTGATTGATTTCTGACTGTCCCTGGTTAATTTCTGACTTTCTCTGACTCCCTAAGATCGTTTTCCTTGCAGACACTGTAACAGTCAACCACCCTCATACCACAGCCCAGCACAGAATGACGTTCTGCTAAGGCACCTCCCTGCCTAGTGAGAAGAAGAAAAGGTTCCACTTTTCTGGCGCAAACCCATGTATTCCAATGGTCGTATTTTTGTTTAAAAGTTGTTTCCTCTTTTATTATTAAAAAAGAGTTTTATATATATATATATATATATATATATATATATCTACATATATACACATCAGCCTTCCTAGAAACGGACCAAGAAATGCCCAGTGAGCAGAAAAAAGTAATTTTGGAAGGGATTGAGTTCATCCTCATCCATAAAATCTTCTTGTTCCAAGGACAAATATACAAATACGGGGGACCGCGATTGCTACACGATTTGCACCCAGTTTTGCAAACCTCTTTATGGGCCATTTCAAAAAAATCCACATCTATGACTCTGGTCCACCAATATCATGTTTTACCGGAGATATATTGATGACCTGTTCCTCATTTGGAAGGGTGACGACAACTCCATCAATAAATTCATCTCCCATCTCAATAAAAATGATCAAGGGATCCGCCTTACGGGAACATCAAGTAGGGACAGAATAGAATTTCTGGATCTGGAAATCCTTATTGAGAATAATGAAATTAAAACCCGCACCTTCTTCAAAAAAGTTGATAGCAACAGCTATCTAAACTTTAATAGTACCCATTACAGGAAATGGAAGGTGAATATCCCTTTCAGTCAGTTTAAGAGGATACGACGAAACTGCACAATGGAAAAGGATTTCAACAAACAATGTGATACCTTGGCAACAATATTTAAGGAAAAAGGGTATCCAGATGACATCATCTTTGGCGCCCATAAGAAAGCAGCAAGTTACACCCAACAAGAATGCCTAGCTCCTACTGAAAAAAGAAAGAAGAACACCACCTCTGATGGCAATAAACACTCATTTAACTTTATCACCACCTATAGCCAGAATTATGAAGCCATAAAGACTGTTCTGAACAAACACTGACACATACTTAAGCGAGACCCTATTCTTAACCGTATTTTCCCGGATTTCCCTCAATTAACATATAGGCGGGCAAAAGTTCAAAAAAATGTTTTAGTACCTAGTAAACTCAAACCATGACAGGACACTGGTATACTCCAGAGCAAAACCACCACCAAGTGAAACCACAGATGTGGTTGCTCTAGATGTATGTGTTGTGCCAGCATCAAACAAGGTTCCAGATTTTACAGCTCTAGCGGTGAATCCTTCCCTGTTCAGAGCTTTTTAAATTGTGATTCTACACCTCATATAACTAAGTGTCCATGCAAACTACAATACTTTGGCAGGACAATACAAACTTTACGAAAAAGACTTAACAAACACGTTCTAACATTAGGAAAAAATACTATAAACGTGGAGTATCGAGACACACAGCAGAACATCATAACGGAGGTCACGACGGATTCACCATAACACCAATTGAACAGATCCTGGTCCACCAGCACAAAGACATCAATTACATTAGGCGCCAAGAGATCTTCTGGATTTTTAAATTAAACTGCTTAAACCCTTAAGGACTCAATATTTTAAGTAGAGGGACCTTACTTACATCGGATGGGGTTTCAGTTAATAACACGGATCTAATGACATACATTATTTGATGTGTTTCCCCATCATTTTTCCGCTTTCTAATATATGTATATGTTTTTAATATATGTACCTACGGGAGAATTCACCATACCGGAGCTGGATTCCTCCCAAGATACACCTACTATCCCCTATATTTATAATAATTGTATGTGTTGATATATTTCTCATATTATTTCAATTAATGATCCACCACATTGAGGACAGATCCCTCCCAAGATACACTAACTATTCACTATATTTATAACAATCAAAGATTTATTTTCATGTGTGTATTTACTTCCTATCTTGCTTTCTATTATCAAGTAATCCAATCCCCACAGGACACCCCGACCCCTCATCTTAATTAGGCAGATCCCCATATCCATATGTATTGCGGTTTAATCGCTCTGTAGCCCACCCACTATCCCTTGTAATAACCATTCATATCCCTACTCACTTTCTCTTTTAATAACCATTCATATCAATATGTAAATATATATACTTTGTGTCACTGTACCAGCTCTGTTTACTTTCATCACTAGGGGCTTTAATTTTTTATATTTTTTTTATAATTTTTCATATTGACCACCACTGTATGTCCCTATCCTTATAATATAGTTGTATTCCCCTTTCCATACATTCATCATTTGCACCAGGCCATGTGACCAGCTTCTGCAGTCACACGACCTCTGCAGTACGTATACCATCCCCTCCTGACGGACTTGACAACCTCCGATGCTCCGAACTAAAGTGGGTCGGGCTACCGACACAACAAGCTAGCCGCAGGACTTTAGAGCAGCACTGGTTGCTATGACTCCGGATCATGTGATCGCAATAGCAATCACATGACCGCCTCACTCTAACGCTTTCAGGCTAAATAATTAAATCAATATCAAATATGCAGCACACTTATATTTTTCTGGATATGACCATCAATGACAGGTGTCTTTTTATATCGTCTTTACTGCTCAGACTGTGTATCACATAACCGCAAGTATGGTCACGTGACCCCCTGCAAATACAGAGTGCCTGTCTAGAGGATGAAGAAACAATCTTACACCTACGATTCCTTTATTATTAGTGCTATATGTCTGATAAGCTATGTATTTGATTATAAAAGTACTACTCTTCCTTTTAGAAATACATTCCCTAAATAAAGGTTTATCTTATAGTGATCTTCTATGCCATATACATGGCATCTGGTGCAAGCCCCGCCCCCGTTAGGACAGGACCACCCTGAGATGTGTTTTTGGCCGTTTTTTTAGGTATTTATGTATGTCACCTCACTCATATCTATTGTACCTGATGAAGGGGAATTGTCTATCCCAGAACCGAGTAGTACTTCTTTTTTTATGTTTGTTTGTTTGTTTTTATATATATATGTGTGTAGAACTCTTTTTTAATAATAAAAGAGGAAACAACTTTTAAACAAAAATACGACCAATGGAATCCATGGGTTTGCGCCAGAAAAGTGGAACCTTTTCTTCTTCACGCTGAATTCCTCGCTTCCGAAGGACTGGACATCCTGCACGGACGAATACACTACTTCCACGGCTGCATCCCTAAGATGGTTCTGAGCTAATACACGCTAGAAATAGAGTTTTGCCTAATCATTGCACAACTCCCTAAGGTTAGCATATTTATTTTTAAAAAAGTACGTAGAACCCAAATGTTATCACCCTATTGTGCGCACCCGCATTCTGTTCTCTCGCCCCCACCACCGGTGGTGGACCTCAGAGACGTCCACTACCCCATCCCTGCCTAGTGAAGCACTGATTGGCTCATCCAGGCTGTCTGTCAGCCTGGGAACCAATCAGGGAAAGCCTCCCCCCACCCCCACTTTCCCTCAGTGTCATGTGACAACCCCTCCAAAGCCGTTTTGGTGAATTTGTCTGAAAATATTCGGGTTTGTCTGCCTTCTAAAAAATAGCAAAGTTCGGTCCAAACTAGTTCTCTTATCCTTAATCTGTTTCTTTAGAAATCTGGATCTCTGCTGAACCTATAGAGTTCACAGTCTCAATGTAGCCTAAGGCCATTTTCACACATTAGTTTCGGTCAGCATTTTGCATCAGTATTTTTAATAGGGACCTGTTATCACGAGAATACAGTGCAATCTGCATGCAGCATGTTATAGAGCAGGATGAGCTGAGCAGAATGATATATAGCTTTGATTAATCAAAATTTGTAATATTCAATAAAATCTCTACTTGTGCTCAGCGCAGTCCTTATAAGTGATTGACAGCCTTGCCTATGTAAGTGTGCATACAGAGATAGCTGTCAGTCATTAGTTAGAACATACATTTTGGTTACTGAGCTCAGAAATAGTAGAGATTTTAACGTATAAATTTGTTGAATCAGTCTCCTACTCTATAACATGCTGTCTGCAGTATGCACTGCATTTTTGTGGTAACAGGTTCCCCTTAAGTTAAAATCAGGAATGGGTCCAAAATGCAGAATAGGTACAAATCTTACCATGACTCTTGTGTTCCATTTCAGGTTTTAGATTACCAATACCAATGGAACATACTGACCAGAATCATGCCATGTTAAGCCCACCATCCACCTATGCAGATCATATGCATCTCTAAACTAGACCGTTGAACACATATGACTTATCAGACATAAGGCCTTATTTGTGAAATAGACCCTTTTGACAAGCGATTGGAACAAACAAAGGATCTAGAGAGCTTAATCCTTATATGAGCTGTTAGGAGTTCAGAGATAAGGACGGATTCTCTGTATAGCAAAAATGCAAGATAGCCCACAGATACAATGAAATTGATGGCTGTAGAAAATAAACTATTGAAAATTTTTAATAAAGACCAATTGAAAAAATGTTTAGCCCAAATGAGTAAAATGCAATTCATAGCCTTTAATAAAAACTTTTTTTTTTTTTTAAGATACATGATTGCTACCCAATTAATAAGCATACTAAATAATTATGGTTACAATTCCAGATATATCACTTTACTCCGCAGTCCAAGTCATCCCAAACCATCTCAACCAGGTTATGGTCTAGTGACTGTGAAGGCCCTGTCATATGATGCACTTCATCAATCTTTTTCTTGGTCAAATAACCCTTACATAACCTGGAGGTGTGTTTGAGATCATTGTCTTCTCACTTAGTGCAAACCAGATGGAATGTCATGTGAATAATGTAGTGGCCATGCTGGTTATGGTTAAGTGTGCTTTGAGTTTAAAAAAAAATTACTGTGTCACCTGCAAAGGACCCCCAGACATCACACCTCCTCATCCCTGCTTCACCACAGAGCCACAAATCTGGAAACCATCTATTCACCTTTTCCATGTCTCAAAAAGACATGGCAGCTGAAAACCAAAAATCTAAAATTTTGACCAAAGTACAAATTGTCACTTATCCAATGTTCATTCCTTGTGCTTCTTGGCCCAATCACTTCTCTTCTTCTTCTTGTTTCTCAGCAGTGGCTACTTTGCAGCATTTCAACCATAGAGGCCAGATTTTCGCAGTCTCCTCTGAGCAGTTGATGTTGATTTGTGTCTGGTGATTTTTATAAAGCATTTATGTTGGCTATAAATATAGATGTTGTTAATATGTGGTTTCTGAAGGTGGTGGTAACTGTAATTAATTTATCCTCTTCGGCAAAGGTAACTCTCGGTGTTCATTATTATCCATCTAGAAGAAAGAATGTTTGTATGGCACTCAATAAAATCCACTTCTTACATTATTAAGTTAAATCCATAAAGTTTCCACAGTCACATGGGTTTGAATCACAGCGTTTCTTCACATAGGCCTGCAAGACTGCCGTTTCATGTCTCAAGTGACACTTCATGAAGGTGCCTCTTGGTCTTCTTTTCCTGGGGCTGTCCTCAGGACAGCCAGTTTCATCATTGCATTTGATGTGTTCATGACTGAACTTGAGGATAAATTCAAAGTTCTAAACATTTTCGAGATTGACTTAAAGTAATCATGGACTGTTGTTTCTCTTTACTTAGAGGAAAAGGCAACATATACCCTTTTTTGTGATTTTATTTTCTGATTACAGATTTATTTACTTTATTTTCAGAACATGATTATGGTGGCTGCCATCTTGCCTGAGCTGTTCTTAACTAATAGTTTACAAAGCATTAAAAAAAATTGCCTTACATCAGTCCCCGTGGTCCATTGGCACAGTGGACAGGAGGGGTCCTCATTGAATTCTATGGTCGAGTATTCTAGGCATGCTCTGTGACCTGTTATATGGAAAATTAAACATATCATCAAAGATTCTTAAAGATATTTTTAAAAAGACATGATTTAAGCAATAGATTATTTTCTGATGGAATATTCCTTTTAAATGAGTGGTTGCTGTCATAATGTGGAGTAGAACTGTAGTATAATAGGGCTAAACAATGTATAGAACTGTGTACCAATCCTACCTCTGCCCAATAGTGATGAGCGGCAGGTGCCATATTCGATTTCAACGAAATTCGCGAATATTCGAATGAATATTCGTTTCATATTCATCGAAATCGAATATTCGTCATTATTCTAGTTACCGCGATTAATATGCGATTTAAATAATCGCGTATTGCGATTTTAACTTAAGGCTACTTTCCTATTGGTTTCATATCTAGAATTATAGCGAAGATGACGGATATGACGAATGTATTCGTCATATTCCACAAAACGAAGATAACGAAGTATTCTACATCTTCGTTTTAGCAACCTATTCGTCAACTTCGCTAATTCTAGCAATCAAATAGGAAGGTTGACTATAGAGACAACTGTGTTTAATTCGCTATGCGATTATTTATATATATTTTTTTTAATAAATGGAATAATTATAATAATTATATCAGGTAATATAATTATTCTATTAAAAAAAAAAATCGCATAGCGAATTAAACACAGCTGTCTCTATAGTCAACCTTCCTATTTGATTGCTAGAATTAGCGAAGTTGACGAATAGGTTGCTAAAACAAAGATGTAGAATACTTCGTTATCTTCGTTTTGAGGTATATGACGAATACATTCTTCATATTCGCTATTCGCTAATTCTACCAAGCCAACCATAAAGTTCCTTGCTCATGGAGCGTCCCCATCACCATGGGAACGTCTCCATATACTAAAATGTACTGTCGGATTTGAGGAATTACGTCGAAATCGCAATGCGATTAATTCAAGTTATATTAATCGCATTGCGATTTCAACTTAGAGCTGGGTTTATAATGGGTCAGCTTGCTAGAATGAACGAAGTTAACGAATATGGAATATAGCAGCACTGCTAAGTTGAATTCGCAATGCGATTACTTCAAGTTAAATTAATCGCATTGCGAATTCAACTTAGCACTGCTAGTGCTATATTCCATATTCGTTAGCTTCGTTCATTCTAGCAAGCTGACCCATTATAAACCCAGCTCTAAGTTGAAATCGCAATGCGATTAATATAACTTGAATTAATCGCATTGCGATTTCAACGTAATTCCTCAAATCCGACAGTACATTTTAGTATATGCAGACGTTCCCATGGTTGGGGACGCTCCATGAGCACGGAAGTCGGCAGAAGCGGCAATGGGCACTGACTAGAGCAGCCAGGAATCCTCAGGACAGGTAAGAACTACTGTTGGGAAGTGGGAAAGAAAAAAATATAACTAAAAAAAACCAAAAAAAAAACCGAATATTCGAAATAGCGAATTTATAGCGCTATATTCGAAATATTCGCGAATTAGCGAAGTGCCGATATTCGCTAAAAAAATTCGCTATTCGAATATTCGCGCTCAACACTACTGCCCAACATACTTTATGTTCTCAAGCACATTATAAAGGCAAGACATTCCACAAATTAACTCTTGACAAGGCATGCCTATTATTTCAAAACCATTCTAGGTGTCTATCTCAAGATTGAGAGAATGCCAAAAATGTGCAAAGCTATCATCAAAGCAAAAGGAGGCTACTACTTAGTTCCATATGAGCTCCTTCATCACTTTCATGTCTTCAATGCAAATCTACAATATATATTTTTACAATATATATAGAAACAGCTCTCATTGTTTGAACACTGTGTGGATTAAATTAAATGTTCTGGACTGACATTCTGCTGTTTGGTCACAAGATGCCGCTGTTTCCTAAACACAGGTGGGGTTTTTACACATAGTCTGGAGAGGAGAGAAGAAGAGGAGGCAGTCATCTTAAGGAGCAGGGACTGAGGAGTTATGTGAGCATAGAATCTGACGGCATCCAGGTGTGAGAGCATCCTTCAGTAACCAGAGCTGAAGCCAAGTGAAGCTGATCATGTCCAAGACCCTGATCCTGTCCAGAGGAAGGAAGATCGCTGCCAGGAACTCTGATGAGAGCAGAGGAACAAAGCAACACACACTGCGGTACCATGTGCTTATTGGAGAGACATTTGTTCTGTTCAGAGTCACCAGCAGATGCAAAGCAGACCCGGGTCAGTAAGATTGTGCACGCACCTCATTACAGTGTTGGCACCTAGAGACTGAGACCAGGCCTGTAGTTAGTTAGTTAGTGTTAATGCTGTTGATTGCAAGCACTCCATAACTTAAAGTGACATTTCACATGGGAGAACTGATAAAATTCCCACAAACTCAAGCCAGGCTGGTGTTTTGCTCAGATGGAATACTGAGGCACATGCTACAGGACCAGTTATGGGGGGGGGGGGATACTGTAGATCTGTGTAAGATTGTAAGCTGTTGTGCTGCACTGCGGGCTAGACCATACCGCACACACTTACAGTGATTCTTGCTCTTTTAGGGTAATAACAGGTAAGGTGTGGCAGTTTAGTTGTGCCAGCCAGTAGGTAAATTACAGCATTTTCCTCCTGCATCCATCGGAGGGTGCCGTGCTGTGCAGCACAAGGGTCTCAGTCTACGGGCTGGGTGTATGTAAATTTATCTTATGTTCCCAGCATTTGTGGTTGTAATGCAACGTGAATGGGATTCTAAAATGGAGTCTCTCTTGTATTATAAGTATATTTTAGAATAATATTAATAGAGATGCTGTTGCAATGTTTATTGGAATGTTGGTTATCAGACAATGAGACGCGGTTCTTATCAAGAGCCAAAACATCCTGGCGGGAGTTGGCCCCTCCTGACTGGATGGATGGCTTGTTTACTGACAACGCCTTCCAGGTGCCCACGGTGGGCATGTGGGATGCAAGTCATGGTTGTGTAACGAGAACTGGTATATAGCCTTGGGAGGTTTCCTTGGTCAAGTGTGCACAAATCTGATTCACTAGATGTGGACGCTTGTCTAGTTGAAGATTCCCGTCACATCGGACTCAGGAGACTCCCTGAAGCTTATGCTGATGCGTCATAATCATTGACTGCTTGACGGTGAAGTAAGTGTTATTTCTGCTGAAGTGCTATTCTTATATATGCTGACCTTATATAAGTGCTATATGCTATTTTTGAGTTTAATATTCTAATTTTAATATATGCAAGCTTTTACATACTGAATAAATTACTTATTCTTTATGTGTCTGGTTTTTATTGTCATTTAACTATTCCCGAACTGTAAGCAAAACAGTGGTTGTGTTCATTACCATGTTTTAGTAAAATCCTGTTTTGGCAAAAGCTGGTGTTGGAGTTGCTTTCCTCATTCGTGACTTCGCTTTGTGATAGCCACTCCAAAACATTGACTTTGTTATCCTTAAGCCACTTTGTAACTAGTTTGACAGTATGCTTCGGGTCATTGTCCATTTGGAACACCCAATTCTGCCCAAGCTTTAAGTTCCTGGCTGATCTCTTGAACTGTTGCTTCAGTATTTCCACATAATCTTATTTCCTCATGATGCCATCTATTTTGTGAAGTGCACCAGTCCCTCCTGCAGCAAAACAACCCCACAACATGATGCTGCGACCCCCGTGCTTCACAGTTGGCATGGTGTTTTAAGGCTTCCAAGCTTCTCCCTTTTTCCTCCAAATGTAACAATGCTCATTATGGCCAAAAAGTTCAATTTTTGTTTCGTCAGACCACAGGACATGTCTCCAAAAATGTAGGTATTTGTTCCTGTGTGCATTTGCAAACATTAATCTGGCTTTTTTATGTTTCTTTTGGAGTAAAGGCTTCTTCCTGGCAGAGTAGCCTTTCAGCCCATGTTGATACAGTGCTCATTTCACTGTGGATATTGACACAATCTTACCAGCTTCCGCCATCATCTTCACAAGGTCTTTTGATTTTGTTCTTGGGTTGATATGCACATGTTGGACCAAAGCACGTTCATGTATGGGACACAGAACCCATCTCCTTCCTGAGTTGTATGATGGCTGGACATTCCCATCTTGTTTGTACTTAATAATATATTAATTGTTAATAATTAATAATTGTTTGTACAGATGAACGAGGCACCTTCGGGTATCTTGAAATTGCACCCAAGGTTGAGCCAGACTTATGCAAGTCCACAATTTTTTTCCTGATATCTTGGCTGATTTCTTTAGACTTTCCCATGATGCTACACAAAGAAGCAGTGTGTTTTAGGTGTGCATTTAAATACATCCACAGGTGTGTCTCTAATTAACTCAGATTTTGCCAACAAATCTAACAGAAGCTTCCAAACACATGACATCATCATATGGGTAGTTCAGAATTGTTTAAAGGCATAGTAATCTTAGTGTATATAAACTTTTGACATTGCAGAAAGTAATAAAACTGCCTTAAAATATTCTCTCTCTCATTATTCTGGCATTTGGCGAATAATAATAATTATGGTAATCCTAATTGACCAAAAACAGAAAACGTTTATTCTCATTTCATATTCAGATATTAAGAAAAACATGCATATGTGTCTTTTGATATACTGTATGTAAACTTCTGGTTTCAACTGTATATATATATATATATATATATATATATATATATAAAGCATGGAAAGAAAAGGTCTGTCAAAACTTTTGACTGGTCCCGTATACTTTTTATAATCTATTTTTATTTTCTGATTGTAGATTATTTTATTCTATTTCCTTTACAGCAGCCCCCATGGGTCCTAGACACAATGGACCAGAGGGGACCATATTGACTTCTATGGGAGAGTTTCTAGGCACTTTCCATGTGCAGAGGTCAGGAGGAAATAGATAAGATGTGACAATCACCTATTGGAAAATGATGGGTTATCTATATATATAGTGATATCTATCATTGTAATCCTACATAAAATGACAAGGAAATTATAGCTCAAAAGTGATCTTTACAGATATAATTAGGCTTATTGGCTAGTGTGAAAACTACAGAAATTTGGATTTTTTGAAAATATAGAGGGACTTAGAAAATTAAAAATAACATCACCAAATTGTGTTTAACATACAAACTTGATTTAAGCAATAGATCACTTTCTGGTGACACAGTCCATTTAATAATGGAAAAACGTCTTTTGAAAAAAAAATCCATGCAGAATTCAAGGTACACTGAGGATTTCAAAATGTGGAGCGTGTTAATTTTACTGCAGCAATGCTGCAAATGTTACTTTATTCAATGCAGAAGACAACATATGCAGGTAATACATCTAGATCTTTCAGCTGGTTTTCAACAACATATGCTGCAGAAATTCTCTGTTATGTCTGAATTTAGCTTTACCTCTCTATATCTTACTATATTCTCTGTAGAAATAATGCGGGACATTTATTAAGACCAGTGTTTTCCACACCTGTCTTTTTCTGAAATGCTGTATTAGTTTTAAGCCAGATGTAACAAGACATACACCTTCCAAAAAGTGGCACTTTTGTCTCATCAGTCCACAGAATATTTTACCAAAAGGCTTGGGGATTATCAAGATGTTTCTTGGCAAAGGTGAGATGGGCCTTTCTGTTGTTTTTGGGCAGCTGTGGTTTTCACCTTGGAACTCAGCCATGGATACCATTTTTGCCCAGTCTCTTTCCTATTGTTGAATTTTGCTGAAGCAAGTGAGGCCTGCAGTGTTTTAAATATTGTTCTGGGTTCTTTTGTGACGTAATTGACTTTCTTTGTCATCTGTTCTAGAATTTCTTCAGATTGGGGCATGATGTGTTGCTTGAAATTAACTTTTCAAAAACTCTGGTTAGTTGCAATTAATTAATTGGGGTGGCACTGGGGGGGAGATTATTTTTCACATAACCAGGTTATTTAGGATAGCTTTTTTCCCTTAATAAATGAAATCATCATTTAGAAACTGTTTTTTGTATTTACTTTACTTATCTTTGTCTGATATTCAAATTTATTTGATAATCTGAAACATTTTAGTTTGACAAATGTACAATAACAAAATAAATCTGTTAGGCCCCTTTCACACCTGCGTTCTTCTTTTCCGGCATAGAGATCCGTCGTCGGGTCTCTATGCCGGAAAAATCCTGATCAGGATCATCCCCATGCATTCTGAATGGAGAGAAATCCGTTCAGGATGCATCAGGATGACTTCAGTTCAGGACCGGAACGTTTTTTGGACGCAGCAAATACCGCAGCATGCTGCGCTTTTTGTTCCGTCCAAAAATCCGGAACACTTGCCGCAAGGCCGATCCGGAATTAATGCCCATTGAAAGGCATTAATCCGGATCCGACCTTAAGCTAAACGTCGCTTCGGCGCATTGCCGGATCCGACATTTAGCTTTTTCTGACTGGTTACTATGGCAGCCAGGACGCTAAAGTCCTGGTTACCATGGTAAAATGTAGCAGGGAGCGGGGAGCGGCATACTTACATTCCGTGGCGGCTCCCGGGACGCTCCAGGATGACGTCAGGGCGCCCCAGTGCATGGATCACGTGATCGCATGGATCACGTGATCCATGCGCATGGGTGCTCTGACGTCATTCAGGAGCGCCCCGGGAGCCGCACGGAATGTAAGTATGCCGCTCCCCCGCTCCCCGCTCCTACTATGGCAACCAGGACTTCAGTAGCGTCCTGGCTGCCATAGTAACCTGAAAGCAATTCGAAGACTGATCAGGATCCTGATCAGTCTTCTAATGCTTCAGGTGACTTGCGTTCTGACGGATCCGGCAGGACGGAAGTGCCTGCCGGATCCTCAGAACGCAAGTGTGAAAGGACCCTTAGGGAGCAAAAACTTTTTCACAGCATTGTAAAGAGTGACATGGAAAATGAAAAACAATCACCAGATTTTTTTTAACATGTATGGCTCAGAGTAAAAATAAAATAAAAAATCACACGCGCCTCTACCGATGCTCATGTTCTGATGTTCACTATGTCCCCTTGGAAATCTGTCTGTATTTCCTTGTGTCTTTCAACACAAGGAAAGGAAATGCCCACTCATGCAATCAATCACTGGCTGAGATGGGTTACCAGTATGGCCACTGATTGACTGAATAGACATTTCCTGTGTCTCAGATACAATAGTATGTTTGTTGAGTTTAGACATTTGAAACAGATTTAAAGGTAAAAGGAAAGAAAAACTGAACATTTATATATATTGGTGGAAGTGATAGTAAACGGAATTCATACACTGGAAGCATAGTGTAATATGAAATGTACAAAAAGCAATTTTGCCAGAAAGTTTCCATTTGTCAGATAACGCCATTCTATTAAAGTTTTGTGTCATACATATCCCTTCAAACACTACTATGAAATGTAAGCCCATTTTCCACATTTTTATACACAATTTTTATGAGCCACCTGTTTTCTTTTTCATCTTTTAATATAATATCATACAATTTTATGCTACATACACACAGATATATACAGTACAGCTGAGAAAGTCTTTATGGAGTGTGTACAGATTGGTGTCATAAAAGTGATGCTAAAACATTCAAAATGATTATCAACCATTAAACCTACAAGTAAATCATTCTGCTGCATTTATTCAGAATGAGTAATGGTAATAAAACGTGTACATGGAGGATACATTCATTGAAATGTAAAATTTAGATTATGTGTAAATGGGAGAGGAAGAAATCCAGAAGGTATGCAGAGAACCAGAGAAAGGCCAAATGAAAGAAATAGAGTGGAAGAAAGCTATAGTATAGACAGTGAAGGAAAGAGATCAGGTAAGGATCTGGGCTCTACTTGAGTGCTAATGAATTATTATGTTATATATACTGCACTGTTGGGCAAAAGTTAAGGTTTTGCTCACACTCAGGTCATGGTTCAGTTTCCATTGCCCCTGACAGAAAATTCTAAACCGTAAAAAAAAAAAAGAAATTGAATTTGGCAAGTCAATGAGTTCTGTCATAACTATGATGGACCCTTTAAAATGGAACCACATAAACCACATAAACAACAGTGTGAACAGAACCCTGGGCTCATTTTCCTACAGTCATGTGCCAAAATCAAAAATCAAAGTTCTGTTCACACTCATATCCTTTTTTTCTAATCTGTTTTCATGTTCTGATTGCAGATTTCTGTATTATATTTCCTGAACATGATTATGTGGGCTGCCACCTTGCCTGAGCTGTTGTTAACAGCATTTAGAGATATGCTTTACAGCAGTGACCATGGGCCATTGACACCAAATGATCTGGAGGGGCTCACTGACTTCTATGCAAGAGTTTTCTGGTCATGCTCTGTGACCTGTGCAGAGGTCAGGAGGGACTAGATAAGCTGTGATATCAACTATTGTGAATGGTGGATCTTGTGTTATCTATCTATATAGGTGATATCTGTCATTGTAAACTTGTCTGTGATGATAAGCAACTGCAGTAAAGTGATTAGTACAGAAAAAGTAAAGTGTAATCTTAGGCTTAGTGGCCAATGCAAAAACTGTAGGGTTTAATGTTTAAAAAAAAAATATATATATATATATATATATATATATATAGCTAGTTATCCAAAAACGAGGCAGCACTCCAGGATAGCGTGCTGAAAGTGAACCCTTTATTCACCCTTCAGCGATAAAGGGTCCACTTTCTTCACGCTATCCTGGAGTGCTGCCTCATTTTTGGATAACTATATTTGACCATTTGGCCTGTGGTTTAAAGGAATTGCACCAGTGAATTACATGATTGGAGTGCTGCAGTGCTTTTTTGTTTTACTATATATATAAAATCAAAATATATATAAAAGTAAAATAGCGGCACTGACAAAAAACGTGGGTGCACATTCAAATGGGAATAAGCCCCTTACCCCACATATAGTAAATAAAAGAACGGCACTCCTGAGATGCGAAAAATACAGAGTCTTTTATTCTCCCATGTGGAGCTTTTCTCAAGCAAAGAACAAGTGCAATGTGATAGAAATATATAGCCATCAAATTCATCAACCAATCAATAACATGATCATGTGACATAATTAAATAATAAATACATCAATCATAAAAAATTAATGTGAAATATTGTGAATAAAAAAATGAATATCATATATATATGTATTCAACATATAGTAAATGTACACAAAAGTGAATCAATAAAGTAACTTCATGATGATCACATATATCAGTGCATATACATGTTCAGACCTCATAATAAAGTGCTAGATGCAAAATATCAACAGTGATAAAGTGTCAGGTGAATTGAATAATTTGTAATAAAGAGGGAGATGCAGGAGGAGTGGACAAAATCCTACCGTTCGGCCATAAGAAGAAATGCACATGTTGCCGACATCGGCGTGGCTTCCTACTATCTGTGCCTGCGCCAAGTCATGTCAACAGGTTAAACAAGATCACTTCCGTAGCAACGGGATTGGCGCATGCGCTGTGCAACCCTGTGCACTCAGCGCCATCTTTGAATTGGTACAGATTGCACTAATGAATCGGCGCATGCCCAGAATCTTCCTGAGTATACAGCGCCATGTTAGTGATTGGCATTATGCCATTTAGATAAATGTAAAGACCGGGGGTCAGCAATATAAGACAGAACAGCGTCGGGTGGAGGGGACAATCTTCATCAAAGGATTGAAACCCATCCCCTAGGAAAAGAATCAGTAAAGAGTACAGCATGTAGATGCCGACCTCCATACAATCCATCACAGGTCCCGACATATAGTTCTACGTGAGGGATCTCCTCATAGACCCATAGGTCATAAAGTACTAAAATTAACAAAATTAAAATAAAATTATATCAAAATAAAAAAGCTAAGTATAACATATATCCTGTTTGGCATGACCTGGTGCGACAAATTACTATATAAATACATAAATGTGTTCCCGAAGGGTATATTTGTCTAACTTCCTCCATTTCAATCTCCATCTTCCCTCAGTACCATCTAAGGAAAGAGAAAAAAAGAAAAAGATAAGTCAAATGTTATTATATAACAGCACAAATAGCGGTATTGCAAGACTGGAGAGAGGCTTAGACCCCACTGTGCAGGCACTGACTGGGGTCAATGAAATGGAGGTGGGAGGAGGCGTGCAAGATCAGGACTAGAGATAAGCGAATTTCATATTTTGAAATTAATTCACACTTCGTTTGTTGGTAAAAGATGAATTGCGTTATGGTTTGCATTCCCAAGGACCATAACGCAATTCTATGACGAAATGAATAACGGAATGCCTTTAGAGGCATTCCGTTATTTACTTTGTCATAATAGAAGTCTATGGGCTGCAAAACAGATCCGTCCTGTTTCCGTTATGCTGGGGAGGACTCAAGTTGCTGCAGGACCACTTTATGGGCCAGTTTGTAGAATCTCCCACTAGGGGCAATGCTCTGTTGGATCTGGTCATTTCTAATTAATCTAATCTAAATAAAGAGCTTGTTCGAAATGTTACTGTTTGAGAAACTCTAGGTGTAGTGACCACAATATAATTATATTCCCCCTAAACTATAAGAAGCAAACTCTGTCAGGTAGAGCAAAGACACTGACTTTCCCTGGGTTGAGGGCAGCATTTCAGGGCATAGACTGGGAGCAGCTACTGTCGCATAATAATACTGAGGATAAATGGGAGAGCTTTAAATCCACATTGAGTAATTGCACTAAAAAATTTATTCCTTTAGGTAACAAGTACAAACAGCTAAAATTAAACCCCCCATGGCTTACAGCTGCTGTAAAAAGGGCAATAAAAGACAAAAAAGGGCATTTAAAAAATACAAATCTGAGGGGTAAGCTTTATCATTTGAATTTTGCAAAGGGCTTAATATAATCTGTAAAAAAGAGATAAAATTAGCAAAAATAGAAAATGAACAGCAGGTAGCAAAAGAGAACAAATCCCCAAAAAATCCTTAAAATATATAAATGCTAAAAAAGATAAGGAAAAGGCAGAGTTACTAAATGTTTTTTTTAGCTCTGTATATACAAAAGAAGAGAAAGGAGCTGATATCTGTGGTGCTGGGGCTGTGCATCCAGTAGCATGCTCAACTGGCTAACTGTAGATATGGTCCAAGATAAGTTAAAGAGGACCTTTTACCGCTCCTGACATGTCTGTTTTAACAGCTTCATGCATTCATCATGTAATACCAATTCTGGATCCTTTATTCTTATGGTTCTATGTTGTGTCATTCCTTTATTATTTTTACTAGAAGTTATGAGTGAATTGCTATTAGCCTTCAGTAAGGGTACAGAGAGGAGGTACCTGCACAGTCTGGAAATGGCAGCACTGATTGGACAGAGTGGCTTTGAGCGGTCTGCTCTGATTGGATCGCAATCAAAGCCACTACGTCGCCGCTCTGTTGCGAGTTTACAGGTCGGTACAATACAGAACGGGGCTCCACAGTGGTCGAACAGGGTGGGGGTGGGGGTGCCGCACTATAAGGTTTTGACATAGTTAACTTATGTTAAAACTGATGAAAGGTCCTCTTCAACTTTGCTGCTGTTTTCTTTGCAGATAGATAGATAGATAATGATTGATGATTGATTTATTTTAGATGTTATTTCTTTTACTTTTTATACAGTACTTGTTTTTTAAATATGCAAATGGTATAATGAACTTGACGTTCTGTTTTTCTATGTCAAACATCCATGTGCCTGACCCACTGCCCTTCTCTTACATAAAGAAAGTAATTTCTGCAGCTTAACTCATCAAATGCTTTGTTAGTCATGAATTATCTATTGCCCTGTGCCACAGTATTTTCCTGATTAATGAGGATTTTTACTGGAGAAAAGGGAAATCATCTTGGAACTAATGGAATTGCCTATCACAGTTATTGCTAATGCAGTAATAAACAGCTCTGAATAAAGTTATTATTTCAACTAATTTAGAAGCTGGTAAAATGCACTTTGTGCTCAGTAACCATTCTAATGTGCACCCAATAGCTGACCTTTCACTCGAGATCTCTAAAATTCCAAATCATCTTTCTGTGTTCATTCATTATCTATGCAACCTTTCAAATTGCCGGATTGTGGGAAAAGAACCATGAAATATACTTAAAAGTCAATCTGAATCTATTCTGCAGTGATGGAAGATAGAAATGTTATTCATTTCTGAGCATACTTGTAGAATGTAACAAAGCTCAGAAGGATCGCAATTTAAATTTTTCAGTTTAAAAAATTAGAAAAAAATGCAATGAATATGCAATATAAAATGGAATACTGGAACTTGATTTTTATAGACATTTCCTTAGCAGTAATTGTTCTGTCCTCCTTGCGTGTGAGCAAGGCATACATTGACAGGCAGCTAAACTCCCTCATAGAAATTCATTCACAGGAGTAAATTAAACTTGAACTTTTATTGCAAGGACAGGGTGAAACTGAGAACAGAAAGAAAGGATGAACCTACTATAGTGAACAAGCACATGGTAATATACTAATACATTACAGTATAATATGATCATAAAATACAGGATACATTTAGTAAAGCATACCATGTAAATGTGCATGAACATACATACTCCAATGTTATGCTGACAATATGAAACTGACCAGCGATGCCATGTTAATTATGGTCAGGCGGATGAAGATGAATGCTGTTTGTCGTCAGTAAGGATGGCATAGGATAATTCTAATAATAAAGAGGACCTTTCAGTGTTTTTTTTTTATTCTAGATAAATATCTTCACTTGCTGATGCTGTCACCCTGAATGTTTTTTTTTTTTTTTAAATATCTCTCCCACGCCCTGCTTTGCCCCCCTGTACTTTTCCCGCTATATGTTAATACTGAGCATCGGTACATGGAGGAGGAATGCCAGGGTTTCTCAATGGGGGTCTCCTTCTCCCTGACTCTGCCGCAATCCAATCACAGCGGACAGCATCACAGCCACGGAGGAGAGCTTTTTTTTTCTCCCTGGCTGTGACGCTCTCTGCTGTGATTGGATCACGGCACAGCTAGGGAGAAGGAGGCGCCCATAAAGAAACCCTGGCTCATCCTCCTCCCTGTACCCCGCAAGCAAAGGTATTTGTCTAGAATAAAACAAAACTGAGAAAGGTCCTCTTTAAATGCTAACTAGCTAGAAAATATTAGAATAAACGGGCACTAGATGGAGCTAGAGCAGCATGAATACTAGCAGACATAATAGATGCCTGTTCACCACCTCAGCCCCCCTAGCTTAAACACCCTTAATGACAAGGCCACTTTTTACAATTCTGCACTACGCTACTTTCACCGTTTATTGCTCCGTCATGCAACTTACCACCCAAATTAATTTTACCTCCTTTTCTTCTCACTAATAGAGCTTTCATTTGATGGTATTTCATTTCTGCTGACATTTTTACTTTTTTTGCTATTAATCAAAAATGACCAAAATTTTTGCAAAAAAATGTCATTTTTCACTTTCTGTTGTAAAATGTTTTAAAAGAACTACATTTCTATATAAGTTTTTCTATAACTTTATTGTTCTACATGTCTTTGATAAAAAAAATCCAATAAGTGTATATTTATTGGTTTGGGTAAAAGTTATAGCGTTTACAAATTATGGTGCAAAAAAGTGAATTTCCGCATTTTGAAGCAGCTTTGACTTTCTAAGCACCTGTCATGTTTCTTCTAGATTTTTACATACACCCATGTTGGGTGGGAGAAATATAAGTATAAAAAAATTTAAAAAGTTGTCATTTACAGAGATATTTCTCACACCAAGCATGGGTATATGTAAAAATATACCCCAAAACACATTGCCCTACATCTCCTGAATACGGCGATACCACATGTGTGACACTTTTTTGCAGCCTGGGTGCGCAAAGGGGCCCAAATTCCAATGAGTACCTTTAGGATTTCACAGGGCATTTTTACGCATTTAGATTCCAGACTTCTTCTCATGCTTTAGAGACCCCTAAAATGCCAGAGCAGTAAAAATATCCCACAAGTGACCCCATTTTAGAAAGAAGACACACAATAAAAATAAAAAAATATATATCAATTTCCGCTAACGTGTGCCCAAAAAAATAAAATTCTGTGAACTCGACATGCCCCTCACGGAATACCTTGGGGTGTCTTCTTTCCAAAATGGGGTCACATGTGGGGTATTTATACTGCCCTGGCATTTTAGGGGCCCTAAAGTGTGAGAATCCAAATGCGTAAAAATGCCCTGTGAAATCCTAAAGGTACTCATTAGAATTAGGGCCCCTTTGCGCATCTTGGCTGAAAAAAAGTGTCACACATGTGGTATCGCCGAACTCAGAAGAGGTAGGGCAATGTGTTTTGGGGTGTATTTTTATATATACCCATACTTTGTGTGAGAAATATATAAACAGCAAATCTCGCGTCTCGCGAGATGACGCACGGATGCGTCCATCCAGAGCAACAGGACCGCCGGCCGGACGCCTCCGTGCATTAGGCGGTCCTGAGGAGGTTAAAGGCATGACAGTAATAGAAAGGAAAGGAAAACAATTGCTGAAATGAGTGAATCATACAACAAAGTCAGTCACAGCTGTATACTGTATATACAGAAAGTCAATTTCATGCCAAATGCACAAGAAAAAGTAGGTAGTTTCTTGTCTAAAAGCCTAAATAACTGAAACCAGGCGGGTGGACTGGGAACTTAGCTGACTGCTATGGGACCCGGGGGCAGGGGGGGGGGGGACAAATAACTTGCTCTTCTCTTCCTCATGGGAAAACACTGCATTTTCATGCAGCCACAACTGGGGGAACTTAATTCAAATAGATTAATACAGCTTCATAACAGTTGAATTAATTCCGATTCACTGAGTTTCCCCTCTTGATGCCTGCAGACAGCCAGCTAGCTTTGTAAAAGACAAGCAGGATATTTATCAATTTATTTTTGCCACTGGATTTCTGGAGGTAAAATGTGGGCAACAACACCAAACCAGCAATACCTTCAGCATGCTGCCTGGACTTCCTCTAATAATGACCCCTATAGTTCCCCAAGTAGTATATACCTAGGCAGCAGCAGTAAGGAGAGCTTGAGGTGGAACTATGGGCATCGGCGCAGCGGGAAAGTTCCCTGTAGGGTCTATGACGAGTCCATCCGTGACCGAAACGCCCAAAATGTGTTCCCACTTTTCACTAAATCCCACACTCACTAGGGTCCAGGAAGCTGAGATATGAGTGTTTTCTTGACATGGTCCACACAACAGAGATCTGCTTATAACCCAATAATGAGTCTGCTTGAAATAAGCTTCCCAATTCGGTTTGCCGAATTCTCAGAAAAAATTAGGTTAGATCCGAATTTATTTGTGGTGAATCGCGTTAAAAAACAGCTATTTTCTGGTTGCAAAGAGCCTTTATAGTGGTGTAGAACACTGTGCATTGCAGTAACACAATAGGGAGTCTGCTGTGGAAGTGACACAATACTGTGAGTCAGTACCACATGTAGATGACAGGCGTCGCTCTTAAAATCACTGCACACTTAACGTAGGGCAGTTACGGGGCCAAAACTGACCAAATAACTAAAGTGTAAACTCAGCCTTACAGGTCAATGTTAGTGCCAGGTATAAAGAACCGTGCAGAGGCCCTAGATCCTACTATAGCTACTATAGCTTGAAAGAGTGCACTACTTTTAAACCAATTCACTGATTCCACATAGATTTCTACAGAACCTGTTCTATTAAACGCTTATACAAGTAAAGTGTATGTGTGTGTGTGTCCCCGACAGAGTGGACAGGGTGTCAGCAGTAAGTTTGTGTTGACATCACTGATTATTTTGACCTTTCACTTATCCCTCAGAACAATAACCCCCAAAAATCGGATCCTGTTTGTGGAGCATCCACCTTCACTCGGTCAGCATTTGGTCAGTAATCCATCAGTATTGCAAAAGCAAAAAAAAAAACAGGAGTGGATCCAAAACAGAGATGACACGTGAATGATGGAATATTTGCATGTCTTATGTGTGTTGTACCCACTCCTGCTTTTGGCTACTAAATCATAAGCTAATTCTGATGCAAAATAGGGACCATGTCATGCAGGCCTTACAGCTGTTACATAAGAAGGATCCGTTGTGCGACTCATTTTTCCTTCCTTCTGACAAATCAGAAGAAGGGTCAAATAAATGATGATGTCAGCCAGGCCGAAAGGCAAAATAGTGGCCCAGTCATGAAGTGGGGAGGGTGGGAACTGCATGAGAAGTCCACAGAGTGACCCTATGACATAGTGCAGAGGTGGCAGCAGCATCAGGAGGGCACCCCTGCCGTGATCCATTTGTAATTTTGAATTCCTCAGATAAAGCACCATTGGATAAAACTTTCGCTGAGGGGTTGGAGTATAAAGATGACACTGCCCACAATATACTACCAGTAAAACCCATATGTTTTAATACCAGAAAAGCATACGACCAGCGTAACCTATCAAAAGCCTTCTCAGAATCTAAGGTAAGGATCAAAGCAGAGGTGCCGTCCCTTTCAATATAATGGAGGATATTTAATAGTCTCCTGGTGTTGTCAGAGATCTAACGACCTGAGACAAAACCCGATTAATCTTGGTTCACCAGATGGGAGAGAATTAAGGCAATTCTATTAGCTAGGACTTTTGCATATATTTTTAGGTCCTGATTCAGTAGAGAGATCGGTCTAAAATTTTGAGGGTGGTCAGTAAGTTTGCTTGGTTTTGGGAGGGTGGCGATCAGGGCTTGTAGATTTTCTTTGGGCAATGAACGACTTGACATGGCTGTTCGACAGAAGTAATGTAAATAGGGGGACAGACTAGTGTAATAGGTTTTATAATATATGCTGGTAAAACCGTCAGGGCCAGGGGCTTTGCCACATGGAAGAGAACGTACGTTTTTTTGAATTTCTTCTGTGGTGATCTCCTCGTTTAATTTATTTAATGGGGAAAAATTTTATCGTGGTAGATGTAAGCGATCCAGATATGTCTGAATAGCTTTTATGTGATCTGGGGGAGATATAATCGAATCTCCTAAGTTATATAAGTGAGAATAATATGTCTTAAAACCGTTAGAGATGTCAAATGGGGAAAAAAGCCTATTTTTAGTGGTTAGGTGAAGCAGAAATGGTATGCAGGAATTTAATTGTCACTTTTTTAAGCGATGTGCTAATAGTTTACCCGTTTTATTGTCTTGGGTGTGATAGTGGGCTTGTGTCTTACGGGGGACTTTTTGATATGTTGTCAGCATGTGGCAATGGAGATCTTGTCTAATAGAGGTTAATTGTGAGGCTAGTATATCAGATGGTGAAGCTATATTAGCTTGTTCTGAATTTCGAAGATTAATTGTTAATTGTTTTTCTCTTTGTTTTTTGAGTATGGAGCTGTATTTAATACATAAACCTTGAATTACCGCTTTATGACAATTCCATACACATATGGGGCCTTCTACAGAGGGTGCATTAATTTTGAAAAAATCCTCAATGTCAGTATGTAAACATTTTCCTGGTGGGATAGTAAGAAAGGGCTAATGCGCCATTGATGGGCTCCATGCGAGGATATCTCATCGTCAAGCATGAGTGTGATCGTCGCATGGTCGGACCATGTTAAAGTTTCAATAGTTGAAGCTAATGTGGATCGTAAAAATATTCTATCCACCAGGAACATATTCAAACGTGAGTAGGTGTTAAGTGCTGCTGATAAATGAGTATAACCTCTCTCTTTCCCAAGTCCATGATGATAAGAAAGTGGGTTGGGTTCTAGAGAGTGAGGTAGAATCTAGATTTGTGTCCATTACGGTATTAAAATTGCCACATAAAATATATGACCCCCATTGTACTTTGCTAGCAACTTTAAATAGCTTATTAAGAAACTGTGATTGTCCAACATTAGGGACATGCAGAGAGATCAATGTCATAGGAATATTATTAATGGTGCAGTATAATATGATGTACCACCCATTGTGGTCTAAAATAACGTCTTTGCATACAAAGGATACCGTATTTTTAATGGTTATTAGAACACCTCTAGTTTTTTAACTGAAGTGTGAATGATATATATGATGATAGGCAGGGTGTTTCATACGACCCGCATCGCCTAAAAGGAGGTGTGTCTCCTGTCCACATATCACATCACATCTCAAGGATTGAGCCTTGCTCCAAAAATGTGATCTCTTATGAGGTGTGTTTAAACCGTTTAAGCCCCATTCACACGTCCGCAATTCTGTTCCGCACATTGCGGAACGGAATTGCGGACCCATTCATTCCTATGGGGACACTCTATGTCCCGCCCGGATCCGGAATTGCGGATCCGCACTTCCGGGTTCACAATTCCATTCCGCAAAAAGATAGAACATGTCCTATTCTTGTCCGCAATTGCGGACAAGAAAAGGCATTTTCTATGAGAGTGCCAGCGATGTGCGGTCCGCCAAATGTGGAACGCACATTTCCGGTGTCCGTGTTTTGCGGATCCGCACATCCGCAAACCAAACACGGACGTCTGAATGGAGCCTTACATTGATACTAGCTATCTGTATGACCATTTTTCATAGAAAGTGGAGATGCTAAAAAAAAAGAAAGAAAAGTATGGGGAAGGCGAAAGTGTACGCTTCCCAGCGAGCATGCGCACCTTCTATAGATAATGGTAAGGCACTTTGAGTGTAATTAGCAAGACATGGTGTTAGCATATACATAAACATGGCATTTAATAACAAAATCAAATATAAACAGTTAGGAACAAAAAACATATGGCTCTTAAAACACGAACCAATTGTATAGTGAGGGGTTATAGTCCGCACTGAAGCCAAGTAGGTGTGACCAACCAGTAAGGCCTGGACAAAAAATAGGTGCAAATCATACTGCTTTTCTTGATCCTGCAGTGGACCATTCTTGTGTCATGCGAACTTGAGATGGGGTTGTCGACGATCGTGCTTGAGAAAATGGTGCTAAGTTCCATGACTTAAGCAAAGCGTTTCCCTCATCTGGTGAGCGGACAACATGCAGAGCTTCACCATGACGAATAAGCAGACTGACAGGGAATACCCATCTATAGGCAATTTTTGCTGAGCGAAGAGCTTAGGTTATAGGTTGTAAAGCTCTACGTGCTTGAAGGATAGTTGCAGATAAATCTGCATGTAAAGAGATTTTGTGGTATGGAGCAGGAAGGCCGCCATTTCTACGAGAATGTTCCATCAGTCTCTCTTTAGCTATAAAGAAGTGAATACGTGCCAGAATATCTCTTGGAATTGAATCGTCCATGTGTTTCGGACAGGGTATCCTATGAGCGCAATCCACTTCCATTTCTTGAGTAGAGCAGTTAGGTAGCACTGCTTCAATTAAGGACCACATATATGCAGGAATTTCAGCTAGTGTTACAGTTTCAGGAATGCCATTTAACTTGACATTATTACGGCAACTTCCTCCAAATCTGCGATTTTTGCCTTTAATGTCGCCACATCTTTCTCAAACTCAGTATGTGAGTCTATTAGTGTGTTATGAGAGGCAGAAAATTCCTCAAATTTGTTTTCAATGTGATCCACTCTGTCATCCAGACCATCCACAACAGTTTTAAAAGGAGAGACCATTGTATGTATATCTAGTAGAAAAGTTTTGCGAAGTGCCTGCAACATGTTTTTCATTGTTGTGTCCGTGAGGGACTGGTTAGAAACAGTCATGGCATCAAGGCATCATGATCGGATGCAAGATCAGATGCAGTGAGAGCACCTTGTATTTCCCTTCTCTGTATGTCAGGATCATAAGCAACATTACAGATACTGCGACGCTGCTTTGCAGGGCTCTGTGATGGAGTGCTGGCTGGGAAGAGCAGCTCAGAGCCAGGGAGAGCTGCAGGGGTTAAATGCAGCTTCTTCTGTGGTTGAGGAGACAGAGGGGCCCCTAGAGGCACTGACCTAGATATTTCCTGTGAGGAGAGGCAGTGAAGGGCTGGATCAGAGGCAGAGCGATGATGAAGAGCGGGAGATCTCTGAGATGAGATAACAGCCGGCTGTGAGGGCAAGAAGGCAGAGTCCTGTGAGCAGTCAGTGCCCTCTTGGAATGCCTGAGGAGACCTGGAGTAGTAGAATTTTGCCATTGTTTCTTGTCTGGCAGTTAATTTTTTTTTCGAGCAGGCATAGCTGTAGGGTGACAGCAAGGTCCAGAGCAGCAGAGGAGGTAAATTAGCTGCAGTGTGAGTTGCTTTTTCAGGCTGAAGATACAGAGCTCTCTTACTGTGCAGCCATCTTCCTTGGCAGCCAGGCCACGCCCTATATATACTGTATATTATTAGCGCACTCTGTGCTTAATTGTGTGCAATTGTTAGAGACCCAAAAGTCCTTTTAAGGACTATTGTTGTATCTGGCAGCAATATATATTTTTAGCGCAACCTGCGCTAAATAGCTTGCAATTGTTTGGCTGCTGCAGACAGCAAGATTATCTGCGCTACATCTTCTGTGTAACGTGTGCGCAGCCTAAAAATACCTGCAACATCCAGTATACTTTTTCCATTGACGGTGTCCGCTGCGGATAGTGACATTACCTGCGCTACATCTCCTGTATAACGTTTGCATATCCTAAAAATATCTGTGATATCCAGTGTACTTTTTCCAAAGATGCTGTGGACAGTGACAGTACCTGCGCTACATCTTCTGTTTAATGTGTGGGCATACTAAAAATATCAGAGACATCCAGTGTACTTTTTCCGTAGACGCTGTGGACAGTGACATCATCTGCGCTACATCTTCTGTTTAACGTGTGCACATACTAAAAATATCTGTGACATCTAGTGTACTTTTTCTGTAGTCTGTGTCCAAAGCAGACAGTTACATTACCTGTGCTACATCTCCTGTATAACGTTTGCGCATCCTAAAAATATCTGTGACATCCAGTGTACTTTTTCTGTAGACGCTGCGGACAGCGACATTATCTGCGCTACATCTCTTGTTTAACATTTGTGCATTCTAAAAATATCTGTGACATCCAGTGTACTTTTTCCATTGACAGTGTCCGCTGTGGACAGTTACATTACCTGCACTACATCTCCTGTATAATGTTTACACATCCTAAAAATATCTGTGACATCCAGTGTACTTTTTCCATAGACGCTGCAGACAGTGACATTACCTGCGCTACATCTCCTGTTTAACGTGTGTGCACACTAAAAATATCTGTGACATCCAGTGTATTTTTTCCATAGATGGTGTCCACTGCGGACAGTTACATTACCTGCGCTATGTCTCCCGTATAACGTTTGCGCATCCTAAAAATATCTGTGACATCCAGTGTAGTTATTCCATAGACGCTGTGGAAAGTGACATTATCTGCGCTACAATGTGCGCATCCTAAAAATATCTGTGACATCCAGTGTACTTTTTCCGTAGACGGTGTCTGCTGGAGACAGTTACATTACCTGCGCTATGTCTCCCATATAACGTTTGCGCATCCTAAAAATATCTGTGACATCCAGTGTACTTATTCCGTAGACGCTGTGGACAGTGACATTACCTGCGCTACATCTCCTGTATATTGTTTCCTCATCCCAAATATGCGGACAGTGGGAGGACAAACTGAACTACTATAGAGACATCCTATGTAGTCAATTGGCCTCTGCCTATCTGCGCCATCGTACATTCTCTCACAGGTCTGACCAGGATGGGGGGGGGGCCCTCTGCGCTCACGTTCCACTGCCATGTGTGCTGGGGATGGTTGGGTTGGCAGAAGCAGTACCAGCTCCATCAGCAGCAGCCTGAGTCTACAGTCGCTGATGAGCAGCTTTCCTCACCTGCCTTAGAGCAGAACCTGAACCAGCAGGTGGTGGCATACTTGGAGTGCACTCTGCCACTACTGGACAGCCAAACTGGATTTGCGGCCCCAACTGGCTGAGTTTGCCCTGGAAAAGCTGTCCTGCCCAGCCAGTAGTGTTGCATCAGAGCGGGTGTTTAGTGCGGCGGGGGCCATAGTTACCCCAAGGAGAACTCGCCTGTCCACCCTAAATGTGGAGAGACTGACCTTTGTCAAGATGATTCAGGTATGGATAAGCCAGGATTTCCACCCACCAATGCCTGATGCATCAGACTAGATCATCCATGGTGCCACACCAATACTGAAACAAAATAGACCGGTTTCTTCTGGCTACCTGCCTCAGCTACTATTCTGATGCTGCCACCAGCCTGATGCGACACACCTGATGCCAAGTGATCCTCCTTTCGCCCACCATCTTTAGCTGGTACTGGTATTACCACCCACCTCCACACTATTTTACCTTGCCACTCTGTGGCCTCCTGATGCTGCTGCTACCTCCATAATATGTCACCTTGCCACTCTGTGGCCTCCTGATGCTGCCACCACCTCCACACTGTCATTATGCCACTCTGTGGCCTCCTCATGCTGCTGCCACCTCCACACTCTGTCATTGTGCCACTGTGTGGCATCCTGATGCTGCTGCCACCTCTACACTCTGTCATTGGGCCCTCTGTGGTCTCCTCATGCTGCTTCCATCTCACCACTATGTCATAGGGTGTCACTGCCTGCCCTGTGAGAGGTCTGAGAACATCTGATAGACTTGCTGCATGTGAGTCTATCTGACAGATCTTTCTATTTTTCTTGTTGTTTGTTGTTGTGGGCAGGATCCCACCTCTCCACAGGTTCTGCTCATTAGCTGTTTAGTGGCTCTATTTACACCCGCCTCTCACTGCAGTCCTGGGGGTTTATATTTCCTCCTGGAGTTCTCAGCTAGTATTTGGTGGATTTCCTGCTCCACGTTTGTCTAAAGCTAAGTCCTCCTTCCTTCCCTTTTGCTGTGTGTTCTGACTAGGCCTCAGGGAGACGCTTGTTCCTTCACGTTGGAAGTAATGTTGAGCGCGAAAATTCGAATAGCGAATTTTTATCGCGAATATCGCAACTCCGATAATTCGTGAATATTGCGAATATAGTTCTATATATTCACTATTTTGGATATTCGTTTTTTTTTTTTTTAGTTCTTAGTTGGTTGTCTTCCCACTTCCCAAAAGCTGTTCTTACCTGTCCGGAGGATTCCTGCTTCCCTCCCCGCTCCAGTTAATGCCCGTTGCCGCTTCTGCCGACTTCCTGTGTGCATGGAGCGTCCCCATCCCAATGGGAACGCCTCCATGCAAAAATGTACTGTCGGATGTGAGAATCACGATCTCACAAATTTGACTAAGTTGTAATCGCAATGCGATTAATATAACCTGAATTATTCGCATTGCGATATTCGTTATATTCTAGAAATACAACCATTAGGAACCCAGCTTTAAGTTGAATTCGCAATGCGAACATATACTGGCATTGCGAAATCAACTTAGAGCTGAGTTCCTAATGGTTGTATTGCTAGAATATAACTAAGATTGAGAATATGGTGCTATATTCGAGATCTCGTGATATTCGTCATCTTCTTATATTCTAGCAATACAACCATTAGGAATTGACTCTAAGCTCAATTCGCAATGCGATTATATGTTCGCTTCACGAATAAAACTTAGAGATGAGTTCCTAATGGTCGTTGCTAGAATATAACGAAGATTGAGAATATAGTGCTATATTCGTAATATTTGTCATATTCTAGCAATACAACCATTAGAAACCCAGCTGTAAGTTGAATTCGCAATGCGAGTATATGTTCGTATTGTGAATTAAACTTAGAGCTGAGTTACTAATGGTTGTAATGCTAGAATATAACGAAGATTGAGAATATAGTGCTATATTCGTGATATTTGTTATCTTCGTCAATTCTAGCAACACAAGTTACAACCATTTGGAACTCAGCTCTAAGTTAAATTCGCGATGCGAATATAAATTTGCGTAAAATTTGCAATATATAGAATAATGAAGAATATTCGATTTCGACGAATATATGACGAATATTCAATCGAATATTTGCGAAATATCGCGAAATCGAATATGGCACCCCCGCTCATCACTAGTTGGAAGGAATCGGTTGTCTTATCTTCTGCTCCCTAGCTGAGGGTTTGTTTCAGTGTCAGCAGGGCTTAGGTTCCAGAGCATGAGTACCTCCACCTTTAGGATTTGCTCATGCAGTCAGGAGTCAGGGAAAGAATCAGGGACTGTCACCTTTCTCTCTTCCCTAGCTGTTGGGGCCTAGTCTGGTGTTTTGCTGTATTTGGTTTTCTTCCCTTCCCTCACCTACCGTGACATTATAAACCGCCCATATCGTAATTTTTTCCCTTGCTCTTTTCGGAAATGGAAGCTGTTGATGCTCTGGTGGATCGCATGCAGGGATTTTCTTTGGAGGTAGCTGACTTCTGTAATTCGGTTGCACAGTGTCAGAGATCTCTGGCGTCTGGTACCGCTAGTGGGAAACAGGTCAGCCTTGAACCTAAGGTCGCCCTCCCAGATAGGTTTTCTGGGGGAAGCAATAATTTTGTTCGGTTCAGAAAGTCTTGTAAATTATATTTTCGTCTGCGTCTAATCTCATCTGGGGACGAAAATCAAACAGTGGGGATTATCATTTCACTACTGAAAGGTGATGTTCAGTCTTGGGCTTTTTCTCTACCGATTGGTTCTCAGTCCCCCCGGTGGACGAATTTTTCAGAGTCCTGGGCCTGATTTATGATGATCCAGACCGGGTCTTTCTGGCCGAATCTAAGCTGAGTAGCTTGAGTCAGGGAGAACCTTCTGCTGAGTCATATTGTTCTGAATTTAGAAGAGTGGTGACTGACTCGGAGTGGAAGGACCCAGCACTCCATAGTCATTTCTGTCAGGGGTTGTCTAAGAGACTAAAAGACACCCTTGCGTGTTATGAAAACCCTGATTCTTTGGAGGCGGCTATGTCCCTAGCCGTACGGATTGATAGACGCCTGAGAGAGAGGTGCAAGGTTCCCCTCAACCAGGATGCACTATCATGTGGGGAAACTATCTCTTCTGTCCCTCGGGGCACAGAGACACTTGAGCCAGTGTCTGGTGATGAGCTTATGCAGTCGGGTCAGGTCTCTTCATGCCCTGGTAATAGGAACCTTAGGGTTCAGAGAAGACCCTGTTTCTTCTGTGGTAAAAATGGACATTTCATTAATGTTTGTCCTTTTATTAAACCCCAAGGTGGAAAAGAAAAAAAAAAGGTGATTCTTTCCAATAAATCGAGTTCCCTTACTCTTAGTAGCGTGAAAAGGTAAAAGGTATATTTGTCTTCTATCTGCAGTACCCGATTTCTCCCGCCTGCCATGGTGGCCCTAGACTCTGAAAATATTGAATTAGAAGTATTTGTTGACAGTGTTGATTTTGTTGTTTTGTAAAGTCGGTGATAAGAAAGAGAAAGAGAAAAGAAATAAACAAAGAAGAAGTTTCCCGGACGTACCGACTTTACAAAACAACGAGAAGACTGTAGAGAACTGATCACCCATAATAAGGTAGGGAAACTCCGCACCTCAAAAGGAGGGGAAATAGTGTGATTTACCGCAGCCAGCGCAGGGGTATCATTAATAGTTAACATACCCAGTGTTGATTATCAATTTGTTCAGAGTCATAGTTTTAAAACAAGCGCATTAAGCAAAGGGATATCAGTGTTTGCTATTGATTCCGGTCCACTCTCGCAAAAGTGTCTATCTCATGTTGTGCAGGATATTCATTTGAGGATGGGCGATTCTCATGTTGAGTCCATTTTTGTTTTGTACTGAAGGGTTTGCCTGCTCCTCTAGTACTAGGGTTACCATGGTTGATCAAACATAATCCTACCATTGCTTGGCAAACTAGACAGATCAGTAATTGGAGTGATTTTTGTATGAATAGCTGTCACGGCGCATCTATTTCTGTGGTATCCACTAAGGTGTTAGCTCCGTTTCTTTCTGATTTTTCGGACGTATTCTCTGAGGGTGGAGATCTGTAGTTACACCCTCACCGAGAGTATGATTGTCGGATCAATCTTATTCCCGGAGCAAATTTGCCAAAATCTCGGTTATATAATCTTTCACAACCCGAAAGAGTAGCTATGCGAGAGTATGTTACCGAGAGTTTGGCAAAAGGACATATTAGACCATCTAAGTCACCAGTGGCTGCTGGCTTCTTCTTTGTTAAAAAAAAGATGGGATCCATGGACCGGGTTTAGATTTCCAGGAACTAAATCTTATTACTGTCCGTGATCCTTATCCCCTTCCCTTCATCCCGGATTTATTTGATCAGATTGTTGGAGCCAAGGTGTTTTCTAAGTTGGATTTAAGAGGGGCTAATAATCTAATAAGAATCAGGGAAGGAGATGAACGGAAGCTGACCTTCAATACCCCTGAGGGCCACTTCAAGAACTTGGTCATGCCCTTTGGTTTGACTAATGCCCCGGCGGTCTTCCAGCACTTTATCAATTACATTTTTCATCATTTGGTGGGGAGTTTTTTTGTTATTTACCGTCGCCCGATATGGAGTCTCATCAGGATCATTTAAGACAAGTATTATTGATCCTCTGGGAGAATAAGTTTTATGATAAGTTGGAAAAATGTGTGTTTGCTGTTCAGGAGCTGCAGTTTCTGGGTTACTTACTTACTGCCTCAGGTTTTCGTATGGATCCCGAAAAGATCCGTGTGGTACTGGAATGGGAGCGACCGGAGAATCAGAAAGCTCTGATGCGATTTTTGGGATTTACTAATTACTACAGAAAATGTATCCTGAATTATTCCACTGTTGTTAGGCCTTTGACTGATATGACTAGGAAGGGTGTGGACTTCTCAGTCTAATCGTAAGAGGCATTACAGGCTTTTTATGCAATAAAGGAATGTTTTGCTTCCGCTCCCATTCTGGTGCAACCCAATGTGTCTCAAACCTTCATTGTGGAGGCTGACGTTTTAGAAGTGGCAGTCGGAGCAGTTTTGTCGCAGGGTCCATCTCCTGGCAAATGGCGCCCTTGTGCTTTTTTTTCAAAGACACTTTCTGCTGCCGAAATAAATTATGATGTTGGGAATAGAGAGTTGCTGGCCATTAAATTGACCTTCGAGGAGTGGCGCCATTGAGCACATGAGTACTTCCAACTTTAGGATTTGCTCATGCTGGCAGGGGTCAGTGAAATAATCAGGGATTCTCAGGTGGTGACCTTTCCCTCTTCCCTTGCTGTTGGGGCCTAGTCTGGTGTTTTGCTGTATTTGGTTTTCTTCCCGTCCCTCACCTACCGTGATATAGGGCCACTCTGTGGACTACTCATGCTGTTCTCATGATCCCCACTTCAAGACTGGGCCACTATTTTGCCTTTCAGCCTGGCTGACATCATCATTTATTGGAGAATAATGGAGGTTTGCTCTTCACTAATATTAGTGGAAAAGAGCTGGTGGACGGCTGGTGGGCGCAAAATCACTCTCCAATATAAGAATTCAAATTGCTTTATTACGAAGTGACAACGCGTTTCGGGGTCACCTGGCCCCTTTATCAAGTCTGTTAATTCTCTAGCGCATAGAACCTAGATGGTATTCGTAACGGTCTGAAAACCTTGCCTCGATAGTGAATTAAATGGGTCAATTCAATCACTGGTGCGAGGAGCTGGCGTGCACGGCCGAACGTCCCACTCCACGAGGCTGGCAGACGCGGAGCGGGACGTTCGGCATGCCAGCTCCTCGCAACCAGTGATTGAATTGACCCATTTAATTCACTATCGAGGCAAGGTTTTCAGACCGTTACGAATACCATCTAGGTTCTATGCGCTAGAGATTAGTGAAGAGCAAACCTCCATTATTCTACAAGCGACGCTGAACGACGGCCTAGCCAGTCACCGACGGGATATTAGGATGCGTCCGGCAGCACTCACTCACCATCATCAAAAAAAACTGTATCCGTGGGCAAACTACTCACGACTCACGGACAAACTAAAAAGCTCTTCTAACAGGTGAGCGCATGTCCACCAGCTATAAGAGCCACGCTTTTATTCTGTTTGACGCTTTTTACCCTATGAGCGCCTCTCTTGTTTTTGGTTTTATCCCACATCATCATTTATTGGACCCTTCTTCTGATCTGTCAGGAGGAAGGAAAAATGAGACGCACAACGGATCCTGTCTGTGTAGCAGTAGGCCTGTATGGTCCCATCAGAATTGGCTTATGACTTGGTAGCCAAAAACAGGAGTGGGTACAAAACACAAAAGACATTCAAATATTCCGTTTACCTGTCATCTCTGTTTTGGAGTAAGGAGGTTTGCTTTTCACTAATATTAGTGAAAAAAGCTGGTGGACGGCTGGTGGGCGCAAAATCACTCTCCAATATAGGTGTTCAAATTGCTTTATTACGAAGTGACAACGCGTTTCGGGGTCAACTGGCCCCTTTATCAAGTCTAAAGGGAAAGCATTCACAATATAAAATACAATAAATAAATAAATAAGTATTTACAATGAGTACATTTGTCGATTAATATGATTAAAAATTTAGGCTTGTGTATTTTTATCTTTATAACATTTTTTAGTGGTTGAAGATATATACACATATATATATATATATACATGAATATATATACATACACATACAATATATATACACATGCCAATGTATACGTACAGTAAGTTGACAATTAGGGTAGAAAGGGTCTAGCTTAAAATATAAGTGATATAAAACGAAAGTCTTCTTCTATAGTTTACAATTTAATATAGACAGTGTTAAATGAGAGATCAAACCTGTTGCTTCTCTAGCGCATGGAACCAAGATGGTGTTTGTAATGGTCCGGAACCCAGCCACCGACGGGATTTTAGGACGCATGCGGCAGCACTCACTCACCATCAACAAAAAAACCTGCTTCCGTGGGCAAACTGCCCACGACTCACGGACGGACTAAAAGCTCTTCTAGCAGGTGAGCGCATGTCCACCAGCTATAAGAGCCACGTCCTTTATTCTGTTTGACGCCTTTTACCCTATGAGCGCCTTTCTTGTTTTTGGTTTTATCCCACTGTATTGCCCCGAGCTCTTCGGGTTAAGAGTGCCTAAGACACTCTGAGATACGGCGGCTCTAGGTTTCTTCCAAAAAAGCCTTCGACTTTCAAACATACAAAAATGGACTATTGCGAGAACCGTTTACACGAACGCCAGAAATTGACAGACGTCTGGACAAAAATATCGACCGACCCAAATCGGACCGAAAAAAATGGAATCACTCAGCCAGCTGAACAACAAATCAGCATTAAAGAACCATCCAACCTCTTTTATGACCTCGAATCCAGTTTAAAACAAGAAGTACAACATCATCTAGACTGGATATTATTAGAAAACTATCTCAAGGAAGCCCTTGTACCGCGCGGTCTAAGACTCAGATTCAAAAGCCCTTTTTAAACGACATAGGGTTCACTAGGGAATGGGACAATTTTATGTTAGAGTGTGCTAAAGGTATGATTGTACGCCTCATTAATAAACGTGAATCCCTTTGCCAAGAATTAAAAAAAGAAATTAAAATAAAATCAGAAAAACTACAAGTATTCAAAAAGCACGCAGACTACGTAAGACTCGATAGACAGATCACCAGTAGATTGTTGCAATTTGAACGAGAGTTAATAGACAAGAAGTCATCTAAACTAAATAGAGATCGCACAGATTTCAAGACTGACAACATACAATTTTGGCTAAATAAAAACAAAAACCATGACAAAAACACTTACAACATCAGTTCACATGACAATAAAAAGACCTACCCAAAGGCTATAGACAGACCTCCAACAGTCAGACCCAAGTACAACAATACCTATAACTTCAAGAACACCAGGTTTCACACAAGCCTAATACAAAAAACAGGAACCCAACCCCACTATTTACCTGCCAAACAACAAACCCACAACAAATCTAAAGTACACCAACCATTTCTTTCAAGACCCACTTCAGTTACACACCAACAAGAGCCAATAAAAACTGTCATAACTAACCCACCCATTCTAGCCACAAGTGATACAACTGTTCACCAAGCCAATTCCAATGTACAGACCACTTCCATCACACCAACAAATTACAAGCACACCATTACCAAACATTCTAAACATACTCCCAACAATCGTGACTTACCCACCACAACCTCAGGCTCTGGAACCCCGGTCTTCTTTACTCCACCTTCCATTCCATCAAGAAATCAGTTAACATCTCCAACATCTCTAGACTTACCCCTAGGGTGTCCACTCAATCTACCTCCAACATTCTTCCCATCAACCCAAATAACAAATAAAACAAACCTTTCAAATACATCGATCCTTGATGATTCACTCATAACTATTCATAACACAAGCAACCAGCTCTCGTTACAGAATTCACCAGAACAACAAGAAAATACCTCCTCGGTATCTTTTTAACGCTTCCGGGGACCCTGACCCCGCAGGCAACTTACACTCTGAAACAGCCTTCAGGGACAACCACCACTATCACCGATTATTTCAAGTTAAAAACCGAAAACTCACAAAAAACCGAAAAAGAAAAATGTCGCAGGGGCAGAAGAGGAGGAAGAGGAGGAAACACTAACAACACCAAAAAAGAGACGAAAAAGAAAATGGAACAAGAACTAAAACCGATCCAGGGACAACAGGACCAAAAAGGATCAAAGCAATATAAATGTCAAAATCTTTGACCTCGCGAGATCAAGTTTGACTGACGCACATTATACATTATTAGAAAAGGGGCTTTCTTTCTGCCCATCAGAAAAGTTTAACGAATTCCAGTTATTTGTTGACCTAAATGCTTTCATCAGAAAAATCACCTTACAAAGACACTTTGCCATAAAATCCAAACTAGCCATAATAGCGAAGGAGGAAAACATACAACCACCAAACACAATTCCAACTATGCACACAAATCTCAGGCCAAAATCTTCTTTTAATCCGACTCACCACAAAGGGAGTCATATTGACACCTTTTTCTCTCTCGTATCCAATGAAATTAGAAACATTAATCATAATGAGAAAATAAAACCCAATTTGAGCAAAAAAGAAAAACAAGCACTTAAAGAACTAAGCGATAATAATGATTTAGTATTTAGAAGTGCGGACAAAGGCGGGGGGATCGTAATACAAACAAGAGAAGAGTATATACAAGAAGCCTGGAACATCCTAGGAGACATGTCATACTACGAACCCCTTTCATCCAACCCCCTAGGAGAGGATGAAAAACTCTTGAAATCACTTCTGAAACATGCTGAGGAGAAAGGAATTCTTACGAAAAAAGAAAGAGATTTTATAACAATCGATTTCCCCACCCTAGCAATATTTTATCACCTTCCCAAAGTTCACAAGAACCCAATAAAACCCCCAGGAAGACCAATAATATCAGGCATTAACTCTTTAACTAGCAACCTGTCACACTACGTAGATGTGTTTTTACAAGACCATGTCATAAACCTCAAATCTCACCTCCGCGATTCTGCCCAACTGATCACCCTCTTAAAAGAAATAACGTGGGATACCACATACCGTTGGCTCACACTAGATGTGACATCCCTTTATTCAAACATCCCCCACGAAGCAGGTATCAACACCACCAACTTTTATCTTACCCAGGACGCTCGCCTGTCATTGGAACACAAATGCTTTATCACTGAAGCCATAAGGTTTATTTTAACCCACAATGTGTTTATGTTTGAAAACAAAATTTTCAAACAACGAAAAGGGACCGCAATGGGGACGCGATTCGCGCCAAGTTTTGCGAATCTGTACATGGGTCGCTTTGAAGACGATTACATCTATAACCATCATGATTGGAGTAATAATATTATATTCTACAAAAGATATATTGATGATTTGATTTTTATATGGAAAGGCAGTGAGAAGGATGCGACTGATTTTACTACATATCTTAATAAGAATGATTGGAACCTGAAGTTTACTTCAAATAGTTCCACCACTTCTATAGAATATCTAGACCTCTTACTTTTCGAGAAAGATGGCTTTGTACATACAAAGACATTTTTTAAAAAAGTAGACAGTAACAATTACCTGGACTTTACAAGTGCACACTACAAAAAATGGAAGCAAAATATCCCATTTAGCCAGTATAAAAGAATCCGACGGAACTGTACCTCTACCAAAGACTTTGTCACACAAAGTGAAATTTTAACATCTAGATTTAAAAGCAAAAAATATCCGAAAAAAATCATAGACGAAGCCTTTAAAAGAGCAAAAAATCTATCCCAGAACGATTGTTTAACAATCCGAAAGAAACCAGATGAATCGTACGAATTGAACAAATATGGAACCTCACTAATCACAACGTACAACGTGAACCATATGAAGTTAAGAAAAATATTAGCAAGACATTGGCATATTCTGACCAATGATCCATTCCTCAAACCAAACATCCCAAACAAACCAACAATCACTTTTAGGAGAGCAAGAACTATAAAGAATATACTCGCTCCGAGCAAACTAAGAAAAAAGAAAAACATACTCTCAGTAATGGATAAAACACTCCCAACACCGGTAGGGAGCTACAGATGCAATCATCCACTGTGCAAGTGTTGTCAAGATATCACCCATCGCAAAAAAACTTTCACAAGCAACATTTCACACGAAGAATTCCCCATAAAAACTTTATAAACTGCGGATCTTCATACGTCATATACCTTCTAGAATGTGAATGTGGGTTACAATATGTGGGCCGTACAATTCAAGCACTTCGCGAAAGGCTGAACAAACACAGATCCAATATTACTAAAGGGTATCTAAAACACAGTGTATCTCGACACTTCCTAACAACTCATTATAAAGAAACGACAGGACTAAAAATCACTCCAATAGAGCAAATCAGTATCACCTGCCAAGACAGATTCCGCACCCTACAAAAGAGGGAAATGTTTTGGATCTTTAAGTTGCGTACATTGGAACCTGAAGGTCTAAATGAATCATTAGAGAACAAATGCTTCTAGCACCAACAAGTCATTTAGCTACTACATTTTTATTTTATTTTATTTATTTTTTATATTATATTTTTTTTTTTTTTTATTTAATTTGTTTATTATCCATTTAACACACATACATGCAGTGTCAAAATAAGTTTTACACCTATATTTCACACCAACATATTTCCTTATCCACCCCCATTCTTTAATTTATTCCATTCATCCATTTATCTATTGCTAATAATTGTAAATACATTAATATATCTATATATATATATATTAGTGGTCTTAAACTCACAGCATCTAATATGTTTCTACTAAATAATACAACATCATGCCTTACTAATTAATTTTCTACCCACTGCATTTACAGTTATGGAGAAAATGCTCCGAGCTAATGCTCATCCTCCGACAAAACCCCGCCCCCGTTCTTTCAAAAAAGCCGGGAGGGGAAGCGCGCTTTCCCCTGCGCGTCTGCCAGCCTCGTGGAGCGGGACGTTCGGTCGTACATAACCCCGCCCCCGTCCTTTCAAAATAAGCCGGGAGGAGAAGCGCGCACTTTCTCTCTGCGCGTCTGCCACCCTCGTGAAGCGGGACGTTCGGCCGTGCACGCCAGCTCCTCGCACCAGGTAAGAAGAGGATACAGCCCATGCTCCCCAACGGGCAAAACTACCACCGATACCAATGAAAATCTAACAACTTTAACCCACTGACACTAACAACCAAGTATTTGTATATATATATATATATATATATGTATATATGTATATATATATGAATATATAAGAAAAACACGTATGGACTGACGCTTACTACTTTAAAACACACATGCAAGACAAAAATAGATCGACACTATTGATTACCAAACACACATAAAAGATGATAATAGAAGAGAAAGGGGGGAAAAAAACAATTCAAAAGTCAGACAAGGTAAAAGCCAGACGCACAAACAACATATCAATAGAAAAAGGAAAGGAAACAAAACGCAATTAAATTAAAAACCTTTAATAATAATAATAAATAAAAAATAAAAAATAATAAACAGCAAAAATAAATAACACTATTATTAAAAACACAGCGGAAAATATAAACATACACAGATTTATTAAATTAAATTTATTAAAAGATTTTTTAAAATATATTAAAATATATTTCTCTCCCCTTCCCAGTGATTGAATTGACCCATTCAATACACTATCGAGGCAAGGGTTCCAGACCATTACAAACACCATCTTGGTTCCATGCGCTAGAGAAGCAACAGGTTTGATCTCTCATTTAACACTGTCTATATTAAACTGTAAACTATAGAAGAAGACTTTCGTTTTATATCACTTATATTTTAAGCTAGACCCTTTCTACCCTAATTGTCAACTTACTGTACGTATACATTGGCATGTGTATATATATTGTATGTGTATGTATATATATTCATGTATATATATATATATATGTGTATATATCTTCAACCACTAAAAAATGTTATAAAGATAAAAATACACAAGCCTAAATTTTTAATCATATTAATCGACAAATGTACTCATTGTAAATACTTATTTATTTATTTATTGTATTTTATATTGTGAATGCTTTCCTTTAGACTTGATAAAGGGGCCAGTTGACCCGAAGCGCGTTGTCACTTCGTAATAAAGCAATTTGAACACCTATATTGGAGAGTGATTTTGCGCCCACCAGCCGTCCACCAGCTTTTTTCACTAATATTAGTGAAAAGCAAACCTCCTTACTCCACAAGCAACCCCGAACGGCGGCCTAGCCAGCCACCGACGGGATTTTAGGACGCATGCGGCAGCACTCACTCACCATCAACAAAAAAACCTGCTTCCGTGGGCAAACTGCCCACGACTCACGGACGGACTAAAAGCTCTTCTAGCAGGTGAGCGCATGTCCACCAGCTATAAGAGCCACGTCCTTTATTCTGTTTGACGCCTTTTACCCTATGAGTGCCTTTCTTGTTTTTGGTTTTATCTCTGTTTTGGATCCACTCCTCTTTTTTTGGCATCAGCAATACTGTTGGATTACTGACCAAATGCTGACCAAGTGAAGGCAGATTCTCCACAGACAGAATCCGTTTTTTAGGGGTTATTGTTCTGACGGATCAGAGGAAGGGCAAAATAATCAGTGACGTCAACACAAACTTACTGCTGACACCCTCACCACTCTGTCGGGGGAGCTATACTTGTATAAGCGTTTAATAGAACAGGTTCTGTAGACATCTATGTAGAATCAGCTGATGAGGGTGTAAAAGGAGTGCGCTTCTTCTTGGTGCTAGCATTGATCTGTAAGGCTGAGTTCATACTTGAGTTATTTGGTTAGTTTTGGCCCCATGACTGCCCAAATAAGTGAACTGTGCAGTTATTCTAAGAGCGACGCCTGTCATCAGCATATCATACAGACTCACAGTATTATTCACTACCAAAGCAGACTCCCTATGCGTGTTACTGCAAGGCACAGTTTTCTACACCAATATAAAGGCTCTCTGCAGCTAGGAAATAGCAGTTTTTTAACAAAATTGGCAGTAAGTGAATTCGGACCAAACCACATTTTTCCAAAAACATTTGGAGAATAGGCAAATTGAATTTTTGAAAAATTCGCTCATCTTTACATATAACTTCACCGCAGAACGGCAAATAATATATATTTTTTTGCCACTAATACATGCCAAAAAGGGCTGATAATTTTGTCACTTCACCACACAACAGCAAATACCTTTTTTGTGCAAGTAATACATGCCAAAAAGGGCCTTAGAACATATAACTGCACCGCTGAAAGGCAAACATAATTTTTTTGCCATTAACACACGTCATTTTGTCACTTCACCACACAACAGCAAATACCTTTTTTTGTGCCACTAATACATGCCAAAAAGGGCCTTAGAACATATTACTGCACCGTTGAAAGGCAAATATATATTTTTTGCCACTAATACACGCCAAAAAGGGCTTTAGAACATATAACTGCACTGCTGAACGGCAAATAGGCCCTTACTTTTTTCCACTTATACACACCAAAAAGGGCTTTAGAACATATAACTGTACCGCTGAACGGCAAATAGGCCCTTACTTTTTTCCACTTATACACACCAAAAAGGGCTTTAGAACATATAACTGCACAGCTGAACGGCAAATAGGTCCTTATTTTTTTCCACTTATACACCCCACAAAAGGCTTTAGTAACTGCACCTCTGAACGGCAAATAATATATATTTTTTTGCCACCAATACACGCCAAAAAGGGCTTTAGAACATATAACTGCACCGCTGAACGGCAAAAAGGCCCTTACTTTTTTCCATTTATACACGCTAAAAAGGGCTTTAGAACAGATAACTGCACCGCTGAACGACAAATAATATATATATTTTTTGCCACTAATAAACGCCAAAAAGGGCTGTAATTTTCTCACTTCACCACACAATGGCTAATAAGCCCTTTTTTCCCACTAATACAAGCCATAAAATGCTTTACAAGCATATAACTGCACCGCACAAGGGCAAATAAGATGTTGAAATATTTCCTTGTAATAAACCCTGTTAATGGCTGTATCAAACAGCACTTGCACCCCAATAACAAGAACAGTTGGCTGGAATTACAGAGCTGTATAATGGCAGTTTGGATCCCCAGTCAGTGCAGCAAGGTATAATAGGATTGTTCCTATTATCCAGGCTGTAAATTCCCTTACTGAACCCTGTTCTGCTTCAATACTGTGGAATGATTACTCCCTATCCTTTGCCTGAACTTCTATACAGCAAAATAAAAGTTTTAAAGTTGTTTCTACCACTGTCCTTAGCGCCTGTTGACATTTCTCCCTGCCATAAGTACACTGGAAAATGGCTGAATCCAAAGTGGCTGAGGCTATTTATAGGGCTGTGACATCACAGGGCTAGCTGGCTGCTGATTGGCTGCATGCATGGCATTGTGGGTGATCCCTCGTTCCCTGAGTTCCTTTCTCCATGTCCTAACATGTATTACGTTCAAAGGTATCGGCACACTGATGTCTGGTTCCAATATAGAAGGGTAATAATATTTATTAAGCTAACATAAAAACTAAAAACTATTTACATTTGTTCCACCAAATTGAAGAAATATGAAGGTACCTCATACAAATAGCAGCATAATGTACAGATGTACCGGGCCTTTAATCTAATAATGTTCTCCCCAAGATATCCAGTATCTGTATGACTGTTTGAGTCCAGACCGATAATTAAATGTACAGAATTGTTATATAGATATCAGACATCAATGTCCATCCAAATTAACATAAGATAAAACCACCACTTTATAATAGCTGGTTTACAGCTGGTTTAGCCGGTTAAGCCACGTGGGATGCCACCTTACTGTAGGTAACGGAGTCGGCCACTATATTGTGTATGGCGCTAAGTCCAGCTAAGTGTATGATACGGGCGTAAGATTTGTGTGATTATACGGCATATACTAGTCATCGGCAGGAGTATGTGGAATGTAAACCAGCTATTTTAAAGTGGTGGTTTTATCTTATCTTAATTTGGATGGACATTGACGTCTGATATCTATATAACAATTCTGTGGATTTTAATTACTGGTCTGGACTCATACAGTCATACAGATACTGGATATCTGGGGAGAACATTATTAGATTAAAGGCCCGGTACATATGTTTATTAATAAGAAGTATTATGGCATTGGTGGAGTTTGATATAATGCCCTGCATAATCAACTAGTCGGACTCTGTTAGTTATATTGTCGCACAGAGACATCACTTATACTACTGCACAGAGACATTGCTGCTATTTATCGATTACTGCTGCTATCTACATCATTACTGCTGCTAGTATTGTTTCCTGAATTTTGATTGAATATTGATATTTATTTATTCAGTATTGTTGATATTTATGATTATTGTTATCCCCATTGCTGCTAGTGACATAACTATATTTAGTTTCCATAATATTGTTATTAATGGTATCCAATTAGGTACTTTTAATATTATGCTGCTATTTGTATGAGGTAACTCAATATTTCTTCCATTTGGTGGAACAAATGTAAATAGTTTTCATTTTTTATTTTAGCTCAATAAATATTATTTCCCTTCTATATTGGAACCAGACATTGGTGTGACGATATCTTTGACCGTAATATTTGATTTATTTTAAATGAGGTAAGGTGAGAACTCCTCCCTAGGAATTCATGCACCATATCACAATGGGAAAGAGTGAGCCAACCATAATTTTTATGTCCTACTCCTAACATGTGTAGCAGCCATTGTAGGAAATTCGGATTCGGTGCAAATCGAATTTTTCCTGAAATTCGGATTGAATTCCACTTCGTCAACTTTGATTTGCTCATCTCTATTCATGATATCAGCAACATTTTCTAACTTATTTTACAATATGTAATAAGCTCTCTCTTTTGGTATAAGAGATTCATTGTATAAGTGATTATGGCATATTTTGTTACGTTACATAGATGCAATGCATTCATGTACTTTTAATTCAATGTTATTTCTTAGCAATTTACTTTACAATTTTTATATGGCAAATATTTCTCTTTTTGGGTGGTGGAGGAATGATCTCTTGCTATGATATGAGGAGCTACTGTTAGCATCTGTTGTCTGCAGTGTATATGATTGTTTTCCTGCTGTGCCCTTGCAGGAAAAATTAAGTATCAGAGGACACCCATTAAAATCAGTGGGTGTCCTTTGTTTCCAATAGACGCCTGCCGTCTTCTAAAGCCAAGATCCAAGCCCATTGATTTCATGTTACGTTGACAAGAATAAGCATTGTGCAACATACAGTACCATTCCTAAAGCATATGTTTTTAACTTAGTTACAATTAATCATGTGTGGGCAAAAAGGATAAGGAAAAGTTATAAGATTTACAGAATTATTAAATAGTATGTTTTATTAATATTATTATTATTATTATCTTAGCCCACACACCAATGGTCCCGACTCCCCAACCTTTTTCAGGTCATAAATCACCTTCAAATATGACAGGTAGTGTTAAGCCACACTGAATCCTATAAAATACTGTATATTGCCAGGAATATACATTATAATATTCAACATAGAGGATTTCTATTTGAGGATCAGCTACCAGGTGACGGGCAAACTGTGGCTCTCCAGCTGCTGCAAAACTACAACTCCCAGCATGCAAAGATTGCTTACAGCTATCAGTCTACAGCAGGGCATGGTGGGAATTGTAGTTTTACAAAAGCTGGAGAGCCGCAGTTTGCCCATCCCTGAGCTAGGCTATTAGTGCTTTTGTCATAAACCCGTTGAACTACATGATTAGTTGTGACTCAGAATTAGTACAAGGTAAGTACAGCAATGTAGTATTTAATCTGATATTTAGTGATGAGCGGCAGGGGAAATATTCGAATTTGCGATATTTTAGCGAATATTTGTCATAAATTTGCAATTATTTTCTTGATTGCGAAAATCGGAAGTATAATATACGCATATTGCGTGCGCAACACCGGCGTGGGTCACTATTGCTACATTTTTTAAGCTGCTAGAAATTTCCTGAGACTGGAGAAAATGGTTGGCATGGCAGAACATTACAATAGCTTTATATGCAGATAGAGTGTGCCAATATATTCGCAATTGCGCAAATCGGCAATTAATGATGCACATATTTTTGCGCAATACGTGCAACTTCACATTTTAGCAGGTCTGACTACATATTAGTGATTGGTGCACTAAGTTTTGTTGGAAACTTGTGAAATCACAGCACTATGTCTGTGGCATATATGTATGGACAGCAGAACCTATCACAATCTAACCTACACTGATCTCCCACTAACTATCTGTATTATATGTATAAGCTAACTAACTATCTAATGTAATGTGACACAGCAAAGCACAGAGCACAGCAATAACACTGCTGTCTCTCTCAGAACTGCAAAAAAAACTGCTGAAAATTGCTGCTAGGGATATTCTTATATAGTAAGGGGAAGGCAACTTTCCTATTGGTTGCTAGGGATGTTGCTAAGTTTAGACAAAGACATTGCAGCCTTCTCATTGGCCCACAAGCAAGAAGCAGGGAGGAATCATGGTGTCAGAGGGGAAAAAAAAATCTAGAATATTCACGAATACGAATATATAGCACTATATTCTAAATCTTTGCGAATTCTTGAAGTGGCGATAATCGCAATTAAAATTCGCGCCCAACAATACTGATATTACATTTAGAGATGAGCAAATCTAAGCTGACAAAGTGGAATTCGATCCGAATTTTAGGTAAAATTCAATTCGCACCGAAGCCAAATTTTCTCGCACTTCATGGTAACAAATCCCATTTTTTTCCTAAAATGGTTGCTGCACGTGTGAGAACATGGAGCGAGGAACTCTGGGAAGGCGGGATCCCCCATAATTTCATGCATGCAGCCAATCAGCAGCCAGCCCTATGATGTCACAGCCCTATAAATAGCATCAGCCATCTTGGATTCTGCCATTTTCCAGTGTACTTAGTGGAGGGAGAGACATCTGAAGGCGCTAGGGACAGTGTTAGAAAAAACTTCATATTGCTAAAAAAAACTATTTACAAGTGCAGGGAAAGATTATTCAAAGTGTAGGAAAAGGATAGGGAGGAATCATTCCACAGCATTTATTTTGAACAGGGTTCAGTAGGGGAGGTTACAGCCTGGGTAATAGGAACAATCCGATTACACCTTGCTGCACTGACAGGGGATCCAAATTGCCATTATACAGCTCTGTAATTCCAGCAAACCATTCTTATTAGGGTGCAAGTGCTGTTTGATACAGGAATTAACTGGGTTTATTACAAGGAAATATTTCAACGTCTTATTTGCCCTTATGCGGTGCAGATATATGTTCTGAAGCATTTTATGGCTTGTATTAGTTGTGTGTGTTGTGTGGTGAAGTGAGAAAATTACAGCCCTTTTTGGCACGTATCAGTGGTAAAAAAAAAAAGGCTAATTAGCCGTTGTGTGCTGAAGTGAGAAAATGACAGACTTTTTTGAGGTGTTTTAATTTCTTACTTATTTATTTGATCTAACAATATGTCAGACAGAGAAGTGCCAGGCCCTGCATAGAGGAGTGTCAGAGGCCTAAATATTTCTGTCGCAGGCAGAGATTGCAGCAGAGTAATGGGGCGTGGCAGCAGGAAACGCAGCGAGAGGCCTGAGCTCCAGGTGTCATCTGGCGGTCGTGTTTTGACCAGCAACTCAGCAGTTCTTAAAAGGTTGACTCGGTCATCCACTTCGTCCCAACTGACATCAGACCCCCCAGCCAAGATTCAGTGGGTTCGTCAGACACAACCCTTAGTTGGCATGGCCCGGGAGCAGGCCCTGTGCTCTCACCTGTCCTCAACCTGCCTCTGTCCTTTTATGTTCCCTCACCCAGACAAGTATTATATGCTGTGGGCTCAGCTCCACTATACAGCGAGGACGAGCTACTAGAGGACAGTCAGCAGACGGTTGAGGAGGACATCAGTGACGTGCAGACAGTACTCGATGATGATGATGTAGCTCATCGCACTTGGGGGCTGGGTGACGAAGGGAGCTTCATCATCATCAGAAGAAGAGGGTGGCAGCTTGCCCACGAGCCAGCGGCGGAGCCAGCAAGTCGTTAGTATCGCCGGGAGTCAGCAGGGTGGCAGCAGTGGGAGGTTGGGAGCCAAACATGGCGGGGTAGACCACCCTCTTCGCAGGAGCCTACTTGCCCGGGAAGTAGCAGTGCACGGGTTCATGGAGGCAGCGGCGGTAGCAGTCAGTCAGTGCGTAGTGTTGGGGGTAAAATCACATACTTTACAGTGTGGCAGTTTTTTGTTAAGCCACCAGAGGAGGTGAACATGGCCATATGTAGAATCTGTGGGCAGAAGGTGAAGCGTGGCCAGGGTGCCAATGTTGGCACCACGGCCCTGCTTCAACATATGCAGCATCACTATAAAGTGGCCTGGGAGAACTGTGCCTCCTATGTGGTGCTCCAGCCTGCCGCAGAAACTGCTGCATCACCCAGTGGCACGCACACGGTTTCAGGTAGTCAAGGCTCCATCACCTCAGCCGAAGGGAGCTGTCTATCCTTTTCATTATCTGCTGGTCCTGATGCTCCTGCTCCTCCTATTCCTCATCAGTCATTCTGTCAGCAGTCAATCACCGAAGCGATTGCCAAGAGACAACAGTATGCATGCACTCATCCAACGGCGCAGAAGCTGAACGTGCGCCTGTCCAAGTTGCTGGTGCTGCAGTCTCTACCTTTCAAAGTGGTGGACTCAGAGAACTGATGGCTTGTGCCGAGCCGAGGTGGGGAGTCTTAAGCCGTCATTTCTTTGCCAAAAAGGCAGTACCAGCCCTGCACACACATGTAGAACAGAAGGTGGGCCAGTCCTTGAGCCTGTCGGTGTCTGCCAAAGTGCCGACGTGTGGAGCTGTAACTACGTTTAGGGACAATACATGTCCTTTACAGCCTACTGGGTGAATGTGGTTCCTGCACAGCCACACCAGCAACTTGGCCAGGTGACGCAGCTTCCGCCTCCACATTCTTACACCGTTGGTCCTGCGACAATGTCCGCCACTGCCTCCTCATCCCCAACCGTGTCCTCAGCCTCCACTGCAGGGACAATTCACAGTGCCCCTCCAGCATACTACATGTGCAGGGCACGGCGGTGTCACACTGTTCTGCACCTCGTTTACCTGGGCGAACGGAGTCACACAGTGGAGGAACTGCACCGTGTCCTTCATCAAGAAATAAAATCCTGGCTTTCTCCATGACAACTCAAAATCGGAACCATGGTGACCGACAACAGGAAGAACATGGTGTCAGCGCTGCGTCAAGGAGGGCTGAGCCATGCGCCCTGCATGGCACACGTGTTCAATCTGGTTGTCAAGCGGTTCCTGAAGTCTTCCACCCATCTGCAAGACATCCTAAAAATAGCCAGGTAACTTTGCATGCACTTCAGCCAATCGTGCACCACAAAGCACACGCTCCTTGAGCTGCAGTGGCACAACGGCATCCCCTAATATAGGCTGATACGCGACGTTTCCACCTGTTGGAATTCTACCCTCCATATGTTAGACCGACTATACGAACACAGAAAGGCCATAAACGATTTCTTGATGATCCAAGTGGACAGGAGTACTGCCCTGTGTAACTTCGAAGTCAGCCTTTGACACCTCATGTGTGACACCTGCCGTTTGCTCAGGCCCTTTGAGGAGGCCACGTTATTTGTCAGTCGCCAGGACTGCGGGATGAATGACGGCATTCCACTGCTTTATGTCCTGGAACAGATGCTGGTAAATCTGGCTGGTCAGGGAACTGGAGACGTGGTGCCTAAATCTTACGGCCACAAGAGCCCTGTGGGGGCTGAACTGGAGGAAGAGGAGGATATTGGAGCACAAGCAATACCTAGTTAAAAAAAAATAATCTGAATTGGTAGAATCTGAATTTTTCACATTCGTTAGGGTAAACATTTTTGAGAGAAAGACAGATATTCAGGTAGGACTGATTTTTACCAAATGGAATTTCTTTGCACATTCATAATAATCTGACTGAAATTAATTAGAGGAAAGTCACACATCTCTAGTACTAATCCTAAATGCCATTCTGTTTCAGCACTAAGGGTACAGTCAGTTCAGTACAGTCTTTGGGTTCTTGTCTTGTACACATCTGGACAGTTTAAGATACATCTGACAGGACCAACAGCACTGGAATGGAGCAGAGGGGCAGCAGGTAAGTGAATTTTTAAAGGGGTTACCCAGGTAAAGATAATGATGCCCAATCCATCATTTTCACATCGGCGGGGGGTCCCGCCTATCAGCTGTTTCAGGGAGCCGCAGCACTCACTGGAGCTTTGGTGAGTGCAGCCAGCTCCCGACAGCTCAGTGCCATTCATTGTACAGTGCCTGTCCTGGTATTTTAGCCCCATTCAATTCAATGTCACATAGCCTAGGAAAAGGCCGCAGTGCTCAAGGAGCGCCAGCATCTTCTAGCAGATGATCAGCGTGGGCCAATTTGATATTAATGACCCATCCAGAGGAAAGGTCATCAATATAAATTACCAGATTTAATTTTAGGATCAGTGCTCTAATGGCCAAATTGAAAACTGACAGAAAAGCTGGAATTACCCTTTAAGGCTGTAGGTTTGCAGTAACCTTTGTACTGGAAAAAGTTTTATACAGAAATGTTGGGTTTTGTTGTCTAAAAGTAGAAATCTAAACTTGCTATTTGAAAATAATTTGACTTTGCTACTCATCTAGGTCAATGATTCTTATTGATTCCTGGATTTAGTTGGCTCAGATGGAATTCTTGACAGTAAGATTCTTTTGTGCTCACATTTTTTCCAGGAAAGTAGATGGCTGTATGTTTTATAGCAGAAAAAATCCCTGTTTCAGCTACATTAACTTAATGGAGAGGTCATGCATTAATGTAATCATATGTCAAAAGTAGCTTAGAATGTACAGCATATCTATGGATTAGCAAAAATTCACCACAATGCTGTCAATTAAAGCAATATTTTACCTATGCTGCGTTTATTTTCTAGAGCTCTTTATGGCTACAATAACTGCAATTTAAAGCATAATAGTCATGTGGATTAATAAAGCCATAATACATTTAAAAGGTTAAAAATCACACACTGGTAATTTATTCATACTTGTGGAGGAAAAGCACTCAGGTTCCTTCATATAAAACCTTTTCTTTACATATTTCTTTCCCCTAGTAATCTATAAAAAGAATAATTTGCAAAAGGCAATATTTTTATTAGAAGAAACACTTTCACTCTCTAAGTCTACACCGATTTATTTCAAGGAGTTGAAAAATTAACATTATTTATTGGCTTTGTGTAATTAAAGGGGTTCATTTGATATTGTAAGTTACTTGCTATAAATGTTCAGTCCATAAGTCAAGATCTTGAAAACCAGCATGAAATAGGAATTGACAGCACTGGTATACACCCAACCAGTCAATGTACTGTTGGGAGGAATGTGTAATATGTTTGTAATACGCATATCAATTCTGAAAAGAACAGCATATACAGATATCTACTGTATGTACATGGTTTATGCAGTCATGTGTAAAGCTATGGGGGTGCATTACCAATATAGTTCTCATTACCTTGACCTTAAAACAGGTAAATTAAAGGAAATCTCCACTTTAACCCCTTAAGGACCCTGCCATATTTCACCTTAAGGACACGGTAATTTTTTACAAATCTGACATGTGTCCCTTTATGTGGTGATAACTTTAAAAGCTTTTACTTATCCAGGCCATTCTGAGATTGTTTTCTCTTCACATATTGTACTTCATGACAATGGTAAAATTGAGTAAAAAAAATAATTTTTATTTATAAAAAAAAATGCCGAATTTACCAAAAATGTGGAAAAATTTACAAATTTCCAAAGTTAAATTTCTCTACTTTTATAATAGTAATACCTACAAAGATAGTTATTACTTTACATTCCCCATATGGCTACATCATGTTCGGATCATTTTGTGAATGCCATTTTATTTTTTAGGGATGTTAGAAGGCTTAGGTCTCTTTCACACTTGCGTATTTGTTTTTATCCATATGAAAGTACAACATTTTGGCTGTGAACAGCCTTTATCAAGCACATATACCTAGTGATTCCACATACATATATATCGCACCAACCAATCCTAAACCGCTTGGCACTGCCCACAATACCAATTCCCCCTCACATAGGGCAAATCATAAGACTCTGCTTAACATAATTGCTAATAAATACTACATCTGTGACCAGCTAGAGCATGTCAACAAGGAAATGTATTGTCCAAGTCCCGCGTCTTGCAAACTGCTCTGCACATGTCCCTCCCGTTGTAATGTCGAGTGGTCCACTCTGAGAAACGTCCAGGCGCGTGCTCTCGTGAGGGGTGACGTCAGCGAAAACCGCTGAGTCGCCCTATGCGTCATCTGCACCCATGTTCCACAGCCAACCAGAGGACCAGCGTCCAGACACCATGATAACACCCGCAGTGCAACCCGGAACAACAGCGCAAGCCATACACCTATACAATCGGGACACGTATTATCACGCATCCAGCCGTCACACTAAATCATATAGCTATAACAGCACCATCAGGCACTTTTAGATGATATATAATTACTATATGTATACTCAATAAACGCCCATATGACCACAAAGGCAGTGTGGCAGTGCGAAGCAGAAGGGATATCATCTCATTGGCATAGACGTACACAATATATAACAATCAAAGAACATATTTCAAGTATTAAATGTTATCATGCATTATGTAATATGGATCATGCATACCACATAGCTAGTTCTACACGTGTAATGCCCCTTAATTTTAAAGATCTTGCACTATAAGGATGTGCAAAACTATCCCCCTTTATAATGCCACTACAATTACAGCAGGAGAGGCATAGGAAATTGCCCATCCTCTTAGGTGCTAGAAGTGTCTGTTTATCTGTTATTGTACCCCCCACATCTGACTTGACAATCCTGTCCCGAATATTCGGGCCCCTTTTGTATGCCATCATTGGGGGTACCACAAATTTATTTACTCTCGGCAGTTCTCTATGGAGAATATGCCACTCTTTCCTAAGTATAGAGGATATTTCCCCACTATCCTTTCCAAAGATGGATACAAAAGCGATTCTGTTTTCCGACTTATTATCTGTTGATGCACTAAAAACGGATTAGCGGTCAACCGTCAAAATTTTTTCCTTCGTTCAACCTAATAATTTACGGGAATATCCCCGCTGAGCAAATTTTCTACACATCTCATCCACCCTAGTGGGAAATTTTCCATCATCGGATACAATCCTCTGTACCTGCAATAATTGACTCCAAGGTAAGTGAGTAAAGTGTTCTTATCCGTAGGTTTCTGGAAGAGATCAGTCCTGATTAGAGATGTCCTGAACTACTTGCCGGCGAACAGTTCCCGGCGAACATCGCTTGCTCTCGTTCGCCACGGCGGGTGAACATATGCGATGTTCGGTCTGCCCCCTATACGTCATCATTGAGCAAACACACCTAACAGTCAGCAGACACATTCCAGCCAATCATCATACCCTCCCTCCCAGACCCTCCCACCTATCAAAAAGCAAGGACAGCATCCATTTTAGATTCATTCTGAAGCTGCAGTGTTAGTTAGAGCAGGGAGAGTGCTGCTGCTGCTGAATTAATAGGGAAAGCGTTAGCTAGGCCAGTGTTCTGTGTCTACTCCAGTCCACAAAGACTCATCCGCTGTAAGGACAGTGTCCTGACAGCACCCCAAAGGCTGGGTTCACACGAGCGTGTCCGGATTAGGTCCGGATGCGTTGCGGTTGCGTTCAGTGAAAACTATGTGATTTCACAGGCAAAGCCATTCAGTTTTGCCTGCGATTGCATTCAGTTGCTCAGTTTTTTCTGCTCAGGTGCAATGCGTTTTGATGCAACCATCAGTGAAAAACGCATCACACCCGCACTTGCGGATGCAATGCGTTTTTCACGCAGCCCCATTCACTTCTATGGGGCCAGAGCTGCGTGAAAAAAGCAGAATATAGAACATGGTGCGATTTTCACGCAACGCAGAACTGATGCGTGAAAAACAATGCTCATGTACTCAGCCCCATAGAAATTAATGGGTCCGGTTTCAGTGCGGGTGCAATACGTTCACATCACGCATTGCACCCGCGCGGAAAACTCGACCGTGTGAATGCAGCCAAAAAGCCCATTTTAGGGCTGGTACATCAGTCTGCTTTTATTTATTTTTTATATATATATATATTGCAGTTGCCTGCCCGTGTGTGAGAGGCTGCAGGCCCACAAACTGTACTGTGCCCACTTCCAGTGCCCACCACTCATATCGGGTGGCACAGTATCTTGCAGATTAAAAAAAGTCATTTAATTTTTACCCTTTAATATAATTGCAGTTGCCTGCCAGTGTGTGTCAGGCCCACTGACTGTACTGTGCCCACTGCCCACCACTTATATCGGGTGGCACAGTACATTGCACAGCGCACGCGCAGTGACCTAAAATTCAAACGAAGCGGACCGAGCATGGGTCTTTTTCCATCTCCCGGTTCCAAAAATCTATTCACTACACCGGCCACCGGCCCTGGCCCTATCTCCCCATGCAAGGATTCAATTCAATACACGTCCCCTGATAGGGGACTTAACAAAGATTAAAATGGTAACAATAGTAGTTCACACTATTTGTATTGGTGGCACAGTACGATGCGTGGCGCACGCGCAGTGCCCCAAATTGGAAGTAAGAGAACCAACCAATCATCTTTTTCCATCTCCCGGTTCCTAAAATCTATTCGATACAGGTCCCCTGATAGGGGACGTAACAGGGATTAAACTGATAGGAATAGTACTACTTAACCCACCACTCATATAGGGTGGCACAGTACATTGCACGGCGCACGCGCAGTGCCCTAAATTGGAAGGAAGAAGGCCAACCAACCATCTTTTTCCATCTCCCGGTTCCTAAAATCTATTCCATACACCGGCCCCTGATAGGGGACAAAACAGAGATTAAACTGGTAGTAACAGATTTTTTTAATTTAATGAAAAGAGGACAGCCTCTGCGGAGCTGGGTATTTTTTGGCCACGTTACTGAACGCTCATGCACAATGGCTGTAGGTTCATGCGTCCTTTTGCTGGGGTGACAAACCTGGTCAGTCAAACCCAAGGCAACATCATCAACCTCATCCCATATGCGTTTTTTCTGGAGCATGCCCTGCGAAGAGTGCTCCATCAGGCCGTAGATGAGCATGAAGAGGAAGAGTTGTGGTCACCATAACCACTAGAAGCAGCCTTGTCATCATCGATTGCTGGAGCTGCGGCAATGCAGAGAGAGGAGTCTGAAGAAGAGGAGTCAGAGGAGGAAGGTGGCTTTGAGGAGGTGGAAGACCAACCACAGCAGGCGTCCCAGGGGGCTTGTTGTCACCTTTCGGTGACCATTGGTGTTGTACGTGGCTGGGTGGAGGAAGAGACTTTCAATGACGTCAGTGAGGACAGGGAACAGGACATGGCTAGCTTGGTATCCAACCTTGTGCAAATGGGGAGTCTGCGGTTGTGCAAATGGACTGTTTGCGGTTGTTTGCGGTGCGTTAAACGGGGAGTTTGGTCTGTCAGAGCTTGGTCTGTTACTGTGAAGCGTGCGTAACCCTTACACTACCTGATCGATACAACATCATACCTGATCGTATACACACACTGGATGTTTTAAAGCACGTTATTCCAAACAATTTAGGAATGTTAGGTGATTTATCCCCTTTATGGATTAAAACCAGACTCTGCATCAACTACATAATTTTCCATGGGAGTTTTGCCATGGATCCCCCTCCGGCATGCCACAGTCCAGGTGTTACTCCCCTTGAAACAACTTTTCCATCACTATTGTGGCCAGAAAGAGTCCCTGTGGGTTTTAAAATTCGCCTGCCTATTGAAGTCTATGGCAGTACACCCGATTCGCCTTTCATGAACATTTGCGGAAGTTTGCGTTCGCCATTCACGAACGGAAAATTTTATGTTCGCGACATCTCTAGTCCTGATCTCCGCAGCATCCATGTACACCCGTACATCAAGAAATTGTAATTCACTCTTAGATGATCTGACTGTAAACTGTAAACCCTGGACACCATTATTGAGGTGCTGATGAAATTCATCCAGTTCCTCTTTAGTCCCGCCCCAAATCAAGAAAATATCTTTGATGTAGCACCACCAGCAAGGGACCCTCCACATATAACTAGAGCGAGATAGAAACCGGACCTCCACCTCTGCCATAAAGATGTTTGCGTAGGTGGGGGCCACGTTGGACCCCATTGCCACACCCTACTTTTGCTGATAGAGGGTGTCCCTGAAGATGAAATAATTTCTCCTCAGGGCCACCTCCAGGAGATCGAGGACCAGACGGCACGCCCCAGGGGAGAGTCCCGTGCAGGCCAGGGCCACATCGACGACATTCAGTGTGGTCAATAGAGGTGTAAAGTGAGAGCACGTCAAAGCTAACCAACCATAATTCCGAAGGTAATGTAATTTGTCGCAACTTCATAAGGAAATTCCCTGCAGCCTTGATATAGTAGGGAACCGAGGTTGCATGGACACGCAAAACCTGACGATTTGGATCTGTGGTCGTTTGGCATGGCTATTGCATCCCTGTATTGTCTTGGAGGACCAAGAGTGCTGCTTTTATCTTTGAATGGACACAATTCAGGTCTGAAGTCGCTTTGTGGGACATAATAGACACCACCCAAAATGACCCCATTTTAGAAACTGCACCCCTCAAGGTATTTAAAACTGATTTTACAAACTTTGTTAACCCTTTACCTGTTCCACAAGAATTAAAGGAAAATGGAGATAAAATTTCAGAATTTCATTTTTTGGCAGATTTTCCATTCTAATCCATTTTTTTCTGCTACAAAGCAAGGGTTAACAGCCAAACAAAACTCAATATTTAATGCCCTGATTCTGTAGTTTACAGAAACACATCATATCTGGTCGTAAACTGCTGTACGGGCACACGGCAGGGCACAAAAGGAAAGAAACGCCATATTGTTTTTGGAAGGCAGATATTACTGGGATATTTTTAAGCTGCCATGTCACATTTGAAGACCCCCTGATTTACCCCTAGAGTAGAAACTCCAAAAAAGTGACCTCATTTTAGAAACTACACCCCTCAAGATATTCAAAACTGATTTTACAAACTTTGTTCCACAAGAATTAATGGAATATGGAGATGAAATTTCAGAATTTCACTTTTTTTGCTCAGTTCATTTTTTCGAGTAACAAAGCAAGGGTTAACAGTCAGGGTTACTTATTTAAGTTTTACATAATAATATCATTTTTTAAACAAAAAATATCATTTTAGTGTCTCCATAGTCTGAGAGCCATATTTGTTTTATTTTTTGGGCGATTGTCTTAGTTAGGGGCTCATTTTTTGCGAGATGAGGTGGCGGTTAGATTTGTACAATTTTGGGGGGCATATGTCTTTTTGATCGCTTAATGTTGCACTTTTAGTGATGTAAGGGGGATTTTTTTGACGCTGTTCATCTCAGTGGTTAGATCATGTGATATTTTGATAGAGCCAGTTGATAAGGATGCAGCAATACCTAATATGTCTACTTTTCTTTTTTTTCCCTATTCTTTACAAAAAAAATACTTTATTTTGGGAAAAGGACGCTTTTTTTTACTTGAAGCATTTAATTTTTTTTGTAAAACTTTATTTTTTCACTTTATTTTTTTGTCCCACTCTGGGACTTCAACTTTTGGGGGTCTGATCCCCTTTACAATGCTTTACAATATTTCTGTATTGTAAAGCATTGGCTGTGTGGATATTACTGAATGTAATACACTTACAGGTTCCTGCCTGTGAGATCCAGGGGGCTGCGGGCTGCCTTCCCTGCCATCGGGTCCCCGTCAGAGCAGAACGGGGACCCTGTGGCAGCTCCGATCCCAGCAAGGACATTGTACGGGAACAGAAGGGTTAATGCGCCGGCATCTGTGATTTCACTGATGCCGGCACATGCAGCAGGGGTCCGGCTATCAGTGACTGCCTAACCCCTGCCGCGAATCGGGCAGGCGCATCTCCTGCACCCGCCCGATCACCACGCCATACATGTACGGCACTGGTTCTTAAGTCATGGACATCTGTGCCGTACATGTACGGTGAGCGTCCTTATGGGGTTAAGGCAACATTTCAAATTTGAAATATAAATTAATAAAAAATTGAAATTTTCTTTAAATTTTTAAGAATTGCTTCTAAAATTCTAAGCCTTCTAAAGTCATAAAAAATTAAAATGACATTTACAAAATGATACCAACATAAAGTAGACATACGGGGAATGTTAAATTTTAAATATATTATGAGGTATCACTTTCTGTTTTAAAGGGCTCATGGACACCATCATATTTTCTTTCCACTTCCGTCTCATTTTTTGTGAGGCCCGTATGCGGAACCATTCACTTCAATGGGGCTGTAGAAAATACAGAAGTTACTCTGTGTGCATTTCATTTCTGTTTGTCCGCATGGCCGTTCCACAAAAAAGAAGTGCATGTCCTATTATTGTCTGCAAATCACGGTCCGAGGCCCCATTTAAGTCAATGGGTCCGCAAAAAATACGGAACGCACACGGAACACAGCCGTATGTCATCCTTATTTCATCCATATTTTGTGGATCCATGCTGTAGAAATGTTATGCCCAGCCCATATTGCTCATGAGTTTGGTGATTAATAAGTTACTGTTTCTGTTTCCGATCCGCAAAAAAAACGGATTGCATACGGAAACCATGTTTTGTGTAATAACGGAAAGGAAGAAAACTTAAATCAGAGAAAAAAAAACCTCAGGTGTGGAACAACGGATCCATGAAAAACAGACCGCAAAACAACAACAGTCGTTTGCATGACCCCAAAAGCAGAGAAATTGAAATTTTGAAAATTGCCAATTTGTCAAAATTTTTGGTAAATTTGGGATTTTTTCATAAATAAAGGGAAAATATATTGACTCAAATTTATGAAAAAATTCATGAATGAAATAAACGTGTTTCAAAGTTATTACCGCATAAAGTGACAAATGTCAGATTTACAAAAAAAAAAATGGCCTGGGTAGGAGGGTGAAAACTGGCACTGGGTAGAAGGGGTTAAAAAACTGTAAATTTTTATTTCATGTATATTGCAGTAATACTACATTTGTAACACCCTAATTGTTGCATAGCGATATTTTGTTTGTGAGATAACCTTTTAAAATTCAATTATCTTAACCGCTTAAGGACCATGTCATTTTTCACCTTAAGGACCAGGCCATTTTTAGCAAATCTGACATGTGTCACCTTATGTGGTGATAACTTTAAAACTCTTTTACTTATCCAGGCCATTCTGAGATTGCTTTCTCGTCACATATTGTACTTCATGACAGTGGTAAAATTGAGTCAGAAAATGTGATTTTTATTTAAAGAAAATACCAAATTTACCCAAAATTTGAAAAAATTGGCAAATTTCCAAAGTTCAATTTCTCTACTTTTATAATAGATAGTAATACCTCCAAAAATAGTTATTACTTTACATTCCCCATATAGCTACTTTTGTGAATGCCATTTTATTTTTTGGGGACGTTAGAAGGCTTAGAAGAAAATCTTGAAATGTTTTTATTTATTTAAGTTTTACACAATTATATCATTTTTGAAACAAAAAGAAATAGTTTTAGTGTCTCCATAGTCTGAGAGCCATAGTTTCTTTTTTTTTTTTTTTTTTGGGGGGGGGGGGGGGGCGATTGTCTTAGGTTGATTGGCACTATTTTGGGGTGCATATGACTTTTTGATCGCTTGCTATTACACTTTTTGTGATGTAAGGTGACAAAAAATGGCTTTTTTTAACACCATTTTTATTTATTTATTTTTACGGTGTTCACCTGAGGGGTTAGGTCATGTGGTATTTTAATAGAGCACGTTGTTACGGACGCGGCAATGCCTCATATGTATACTTTTTTTTATTTATTTAAGTTTTACACAATGATATCATTTTTGAAACAAAAAGAAATAGTTTTAGTGTCTCCATAGTCTGAGAGCCATAGTTTCTTTTTTTTTTTTTTGGGAGGGGGGGGGCAATTGTCTCTTAGGTTGATTGGCACTATTTTAGGGTGCATATGACTTTTTGATTGCTTGCTATTACACTTTTTGTGATGTAAGGTGACAAAAAATAGCTTTTTTGACACCATTTTTATGTATTTATTTTTAACGGTGTTCACCTGAGGGGTTAGGTTATGTGGTATTTTAATAGAGCACGTTGTTACGGACGCGGCGATGCATAATATGTATACTTTTTTATTTATTTAAGTTTTACACAATAACAGCATTTTTAAAACAATAAATATCATGTTTTAGTGTCTCCGTAGTCTGAGAGCCATAGCTTTTTTTATTTTTTGGACGATTGTCTTAGGTAGGGGCTCATTTTTTGTGGGATAAGGTGACAGTTAGATTGGTCCTATTTTGGGTGGTAAACGCCTTTCTGATCGCTTGGTGTTGCACTTTTATTGATGTAAGGTGACAAAAAAATGGTTTATTTAACACAGTTTTTATTTAATTTTTTTGACGGTGTTCACCTGGGGTTAGGTCATGTGATATTTTTATAAAGCTGGTCGATACAGACATGGCAATACATAATATGTTTACTTTTCTTTTTTTTTTTCTTTTTTTTTCCTTTTTTTTTTCCTTTATTTTGGGAAAATTTTGGGGGGAAAACTTTATTTTCTTAACTTTTTTTAAGTTTATTTTTTGTCCCACTCTGGGACTTCAACTTTTGGGGGTCTGATCCCCTTTACAATGCTTTACAATACTGTATTGTAAAGCATTGGCTGTAAGTGTATTACAGCTTCCTGCCTGTGATATCCAGGGGGCTGGATCTCACAGGCTCTCCTGGAAGGCAGCCACGATGCCTAAGGAAGGCATCGGGCTGCCTTGCCTGCCACTGGGTCCCTGTCACAGCAGTGTGGGGACCCCATCGCTACCCCACACATGACTGCAGCCTACTCGTGCCACCGTGACCCTGCAGGGGTTAATGCGTCGACATCAGTGTTTCACCAATGCCGGCGCATACAACAGGGGTCCGGCTATCAGTGGCTACCGGACCCCTGCCTCTGATCGGCCGGGCGCAGCTCCTGCACCTGATCACTATGGCGTACATGTACTTCTCTGGTCCTTAAGTCACGTCCAGAGATTACGTACATGTACGTCATGGGTCCTTAATGAGTTAATAAACGTTATAGTTCTAAGACTGGTTATAAATAGAGATGAGCAAACATTTGATAAATTCTATTTGGCAACTTCGCTGAAGTTAGCCAAGGAATTCGATTTGTTATGAATTAATTAGTCATGAATGACTATAAAACAGGTATAACTAGGCCACTCTGTCTTAGGGTATGAATTAGCCCTCAGCTGCCTTATATTTAATAGTGAAGACCTCACTATCTATTCCTTCAATGTTAATGGCCACGCGGTACCTGTAAACAGGGGCTGTTGCTGGTATCGGGTTTGGCTGGTTAGTTGGAGGGGCAATATACATATTATTAATGTTCTGCCCTGTAATCTCCTGCAGGGTAATTGACAGTAAATACAGAATATTAATCAGCTCTAGCATACCCACTTCTCCAACCCCAGCGCTCCCATGCCCTACAGGTTTGAGCCCCTTTTCTGCCATCTGCTTTTACTTCTTTTCCACATCATCTAATATCGATGAGAATATGTCATCAGGAACATCCAGCTACTTCTCCCTCTGCATCTTGCTGACTTTTCTAGGACTTGGAGACTTTGATGGAGTAAAACCAGGAAAAGATGAGGATGGTCATCATTAAGCCCTGGCCCCCCTAACAGGTACAGACTGGATGGTATTGGTTGGCACGCTGGACTGGAATAATAAAGGCTTCCATCTTATTGATATTATATTACATATCTGTATCTGATGTAGGAATAAGTAAATGTAGTAAAACTAACAAAGAATAAGTATCCCAGCAGTCTCCCTCTCCAATATTCTTCTATTAATCATTTTCAGCAATACTGTCCCTAGCACATGAGCGCTTGTCACATCTCTCCCTATGTTCAGCTCACAGGACAATGGCGTAGACCGCACGGGATGAGGGTTTTATAGGGCTGTGACATCACAGGGGATGGTTATCTGTGGATTGTCAGGCTGCACGGAATTATGGGTGATCTCCCATTCTGGGGCTTCTTACTTTCACTTTGTAACACGTGCAGCTGCCATTTTAGGAAAAGCTGATTCGTTACCATGAAGCATGAGGAAATTGGGCTTCATTGCGAATCAAAGTTTTCCTAAACTTTGGACCGAATTCTGCTTTGAATGCTCTGCCTTGCTTAACCCTAGATATAGATATTAGACTCAAGTTAGTTATTTCTACTGCTTTGGAGGTATTCATTGGCAATCTAATAACAAGTATGTAAGTCCATATTAATTGTAAAAGGTAATTATATTTGGATGATATTTGGAAGAAATAGTGTTAATAGTGTTAAATCCATGATTTAATAGAATTTCTTTTAAAATAGGGTAAAATAACAAAAGGCAAAATACTCACCTTACTAGACCCCTGCTGCCAATGCTTTCCAGCCCCCTTCTGTTCTTCATGCTACCCCACAGTTGTTCCTGCTACAGCAATGACATACAGTATTAAAGGGATTGTCCCACAAAAAATATTCTACAGTTTTCAAACCAGCACCTGGATCTGAATACTTTTGTAAATGCATGTAATTAAAAATTTTGTATAGTTATTAGAGTTATTCAATAAAATGTATCTGTATAGCGTATGCTCAGTTTCATCCTTCAACTTCCTCCTGAGCTGTGATAGGGAGAGCTGAGACACACCTCCTGAGCTGTGATAGGGAGAGCTGAGACACACCTCCTGAGCTGTGATAGGGAGAGCACGGACACGCCTCCTGAGCTGCAGCAGAAAAGACACTCCCCTTGAGCTGCCAGCTATCAGAGCAAGCAATGGGGAGATCTCTAGATCTATGTGAGGTACAGGGCAGGTTGTAGCTTTGTTAGAAAGAGATTGTCATGTACTATATGGTGTCTGATTTTCATTTTTACATTAGTCATGGGATAGCCCCATTAACACTAAATTTGACTGCTGCAGCCAACATTGGCTGCAGCGGTGACCTCAGTGGTGGACTCCTTTAGAACAGATGAGACAAATAATAGCAAATAGATTCACAGCTTTATGCCTGTACATTCTGGACAAACAATTGTTTGCCAGGAATGACAATTGTTTTTATGGCACCTATTATTAGACCTGCCACATAACACCATGTTCCTAACTTCACATTAGAAGGTCTATGGTTTTGTGCGTGAGGCAAATCTAACAAGTATATAAAAAATAATAATAATAATAATAATAAAAGCTCTGCATAAAATTGTTCAGAAATTTAATATTTCCCACAGATCAAAATGATTTCATGTAAGCAATTAACTTGCACCTTTAATCAATAGTGACCTATGGATCTTAGGTTTAGCACATATTTCATTTTTCACTGTGACAGCAAACATCAATAAATCACATCCTGTCACCCTAATGTGGTCTAGTCTGGCTGTAGAAAGCTACATCAATGTAATAATGTTGGAAAAAAGCTTCACTAACAAGTCAGTCTCCGCTTACACTGCATTATTTCTTCTAAATCAATTGATTGATCCATGTGTTGTAAGCAGACTGATCGACTAAATGTCTTTAAAAACAGTAGCATTTTGGACAAAATGTGGAAATAATTCTGTATGACCATGCTTAACCCTTTCAGGACTTTGTGATTTTCCGCTTTTGCATTTTACTTTTTAAAGGGTTTCTGTCACTTGAAAAATGTGTCTTAAGCTGGCTGACATTAGTTATGTGCTAATGTCAGCTTAACATAACCATATAAGTCCAATGTCCCTCTGTGGCGTCGTTATTCATAAAAGCTAACTTTTATAATATGCTAATGAGGCTCTAGCAGCAGGGAGGGCTTTGTTCCTGGCTCTAGAGGCTCCGTTCTCCCACCTCATTCCACACACTGCTACAGTTGATTGATAGGGCCGTGGAATCGTTGGTCTCCTCTATCCACCGAAATCTCACACCTGCGCCATCCGCTTCTGTATTCGGCGCAGGCGTGAGTGAAGGACACTCGCCTGCTTCCTCACTGCGCCTGCGCCACATACGTCGCAATGCTCCCCAGAAGAGAAGACAACGCAGGCTCAGTGAGGAAGCAGGCAGCAGGCGAGTGTCCTTCACTCACTGCGCCTGCGCCAAATACAGAAGTGGATGGCGCAGGCGCAAGATTTGGGCAGATGGAGGAAACCAACGATTCCACGGCCCTGTCAATCAACTGTAGCAGGGCATGGAATGAGGTGGGAGAACGGAACCTCTAGCAGCAGGACCAATACCCCCCCCCCCCCTTCTGCTAGAGCCTTATTTGCATATTATAAAAGTTAGTTTTTAACAATAACAGCATCACAGAGGGACATGGGACTTGTATGGTTATGTTAAGCTGACATTAGCACATAGCTAATGTCAGCCAGCTTAAAGGGAGTCTTTCACCCCCATCTGGCCACACAGAGTGTTTACTCCGCCCAATAACACAGATCTTTTTCTTCATACTTGAAGAAGGTGTAAAAACGAAGTTTAATCCTTATGCAAATGAGCTCTTGAAGGTGCCCAGGGGCGGTGCTTACTGTATGGGAGCCCAGGCTGCGCTGCCTTTTTTGAACGTTTCCCCGCCCTACTATTTGCTTGTTTCAACCTACAGTCCGGCCGAGATACCGCGCCTGCGCACTGTCTCACCGGGCCGGGCATGTGCACTGAGATGCCTATAGTGGGCACGGCATCGCTTTAATTAATGCGCATGCGCCAGCGAACGGAGCGAAGCCAGCTGCAGGAGGGCGTTCGCCAGGCACATGCGCATTAATTAAAGCAATGATCCTGGCCCGATGAAGCAGTGCGCAGGCGCGGGATCTCGGCCGGAATGTAGGTTGAAACAAGGAAATAGGAGGGCAGGTATAAGCACAGGCTGGGCGGGGAAACGTTTAAAAAAGGCAGCGCAGCCTGGGCTCCCATACAGTAAGCGTCGCCCCTGGGCACCTTCAAGAGCTCATTTGCATAAAGATTCAACTTCGTTTTTACACCTACTTCAAGTATGAAGAAAAAGATAAAAGGTACCCTTACATTCTTCTATATCTGTGCTATTGGGTGGAGTAAACACTCTATATGGCCATATAGGGGTAAAAGACTCCCTTTAAGACCCATTTTTAAAGTGACAGAAACCCTTTAACTCCCTGCATTCCCGGAGCCATAACTTTTTTTATCTTTCCATTCATATAGCCATATGAGGGCTTGTTTTCTGGGGACAAGTTGTTCTTTTTAATGGCACAATTTACTATTGCATAAAATGTAGTGGGAAGCTGAACAAATTCCTAATGTGGTAGAATTGGAAAAAAACGCAATTCCGCCATAGTTTTATGGGTTTTGTTTTAAAGTAGTTCCTATGCAGTAAAAATGACCTGTTCCCTTCATTCTCTAGGTCAGTATGATTACAAAGATACCACATTTATATTGTTTTTCTTGTGTTTTAATACTGAAAAAAAACTTTGGAAAAATATATTTTCTTCTTTTCATCAACATATTCTGACCCCCATAACTTTTTATACTTATATCTATGGAGCTGTATGAGGAGCTCATTTTTTTCAGGACTGTCATTCAGTTACTTGTCCAAGCTCCAGCGGTGCAATCCTCAGCCTCAGTAAGGCCACGCCGGCATAGACTTGCTGCTGAGCCACATCCCTTGGTGACACAACAGCATCCTTAGCAACAGGATGTAATGCTCCCTTTCTCCCTTCAATTGGCGTGTGCTGGAGGAGATTAGCAGTCAGTTGCTTGCTCAGTTGCTCTATTCCTGTGTGCTAGTGTTTATGGCTTATGGGGCACCTATCAGGTGCTGACCCAGGGACTTGGTGCTCTATTTAAACTCTTCCCTGGCTATACACCAGTGCTAGTGATAGTGTTGTTTGAGCTCACTAGCTAGCTTCCTGGCTCTTCTTCCTGTGTCACTTTGGATTTCTTGTGATCTTGGCTTGTCCTTTAACCACTCCTTTAACCACTCTCTATCTCTCGTTTTTTGTACTGCGTTGTCCTCCTGGTTCTGACCCAGTTACGTACAACTCTGTCTTTGTGTCTTTGTCTCTAGGTGTTTGTCTGTCTGTGCACCTAAGAAGGACTTTCAACCAGTTGCAGTCTTGCTACCTAGGGCTTGCACTGCAAGTTGGTAGAGAAAGTGGGCTGCTTTCTAGTTTAGGGCTCACTGTCTGTGTTTATCCCTACCTACAGGACTTATAGGGACGGTCTGTAGTTTTTATTGAATGTGTATGACTTTTTGATCACTTAGTATTCATTGTTTTGGGGAAGGTGAAGTGAAAAAAAATGACGAGCCATTTTGATTTTTTTATCTGTTACATCATTCACTGTATGGGAATAACATTTTTATATTTTTATAGTATGGGCATTTTTGGGTGAGGAAATGGCCACAATGTTGACTTTTTATTTTTTTTATTCTAGGGAAAGGGGAGTAATTTGAACTTTTATATATTTTTTTGTATTTTTTATATATATATTTTTTTTTACTTATTTTAAATCACCCTAGGTGACTATAGCATGCAACCATTAGATTGCCACTTGTGATCTGTAATGAATTTCTATGTGCTGTGTGCCACCAAAGGTAAGGTTGAACAAAAGTTAAGGAGACAGCTGTAAAAAGATTTTCAGCCTGCACAACATTGTGGTGGACAGAGGTTATACACTGTAGTAGACAGTAAAAGATCCTACATGGTAGTGGAGAAGGGCAATAGCAGAAACAGTTGTGTCTATAGACCTCAATGGGAAAAAGCTAGCCACTAAGGGTGTCCTGCTTAATTCAGAGAGAAAGAACTGTGCACAGTGTGAGAACTGAGCAGAAGGCTGCAAGCTGAAGTCACGTTACAGAGCTAGACCAGAATCTGTGTACCAGCCCCATAACAGAGGAGTGGGTTGCAAGAGGAGATCATTGTAATATCAGTACAACACTGGACTGAAACTCGGAGTAAGTCTAAGTCACTAAGTTAAAAGGGCACCTGGTGTAAGGACTGTTGAGATCTATCCTGTATAAGAATATTTACTGCTTTGCATTGCTGTGGTTGTACCTGCAGGAACTGGGCTATCGCTGTTGGAATCAGAGATAACTCAGATTCTGGTAGTTTAACCTCTTAGGTGCCACAGGGAAGGAGCTCCCTCTGTCCTCCCATCAGTACTTCAAACATAATCGTGGGGAGCAGATTACTCAGTAAAGCAGCTGGGGTCCTTCTAAAGGGCCATCAATCTACATATCTCTGTTCACTGTGTAGTGGATGGAGCGCGTTACCATTCACTTTAGTAGCAGCAGCTTTATCCACTGCACAGTGAGTGAAACTCTGTAATTCCAGCCGCCATTGCCAGCCAGCACTAAAGCTGCTTGGGAACAGCTGATCTGTGGAGGCCTGGGATGTCAAACCCAGGCCGATAAGATATTGTTTGCTAAACCTAAGGAAATATTTAATATTAAGACAAATAAAAACAATAGAAACTGGCAGCACTTCTTCATTGCCTTTAAAGAAGTGTGCTTTTACTCAGCTCATATAATGATTTGACTCACTCAGTGGGGTGTTTGTCAAGCAATGTGAGTAGTATTGAAAATCTATATTGGTGTGCTAGTTCATACGTTCAATAAAGTAATTCATTTGATTAAAACTGTATAATACTTAATTCACTTTGCACTAATCCTAAATACATTGCATATGTAGTACCCCAGACCTGGGGTACTCCAAATAGTTTATTGTTATGCATTGTCTTCCACTGTTATGTTTTCAGGCTATCACTACCAGCAAGAAAGGTACAGTATGGCAAGGTTGGCAGGAATGATCTTGGGAAGAGTGGGCTGGTCCTGCTTCCTACCAAGAGCAAAAAAAACGCAGTGTTTACTTTGTGTAGCTACAGTAGGGAGAGGACACAGCTTGCAGTGTTCCTACTTCTGTTACAGATTTCTCCGGAGAGAACCATTACTAAATAACCTCTAGTAAAGCCTTGGGAAGATAACAGATAACAGAGTGAGCTGCCATATTCAGTTTCTACAGACCCTGCTGTAAAGTGAGGCAAAACAGGTCAAAGATACCCTCACCACCAAACAACCACTAGGCCAGTATCAACTAAGTGTTAAATCACCACCAACCAACCTGTCCCAATTTCCTTGCTGGTGCCAGAAAAGAACTGCACTAAAGCCTACTGCTACTGTTTGTATTTTCAAGTTCTACGTTGCACTTAGTAAAAGAACTTTGTTACATTCAAGCCTGGCCTCATTCTACAGTGCTACAACTTTCACTGCAATAGACCCCAATGAGTTATGGCCTGAGGTAGGACACCATGACACAACTACACTACATCAGGGCCACTACCACTCCCCTCCTCTACAACGGCTCCCACGGGGCTCGCTGCACATAGACCCGTGTCATTATCGATATAACAGTTTATCATAACATGTGGCTCTAATACTTAGGGCAGGAGACCCCCATACTCCATTTATATTGAGAGCACAAGGACAGTATCTTTGATAAGAGCACTTATGTGTAACAGTCTGTCAGCCAATCATCAAAGAGAGTTGTAAATCCCGCTCTTACCAACCAATCAGATCGAGTAGAGTGGATTCTTAGATAGATCCTATTAATGTGCACATTGTTTCACTATGTGATGTTGCTCTACTTCACAATGATATAAAGGGGTTCTCTGGTCCCATCATTACATTTTTTATATCTGCCCAGAGTACCTCAAATACTGCATATTGCAGTCCCATATATTCTGTCCCTTCCTCTGTTCTCGCTGCCACTGCATCCTGGCTGGATGTTTACATAGCCTCCTTCCTGATTTTAGTAGCTTCCTCCTGTGTTTGTTAACCAATTTGTTCTGTAATATTTCACAGGGCTCGTTCCACCTAACTAACATAGAGAGGGGAGATGTAGTACTACAGAGGATACTGTGTGGCAAGCAGAGCAGGCCATGAAAAATATGACAGGGCAAAACATTCTGGGTTTGGTTAGTAAACTCAGCAGGAAGCTAAAGGAAACAGGAAGTAAGTCATGTAAACTTCCTGCTAGGTTGATGCCGAGAACAGGGAAAGGAAAGTGCTGATATGAAAACAGGTAAATGGAGCAAAAAAACGCAGTGCTTACTCTGGGCAGATACAAAAATGTATATGGTATTTATCAGGGAAGATGGAGTCAATAGAGTGGCACGACGACAAGAGATTGTGGAGGTGGCAGCAGCATGAGGAAGCCACAGAGTGGCACGACAACAGAGACTGGAGGTGGCGGCAGCAGCAGCATCAGGAGGAGGCCACAGGGTGGTACACTGATAGAGTGTGGAGGTGATAGCAGCATCAGGAGGCCACAGAGTTCCACAATGACAGAGTTTGGAGGTGGCGGAAGCATCAGGAGACCACAGAGTGGCAAGTTGACATAGTATGGAGGTGGCAACAACATGAGGAGGCCACAGAGGGGCATGACAATGAGAGATTGTGGAGTTAGCAGCAGCATGAGGAAGCGACAGAGTGGCATGACGACGAGTGATTGTGGAGGTGGCAGCAGCATGAGGAGGCCATAGAGTGGCACGACAACTAGAGATTTTGGAGGTGGAAGCAGCATGAGGAGGCCACAGAGTTGCCCAACAACAAGAGAATGTGGAGGTGGCAGCAGCATGAGGAGGCCACATAGTGGCACAACAACCAGAGATTGTGGGGGAGGCAGCAGGATGAGGAGGCCACAGAGCGGCTATTTCATCTATTCATTTATAGGGAATATGGGACAGAACAAAAGGTTAAAATTTCTCAATTTTATAAAGTGTTGCTTAAAACACGATTTAATAATATCCAAATAATTTAATAATATCTTCCCTCAAAGATTGGGATAATATATTGGCGAATTAAAGTTTACTTTCTTATCATTTTAATAAAGTTTTGGTTCAATTTAATATTAAATATTTAATAAATGTAATAAAAAAAATTAAGTATTGCCTAAGACAGGAGAGAATCGGCCAGTTTTCTGTTTATTCGGCGACATGGTTGCGATGGAGAAAGCATTCCAAAAAGCAATTTCTCTCCACCTGGAGACGAATCCTGTCAAGATTGATGCAAGTACGGTATCGAATGCTCATTGAGGCAGATACTTCTGGGATACCTGCCTGGCATTAACAGGCCTCTAGTAGCTACAGACAATGAGAAGACAAAGCTTCAAGAATGCTTGGAACCCGGAAGAGTCGCAAAGTTCATCAAGAATCAAACCATAACTACCAGCCCCTGGTCTCTACATCAGGGAAAACATCACAAGTTCCCAGTCATCATGGATGGGAAGGAGGACATCCTGTGGTACACGGAGATAGAGAGGGTCTTCGGATTCCCCCGTACTATACGGACGTCTCAGAGATGAACCGCTGCTCACGACAACAGCTCCTGGGAAGGTCATGGAGCGTCCCGGTCATCCGGCATCTATTCGCCCCGCTGAAGGATTATTTTGAAAGCCCCCACGTTGCATATTTATCATGGAGACACCATATTTTATAATATTAAATTATTATATAAAGAAATAAAATTAAGCCCCATCACTCGGCTCCAAAGTGCGATCAGCTACATCATCATCATCGAGTACTGTCTGCATGTCACTGATGTCCTCCTCAACCATCTCTGGGTCAGGAGCTCCCACGCCACTCTCCTCATCACTTCTTGCCCGCCTAGTGGAGGAAAGGACAGAGGCAGATTGAGGACAGGTGAGAGCACAGGGCCTTCTCCCGGGCCATGCCAACTAAGGGTTGTGTCTGATGAACCTACTGACTCTTGGCTGGAGGTGGCTGATGTCACTTGCGACGAAGTCGAAGATCGAGTCAACCATTCAAAAACCGTTGGGTTGCTGGTCACGACACGGCCCCTTACTCTGCTGCGACCTGTGCCTGCGCCAGAAACATTTACATCACTGCCACTCCCCTGTGCAGGGCCTGGCACTTCTCTGTCTGACATACTGTTAGATCAAATAATCAAATGTTAGATCAAATATTTTTATTTCGCCACTAATACAAGGCAAACTGGGCTTCAGAATATATCACGGCACCGCAGAACAGCAGTTAAGCCCTCATTTTTTTTCCACTTTTCCACAAAAGGCATTTCAACAGATAAGTGCTACGCTGAATGGAGAATATATTGCTATTTCACCTCTAGTGCAAGGCAAACAGGGCTTCAGAATATATTACTGCACCGCAGAACAACAATAAGGCACTTATTTTGTTCTACTTTTACACAAAAGGCTTTTCAAAAGATAAGTGCAATGCTGAATGGAGAATATATTTTTATTTTGCCACTAATACTCGGCAAACGGGTCTGTAGAATATATCACTGCACTGCTGAGCGGCAAAGATATTTTTCCTTTTTCTACTAATACACGCAAAAAAGGGCTTTAAAACAGATAACTGCACCGCTGAGTGGCAAATATATTTTTCCACTAATACACCCAAAAAAGGGGCTTCTAAACAGATAACTGCACCGCTGAGCGGCAAAGATATTTTCCTTTTTCCACTAATACATGCGAAAAGGGGCTTTAAAACAGATAACTACACCGCTGAGCAGAAAATATATTTTACTTTCATAGTAACATAGTATATAAGACCGAAAAAAGACATTTGTCCATCCAGTTCGGCCTGTTTCCTACAAGTTTCCAGAGGAAGGCAAAAAACCCCTGTGAGGCAGAAGCCAATTTTCCCCACTTAAGGGGAAAAAAATTCCTTCCCGACTCCAATCAGGCAATCAGAATAACTCCCTGGATCAATGACCCCTCTCTAGTAGCTGTAGCCTCTAATATTATTACACCCCAGAAATAAATCCAGTCCCCTCTTGAATTCCTTTATTGTACTCACCATCACCACCTCCTCAGGCAGAGAGTTCCATAGTCTCATTGCTCTTACAGTGAAGAATCCTTTTCTATGTTTGTGTACAAACCTTCTTTCCTCCAGACGCAGAGGATGCCCCCTTGTCACAGTCACAGTCCTGGGGATAAATAGATGATGGGACAGATCTCTGTACTGACCCCTGATATATTTATACATAGTTATTAGATCTCCCCTCAGTCGTCTTTTTTCTAAAGTGAATAACCCTAATTTTGATAACCTTTCAGGGTACTGTAGTTGCCCCATTCCAGTTATTACTTTAGTTGCCCTCCTCTGAACCCTCTCCAGCTCTGCTATGTCTGTCTTGTTCACAGGAGCCCAGAACTGTACACTGTACTCCATGTGTGGTCTGACTAGTGATTTGTAAAGTGGTAGGACTATGTTCTCATCACGGGCATCTATGCCCCTTTTGATGCAACGCATTATCTTATTGGCCTTGGCAGTAGCTGCCTGACACTGGTTTTTGCAGCTTAATTTGCTGTTTATTAAAATTCCTAGATCCCTTTCCATGTCAGTGTTACCGAGTGTTTTACCATTTAATATGTACGGGTGACTTGCATTATTCCTTCCCATGTGCATAACTTTACATTTACACGCACTAATACACGCCACTAATACACGCACTTCACCACATAACAGCTAATAAGCCCATTTTTCCCCCTATTAAAAGCCAAAAAATGCTTTAGAACATATAACTGCACCGCACATGGGCAAATAAAAAGTAGAAATATTTCCTTGTAATAAACCCTGTTAAAGGGGTTGTCCCATCTTGCTAATTCGTCCTCACCTGCAGCCAGCTCTGCTGTTCACTTCCTGGTTTTCTGCTTCTAAGGCTGGGCAGGCTTAGGCAGTTTGAGTGAAGCCCTGCCACGCCTCTTTATGACATCACACTCCTTGCATGCTCGTTCATGTGTCTCTTATGACAAAGATTATTTCTTTAGTGCCGCATCTCATACAGAGCTGTGCTGCATACAGGGCATGTGTGGCATGTGAGACGCAACACTGAAAAAATAAGCTTTGCGCCTGCGCGGCAGCGTGTGCTTTCAGGACCGCAGTGGGCGGCCGGCTGGGTGAAAATAAAGTGTCTTCTGAGCAAGTGCGGCCCATCGATTCGGCAGACGAGCGTTGGCAGTATCTATGGGAAACCAAATGACAACAATAGGAGGGAAAGAATTTTATCAAGAAGGGTGGGAATTTGCCAATACAATATAATTACGAAAGTTATCACTGGCACATCATTAAGAGATTAAACAGTGATCATTGTGATGGGAATACCCCTTTAATGCCTGTATCAAACAGCACTTAAACCCTAATAAGAACGGTTTGCTGGAATTACCGAGCTGTATAGTGGCAATTTGGATTCCCAGTCAGTGCAGCAAGGTGTAATAGGATTGTTCCTATTACCCAGGCTGTCACCTCCCCGACTGAACCCTGTTCAACAGAAATGCTGGTGGAATGAATCCTCCCTATCCTTTCCCTACACCTTAAAATTTTTTCCCTGCACTTGTAAAATGTTTTATTTTAGCTCAATAACGTTTCTTCTATCACTGTCCCTAGCGCCTGCAGACGTCTCTCCCTGCACTGAGTACGCTGGTAAATGGCAGAATCTAAGATGACTGCAGCTATTTATAGGTCTGTGACATCACAGGGATGGCTGGCTGCTGATAGGTTGCATGCATAGCATTTTGGGTGATCCCGCTATCCCAGAGTTCCTTGCCTTATGTCCTCACACATGCAGCAACAATTTGAGGAAAAAATGTGATTTGTTACCACGAAGCACGAGGAAATTCGCATTTGGTGCATTCAGCGGTGCAGTTATATGTTCTAAAGCACTTTTTGGCGCGTATTAGTGGTAAAAGTAAAATATTTTTGCCGTTCAGCGGTACAGTTATATGTTCTAAAACCTTTTGTGGTGTGTACAAGTGGAAAAAGAAAAATATTTGCCGTTCAGTGGTGCAGTTATATGTTCTAAAGCCTTTTGTGGGGTGTATTAGTGGCAAAATTCAAATATATTTGCCATTCAGCAGTGCAGTTATATGCTCTAAAGCCTTTTGTGGCGTGTGTAAGTGGAAAAAGAAAAATATATTTGCTGTTCAGTAGTGCAGTTATATGTTCTAAAGCCTTTTGTGGCGTGTATAGGTGGAAAAAATATATATATTTGCCGGTCAGCGGTGCAGTCAGATGTTCTAAAGCTTTTTGTGGTGTGTATTAGTGGAAAAAAAAATGTATTTGCCGTTCAGCGGTACAGTTATATTTTCTAAAGCCCTTTTCGCCGTGTATTAGTGGCAAAAGTAAAATATATTTGCCGTTCAGCGGTGCAGTTATATGTTCTAAAGCCCTTTTTGTCATGTAATAGTGGCAAAATAAAAATATATTTGCCATTTAGCGGTGCAGTTATATGTTCTAAAGCCCTTTTTGTCGTGTATTAGTGACAAAAAAATAATATATTTGTTGTTCGACGGTGCAGTTACGTATATGTTCTAATGCCCTTTTTTGTGTTTATTAGTTGGAAAAAAGGGCTTATTAGCCGTTGTGTGGTAAAGTGAGAAAATTACAGACTTTTTTGGGGTGTTTTCATTTTACTTTTTATTTATTTATCTGATCTAACAGTATGTCAGACACAGAAGTGCCAGGCCCTGCACAGGGGAGTGTCAGAGGCCCAAATGTTTCTGGCGCAGGCACAGCAGAGTAAGGGGGAGATGCAGCAGGAGTCGCAGCGAGAGGCCTGAGCTCCCGGTGTCATCTAGCGGTCGTGTCGTGACCAGCACCCTAGCGGTTCCTGAGTGGTTGACTCGGTCATCTCTGTTTTGGATCCACTGCTGTTCTTATTTTTCGCATTAGCAATACTGATGGATTACTGAAAAAATGCTGATCGAGTGAAGGCAGATGTTCAACAGACAGAATCCGTTTTTTGGGGTTTTTGTTCTGACGATTCAGAGGAAGGGCAAAATAATCAGTGACGTCAACACAAACTTACAGCTGACACCCTTTCAACTCTGTCGGGGGGCTGTACTTGTAGAAGCGTTGATTAGAACAGGTTCTGTAGACATCTATGTGGAATCAGCTGACGACGGTGTAAAAGGAGTGCCCTTCTTCTTGGCGCTAACATCAACCTGTAAGGCTGAGTTCATACTTGAGTTATTTGGTCAGTTTTGGCCCCGTGACTGCCCAAATAAGTAAAGTGTGCAGTGATTCTAAGAGTGACACCTGTCATCTGCATGTCATACTGACTCACAGTAATATTTCACTACCACATCAGACTCACTATGCGTGTTACTGCAAGACACAGTGTTCTACATAACTATAAAGGCTCTCAGCAGCACGGAAATAGACGTTTTTTTACCAGATTAGTCGCGAATGAATTCGGTTCAAACTGAATTTTTTTATAAAATTTGGTGAAGCGGGCGAATCGAATTTTTAAAAAATTCACTCATCTCTTATTGTGGGAATAATTTCAATAAAATATTGAGAATGATGTATGTAATTATGTCTCCCTTGACATCCAAGATGACCAGGTCCCTTCTGTTATTTTGTAAGTCCGCTTTTAGCATGAAGGTAGCAACCTGATTGGCTGCTGTGTGACTCTTCAATTTATTGCACATGGGTTTTGTCTCCATTAGGCTACGTTCACACGACGACAATTGTCGCGCGACAAAAAGTCGCGCGACAATTTGGGAACCAAATTTGGGACAATTTGGGAACGGCAAATACACTGCAATATTTGTAGCGCGACATTGATGTCACATTAATGTCGCGCGACAATTTTTATAATGGGAGTCTATGGTGGTGTCGCACGTGCAACATGCAACATGTTGCGACTGCGACACAACAGTCGCAAAAAATCCATCCCGGATGGATTTTTGCCGACTGTCGTGTCGCAGTCGCAGCATGTCGCATGTCGCACTGCGACACCATAGACTCCCATTATAAAAATTGTCGCGCGACAATAGTGCGACTTTTTGTCGCGTGACAATTGTCGTCGTCTGAACATACCCTTAGGTATAGGCAACACCTATTACCATCCTTTCCATTCTTAGCTTCCAAAAAAAAGTGCAAATATCAAGTGTAAAATATGAAATTTCTATGGTAGTACAACGGATTTAGTCATTTCTCTTCAGACTCAAGTAAAAGTAAAAAATCATATATGATCATTTTACTGTCATCTGTCATAGTTATAGTGGAACTGTATGTCTATTATTCATAAGATATGTCTAAAGATGTGGCTGACAAATGCAAATGTGCCTCACATAGTCATAATATCTAGCCTATAAGTGCACATACTTACATACACGAAATGTACAATCGCAGAAATCATTATTTTCAGATGTCGTAGACAGCAGTGCACTGAACAGATAAGCTGAAAAAAGCCTTCGTGTTTTTTGAAGATATCACCTGGTAACTAAGGTCTCGAATCATTCTAGAAATAGAGTTTCAGGATGGCTAATATAAGTTATTTTAATCCATTTATGTTCTCGATTCACAGCTAAAGCTTATCTGATCTAGTCCATCTGCTTCATGTAAAAATACAATACGCAAACACATAGGAAACACATGTAAAATAAAACCTAACAAGTGTCAGCCATTGCAACATCTATTAGGAAATTTTGAATATCTGACATAATTTAACATTCTATCAGAATGGAAATTATTGAAAAAAGCATTGCTATTTTATTCACAGGAAAGCGATAATGTCCATAGTCAGTATGCTGCACGCTGATAAACAGCTTAGCAACTGATTTCCTCCTGCTCAATTTAAACATGGATCTGCCTGGATACCAAGTCAATTGAATTTAGAGGTGCTCGTCTTGCATGCCTGGAATGAGTGACAGGTATTTGTGGAGGCAGTCAGGTCATATAATTAGTCTTAGAAAAATAATAACTACAAATTAGCAATAAAAATGCTTAAAATGATTGTGTGCTCCATGAAAGCACTGAGGCAAATTTACATTATTGCAATAGATTATGTGCATTATAAAAGCTAGTCATTTGGAAAACATTTTTCTACCCCAGTAATATAGAGTTTCAAGTATATAGAACAATATACATAATCTATTACTCGAACTAAATGATTCTTCCAAATGAGAAAAAATAATCTATAATAAAGCGTAAATCATGGTATAAGGAAACAAACATTTAGGGAATATTTGTACACCTTATTAAGGGTGGGTTCACACTAGCGTTAGGGATTCCGTTATTGCTTTCCGTTATAACATGGTTATAACGGAAAATAACGGAATGTCCAGACAGAATGCAAAACGGAAGCCTTTAAAAGGCATTCCGTTTGCTTTCCGTCACAATAAAGGTCTATGGAAAAGCATAACGGATCCGTCTGGGTCCCGTTATGCAAGACGGGAAAACAAAGTCCTGTGGGCTACAATCTTTTCAAATCAATTTTTATTAAAGTCCAGTGGGAAACATGGATGAAATCAATGCTTGGATGATCTGATTTCTCTGTAGGTTTTCTTGTGAGTGCAGAGACAGATGTCTGCAGATATGTAAATTCGATAGTTTCCCCAGTTAGAGTGTAATATTGTTGACTAAAATCTAGGCATGATTTTTACCTTTATGTCTATCGCTTCTGATGTAAGTAAACTTCACACAAGTGGACAGGACTTTGTTTTCCGTCTTGCATAACGGGACCCAGACGGATCCGTTATGCTTTTCCATAGACCTGTATTGTGACAGAAAGCAAACGGAATGCCTTTTAAAGGCTTCCGTTTTGCATTCCGTCATAATAGAAGTCTATGGGCAAAAGAACGGATCCGTCCTTCCGTCTTATGGATTCCGTTATGTTCCGTTATAACCACGTTATAACAGAAAGCCATAACGGAAACCATAACGCTAGTGTGAACCCACCTTAAGCGGTATTTTTTTAATAATAATTAGCACACAAAATACAGATATATATATATGTATGTATATATATATATATATATACACAGTATCTCACAAAAGTGAATACACCCCTCACATTTTTGTAAATATTTTATTATATATTTTCATGAGACAGCACTGAAGATCTGACACTTTGATTCAATGTAAAGTAGTCAGTGCACAGCTTGAATAACAGTGTAAATTTGGTGTGCCCTCAAAATAGCTCAACACACAGGATTAATGTCTAAACCACTGGCGCTTCACAGGTTGCCACTGGAATCCTCCTCCACTCCTCCATGACAACATCACGGAGCTGGTGGATGTTAAAGACCATGAGTTCCTCCACCTTCCGTTTGAGGATGCCCCACAGATGCTCTTTAGGGTTTAGGTCTGGAGACATGCTTGGCCAGTCCAGCACCTTTACACTCAGGTTCTTTAACAAGGCAGTGATTGTCTTGGAGGTGTGTTTGGGGTCGTTGTCATGTTGGAATGCTGGCAGCACTCATACATCTATTTTGAAAAGACAACCTCTGGATATGACGTTGAGCATGTGCACTCAACTTCTTTGGTCAACCATGGCGAGACCTGGTCTGAGTGTAACCTGTCTTGTTAAACCGCTGTATGGTCTTGGCCACTGTGCTGGAGACCAGTTTCAGGGTGTTGGCAATTTTCTTATAGCCTAGGCCATCTTTATGTAGAGCATCTTTATGTAGAACATCATCTTTATGTAGAGCAACAATTCTGTAGAGTTCTTTACCATAAGGTGCCATGTTGAACTTTCAGTGACAGTTATGGGAGTGTGTGAGAGCAATAAGACCAAATTTAACACACCTGCTCCCCGTTCACACCTGAGACCTTGTAACACTAATTAGTCAGGGAGGAAAAATGGCTAATTGAGCACAATTTGGCCATTTTCACTTAGAGGTATACTCACTTTTGTTGCCAGCGGTTTAGACATTAATGCTGTGTGTTGAGTTATTTTGAGGGCACACCAAATTTACACTGTTATACAAGCTGTACACTCACTACTTTACATTGTATCAAAGTGTCATATCTTCAGTGTTGTCCCATGAAAATATATAATAAAATATTTATAAAAATGTGAGGGAGTGTACACACTTTTGTGAGATACTATAGATAGATAGATGTAGTGAAGTCTCTGACTTGAACTGAGGGCAAACTGTCAGAGTTATGCCCATATGATGTATTAACAAATGCAATAAATCATACACACATAACTGCTAAATCTTTTATATATAATGTAGAGGCATTCCCCAATGAAGCACACAATCTAACTTCCCTGTCAGTATGTCTTTGGTGTGGATGAATCCCACACAGACAAAGACATCTTTGGATGAAACCCACACAGACAAAGAGAGAACATACAAATTCCATGCAGATATGAGTTTTGTGAGGAAAATACTTGAGTGAAACTTTCCTTCTCCAAAGGCAAATCAACAATAGCAAATAAGGCTGATAGCAACCAGTCCTATGATAACTCTACACCACTTGTCATCCCTCCCCTGTTTCGAGATTTAGTCAAGGATTTTGGGGTGCAGTAAAATCAGGGTTTACTGGCCCACCATAGTACCAGAGGATCCCGTGGTAGGCTCAGACTCTGATGCCATAATGGGCCATAATAGGCTAGGAGAAAAACCCATTTGGCTGCCTTTGGAGCTGAACCCCTGCCACGAGGGTCTATTTCTTTGATTCAAAGCCTATTAGACTTTATTGATAATACAGGGCTTCGGTTCCAAGAATAATTTCCTCTGGTAGGCCCCAAGAACCTCAGTCCAACCTTGAGTGAAATTATTCATCACCAGATGTGTGATTATCTAGTGAAAGTCCCTATGTACTCCTCCCTCTGTCACCTATGATTCCTATTGAGAATTATGTGCTTTTTCTTATTATGGATACAAGAAAAATGAGAAAGCACCACCTGAATGGGTGTTACCAATGAAGGACAATACTCAGGAGGACAAAACAACCTCTCTATCAGACTTAAACATACAATACATTTCTATATAATCCTTCTTTATATAGTGCCGACATATTCTGCAGCACTTTACAATCAGAAAGTTCATGTACAAGCAAAATCATATATTATGCATGTAGTAGCAACCAAACCAACAATAGTGTTGATCACGAATATTCGAATTGCGAATTTTTATCGCGAATATTGGCACTTTGAGAATTCATGAATATTTAGAATATAGTGATATATATTCGTAATTTCGAATATTCGAGATTTTTTTTTAAACAGTGCACATGATCCCTCCCTGCTTCTAGCTTGTGGGTCAATGAAAAGGCTGCAATATCTTTGATTTTAGGAGTAGTGTTGAATGCGAATTTTCGCAATACGAATTCTCGTAATGCGAATTTTTGTAATGCGAAATTTTAAATTGCCGATTTCCGCAATCAAGAAAATAATGACTGCAGATGACGAATTTATGAATTTGCGAATATATGGTGAATATTCGCCCAAATATTCACGAAATATCATGAATTCGAATATTGCCCCTGCCACTCATCACTAGCCAACAATTAAATGAGAGAAGTGAGAGCCCTGGCTCACAAAAGCTTACAATTGGTGAGATTAGTCTAAAGGTGATAAAAAAAACTGGTGATTTCAACCATAAAAGTTGTTTGTTGGGTAAAATTTAACACCAAATGATTGTATTAAGTAGCTGGCCGAAGTAAGACCATAACCCTCTGAAAAGAAGTTTCAGTCAAAGAAAGATGAAAAAAGAACGTTATCAGAAAGAGAATTTGCACTTCGTCTGTGTCATTGAACGGGTGTGGCCAGTATGAACGACTGTAATGGCCTATATGGGCTTAAATGGTTATGGCTGTCGAAAAATTGGTCATTCAACAGCTACTCACCAACTTCTCATGACAGCAACCAGTAACCTTCTCTGGTTCCCTTACTGTTGAGCCTGGCTGTGGACATCTCTACAAGGTAAGCACACCCCTTATTATTTTCTGCTACTATGAATACATGAACTGATACACTATGTTGCTGAGCACTACTTTTTTTTTTTTTTCCAACTCTTTCAATCTGAAGCACATTACAAGAAGATGCATACACATAAAGATGATAACAAGCATAAAACGTGGCGATTTCAATAATGCATTATGCTAGCTAATTCAATTATTTTTTAATATCCTTGTCTATTAGATAGCTTGACAGATATGATAATGGTACTGTTTTCCAAATCTTGTTATAGCTGTATGCATCAATTAGATGCCCAAATATCATATCAAAATACACACAATAACTATATTCCTTCTGAGTTGTATATTACAGATGGTGCATTTTTTAACAACACCATTTTGTACAAGGACTATGTGTAGATATTGTATGAGCTGCGATACCGGACACAACCCATAGATAAGAGTGGCACTGTTTCTGGAAAAAGCAGACCCTTTTTCTCTTTTCAAACAAAGCAGTTAAAGGTAACCTGTCACCAGTACGAGTTTCATTCAGTTTAAGAGAACCAATGCCATAACAAGGAGGTTCATACGTGCTTACAATTTTGTTTCCCCCTTGAAGTGCCAGTTGAAGAAATCTAAATTGGCTTGCACACATACAAATGAGTATACGTGGTTATCTCAGTCCACCTGAATATTTTTGAATATTCAAAAGTCACAAAAAAACTTTTTCTTATGTTAAAGGATTTTTTTCTGGAAATATTATACTTAAAGAACACTTGTCACCAAAGCATGCTCCCCTAAGCACGGCATACTTTACCCCCATCCCCCATCTGCCGTTCTTCAATTATGCCACCCTAAACTTACAGTTCCCAATCAGAAGTGATTAGCCACAGAGGTGTGTACAGTCACTACTCTTTTTTTTAGGGGTGGTTTTTCATGATGCCTGTTACAGTCTTTGATCTAGTGTGATCTTGTGAGAACTAGGAGTTCTCATGAGACCATGCTGCATCATAGTTCCCATGTGACAGCATCTCACTCAGACTGGAGGCAACTGCAGGGCTCCGGCTATTCTTTCGGCATCTCATGCCAGTCTAAAAACAAAGTCTAAGTGAGATGCTGTCCTGTGGGAACCATGATATCAGTTTACTCTGTAGAGTCTCTGTAGCAGACAGCATGGAAAACGTCTCCTAGGAAAAGAGAGGAGAGACTGGCCACACCGCTGTGGCTAGTTACTTATGATTGACATTTGTGATGCTGTCACTTGGGGTACAAGCAGCACTGTGTTTTGCTTTGGTAGTCTCTAACTGTCCTATAGTAGAAGGTCTGTATTCCAAAGTCATGTGGACCAGTCTCTCGGGAACCCCAGAGTGTGATGCACCTCTTCTGAAAATCCTACTTCTGCTCATGTCAACTCTTTTACCAGGATTCTGGCCAGGGATATGGATGGGTTGTCACTTCCACTGTGGTAGAGGCCAGAAGTATTCCTTTCTCTGCTGCAAGGAAAAACTCCTGAATCCACCTCAACTGTGCATGCACCAGGGAAAGGAATAGTTCTGGTCCTGTCCACAAGGAAAGTGACATCCTGTTCACAGCCCAGGATAGAGACCTGGTAAAGGATGTTCAGAAAGTATTGTGAAATGAATGGGTTCTCCATCCGCACAACGTCATAATGATAAATACACTACAAACGTTCTTCTGCAAAAGTATTATGTGTAATTAAAATGTGTTTAATGGGGTTTCATGGTTCCTGGAAACCCCCTTTAAATGAGTCCCAGTGGCATCATTATTTTATTTTACTTTTCAAGATTTCCATAGTTTTTATATGCCGGTGAATTTGCCTACTGCGATTTAACAGAGTAGAAAGAGTAACCAAATGCTTTGGTACGTGACTATCACTCAACAAAGAAATGAGGTTTATTCAGACTTCAATTGGCCATGCGACTGTATGTGGTAAACTGCAAATGAAAACCCAGGAGGTTGCATGTTATTGTGTAAAATATGAGTTCAGGCAGCTAACAGTGCATGCAATTGCAACTGGGAAGCATGAAAATGTGGTGAATGAAGTGCAGTAGGAAATAGAGAGAAATATTATTTAAACTCTATGGGTAGCTCCTAATTGCTTTAGTACCTGCTGAAGGGGTGATATGCATTGCCGCGCCAATACAATTGTGTGAAGTTTACTTACATCAGAAGCGATAGACATAAAGGTAAAAATCATGCCTAGATTTTAGTCAACATTATTACACTCTAACTGGGGAAACTATCGAATTTACATATCTGCAGACATCTGTCTATGCACTCACGAGAAAACCTACAGATAAATCAGATGATCCAAGCATTGATTTCATCCATGTTTCCCACTGGACTTTAATGAAAATTGATTTGAAAAGATTGTAGCCCACTGTGTTCATTTTGGGTGCTTAGTGCTACAAAGAAAAAAGTTGCAATTATATTTTGTTAGTAACCATGGAAAGATGGCTAAATCATCATCGTCATCATCAATAATATAGAACTCTTATTCAATCTACTAAATGAAGGAGATTTGGTGTGATATTATAATGGACGTATTATATCATTCTGGAAAATCAAAACATCATAAATAATCTACTTTGCAGATTCCTCACCGGTGGCAGAGGAGCCACATGTGGCCAATACATTCAAGAAAGAGGGCACTATAGCTAAATGAAACTGGGCCCCAAAGGCGTAGTTATAGTATGGTAAGAGGTAGCAGTCACAGGACCGATGACCGATGGGCCTGATATTTGTTTCTCTCTTCATTGCCCTTTCCATAACTGTTAGGTCCATTCCTTGCCTCCTTGTTTGTTTTAGAAAGTCCTGCACAGGTTCTCAAAACCTACTAGCAAAGGTGATAGGACTAAAAAGGACTGGGTCACTTCTCTGCATGGACTGTCTATGTAGTATATGGCCTTTAGGACTCATACCCCTAGCTGTGTGACTCACCATAAAAGACCAGAGTTACGACTGTTTGCACTTACTATAATATGACAGCTACATTGGCAATATTGCAGACGTATTCAAACCCCTAAACACATACCAGATTGAATGGCATGCTTCAAACATGCAGTGCCAAATGTACCACTTGACTGACAGCAATTGAAGATTTAATGACTTGAAAGCCTGAAACTCCCAGGCATAAAAAAAAGTTGCAAACATTGTGTTTGTGACTTTTTAAAATGTGATTGCACTTAAATTTAGGTACAAGTGGAAGTTCTATGCGGCCCTTGCCACTTTCCTGAGAAGGGGGCATGGCAAAAGGGAGGAAGGGATGGGGTCAGTGGGCCTAGCACATTTATCTTGATTTACAGCAGTTTAGGCATATGAACTTCCAGAGGATGCGCTTAATTTATAATGAGGTGTGCACCTCATCATATATTGGGTGCATCCTCCAGGCAGCGCAGAGGATATCATGGACTGGTGTAAAACACCAGTCTATGATAAATTCCCCTATTGGCTCAAATGTACTATTAGTTAAAGGCTAGACATGGGACAGGATGTCTATAAATGTGCAAAAATTATCACAGTGGCTCAGGGTATATGATATATCCGGCACATCTAAAGGCTGCCTGTCTAAGACAACAATAAGTTAATCCCTCTGTACTCTGTGATGCAGGTAGTTAAGGCCCCTTTCACACGGGCGAGTTTTCCGCGCGGGTGCAATGCCTGATGTGAACGCATTGCACCCGCACTGAATCCTGACTCATTCATTTTAATGGGACTGTGTACATGAGCGTTTTTTTGTTTCACGCATCACTTGTGCGTTGCGTGAAAATCGCAGCATGTTCTATGTTTTTCACGCAGCACTAGCCCCATAGAAGTGAATGGAGCTGCGTGAAAAACGCATTGCATCCGCAAGCAAGTGCGGGTGCGTTGCGTTTTTCACTGATGGTTGCTAGGAGATGTTGTTTGTAAACCTTCAGTTCTTTATCACGCGCGTGAAAAACACATCAAAACGCATTGCACCCGCGCGGAAAAAACTGAACAACTGAACGCAATCGCAGGCAAAACTGAATGGCTTTGCCTGTGAAATCGCACAGTTTTCACTGAACGCATCCGCAACGCATCCGGACCTAACCCGGACATGCTTGTGTGAAAGAGGCCTTAACCCTCTGTGCTGTTACAGTAGTTATGAGCGGGAGGTGCCCTATTCGATTTCGCGATATTTCGCGAATATTCGATTTAATATTTATCATATATTCGTCGAAATCGAATATTCGTCATTATTCTATTTATCGCGAATAATATGCAATTTAATTATTCGCGTATTGCGAATTGAACTTTGAACGGGGTATAAAGGCAACTTTACTATTGGTTGGCTATCTAGAATTAACGAAGATAACGAATATAGCGCTATAATCTCTATAAACAATGTAGAGAGAGTTTTTCTGTGGCACTCCGAGAGGCACCCTATATCCAACTGTGACGTCTATCAGCAACTCCCTCACTCCCTTATAAAAGGTCGCTTTCAGTGGTGCTCAGTCCCAAAAATGAAGATAGTTCATGGAGTATAAACAGCAATGAAGAAAGAATAGCCAGGGCGGGACTCACCAACCGATGTGTTACAATCGATGCGTTTATTGATTATGTGTAGTCATCAGACAAACTTCGGCAGTAGGGGCAGACCGCCTTGGCGTGGACGTCCGCAACAGGCAACGGCCGTTTCGCGCTATATTCTCTATATTATTTCATTTGAGCAAGCTAACCAATAGGACACTTGACTGTACCCAGCTCTAAGTTGGATGCACAATGCGAGAATATTACTTTGCCTATTTTTTGCAATAAATAAAATAATCACTCCGTATTCTATTTATTGCAAAAAAATAGGTAAAGTAATATTTTCGCATTACGCATCCAACTTAGAGCTGTCTATAGGCAACACTCCTATTGGCTTGCTAGAATTAGCGAATATACAGTTGTGTTCAAAATTATTCAACCCTCAATGCTGTAAAGGGTTTTAGGGAATTTAGTGTACATTTGTAATTGTGTTCAGAATGAAATCTTACAAGGACTTTTTAAAGAACCAAATGCAACTAAAATGACATCAATTGTTTTTGTAATACAGTATTAAATGTTTTTTTGTGATTTCTTCATTGACACAATTATTCAACCCCTTAAAGACTACCACTCTTAAGAACAGAGGTTCATTTAAGTGTTTTCGATCAGGTATTGAAAACACCTATTGGATGTCAAGGAGCAGCAATCAAGCATAATAAACACCAATTAGGCAGATTTTAAATGACTGTGATACTCAGCTCCTTCTAGACATTTACTGGTGTGTTTACAGACATGGTGAAGTCAAGAGAATGGTCCAGGAAGACAAGAGAAGAGGTGATTTCTCTTCACAGGAAGGGCAATGGCTATAAGAAGATTGCGAAGATGTTAAACATACCAAGAGACACCATAGGAAGCATCATTCGCAAATTCAAGGCAAAGGGCACTGTTGAAATGCTACCTGGTCGTGGCAGAAAGAAGATGCTGACTTTGACTGCTGTGCGCTACCTGAAGCGCAAAGTGTTGAAAAGTCCCCGTGTGACTGCTGATGAACTGAAAAAGATTTGTCAGATGCGGGTACTGAAGTTTCAGCTCAGACAATAAGGCGCACACTGCGTAATGAAGACCTCCATGCCAAAACTCCCAGGCGCACCCCTTGCTGTCTTCAAAGAATGAGAAGAGTTGACTGCAGTATGCCAAAAGTCATGAGGACAAACCACAAAAGTCTTGGGATAGTGTTCTGTGGACTGATGAAACAAAATTAGAACTGTTTGGGCCCATGGATCAACGCTATGTTTGGAGGTGGAAGAACAAGGCCTATGAAGAAAAGAACACCTTGCCTACTGTGAAGCATGGCGGGGGGTCAATCATGCTTTGGGGCTGTTTTGCTTCTACAGGTAAAGGGAAGCTTCAGCGTGTGCAAGGTACCATGAATTCTCTTCAGTACCAGGAGATATTGGATGAAAATATGATGCAGTCCGTCACAAACCTGATGCTTGGGAGACGTTGGACCTTTCAACAGGACAATGATCCCAAGCATACCTCCAAGTCCACTAGAGCATGGTTGCAGATTAAAGGCTGGAACATTTTGAAGTGGCCATCGCAGTCACCAGACTTAAATCCAATTGAGAACCTCTGGTGGGACTTAAAGAAAGCAGTTGCAGCGCGCAAGCCTAAGAATGTGACTGAACTGGAGGCTTTTGCCCATGAAGAATGGGCGAAGATACCCGTAGATCGCTGCAAGACACTTGTGTCAAGCTATGCTTCACGTTTAAAAGCTGTTATAACTGGAAAAGGATGTTGTACTAAGTACTAAGATTGAATGTCACTTGGGGGTTGAATAAAACTGATAATGTTGTGAGCACAGAAAAGACATTTGTGGTTATTTCATTATAAATGTTATGTTATATTTGTCTGACTTACAAGTGCCTCTTTGATTTAATTGTAAACAAGATGACTGAAATGATCTAAATCAATGTCAAACTGGCCAAAACACTCAATTTCAGTGGGGGTTGAATAATTTTGAACACAACTGTAGCTCTATATTCGTATTCGTCATATTCATAAATTCTTTCTACCGAGCCAAACAATAAGTAAGTTACATATACCCCGCTCTAAGTTAGATGAGCAATGCGTGTAATATTACTTAATATTCTCGCATTGCGCATCCAACTTAGAGCTGTAATATGCTAAATAAATGTGGAGCCCCAGTATTGGGTCTACAACACAATGAAAGCCAGATATCCCTCAAAGGAAGGAAAACCAGTGCAAAGGGGTGTCTCCATTACAGAGATTACCAAATCCACCATATTAAGTGGCCCCTATGTCAAGATCCCGCTTTTTTACAAGCTTTAAGGATGTGATGGGGAAAACCTAAGCCAGTTATCCATCCACAGACAGCTGTTTCAGGGTGTTGCCCCTCAACTTAGAGCTGTGTACAGAATTAACAAAGATAATGAATACGAATATAGCGCTATATTCTCTATCTTCGTTAATTCTAGCAAGCCAACCAATTGGAAAGTTATACCCATTCAAAGTTTCATTCACAGTACGCGAATATTACATTACTTAATATTCGCGTACTGCGAATGAAACTTTGAATGGGGTATAACTTTCCTATTGGTTGGCTTGCTAGAATTAACGAAGATAGAGAATATAGCGCTATATTCTCTATCATCAACGGTATCTTGGGTTCAGATTGAAAAAAAAACAATACTAGTTTTTTACGAATATATAGCATTATATTCTAAATATTCCCGAATTAGCGAAGTGCCGATATTCGTAAAAAAAAACGCTATTTGAATATTCGCACTCAACACTATGTAACAGTACTTCATTGCTTGTGGGTGCCAGCTGTATTATACAGTTGTTACTTGGCTCTCTCTGTCGGGATCGGAGATAACTCCAATCACGGCAGTTCAGATGGAGCCATCAATATCGGTGCCTCTACATAACCACTGCCAGTGCATGGCATCTAAAACACTGGTCTTAATAAATGTGTCCCTTTGTTTTAGCATATGTCGGGGAAGCATACTACTGCGGCATATATTCTTTCATTGAATGTAATAATGGAAGTGTAAAAACACCTATACCATAGCTTATGTTTTTTACAATGGGATAGGACCCTATGGCTTGTGCACTGTATGCCACTAAATTAACCTTGAACCTTCATTGAAGGCTCATGAATAATGTGAACAGGGCCTTAAATGACAGTTTTCAAAAACCTTGTACCAAAGCCCCTTTGGAGTACTCGGTAAATCTTAGTCTAAGTCTGCAAAGTTTATTATTTTTCTGAAGTAAAATTCAGTATGTTACACAACCCAAACATTAAATCTGAGCTAATATCTCTACAAATGCAACAAAACATAAAACACAACTACCACTTTAAAACTTTTATCAATACTGACAACTTTTATTTGAGTTTAATAAAAGTTTAATTCAGCATGATAGTACTACTGCTGTCAATAGGAGAGGAAAAAATCATGCTACATAGTCTATAAACCTGAAAATGCCTTCTGCTCCTAGTTTTGTGGCTGCCCCACTGGATGAATATCAGTATGTATACTGTACATAACCAGTAATAATGACATCTTTACATATATAAATAGTCACTTTTACAAGAATTGTTTGTCTACAAGTCTAAGACATTGAGGCATAACTATTAATAATGTGTACAATACAGGGATACCACATTTATATAGTTATTCTTGCATTTTAATACACTCAACATTAAAATTGAAGGACAAGCCACAAGGTTATGAAAAGCGAGGAACTCGCAAGTGTCAATACGATCTGCAGATGATCAAATTTTCAAGTACCTAGCTCCATTCTGTGGCATGTGGGGCATAGTATTTTAGCCACATGAAACCTCAAAAAATAGATCAAGTCACGTGGGATTATTGTTCGATGCCTTCTGTTGGTTGACGTGCCAGCTCTTGCCATGTGTCACAAAACAAGGGGGACAGAATCCTTGAACTGAGAGACTTTGGCTTATTACTCCTGCAGATTGCTAAGCACATAGGCCAATATGTCAGCACTGTTCAACGTTGTGTGTCCCAGTCGAATAGTATGCCAGCAAAAGTCACAAAGAAGCAAATCTGTGCACGGCTGGATTATCTGATAACAAGAATGGAGTGATCTATCCTGTATTGCAAGTGAAATTGGACATTACATCCCAAGCTTAGGCCAGCAAACAGTGTCTACACAAACCATCAGAAGGCATATACACAACATTGAGCCACAAGTCAGACGACCATTTACATTGACCTCACGCCACCGATTT